>OY754308.1:12572282-13772282 GCA_963573325.1 Astragalus glycyphyllos
ATATGATGACTATTGTCTCCGCAACTATCACTTACAATTGGAAAAATGTAATTGAATTTTTCAACTTTTAAGATGATTACTAGATAATTATTGTTTAGTAGATATTATATCATGGTTTTTATTTACCTTTTATTCTTTTAGGTATTCAATATAAGTGGTCCATTCACATATGAAGAATTGAAGCACAATAGACAAGTTTGGGCGGAGTTCTTTCTCAAATGAGGAGCGTAAGCCAATTGGAAAAGAGGAAAGAAGAAAAAAGTTTAAGTGAAAGTGCAGTACATTAACATGCATTTTAGAATATTATTTGAATATCATGAATTTGTGTACGTGTTTTTTTGCATCGATTAAAGTGTAATACATTAACGTACATTTTGGTATGAAATATAAGAGTTTAATTCTATATATTTAAGTGTAGTACTTCGATTAACCGTATGAGTACGTGTTCCTTTTGGTTAGCTGAAATTTTAGTACTTTAATAAAAATATTTTGAATTAAATGTGCAGAAAATGTTTTGTATTTGCAGGGTGAAGAAAAAACCAAAAAATAAAAAAAAATACACACTTTTAAAGTCGGATATTTATATCATCCGACATTAAATAACTATTTTCAAGTCGGATATTCATGTCATCCGACGTTAAAAGTTTTCCAACGAGGCCAGAAGGTGGTAATTAAAGTCGGATGCTGATTATCCGACTTAAAAATGGTCATTTAAGTCGGATGCATATCCAACTTTAAAACTCACAACTTTCAAAGCCCTCCGTATAGAGGTCGGATTCGCATCCGACTTTAAAAGGCCAAAATATCCGACTTTGAATCCCTTTTTTCCACTAGTGAATACTCTAATGAGATACGAAATCTCAGTGAAATAATACACACAGTTATAAAATGATTATTGTTCTCAGCAGGCGCGGCAACCAGAAAAACAACCATGGTACCCGCATTCTTCTAAATATGTTCTTAAAGAAAAATATAATACAAGCAATCCATATACTCTCACACAATAAAATAATTAAATTAAGACCATAGGTATCTCGTGCTCATTGGCTAAATTCAATAATAGATAATTCTCATATAGTGACATATCAATCACCCTCTTAGGACCTGCTGAAAAATAAATAAGTTAGTTAAGTGGCGTCCCAGTGTCATATGGAGATATACCCCTTCCGCGAAGTGAGTGTTATCTCATTGTGTGGAGCACCGACTCGTCTGATATGGGGTACATGACCCATCTGTATGGAGTTCGAAACTCGTCTAATATGGGGTACGAAACCCATCCATGTGGGGCTCGAAGCCCATCTCGAACACACAAATAAATAAGCACTAGAGAATCTGTAGTCATAGGTAGTGGGATAACTAAAAGACATAATAATCTATGGCAATACTGTTAGTATCTCTATAACCGTGAGGAATCCGTAACATGTCACTTAAATAAGTAAATGGTCACTAGTAGCTAGTCAAACCAGTAAATTCACTAGTGTGACATAAGTATCATCTTACACACCTATTCAAGTACCTGTACAGTAGCTATTTCAAACAAGACTATTAACACAAGGAGAATCACAAGCCTAATTAATAATATTTTACTAAAGTCAGTGTGGTTGGGTACCCTTCAAAACACATGTTAATATATCCAAGGGCTGAAAATTCTAGAAACTCGACAACTTCCAATATACACGTGATATTCTAAATGAGTTTAACCATTCAGTCAAATAAACAACTAAATAATCATTAAAAACTTGACAGTTGATGAAACCAACGAAAAATCAATTAGGATATCGTAACTCTCTTAAGCAATTATAGGTGGATGCGTCACACTAACAGGGGGTATTACTTCCACAGTGAGAAAAATATATAAGCTAGGAACATTGGGATAAAAATAAGGAATACTTCATAAACTTCTAATAGAGGATTTTCGAACAATAATTTATGTTTTCATCATAGTTTTCATCAAAATAGATTCCACAGGAGCTAGAAATGATTTTCGAACAATAATTTATGTTTTCGAAATTGTTCGAAAATCCCCAACATCCGAGAATTTATGTTTTGGAATCTATTTTGATGAAAACTATGAAGAAATCTCCTGTGATAATTAAATGATTTACCAAAAGAATTTCTTCAAAGTCTAATTGATCTTATTCTAAAATTCTTGGATGTTACATTGGGCTGGTTGTGTAAGTGACAGGGGTGCAGAAAGTAAAAATATGGGGTTGTATGCGTTAAAACAAACTTAAAATCATTTCTAGCTCTGGGTGCTGATCTCCACTCCGTTCCGGATGTAATGGCTCTGATCCCAGAAAAGGGGGAAGTGCCCAGCCACCAACTTTTGGTCCTTGAAGTCGGCAACGGCAAGCTTTGCTGCACTACTTGTAGCTCTGACAAAAAAGAAATTTGGCTTGAAATCCCAGTTCGAATCATTAACAGCAAAGAAGTAAGACCGATTTGGGTTGCATCTTAGTCCGACGTGTCCATGCCTCTTTCCCGTAGATCCGGCCTCCGGGGAACGGAGCACGTTGAAGAAGCAGAAGAAGACCTCCGCTGTTGGAACTTTCTCGAGGCACTCCATGACCAGCTCGAAACCTCGGACGAAGCCCCAACCATTTGGCGTTAGCTGTGAAGGGGTCACGTGCAGAAATTTGAGCACATTCTTCTGGTACTCGGTCAGTGGGATCCGGACTCCCATTGTCTCCATTACAACTCCGTATAGGAAGAAGCTGGCCGCGTCATGCTCCATGCACACCAGATACTTGTCAGCGTCCATCAACTACCATCTCTGCTCAGCAGGACCAGTGATGAACTTCTCGTAGAAGGATAGGGGTCTATCAGGCCTCAACCTCGCCATGGTATTGCAGATCCTTGTTGCCACCCAGGGGTATTCGTCTTCAACAAGGACCTCAGGCTTCTCCGCCACAGCTTCGACTTCCAGCTCGGCCTCAAGTTCTTCAACCCAAGAAGCGACTTCGGCATCCTCCATCCCAGGGTTCTCCTCAACAGTGCATTCCGAGGTCTGCGGGACTGGCTCTCTGGCCGAAGCGCCCGACCCGGCAGGAGAAGGAGCGCGGGTTGAAGACAGTAAAGAAGGGGTCCCCTTAGGGGCCAGCATCGGATCACCCGTGGCCGACTTCCTTAGGATTGGTTTCCCAGGCGGTTTCCCTGGGGCTCATCGTTCCTCACTCCTAGTTTGAGTCATGATCTACAAGGGGAGGACGGCACCATCACTTAATCTAAACGCATGGTGTTTCTATCTTAACTCGTAAACAATAACACGTCTTGGCCTCGGGCATCCCCAAGGCCGGATGGATCCTCCCCTTGGAACGAGCAGCGACGGCCACTGACATGGTGGCGCCCGCTGCGACTAGAATGATAAAATACATAAAATAACTGCGAAAGAACTAACCTTGGTGCAGGAATTTTCGAATGTCAGACTGAATGTTGACCTCGCAGGTGAGAATCCCAGGAAACAACGTCGCCGCTCGAAGAGTTGATGTCGCGCGATTACGAAAAGATTCGCTTTGTAGAGATCAAAATCAAGAAAAACGCAGAATGACCAAGAAAACCTCCAACTCGCCCTTTTATAGGAGGGGGAGGTGAAGCGTCACAACGGACTAAATGCGCGACTCTCCAACTCTTCACAAACAGGTATTGAAAATTCCTGAAGTATTTCATGTATATTCAACTTACCTTTTCAGGAGAAGACAAGAACTGTCAAGGGTCCACCTCGGAAGAAGACAAGCTGAGACCGAGTTCAGGCCACCCCGCTCTCGACTTGAGGGGCCACTGTTCCGGACTGGGCCAAACCCTTCACTGGCTAAGGCCTCTCAGGATAGTAACATCCGTATTCCGTATCCAACCAACGATCAGGATCAATCCTGCGCATCCAACGGTTCAGGTATGGCGTCTCGTCTATAAATAGAGGTTCCGCCCTCCAAACCCAGGTACAATTCACTCATAAGAACGCTAAGACACCGTGCATACCTGATCCTCCCCAAGCTCGGCGCACCCGATCCCCCGAGTTCGGGCACGCAGAGCTCGGGCACTTAGTCATGCACCTCGGCACAGTCCCGAGATCATATTCTTTATATCTTATTATCTCTTCATCCTTCACATACTAACTTGAGCGTCAGAGTGTCTTGCAGGTACCCCCCAAACGACGTGGACAGAGCTCTACCTCGGACGTCCAGCTTTCGGACTATAGCATACCTCATTGGAAGCAATCAAGCACTTAGCCCTAAGTTTGGAGTATCATCTAGCCTCGGGAGCTTCACTCTAGTACTCCGGTACCGAACAATCCCTATTCTGTTTACCTGTACCATTCATCAATTTCTATGCATTTCTACAATTTAACTTTTATTATTACCATCATTTCTACAAATTAAATTCGTACCAGATTCAGCAACCTTATCATTATAGAATAAGCTGAAACATTTGCCCACCAACGTAAAAACAAAAGCTGGAGCACTACACTACCTCTTTTTTAAATAAGAAATCGCAAACCAAAACTTAAAATATTATGGGCGGTGCCCTTCCAACGATTACCAAGTTCATGAAGTTACAGAACCTACACTTCACAAACGCTATTATCGTAACAAACTATTGGTCCCAACAATTGAAGAATCATTAATTATCCAACTTTCGATTGAAGAATATTATGAGCCAACTGTTATCCCGTTAAACCGACCTTCGCACCAACCATATGGTTAAATGTTGATCAAGCAAAATACGAAAACCTTTGAAAGCAATAGCAGTGGAAATTAGGGATTTAGGGATTGGGGATTGGGATTTAATGGTTCTGTTATGGTGTTGTGGTGGTGGTGTGGCGGTGGAGGGAGGGTGGCGGTGGATGGTGGTGGCTCATTGGAGGTAGTGGTGGCTGCCAGAAAAGAAGATGATAAGGAAGGAGGAAGAAGATGGAGAGTGATTGATGTTTTGTGTTTGTTTCAATTTGGTCTCCTATGTTTCTTTTTTGTTTCAATTTGGTCCTCCATTGGTCATGTCAATTAATGAGTACACGTCACCTGGACGCCACGTCAGCAGTTAACTGCCAGTGTAGCGTCCGTTAGAAAAAACTAACGGTAGGGGCCAAAATGACAAAAAAAAAACATGAGGTGCTAAAACGAGAAAAAAAACATAAAGGGCCATATTGACACAAACCCTAAACATAAAGGGCCAAAAGTGCAATTTTACCTTTAAAAAATATTTGCTTCGACTATCGTGTTTATGGTAGCGATCAAAAACCATGATAAATGTTTTTGTAATTGTTACTTCACCATTTTAATATTTAGATTGTTTATTTCCTTATTATGTATGGACAATGAAATGAAATTTTAGTAGACAAATTACCAGATCCAATTGTATTATAAGGGAAGTTTTTTTTATTTTTAAAATGATGTGTTAGCCACGGTTAGACCGTGGGTAACTGTTGACTGAAATTCCTGCAACTATATTGCCACGGCTAAACCGTGGCTAATCCATGGGTGTTGAAAGTTTGGACAGAGCCTTTAGCCACGCTTTAACCGTAGCTAAGTCAATATTAACCGTGGCTAACAACAATTTTGACTGTGGCTAATATTTGGCGACGCCTGTTGTTTTCACGGTTACATTAACCGTGACTACATTGATTTGCCACGGTTTTAGGGCCTGTTAGCCACGGTTCTAACCATGGTTAATCGCCGCTTTTTTGGTAGTTTGAGGAATTATAATTTGGCCTTGCATAAAACTTAGGTATACTGTTCGAGTGTTTCATTTGTTTGATCGATCTTCAAACAACATTTTTTTTTGGATACGATCTTCAAACAACATTATAGCACCACAATCTCTTAAAAAAACTATTAAGAAATAATAATAAACGAAAAGCATCATACCAGTTTCTGTTGGTGGAAAATTTGTTTCTTCATCAGTTTACCAATTGAACATAAAAAGTGGCTGAACCAGTATTGCATGAAGTTACCAATTGCGATATTAACAATCGCGTTAAGCACTTGACTCTGCCAAAAGTCTAACACTTAGTAGAATATATGGATTTTTAGCACAAAAGAAACTCGAAGTTATATAGAGATCATATATTATAGGGTTAAATATGTTTTTAGTCCCTATAAATATAGTGAATTTTGTTTTAAGTCCTTCTAAAATTTTTCAGGCACTTTTAGTCCCTATATTATTTTCCGTTACTAGTTTTAGTCCCTGCTGTTAAAATCCACTAACGGCGCTGACGTGACACTGCTTATGTGGCAGTTTTTTATGTGCTGACAGCCACATGCCATTTCCACCTCATTTTATTAATGCCACATATTATATAAATGCTGGAAATAAAAGTAAGCTAAACATGTCGAACCCTGAAAAGCTGAAAGAAGAGGATAAAACAATCCTATGAGCTGTTCAATAAATGGGGAAAAATAATGGTTAAGGCCGGACTCCGGTTTCATTGCGGTTCAATGATAGAGGCCTTGGCCGAGTCCAAAGCCAAGTTGGATCAATATTTTGCTACTTGTAATTCGCCTTTAATTTCTTCTTGTTTATTTATGTAGAGCCGAGTTCGGCATATCATTGTTGTTGACTGATCCTTTTGTTGTCGTTGCAGGTAAAATGGATGACCTAGATTTGGATGCCGTTTTCAAGGTGGTCGGGGTTGCGACCACAGTCACTATCGACAAGAATACACCTGCAAAGAAGGCAACAGTCAAGCCTTCTGGGTCGGTCACTGGGACCGGCCCATCAGACAAGAACGCGGGCAAGTCCGACTCTGGGGGATTCGCAGTAGATAAACAAAAATCAAGTCAGAATAAACCTCCTCCAAAATCTCATGTTGTTCGTTCCTCTACTCCGCAGCAGGACACTGGGATAGGCAAGAAGAGGAGCAATGCCGAGGTCGTTGCCAATGACCCTGCCAAAAAACAAAGGTTTATGCAATAGTGTACAGATAAGGGTAAAGGAAAAGCTTCCCTGGCCGACTTTGAAGCCTGTATTCGGGTTGGTCAGACCGGTGCAGGGGTCATCAAGAAGCTGCGGGATCTAGCAGCCGGCAAAATGACTGACCGCCTCAAAGGTAAGCTCTCCGTCCTTGACGCTGAAAATAGAATTTTACAAGGTAAATATATTCAAATATGTCGTGAGCTCAGTTCTTACCGAGATCGTAAATTGGTAGCCTACTCCGAGGAGAACCGGGGTCTGAAGGAGGCTCTGGAGAAGCTGAAGGATGTCCAGAAGCAGCTTGAGGATGCCCGTGCTCAGGTCTCTCAGCAGAGCAAACTAGTTACCGACCTTCCAAAACTGAAGGAGGATCTGAAGGCGGCACTGGAGAGGGCGGAGGCAGCCGAGGCGGCCAAAGAGAAGGAGTCCAAGGAGGTAGAGGAGCTGAAGGCGAATAAGACCGTCCTTACTCAGAATGTGACAAAAGCTGCTACGTCCGGCTTCAGGCGTTGCCTGACCATGGCCTTGGTCCTGGAGCCCGGTCAGAACACCAACCTGTTGGATGCCAAGTACAGGACTGAAGATGGGAGGATAGTTCATAAGGATACAGTGATCTATGATCCTGCTGCTGAGGAAGAGGTCGCTGTTGCCAACCTTGCAGAGAATGCCGAGCCTGAAGGCGGAGCTTGCTGATCTTCTGTTTTGAGCTTTTCCTTGATTTTCCCGGGGCCAATTTTTAATTGTAACATACAATGGGCGCCGCCCCCTTTTTCCGGTCTTTACTTTGTTTTTTGTTCATTAATTCTGTTTGTTAATTGCTATTCTTCATGCATGCTTTGAATGAATGTCCGTAGAGTAGGAAAAACGACCGAGATTAGAATGCGAGCTGTTGTAGAACGGCTGTTCATTTGTAAGAGGAATGCCATAATCTCGAATCCAAAGCGAAATCCGAGGTAGCCAATAGAAAATCTGTAGGTCCTGAGACATTCCTGCAATTTAAGACAATAGAGCTGAGAATAAGCTTTAAAGAGGGAAAAAGGCCGGCACGGTCCCCCTGCTTCGTAGCCATCTAACATGAGAGCCGTTGCGGGCCATTGCCTTCACAGATGAGAAAGCCGCTGCAGGCTCCTCTCTCCAAAAATTCCTCCAATGGAGATCGCTGTGGACCTCCGCCCTTCAACCCCTAATAGAGCGTTGAGCTAGGAGATCAGGGGCGCTGTAGGCTCGCACAAGGCGAAATTGGGAAGACCTCGGCCTCTGGTGGAGCTCGTCAGCTCTGACACCAGAGGGAAGGTTGGACTCTCTAATGGAGCGCGAGCTCGGAGATCAGAGAGCTATTGGAGCCGTTGCGGGCTGTCGACTTGGCGCCGCGATCATGAGGGAGATCCGAGCGGGTGAAGCTCTGCAAAGAAATCATGAGAAGATCGGATGAAGATCCAACTTTGAGGTAGACGCCGGAGGTCAGCGATGAGAATCCTGGAGAGGTGCCTTAGAGATATCCGAGGTCGGACAGAAACTCAAGCCGTGCTTGTGAGGCGAGCGGAGTCTTCGAGCTCAAGCCGAGGTTGGGAGGCGAGCATATTCTTCAAGCTCAAGCCGTGGTTGGGAGGCGAGCATACTATTCAGGCTCAAGCCGTGGTTGGGAGGCGAGCATAACCTGCAAAATGGGAAACGAGAAATCCTGCGAAATAGTAGGAAATAGGTTTCGTAATTTCAAAGAGCGTATATGCCTCTTGGAGAAGTGAGTTAGTCCGGAGAGGGCATGATACTTTGAGAGGTGTAAGCAAGCGGTGATCCTCTCACTGTGGTCGCCAATGTTCGAGACCGGAATACTAGAGTGTAGCTCCCGAGGCTAGATGAGACTCCAAACCTGGGGCTAAGTGCTTGATTGCTTCCAATGAGGTATGTTATAGTCCGAAAGCTGAGCTGGGACGTCCGAGGTAGAGCTCCTTCCACGTCGTGTAGGGGGTACCTGCAAGACACTCCGACGCTCAAGTCAGTATGTGAAGGATGAAGTAATAATAAGATATAAAGAATACGATCTCGGGAGTGTGCCGAGGTGCACGACTAAGTGCCCGAGCTTTGCGTGCCCGAACTCGGGGGATCGGGTGCGCCGAGTTTGGGGAGGATCAGGTATGCGCGGTGTCTTAGAGTTCTTATGAGTGAATCGCACCTGGGTTTGGATGGCGAAACCTCTATTTATAGACGAGACGCCATACCTGAACCGTTGGATGCGCAGGATTGATCGTGATCGTTGGTTGGATACGGAGTACAGATGTTACTATCCTGAGAGGCGGAAATGGGCCCAGCCTTAGCCAGTGAAGGGTTTGGCCCAGTCCGGAACAGGGTGTTAGCCTGTAATTTCGACAGGCTTCATTGAAAATGGTCAACAAGGCCTGACTTATATTTCGACGAAGACCAAATTATTTTGACAGAGAAAATGGTCATGCGCAAGGTAAACTCGACAAGCTTCCGGGGAAGCAAAAGCAAGAGAGAGGAAAATGGACGCAAGCTTTCGACAGACAGAAAACATAGCAGTTATGCGCTGAAGACTAGCAGTTGGTCGAAGCGTGATAGAGCGGTTCTGGTCGAAAGTAGGAGTAGCAGTTATTAATTTTCAAATTCCTAGGCAGTTACTTAGTTCCGTTTTTCCCCCTCTTTTCCTTTGTATAAATAACTGTTTCTGAGAAGAAACAGGGGTTGCAAATCACAATACACAACCCGATTCCTGAAACTCTAACTTCCAAGCCAGAGCGAAAAACGAGTGGAAGAATCGCTGTACGTGATCGTGTACCACTTTTACGATTCAATGCAATTTATTTGTCTTTTCTTTACAATTCATGCACCATTTACTGCTTCTTTTCTTTTCGATTCTGTTAATCATTGCAAATCGTCCCCTTTTCTACATTTTCTGAAACACAAACCACTCGCAATTCAGAGGCAATTGCTTTGAGATTTTTCTAGTTTGATCTCACAAACCTTCTAATAAAACTAGTGATTGTTTGCTAAAAACACCAGCAAACAAATTGGCACGCCCGGTGGGACTTTGCCTTTGATTTTGTTCATTTTCGTACTCTCTTATTTGTATTCGCTGTTGTATGCACTTAAGAAGTGGTAAAATGGTTCGTTCTAGTACGAATAATGCGTCTAGTTCCAACCCTGTGGTTTCACAAGGGCAAGGAACAACAATGGATTCTGCGAGCATTAGCGCAGGACCATCATCGTCGACAACCGTTTCTTCATTATCAATGACTAATGTTGGTTCAACGCAGTCAGAAATGGCATCTTTGCCTATGTCTTTGCCGTTAAGTGCAGGGCTTCATAGCCCTTACATGGCAATGGGAAACGGTTTAGACCCACGTTTGAATAACGTGCATCTACCCCCATTTCCTTTGGGAATGTATGGCATGCCTACTGGAATGCCACATATTTCGACCTTTTCCCCTACACATGTCTCTTCTGAGAGTGTATTTGGTCGGAATCCCCCAGCATTAACCAATACGTCTTTATTGGCCTTAAGACAGCAAGTAGACGAGAGTAATCACGATATGGTTAATATGCTTACCCAACAAATTGGTACAGTTTTCAATCCATTGTTTCAAAATACCAATAACAGTTACCAAATGTTGGCAAATCAGATGAGTAGGATTGCAGATTTCTTTGGGGCTCCAGCGGTTAATAATAGGCAAGTTCCTATTATTGCGGGTAATGCGTCGCCAGTTAACCCCCAAGAAGCAGTTGCAGTCGAAGCGTCCACAATTGTAGGCGAACTACAAGGGGCAGTAAACCACGTCCCTGAAGTAGTTTTGGTAAATAGACACCAGAACGCTGATGAAGTTGTTCGACAAGTGCAACAACGCAATGTTGGCGCAGAAAACAATATAGCTACTTTAGTCGAAACTATTTTGGCGCAAAATGGCCTTAACATAGGTTTACAAAGGCCTAACTTCGTATCACCATTATGTGAATACGTATTACAAACTGAGTTACCAAGGGGATGGAAAGTTCCCAAGTTTACTAAGTTTGGTGGTGATACAAATGAGTCCACAGTCGAACACATTGCTCGTTTCTTGACCGAGGCTGGGGACTTAGCACAAAATGAGAATTTGAAGATGAAATACTTTCCAAATTCTCTAACTAAAAATGCTTTCACTTGGTTCACGACCTTACCCCCTGGTTCTATGTTCACATGGGGGCAATTAGAAAAGGCATTCCATGCACAATTTTACATGGGCCAGTCGAAAATTAGTCTTAAAGAATTGGCTAGTGTCCGGCGCAAAATGCCTGAAACTATTGATGATTACTTAAACAGATTTAGGCTGTTGAAATCTCGTTGCTTCACACAAGTCCCGGAACATGAGCTTGTCGAAATGGCTGCGGGTGGCCTTGATTACTCAATTAGAAAGAAATTAGACACATCTCATTTGCGAGATATGGCGCATTTGGCTGATAGAGTTCGACAAGTTGAAAGGCTTAGAGAGGAAAAATCTAGGTCGAATAGGTATCATAAAAAAGAAAAAGTGGCATATGTCGAAGAAGAATTCGACGTTACATATAGTACTGTCGAAGAAGAGGAGATAGACGTGGCTGAACTTAAGCCTGGTCCTCCTTATACCTGTAAATTATTAAGGCCTGCGAATGGGAATAACCCTGTAGAGCCTAAGAATGATAGATTTATGCCTAAGACTTATACTTTTGATGTTACTAAATGTGATGAAATTTTTGATCTTTTAGTAACTGATGGTCAAATATTAGTGCCTAAAGGCCATAAAACACCAACTCTTGACCAAAGAAAGAAAAAGGGTTATTGTAAGTTCCATAATTTTTTGGGACATAACACTGACTGTTGTGTGCTCTTCAGGGATATTGTGCAAAAAGCAGTTGACGAAGGAAGACTCAAATTTGCTGATAAGAAAATGAAAGCTCCTATGCAGATTGATGTTGATCCATTGCCTAAGGCTGAAGCTATGTATTCTGAACCTGTCGAAGCTGATGTAGGCATGGTGGATGCTCAAATGGCAGACCCTCCTAAGTGTGTCAAGACTGCCACCGAAAAATTAAAAGGTTTTATGTATGCTGAAGATAAGAAACAGGAAGTGATCCTAAAAGAATATGATGGGAAGATACATGCTGTGTATCCAAAGGCTGAGGAAGAATTGATAGATTTCCTCAATCGGTGTAAGTGGAATAACTCTGAAGTTATGCTTTGCCCAAGGTGCAGCGCTGTCTTCGACAAAGAAGCAGCTAAAGCTGTCGAAGGTTATCAGGGTCAACAACAACGTAAAAGAAAATGGCTTGACAACAGGCCAAAATTTGACTTTGCAAAAGGAGATCTTCCTGGCTATAAGGCTAATGTGTCAACAAAGCCTTCAACAAGCAAACGACAATTTGCTAAGGAGAAGTCCTCAGCGAAAGGGTATTTGAAGCTGTCAACAAATAAATCCTTTGTCCCAAGTGCTAGTGCTCCTGTTGAAGCGTGGGTGCCCAATAATCAACGTGCTAAAGCTGTCAAGCCAGATACGGATGCTGTTAAGTTTAATTATAAGAATAACTATAAGGGTAAGAACCCCATGACTAGAACACAGTGGCGTCGTTACCAAAGACAACAGAAGAAGAAGGCACACTTTGACATTAACAAGTTTCCAAGTCATTTGGCTAATAACCATGTTCCACGCAGTACGATTGACATTAATCAAGTTCCACGCAGCATAATAGTGGCGAAGAGTGAGGTTCACAAAGCTGAAGTTGCCACAAAGAGGAAGCTGATGTTGCTAGTCATGTGTGTGCAGCGAATAAGGCCGAAGGCAAGGCTGTAGTAACAGTAAAGCCAAGAAGGCCTGCTCTTGAAAGAACATTTCCTCCATTGTCAACAGTGAAAGAAGAGAATGCTGATTTCGACATGGATGAAGACATGGAGTCTGATTTTGATGATTCTGAAGATGATTTCGATGTTGTTTGCAATGTGGTATCAATACTGCCTCTTGAGTACGATGTTATCACAGTACCAAATGATGTTGAAGAGGATTTTACAGAGGATATGGCTCGTCATAAGCCAATGTGTTACTATGAGATGAACAATGGTTGTGTCGAAGACCAAATGGCTACCTTCGAGAAGCCAGATATGAGTATGCAAAACCACTTGAAACCCCTGTATGTCCAAGCCAAAGTCAATGGTGTTGGAATTAACAAAGTGTTAGTGGATGGTGGAGCTGCAGTGAATTTAATGCCACATGGTCTTTTGAAGAAGATTGGTAAGTTCGACACTGACCTCAGGCCACATAACATTGTCTTAAGCAACTATGAAGGCAAAACTGGCCATTCTTTGGGGGCCATTGAGGTGGACTTAATCGTTGGTTCCATAAAGAGGACTACATTGTTCTTAGTGATAGCCTCTAAAGCGAATTTTAATTTACTCATTGGTAGAGAGTGGATCCATGGAGTTGGTGTTGTCCCTTCAACTTTGCATCAACGTTTAGTGATGTGGAAGGAAGATGGTTTGGTGGAGTATGTTGAAGCCGATCAGAGCTACTTCCGTGCTGATGCGAACCAAATTACCAAGGAAAATTTTGAGAAACAAATGGCGAAGATCGCGCCATGTTCATCTTCTAATGAGGCATATGTTCCTGCGGATAATGTTTTTGCCTCAGTTCATCTTGACCCAAATTATGGTTTTGTTTGGGAAAGAGAAATAATGGGAGATGATAGTGTTTATCCTGATGGTGTTCTTCGACCAACGGGGTGGAACACTGGTTCTTGAAAATGTTCTTATGTCAGTGCCCAATGCATGGGACAAAATTACGGCTTATATGGCTGAAAACAAGTTTAACGCGGCTATAGAGGCCGAAATTATTCAACAAACAATGGCTGTCGAAGCCAGTGAGTTACATGAAGGAAATGGCATAGTCATAGATGAAAGACTTGACTGCATTTATGATGATGATCCATTAGGTTTTGAAAAGGATCCTAGAGATTCGGCAAAGCATATGCAAGCTCAAGACCCGTTAGAAGAAGTTGATTTGGGAAATGGCTCAATAAAACTGCCAACTTATATTAGTGCTAATATTGATGCTTCTCTAAAAATCCAAGTCATCATATTGCTAAGGGAGTTCAAAGACTGCTTTGCTTGGGATTACGACGAAATGCCTGGGTTAAGTCGAGAAGTAGTGGAAATGCAATTACCAATTCGACCAGGGAAAAAACCAGTGAAGCAAGTGCCAAGAAGATTTGCTCCTCAAGTGTTGGCTAAGATCAAAGAGGAAATTGAAAGGCTATTCAGAAACAAATTCATCAGAACTGCCAGGTATGTCGAATGGTTAGCCAATATAGTTCCTGTAATAAAGAAAAATGGGACTCTTAGAGTTTGCATAGACTTTAGGGATTTAAATAATGCCACTCCCAAGGATGAATACGCAATGCCTGTGGCAGAAATGCTAATAGATTCAGCAGCAGGATTTGATTATCTTAGTATGCTCGATGGTTATTCTGGGTATAATCAAATCTTCATTGCTGAAGAGGATGTGTCGAAAACTGCTTTTAGATGTCCGGGGGCATTGGGTGTTTATGAATGGGTAGTAATGCCCTTTGGATTAAAGAATGCTGGTGCTACATATCAGAGGGCCATGAATTCTATGTTTCATGATTTTATTGATGATTTTATGCAAGTATACATAGATGATGTGGTGGTTAAATCTTCCTCAGAAAGTGGTCATTTAGACCATCTTCGCCGTTCTTTTGAAAGAATGAGGAAATATGGATTGAAATTAAATCCATTAAAATGTTCCTTTTGTGTACGTGCAGGTGATTTCTTGGGTTTTATAGTGCACAAAAAAGGCATTGAAATCAATCAAAATAAGACTAAGGCAATTATTGAAACGAAGGCCCCTTCGACCAAAAAGGAGCTTCAGTCGTTGCTGGGAAAAATCAGTTTCCTTCGAAGATTTATATCAAATCTAAGTGGCAAAACACAAGTTTTTTCGCCATTGTTAAGACTGAAGAAGGAAGAAGAGTTCAAATGGGAACCAATGCATCAAGCATCCTTCGACGAAATCAAGTCTTATTTGATGAAACCACCAATTTTGTTGCCTGTTATTAAACACAAAGTGCTCAAATTGTATATAGCAGCTTCTGATAGAACAATAGGTAGCATGTTAGCACAAGAGGATGATAGTGGTGTCGAAAGAGCCATTTATTACCTCAGTAGGGTCTTAAATGATGCCGAAACGAGGTACACTCCTATAGAAAAGTTGTGCCTCTGTTTGTATTTCTCGTGTACAAAGTTAAAGCAATATATAAAACCAGCTGATGTTTCTGTTTATTCGCATTTTGATGTTATCAAGCATATGCTGTCGAAACCAATAATGCATAGCCGAATTGGTAAATGGGCTTTGGCTTTGTCAGAATACAACTTAACTTTCAACCTCTAAAATCAATTAAAGGACAAGTGGTTGCTGATTTTATAGTAGACCATTCTGTTGTCGAAGAAACATTAAGTTTTGTAGACGTATATCCTTGGAGGTTGTACTTTGATGGTTCAAGCCATAAACATGGAGTTGGGATTGGTATTTTAATAATATCTCCTACTAACATTCCAACGAAGTATAAGTTTAAAATTCGAGATGTTTGTTCCAATAATGAAGCTGAGTATGAGGCTTTAATAGTAGGCCTTGAAATTTTACTTGAGCTGGGGGCAAGTCATGTCGAAATAAAAGGTGACTCTGAGTTGGTTGTCAAACAATTGACAAGGGAGTACAAATGCATTAAAGAGCACCTTATCAGATACTTTGTTGTTGCCAATGCTTTGTTAAAAAGATTTGAGTCTGTTCACTTAGAACATTTACCACGAATTGATAATCAAGTGGAAAATGAATTGGCACAAATTGCTTCAGGCTACAAAGTTTCAAAACAAAGCCTGGAAGAGTTAATTGAAATAAAGGATAAAATCATTTCTAATGACTATTCTTCGTCACTATTGTCAACACCAAAAACTGAGGGGGCAACAAACGCAAACGAGGAACTAGTCGTTGTCGAAAAACGTCAATTTTTTGGTGACTTTGACTTAGCAGAAATTTTTGCTCTTGACAATATGACCAATAATGATTGGCGAAGGCCTATTGTGGAATATTTGCAAAATCCCACAAGAAATACCAATAAAAAGGTAAAATACAGAGCTTTGAGCTATGTGATAATTGGAAACGAATTGTTTAAAAAGACTCCTGAAGGAGTACTATTAAAATGTCTTAGTGAAAATGAGGCATATTTAGCAGTTTCTGATACACATAGTGGAGCATGTGGTTCACACCAAGTAGGCCACAAAATGAAGTGGTTATTATTTCGACAAGGAATGTATTGGCCAACTATGCTGAAAGATTGCATAGAATTTGCTAAGGGATGCCAAGAGTGTCAAAAGCATGCTGGGATATAACATGTACCTGCAAATGAATTGCATGCCATAGTCAAACCTTGGCCATTTAGAGGTTGGGCTCTAGATGTGATTGGAGAGATGAAGCCAACTTCGTCGAAGGGCCATAGATATATCCTTGTGGGAATTGATTACTTCACCAAATGGGTTGAAGCTATACCTTTAGCCAATGTTGATCAAGAAACAGTGATAAGGTTTATTCAAAATCATATCATTTATAGGTTTGGAATTCCAGAAACCATTACTACAGATCAAGGATCAGTTTTCACTGGTAGAAAAATGATAGAGTTTGCTTCTGAAAATGGTTTTAAGTTATTAACTTCGACACCATATTATGCGCAAGCCAATGGACAAGTAGAAGCTGCCAATAAAGTTATTATTAATTTGATTAAAAAGCATGTTGGGCAGAAACCAAAAAATTGGCATAATACCCTTGATCAAGCATTATGGGCTTGTCGAAATTCACCCAAAGAATCTATCAACACTACTCCTTATAGGCTAACATTTGGACACGATGCAGTGTTGCCTGTTGAAATTTGTCTACAATCAACAAGAATTCAAAGACAGTGGGAGATTCCCTCTGATTATTATTGGAATATGATGCTTGATGAATTGGTTGATTTAGACGAAGAAAGGTTATTAGCTTTAGATATGCTTATTCGACAGAAAGAGAGGGTAGCTAAAACTTATAACAAAAAGGTTAAGTTTAAAGCCTTTGATTCAGGTGATCTAGTATGGAAGGTCCTATTGCCTGTGGATAAAAAAGATAGAGTCTTTGGTAAATGGTCCCCAAGTTGGGAAGGACCATTTAAAATTTTACAAGTTTATTCAAACGGCGCATATGAGGTCAAAGAGATTGGCGCTGATGAAAAAATTTTGCGTATAAATGGCAAATACTTGAAAAAGTATAAGCCAACGTTGCAAGAAGTTAAAATAACGCTGGAATAAATATAAAGAAAGCGTAAAAACATGGCATTTAAGTTGCCAAAACATTGTCGAAAGCACAGGATAAAAATTGCTCAAGAATAAAATGGAAGAAATTTCATTATAATGTTGCCAAGTTACATGTGCCAAAGGAGGCATTTGTGAAATACATAGTGCCGAAAGGGTAAATAAACTAGGCATAAATAAAACGCTGAATTGCAGTTGGTCTTTTACGACCAAGTAACTTCTCTTTTGGGTGGTCTTCTTCGACCACGTTGACGCTTGCCGTCGTTCGGGGGGTCATTCTTTCGTCTGCGCGTTAGGCTTGTAAGCCTTTCAACTGGGCGTTCCCTTGCTTGGTAAACCTCAGGAAGCCCTTCAGAGAGGAGATATTGATGAATCTTCCTGCTCCCACTTTGAGTCTCCCGCATAAACTCAGAAAGTTGCAAGATCAAGTGACATGAAGAAAAAAGGAGCAAAGCCATAATTCGCAGAGATCAAAAACCATCACTTTGAACCTCCCGGCAACCTCACTGCAATTATGAGAGATGAGGTTACGCGGAAGACTCAAAGCAAAGGGAATGATCCTGGAACGGGAAAGGAAAAGAGGAAAAATCATGGAGTGGTGAAGATGAGAAACAAAACTCTTCTATTTATAAGGAGAAGTATGAAAGAGCGTCAGTTGGTTACGAGTTTGACGTTCCGAGAAGTGAGGCATCACTTTAATTACGGCGTTAGTAACGTAACGGAAGATGGTGGAACCATTCAAAGTTAAAACAGAGAATCAGTAAACATAGTCAAAGGCCGAAATTACAGGCTGTTCAAGTTCAAGGTTTGAATATGGATTATTGATGGCAACTTATGAGGTAAAAGAAGTGAATAATTGGAGAAGCCTTATAGGAAATGGTGAGATAAGGCATTTACTGAGAAGTAAAACGTTGAAGGCCACGTAATACACCAATATAGGAGTAACGTCAACAACACTTAACAATGGTGACATCAGGTATACAGCTATTTTACTCAAGTGCAAAGTTATTTCGATGGTGAATTCAAAAATGTCTTTCTCTTCTTCCTCCTCAAGTTCAGTCGAAAAAGACATTTTTGGGGGGCAATTTGTTAGCCTGTAATTTCGACAGGCTTCATTGAAAATGGTCAACAAGGCCTGACTTATATTTCGACGAAGACCAAATTATTTCGACAGAGAAAATGGTCATGCGCAAGGTAAACTCGACAAGCTTCCGGGGAAGCAAAAGTAAGAGAGAGGAAAATGGACGCAAGCTTTCGACAGACATAAAACAGAGCAGTTATGCGCTGAAGACTAGCAGTTGGCCGAAGCGTGATAGAGCGGTTCTGGTCGAAAGTAGGAGTAGCAGTTATTAATTTTCAAATTCCTAGGCAGTTACTTAGTTCAGTTTTTCCCCCTCTTTTCCTTTGTATAAATAACTGTTTCTGAGAAGAAACAGGGGTCGCAAATCACAATACACAACCCGATTCCTGAAACTCTAACTTCCAAGCCAGAGCGAAAAACGAGTGGAAGAATCGCTGTACGTGATCGTGTACCACTTTTACGATTCAATGCAATTTATTTGTCTTTTCTTTACAATTCATGCACCATTTACTGCTTCTTTTCTTTTCGATTCTGTTAATCATTGCAAATCGTCCCCTTTTCTACATTTTCTGAAACACAAACCACTCGCAATTCAGAGGCAATTGCTTTGAGATTTTTCTAGTTTGATCTCACAAACCTTCTAATAAAACTAGTGATTGTTTGCTAAAAACACCAGCAAACACAGGGATAAAAACTGGTAATAATAATTTCATTGTTTCTCAATGATGATGTAGTGATGGTCTTGGGGATTTAGGATTTGGGATTGAGATTTAGGGTTCTGTTTTGGTGTTGTGGTGGTGGTATGGCAGTGGAGGGAGTGTGGCGGTGGGTGGTGGTGGTATGGCGGTGGAGGGAGAGTGGCGGTGGATGGTGGTGGCTCGCCGGAGGTATTGGTGGCTGCCGGAAAAGAAGAAGATGAAGAAGGAGGAAGAAGATGGAGTGTGATTGATGTTTTGTTTTTGTTTCAATTTGGTCCCCTATGTTTCTTTTTTGTTTCAATTTGGTCCTCTATTGGCCATGTCAATTAATGAGTACACGTCACCTGGTTAAGACAAAACTAACGGCAAGAGCCAAAATGACACACACAAAAAACATGAGGGACTAAAATGAGAAAAAAAACATAAAGGGCCAAATTGACACAAACCCCAAACATAAAGAGTTAAAAGTGCAATTTTGCCTTTTTAAAATAACATCATGTCATTTAATAGCATGTTTGCTTTTACATCTATGGGTGGGACAATTCATGCATGAGTCTATACATACCAGAAGAGCACCACCAACTTTTATTTTAAATGGTTAAAACTATCATCAAATTGGCAGCTTACTTCCTCTTCCATGTGACAGGCCTAAGTGTGCTCAGCTTAATATTTATGATACTGAAAAAGAAGCTTCCATTAAATGTCTCTTGTCAAAGCAAAATTGAAAGAGAAAGAGAAAACGAAAATTTTAAAAAAAAAGATGAGCTTTAGGATATTTAGCCGTTAAACAAGGAATTTTTTTTCTTCCATAATATGGGTTTAACTTTTGTTCGACAATTACCTTGTTGCATTACTTTAGGATATTTAGCCGTTAAAGCATCCGCCAATATCTTATAGGGTTAAACGTAATTTTCTCTTAGAAAATTGTTTCACCATGATTTCCAGAATCTCACCTCACCATGTTTTCCGGAATCTGGGTGAAACGAGAAAAATTGTTTTCCAGAATCAGGGTTTAAAAATTGTTTTTCGATTACTCTTCCTCCAATTTCACTGAATCTGGGTTTTGTTTTCAAGAATTTATGTTAACCCTAAACCCCTTTACCCACTCATTCACCCAGTATCTCACAATTCCCAGAACTTTGAATTGAATTCACGTTTTTGAATCCTTGTGTTGCTGATGTTGTTGAGCAATCTACAGATATTCATGTTTTTCTTCCTGTGCATGGAGAATAGGGAAGAGATGAAGAAAATGATTTTTTTTTTACAGATGGATGGTTGTATTTATTTCCAACATTTACATATTATGTAGCATTAATAAAATGAGGTGGAAATGACATGTGGCTCCAGCACATAAAAAATAACCCATAAGCGATGCCACGTCAGCGCCCTTAGTAGATTTTAACAGTAGGGACTAAAAGTGCTAACGGAAAATAATGTAGGGACCAAAAGTGTCCGAAAAATTTTAGAGGTACTAAAAACAAAATTCACTATATTTATTAGGACTAAAAACATATTTACCCCTATATTATATTGAGTGCAAGATATTGGATTTTTAGACACAAAAGAAACTCGAAGTTAAATAGCAAGATAAGGAAGAAAGTGTGGAGTATAGAGCATGTATATAAACCTGTATTTATATTATTTTGGGACTATTAAGCATAAGATGTGTGGACCTATTGATTTTCGATGCACCGAACGGAAAATGGATGATACTTTCAAAATGCAATGTCACGTTGTTTTCCAGTATTTTTCGTTAAGAGTCTCTGTCAAACAAAAAAATTCGAGATGTGTATGAGAAGAGGACTCCAATTAGATATTGAGTTCATCAGTTGACAGGTTTACACCGAAAGCCCCGATCGCTTCATTCTCACAAAATCTCCCCGAGTTTTTCGTATGAAATCCTACTTATAGAGCTAGGAAAGTAAACTGTTTATGGACACATGTCCTTATCAGAGAGAGCATAAAATGTAAACTAACTAGTGATTGAAGGTGATTGATAGCACGTGTCTTCTGGCATCTGGATGCTCCACACCTGTCTTCGTCAGTTCGGTCTTATTCGAAGCTATTGCCTTAACTGCTCTTGTGTGTTGTCCTGGTTTTCGAAGCTTCGCCTTCAGGGATTCCTTCGAGTACTTCCTTTATATGTCTTTCGAACATATTGCCTTGCGCGAATATTTTCGTTCAACCTTAGAGGTTGGCTTCTAAACTCCCTTTGGGGATAAATATGGACTTTCGAGCCACGTCACTTTCGAGTATTACTCTTCTTGCTATTTTCCGAATTCTCCTTTAATGTCATGCTGACGTGTCTTAAACCTAATTTCAAATGTTCAGTCCTGATTGTGAGGAGAGGGAGTGAACATTTTAATAAGTCCTACTTAACTGTCGATCGGTTATGTGCCATTTCTCGCACTTGGCAATTAGCCGTTTATTGTGCATCGCATGATGTTCGACTATTTCGGTTTCGTTCCCGTAACTCGCGTTAACTAGTCATTGATCCCTTTATGCCCACTACAAGCAGTTACTATTTTCGGCTATATAAACACGTGTCCCTCTAAGCAAACTTTGCGTTCATTTTCAGAGTCCTCATCCTTGTTCAAACACCTTCTTCTTCCTCTTCTCATGGGGATTCTTACATAATTTCGTTCCTGGTTTTGCTTAATCTTCAAGCCTGCAATCTACTGTCTCACTGTCCCTGATTTACTTGACATGGCAGCAAGTCATTCCGACGACATGGGTCCAGGTAGAGACGTTTTCCCGCTTCGAACCCCCAACGTCTTAACACGAATACTATCCCTACTCCAGCGGAGTTTGACCCTATAGTTGTGCTACGAGAGTATTTATCATCTCTCTCTGCTTCAGAGTCAAAACCCTGGGCTTGGGAAGATGCTATTTCAAGGGAATCTGGAATTGCCATCTCTTTCTTTGTTAACTTGAAGAAGATTCTTGAACAACATATGGTGGTGATATTCTTGAGGCTCTTACTAAGATACCAGGGCTCAAGCAGCGGCTACATGACTCACTTAGTGAAATTACCAAACATCAAGATGGTCTTCCTCTTTCTAGAAAACTATAGTTTCAAGAACTCGCTCTACTTCTTTCTCGTTTGATGAAGATTCATTTCTGATCTTGAAGGCCATAACGTCGTTTCTAAGGCCTTGGAGTTCGAGGCCTATCAATTGAGTGCCAAAACCTTTGAAATTCATCAAAAATTAGCAAAAATGGACGAGACTCTTCAGAATAGTGAAGACCAGGTTACTCAACTTCAAACACGTGTGGCTCGCCTAGAGAGTTCTATTACTTATCTCAACCAATAAGTTGAATACCTTCAGCCAGGAAAAGATGAAGTGGTTGCTCGGATTAACCATAGTGTGTCGCCTAGTTCGAATGTTGTGTTCCCACCATGACTCGGTTAGAAATACTTAGCTCTTTAATGTTGTGAAGTTGTCGAAAAAGGAGTTTTGACCAGCAGCCACATGGTGGGCGCCAATTTTCTCTTGTTCAAGCTTGGGGGGTGCAACCTAAAGCTGATAAGGGAGACCTCCTAAGTATGAGGAAAAAAGACCCTTAATTAATACAACAGTTTGCACTATTTATACTAGCTAAGAGTCCCTACTATGCTCTAATATGCAGAATAGCAGTGTCCTTCCTCTTTCACCGAAGTAGTGGGATGACCACTACTTCTAGTACAAGCCAATGGTTGTCTGCCACATCTTTCTCCTTTGTCATCTAGTCGGACACGACTTGGTCTGCACAAAGTTCGTACGAAAGCTTATGCGGTACAAGTATCCCCAGTAGTACTGTTTATGCTGCTGGGGCTGTCCGTCGCGCTCCCTCTGTTGTCCTCATCCATCGCCAGGGAGCCTTCTTCGGTATTTTGGCTTTTCTGGTTGGGGGTCTGAACATACGATATGATTTAATGAGGTAACTAAAATAAGATGGAATATTTGTAATGTTAATTCATTTTCTTTGTAGTATTTCTTTTTTAATAGGCTAAATTGCACTTTTGGTTCTTTATCTTTGAGCTAAGTTTCATTTTGGTCATTTATCTTTTTTTTTTCTCGTTTTGGTCATTTATCTTTCATTTCTGTGTTAGTTTGGTCCTTTATCTTTCATATTTGTTTTAGTTTGGTCCTTTTAAAGATATTTCTGCGAATTGATTTTTCACGATATTTTGCATTTTAGCGCTTTTCTAAATAAATGATTGTCATATTATGATTCCTTGTTGAATTTTGATCATTTTAGGCTCAATTTGCTAAAATGCAAAATATTTTAAAAGGACCAAATCAAAACTAATATGAAAGATATAGGACCAAACTGAGAAAAATAAAAGATAAAGGACCGAACTGACACAAATGAAAGATAAAGGACCAAAACGAGAAAAAAAAAGATATAGGACCAAAATGAAACTTAATAATATTGAGACGTGCCAAAAATGATTGTTAGTGTTTGGATGCTAACCTAATTAGGATATCTCTCACTATAGTGATGCTTTTGAACAGTTTTTTACTTTTCCTTAAAAAAAAGTGTCACTATGTGCTCAAGCAATTTACTATGTCCCGTGGACGTACCGTGGCTCCAACTAAAGTTGCAGTTCTCATTATTCTAGGAAGGTAGCTCAGTTGGCGAGCTAAGGGACATGAATGAGTTGCAATAAGGAGGTCCAGGGTTCAAACCCCGAAAACTAATATTTCCCCACCCCACTAACATTTGCTTAGAAGACATGCGAATGCAAGAGTGAGAGACGGCGAGGGATTTGTGCTTTTAGGGCGCGGGACCTTTAGCCTTTTGTATCTATTTTTCTCCTAAAATATTTTAAAACTCATTTTTTTTTCCGGATTTAATGGTTGTGGTTTCATTACAATCGGAGTAGGTTGGCCGAAAACCGATTTTTTAGCCTAAATTATTCGCTCGACGTATAACATCGTCACGTGTTAACGAACTACACCCTAAACAGAACCAAAAAACGCCCGATATTCATATTATTCATACCTAATTTATTTTATTCATATCTAATTAATTTTATTCATATCTAATTTACTTTTCTAAAAAAATATATAATTTTAATCTTTTAAATGATTTATTTATTTATTATTTGGGATAAAAAATCGGGTTTACCTATGGGTGGGTAAATCCGATTTCTTTTTTCGGGGAATTCGGATTTATATACCCACTAGGTAAATCCGACTTTGAAAATAACAAATCGGATTTACCCCCCTAAGGTAAATCCGATATGTTATTTTTAAAGTCGGATTTACCTAGTGGGGGTATATGGGTAGATACATCCGACTTTAAAAATTAACTAATCGGATTTATCCCCCCTCGGTAAATCCGAGCGAGTGTATTTTAGGTAGGGGTATTTTCGTCTAAAAAATTCTTGTGGGGGTATGAAGGGAAGAGGTGGGAGTTAAAAAAAACCCTCAATTTAATTATATGAAGCTAGGCGAACCATATACACAACAGGATCATATCTCTTTGGTAAAAAAAATAGGATCATATCTTAAGAATTTTTTCTCAATATATAAAAAAATACAATCAGAAAAAATTGTGTATAATCATAAAAAAATCAATTTTAAAAGCATATCAAAAAACTCTAAATGAAGATTTTTTTTTTTAAAAAAGAGATTCACAGTATTACATAAATCTGTACAATATGTTGTCAAAAAAAAAATAAATCTGTACAATATCTTATTTTATTCACAAAATCAAATTTTCCACAAAATAAAAAAAAAAGGTCAATTTCTATATTGAAACAAACCTAGAATCATTCATATAAATATCCAACTCAACAACCTATGTCGCATGCATTGTCATAGCCCTCTAGTGAGCTTTGAGCAGAAACTATCTCTTCCAATTTTCTCTTTGATAAAAAGATGAGTAGAAAAAACACTAATGTTTATTTGCTAGTTTCGTTCCTAGTTTGGTTCGTACTAGCCAGGAAACGGCAATGTCAATGATACTTCATACATACTTCTAACAAATGAAAAAGGTTGGTTTAGAATATAGTTCTCTATGCTTGCATATTTCTGACACACACAATACTTAGTTAATGTAGTTTAGAATCCTACACTTAATTGTACCAAAAAAATCCCACACTTAATTTATTGGCTTAAGTGCACCTTTGATCCCCCTATTTTGATCATTGTGCAATTTTGATTCCCCTATTATATTTTGGGCAATTTTGGTTCCCCTATTTTACAAAATTGCGCAATGTTGACCAAATTGAAATTTCAAGCTCTAAGATGTTTTTTTTTTGTCGAGACCAGGGTATCTATCGTCGAACGCAGTGACTAATCTCCTTGCTGGATTGGAGGCACCTCGAAGGGTTAGACAACATGCTTAGGGATTTAAAGCTGCTCCGTACCCAATGTAACACCCCGATTTTCGTGCGCTGTGGTTCTTTTAGTATGATCTTGTTTTATAAATTATTCTGTGTTGATATGATTAAGTTATTTTAATTTATAGTGTGTTCGAGTTATTTAAATTAGTTGAAATCACATTTAAAAGTAATTTTATATGCTATTGGTATTATATGATTGTTATTATATATTTATTTTATTTTCTTAAATATTAGTATATTATATGTTAGTTATTTTATAAGTATTTTGGACTATTAGGGTGTTAAAATAATAGTTGTAGTGAAATTGGGTTTTTAAAAACAAGTTAAAATGGATTTTTACTATTTTTAATCGCATACAACCCCATTTATTTGCTAGTCTCACCCCCTGTGACCCACTTAACCCACCAGCGCACCTACCTATCCCATCGACGCGACCCAGATGCGTGACCCGACCCGGAAACTTCTTCTTCTTCCTCCAACTCTGTCACAGCCGCAAAACCCTAACCCAAATTCCCTTCCACCTTCGCGTTTCACCCACAGTCCACGGCTAGACCTCAAATCTCGTCCCCACCTTTGCTTTTCACCATTGTTGGAACCGCCATAAACAAGAACAACCGTGGCTAGGCCCCGTTTTGGGCTGCTGCGGGTATGGGGCATGATGAGAACATGGATTCAAGTTGCAACACCGATCCCCATCTACTCGTTTGTCCTATTCTACCCATTTTCGTCAACTCCAAAAGGTTTTGTTGCGTCTCTGTCTAGCAAGTCGTCATCGGTCAAACCTTCCATGGTATGTGTATTGCTTTCAGCCCCTTAACTTATTTTTTGGTATCAAATCAGCCCCTTAACTTTTTTTTGTAACGACTTAGTCCCTTAACTTTTAAAAAGACAACAACGTAGTCCAATTTAACGTTTTTTGGTTAACTCCGTTTAACAGTCACTGATGTGGGTATTTCACTGCTTAGGTGGCATGCCAGGTAGGAAAATTTAATTAATCCAACGTGTCCCTTCTCTCTCCCTCTTAGAAAACCCTAGATCTTTAAAACCTCCATTGTTGTTCTCCATTGTTGATCTGAACATCTCATGTTTCATATCTAACACTCTCTTATCATCATCATCGTTTCTCTGTGAGCTTGAAAACCAACGACTCTACTTAATCCCATGGTCTCACGCAGTAGAAGCTCCAACTCAAGAAGCCTCAGATCTGTTTCAAGTGGATCTCGCCCAGTTGTTGAAGGACCTAAATGTCGTTGTGGATCTACTACAATAGTTTGTGTTGTGAAGAAAGAAGGCCCTAACCATGGCAGATTGTTCTGGGGTTGCAGGCATTTTATGGTGAGGAAGATGAAGTTTATGTGTTTTACTGTATTAACATTTAGGTCCCTTAACTTTTTAATAGGTATCAAATCAGTCCCTTAAGTTTTTAATTAGTATCAAAGTAATCCCTTATGTGTTTCTGATTTAGGCCCAAGGCATTCAAATTGGATGCAACTATCAGATGTGGTATGAAGATTGGTGTCCAAATGATGTCACTAACGGAGAATGTTTACGTTGTCGTGAATACGATATTGAGCTTCGGGAAAAGAATATGGAACTTCGTGAAAAAGATATGGAGCTAAGTTCATTGAGGAAGGCTTTGGTTGAAATGCACGAACACCACAAAGCAACAAAATACCAAATGAAAGTGGTAGTTCTCACATGCTTAGTATTAGGAGTGATATGTGCAATGGTGATTTTCATATTGTTGACTACTAGGAATTAGGGAAACAGAATGATGATGTTATGTATGATTGTCTATGTAACTTTGGTTTTCATGATGAATGCAATGACTTTTTTTTTTCAATTGCTTCCAAATCTTAGCTTACCAAAATGATAATAACATAACCTTATAGCTTACCAAAAAGAATAGAACCTGTTCATAACAGATACAAATAATTGAGCTTGTTCAAAAAGAAATTAAAAAAAATGCCACATTTCCATTACTAATAATTGAACAGACTGTTCACAAAAACTGGACACCTAAACCATAGGGCAATTTGAGATGTTCCAAAATATCCAAAGCATTGTCATCAAAGTTTCCAAAATACTGGCAAAACATAGCCATCAAAGTATCAAAAAACAAAGCAACTTAAGATATGAAATTACATAACAAATATTCCTAATTTTTCCAAGGCTTTCTAATTGGCAACTTGGGCCTTAATGTTGCTTGAGAGGTGGAACGTGTGAGGTAGGTTCTGGATGCTCTCTTTGTTGTAGCAGTTGAAGTAGCAGTTGTAGTTGCACTAGGACGAGGCTGTGTTGGATTTGCAGCAGTAGCAGGGGGCTGCCTTGGATTTGTTGTAGCAGTTGAAGTAGCAGTTGCAGTTGCACTAGGACGAGGCTGTGTTGGATTTGCAGCAGTAGCAGGGGGCTACCTTGGATTTGCAGCAGTAGCAGGGTGCTTTCTTGGATTTGCAGCAGTAGCAGTGGGTTGAATTGGTGTTTGGGCAAGAGTTTGACTTGTGGAAGCATTTTGGGACTGTGATTGACTTGTGGGAGGTGGTTGTGCTTTGCATGAAGCCCTGTTATGGCCAAATTGCTTGCACTTACTACACTTATTTTGTAAGCCCTTCCTGCCAAGTTTTTGGGAATCAATTCTCTTCTCATCTGCATCCTTTCTTCTTGATCTTTTTGGTCTACCTAGAGGTCTTCTCAATGGTGGAGGTAGTATCTCAGGATATGGAGTGTATTCCCAAAGATTCTCTCCATTTCTCAGGATATGGCAGCAAGGAACACCTGTGATCAACCACTTCCTGCATGAACATGTTCCATTGTTGAGATCAACAACGTACTTGTCTCCAGTTAAGGTGACATCTTTCACCCCATATATGTTGTCACCAGCCAAACTTGCAAAAAAAAAAGGACCAGAATTTAACATATTCAGTCCACAATTAAATTCAGACCAGAATTAAACAGACCAGAATTATTCAGACCAGAATTAAATTCAGAATTAAACAAACCAGAATTTATCATATTTAATTCATAATTAAATACCTGCACAACCAATGCCTAGACAACTCTCTCTCTTTCACAAGCCTATTCTTTATCCTTGGGAGAACATCACCATTGTAACTCTCAATCTTCTTTCTGTTTGTAGCCCACCTCTCCATCAAGTACTCTCTGATTTCCTCTAGCATAGTCACAATAGGCTTCTGCCTTGGTCCAAGAATCACACTATTAAAAGTTTCTGACATGTTGTTGAGTAACACATCACACTTTGAATTTCCACTGAATCTTGATTTGCTCCAAAATCTTGGTGGAATCTTCATAAGTTCCTTGTATGCAGGTTCATTGATCCTCCTCATCTCTCTCATCTCCCTCTCCCATGCTTGCGGATAGGTTGATTTGGCAGCTCTCCACATAATGTCTTTCAATTGCTTTCTAGGATGTTTTTTTTCTGAAGTTGTTATACAAATGTCTCACGCAGAACCGTTGCTCGACACTAAGTAAAAGGTCATCCATTGCAGGTAAAAGTCCCTATTAATCATAAACAGATTTAAATGGCAGCATTTCTATTAAAAAATTAAACAGATTTAAATGGCAGCATATCTATTAAAAAATTAAACAGATTTAAAAGTATACTAAACAATCTCATACCTTCTGTTGATCAGACATGAATGTGTACTTCTTGCATACTTGAGGACCTCCCAAATCATTAACCAATAGATGAAGAAACCAAGACCAAGAGTCCTTTGTCTCTCCTTCAACCACGGCCATTGCTATGGGCAGCATTTGATCATTTGGATCTCTTCCTACAGCTGCTAGTAACTGTCCTCCATAATAGCCCTTGAGAAAACAACCATCTAGGCCAATTATAGGCCTGCACTTCAAGAAACTCTGCCTGCATCCATCAAGGCCCATGTACAATCTTTGAAATCTTGGTAACAACGGCCTGTATATAATTTCCTCTTCAATAGGCTGCATATGGTTAGTTGCTTCTACATTCAACTTGATAGTACTATTAGGATTAGACCTTAACAATTCATGACAATAATCATAAAGCCTTTTATATTGTTGTTTGAAACATCCATCAACCATGTCAACAACAGCCCTTCTTGCCCTGCTGGCCTTGCACTTGGTTACCCCTTGAATCCATTTTTCATGAGCCTTGTTGCAAATATCATCCGGCTTAACCTTTGGATTATCTCTTACAGTGGCATATAATTTTTTCCCCAACCAACCAGAACTCATAAATTTGACCCTATATTCTCTGCTGCAGGAATGTTTGTCTATGATCTTCCTCACCTGCCTAGTCTCTTCACGTGATAACTTGGCACAATAAATTAACCAATCACAACCATCTTTACAACCAACTCTGATTCTTCTCTTATCATTCTTTAGTACCTAAGATCCCTTCCATTATGGATTGCATAAGTGATCACAGCATCCCTAAATTCATCACTAGTTGAGAACAAAGTCCCAAGCACCCATTTGAAATCTTCCATACTCTTTGGCATCACAAAACTTGGAAATTTAACTCTAGAACCACCTTCATCACTAAACTCCCCTGAATTTTCAGTCTCAAGTTCTTCAGACATGTATTCTTCATCAGATAATCCCCTATCACACCTTTTATTCTGCACCTTCTTACCAATATTCATGTCATCTTCATCAGAAGCTGGAAGTTCATAATTTTCATTCAAATCAGGTTCTACAATTTGTTTTTTAGGTCTCCCTCTTTTTCTACTACTAGATCCTCTCTTCTTTCTCTTTTTAGGAGGATCTAGTACCACAGTGCCCTCAACTTCAACTGTATTTGCATCCAGATTTTGGGGTTGCTCAAATCCATCATTCTCTCCAATCTCATCATCAGGGTCATTAAATCTAACTTTTTGGACACTCCCATCGCTCTCATTTCCTTCTCCTTCCTCTGTTTCATCTATAGGATGTGTTTGGGCTGTAGGATCAGTTTGGGGACCATTGTCGGCTGTAGGTTCAGGTTGGGGAGGTGTTTGGGGATGTGTTTGGGCTATAGGATCATTTTGAGGTTCATTGTGGGCTGTATTTTCAATTTGGGGATGTCTTTGGGCAATATGATCATTTTCAGTGAGGTCAACTAACAATTCAGGGTTGAAATCAGGTTGGGCAGCAGCATCAAAATTTGATATCATCAATTGGTTCAGGTTTGTGATACTGGATATACAAGATACAAATCTACCTTTTCATTGGACTTAGCCCATTTTACCATTTCCATGGCCCCATGGTCATCTTTGAGTAGTTTCATTACCCCATTAACTTGGTACCACATACTTACTACTTCTAGAAGACCCATATCCTTAACTATGTCTTTAATCTCAAAATAACTCCATCTATCCGCATCACACTCCCAATTTGCAACTAACCCTTCATAAGTGCTACCCACAAACTGACCACAATGGTGTATATCAACCTTAAAAGCATCCATATTAATCTGTAAATTTACAAAAATACCCACACTTATGTCTTTGTAACTTTATCAAATTAAAAGCTGCATTGAATTCAACAATTCCACTCACAGATTTAACAAACAGATTCAACAGTTAGAGTCTCAGTCAAAGAATAATAGAATACATGTTGGGACCACAAAATCTAACCCCACATGGAAATCGTACCCCACATAAACCCATAACCCCAAATAAAGCCAAAACCCCACATAAAACCATACAAATCAGACAAACAAACATCAAGACCCCACCAATACCCCACCTTTCAACACATCCAACAGACAAACCCTAATAAAAAAGGGAACTCAACGAAAATTTCACCAAAACTCGAATTAATAAGAGATGAAGGCTTACCTTTTGTTGTTATCCAAACCAGAAGCTTCGATTTGACCAAATCAACCAACGAACGAAAACGTAGTCACTCTCGTAGTCACTGTAGTAAACGAACGAACCAGAGATTGAGAAAAAGAAACCGTAGTCGTAGACACTGTAGTCACCGTCGTTCTGAACTGCTGCTGCTTCGTCTTCGTCGTCCTCAAACGAACCAGAGATTGAGAGAAAGAAACCCTAGGTTTCTCGCTTCTGGTTTCGCTGCTTCTGCTTCTCACATTCGCATTTCATTTCTTTTTTGGGGAGAAAATGAAGTTTCTTGAGTGAGAGAGAAATGAAGAAGGAAAACAATGACCCCTAATCTCATTAACCTATGTGGCATTCCTAGTCACTAGTCTAATAGACACGTCATCCACTGTTAAACGGAGTTAACCAAAAAACGTTAAATGGGACTACGTTGCTGTCTTTTTAAAAGTTAAGGGACTAAGTCGTTACAAAAAAAAGTTAAGGGACTGATTTGATACCAAAAAATAAGTTAAGGGACCTCGGGAGTAGTTTTGCCTTATATTTAATACTTTTAGCGTGTGACTTTTGGTATTGTTCCTGTGGTTGTGCAAAACTGTATGTGTTCGAGTCAAACGTTGTCCCGCTGGAATTAAATTGCGCTCATGAGCTCATGATTTATCTTCATCAATTCGCTATTGGAGTACACTTCGCTATCAGGTACGGGAGGAAAGGGTTTCTTTTCTATATGGGGAATAGGGGATAGGACTAGAATAGTATTGATTGTCACTGTTCATATTAATTTGTGTTTACTCGTTTAATTCATTTTGGATTACTGTAAGTAATTCAGGTGACCGTAACTATTATGTACGACTGTAAATTAATAATTTAAATGACTGTGATTAAATAATTTGGATAACTCTAATTATTCCGGATTACTGTAATGATTTAAACGTCTATAAATTAAATGATCTGGATGACTGTAATGTAATGAGTTCGATGACTGTAAAGGACCTGGATGACTGTAAATGGCTTGGATGGCTGTAATGTAATTGATTTGAATGTCTGTAAATAAAGTGTTCATGGATTAGAATGATAGGTAAGACTAAATGAGACAAAGTGAATATTGTTTAAATTCCCGATGGATACCTTAATCGGTTAATGTAACCAAGTTTGACTTGGAGTTGGCAAAGTCATTGAACGACTTGATGTTCTTGCTTGTGGTGATTACTGGTTGACTCGTGTATTGTTATGGGAGACTTGTCACACAATGGACAAGTTATCCTTCGTCGATGATTAGCAAGCGGGTTCGTGTTGAAGAATTTTGCCGCAACATGGGTAATAACTCGTTGCAGTATAGACGAGTGGTATCTTCGTGATCGAGATTTGTTGAAGGAACCTTGTCGCAGCAGGGGCGAGCCGTACCTTAAAAGTTGATGATTGCAAGAGGAACCTTGTCGCAGTATGGGCAAGGACTCGTCGCAGTATGGGTGAGCATACCTCAATAGTTGAAATTGTATAGGAGGAACCTTGTCGCAGTATGGGCGAGCCGTACTTCAAGGATGGTAGGGATGATGATAGGTGGGGTGGTAAGCAAACGATTATGGGAGTAGTAATAGAGACGGCCACGACCGGCCTTGTGAGTAGGCCCAGGGGGGAGGTTCTAAGTGGGGCACTGCTGGGGCGTTCCACAAACTACTGGGGTACCCTGACTAGACTCTATCTATTTCCCGGGATGTGAGGGCACTTGCATCCGCTTACCTAGAGTTAGATGGATCCAGTTTTATCGTTGGAGTAGTGGGTACGACCGCGTTGACGTTGCACCAAATTCAGGATGATGACATTAGTTGATGACCGACCGAGCAGGCGTGACATGTTCGTTGTACTCACTACCGTGGTATGCTCCGTTCGTTGAGGATAATGATCGTTGTTGATGATTGACTGGGCATGCAGGTTATGTTTGTCGTATATACTGTTGTGATTTTACGGTGTGATGCGATTTCATTCCTTCTTACGTATGAGCCCTCTGTGGCTTCACTTTGTGACATGTTGTATCGACGTGTTGTGTTTCTCACTCTTTTGAGAGTGACTGTTTGATATTGAATTGATGGATTGTGGTTGTCTTTGCTATTTTAGTCTCAGTCTTATGTTCCTTATATGGTTTGGACGCTCTTTCTCACCCGTGCAACACTTTTTTAGATTGACTTCCAGGTGTCGTTGGAGCAGCCTTCTACGATCGTGAATCGGTGGAGATGTGATCGTTACAAATCACGTAGTAGCTTGTAGTATGATATGATGCATTAATGTTACCCTTTTAAATTTTATTGTATTAAAGGTAATTGCTCTGATTATGTGACATCGGGATTTGGGTTTTGTACTTTCAATATTATGTTTAAGCTCATTCTTGTTACTGTATTAAAAGAAATGGCTTATCGCTTTAGTTAATATTATTATAAATCTTGTGACATCTTTTATGTGATTAAAGGATTTGTCACCTAGTCCTTATTATTATTACTATAAATTATTTTATATGATTGAGAAACTTGACATCTTTTAGTTGTGAAATGATTCGAAAATAAAGTGGAAATCTTATTTGAAAAACAAATTTACTCGCTTTCTTACACTTTCGTTTATAATTACTTTTTGGGTAAAGGGCATCACATTTATTGGTATAAGAGCAGTTCGGTCCTAACCGGACTGTTTGTGTGTTCTCTTCGTGTTTTATTGTGTTTCCGATGCGTGGACTCTGTGTAGAGTTGCATGTGTTGTTTGTTTGACTCTTGATAGTTGTGAGACTAACCAATGGGGTTAGCCTAGTTGCGAGCTGAATCAGATGAGTGATAGACCTTCTTTTGATTAGGTAGAGTCATCAGGATCATAGCAGATAGAAGAAAGTTAGGATCAAAGTAGAACCTAAACAACTTTTGCCCTTCGAAATAATTTTTGATATGGCTCGATCTTTTCTTTAGGTCGTGCGTTGTGTGTCTATTGTGTTTTCTCTATGTGAACCGTGTATTATTATTTTCATTTTGTAGCTTCCATGTTTTGTGAACTTTGAACTCACGTGGTTTAAGATTTTATGATTTGATTTTTAATTGTTATATGTTCTATATTATTTACATTATGTACATATATTATTTAAGAACAAGTTATGTACCAAGATTTTTTTTTTTTTTAACCTTTGTTAGACTAGTTTTATTTTAGATGTTCATATATGCACCTAATTTAGTTTATATAAATAAACTCAGCTGATTAGCACTATGTCTTACACAAAGTCTTTTGATATAATACATTTTTATTGGTATATTCATTGATTGATGCTCATATATGTATTTAATTTATCTTAATAAACCAATACTATGTCTTGTATAAGAATCTTACTGTAGCGTATGTTTTTCATTGCATATTGACGTTATAGACTAAGTGCCCTGTATATGGGTCTTGTTAATTATTTTAAGGTACTTCATTGTCTTGATTACTATAATTGTTAATTTTCTTGTTTAAATGTTACAACTATTACCTTCTTCTATTTTATAATTACAACCACGTGTGATGACTTTAATTGTGGGTTGTATTTTTTATGTTAATATTATCTCACTTATTTTATTTTGTTTGTTCTATCTGCTTAATTATCTTCGATGCATATGGTGGTGAACTCTCATGTTAAGTTTCATTTTATCATTTTAAAACGGACTATTGTAGGTACATGCTAATGAAACTAGTTTTTTGATTGACTGGGAATATTTTTAGCAGATGATAAAGTAAGATTAGTTCATTTCACAAGTATGTTCTCTAGGTATCATGGTTGTTACATTTTAAAAAAAAAAGTGTATCTGTTTCTTTCTTTCTAATGAAAGCTTAGAATGGTGGGAGCAGTTTTGTCCAAGAACCAACTTATGTATAGGATTTCTAGAGTAAGTTACACTTTTAAAAAAAAATGAATTACTTGTTCTATTTAATTCTTCTGAAACTTTGCTAACCGATGTACTAGTTATTCCCTTTGAATTCTAAGAACAATGTTAATAAGGTTACTTTGAACTTTTCTTGACTTGTTTTTATTATTTCTGTTGACATCTATATGTAATTAATTTAATTAATTTATTACTAATAAGTCTTGTGTTTTGAACATTGTAATTGTTGTGCTTGCATGACTTATACTTCCTCGTTATTTTTATTTTATTCTATTTTCATGTTATTATTTAGTTAATGAGTTTGTAGGAGCTCCATATTAATTGATCCTTATGTTTTCAGATATGTCGATTGTGTGACTGTTTCAGCTTAAATTTTGTACTATAGCGTTGTGTGTGTTGTTGTGAAAACGTAACTGTAACTTGTTTGTGCTATTTTTCTCTTTAGTGAGCTTTATGATGAGAACAGAGGAAGGACCGTGTTGAATAGGAAGTTTAGAGAAGGATATTGACGCCACACTCAAGAAATGGATGAGAAAGTGAGTGATAAGTCATGTATTTTGATCGCCACAAGTTGCTTTATAAGATCAGATTTGGTTTTTTTACCCAAGAACACAAGGGAAGCTCTCACAAATGGAGGAAACTCAATTTTCATTCATAATTCAAATCTGATTTTTACATTCTAGATAGGCACATTTATAGCATTTTTGGGAAGCATGGAGATGTAACAAAAGGTCACTTCTAAGTGACATTATTCCTAATGATAGTCTTAACTATCTTTACTTAGTTGCTTATAAATACCTTAACTAAGTGACTAATTACAAAGAACTTCTAAGTGGATATTCAGAAAACACTAAAACTATCTAAAGAGTGACCAAGGCATGCAAACCAAAGGTTTCCTTTTATTATTAGATAAACTAAAATAAAAACATTAAATTTTGACCAAAATTCGTCTTCAGCATCCAGACCATTTTTCACCATGGTAGTAACCGAATCTGAAATTATGGCTGGAAAGAAAATTGTAGGACTCTTCCTTATCTTTCCAACGCATCAAGAAACGCACCAATCAGACTTCTAGATCTTAATATATGACCAAAATAAGACAGATGTGTTATTTTCAACAATCCCACTTTTCCATCTTAGGATTGATATTATTCTTGTCAAGGATGTCATCACTTTATTTAGTATCATTGAAAACAATTTTTATGCTTGTTAGTTAATGTGCTTAGTTTTAGAATTGGTATTTTTTATTTCACGACTTGAGTCCATTGATCATTCTTTATAGTGACCAATGGCTCAATATCTCTGTTGAGTGCAAAACCGAACAATCCAAGCCTAACTCCTTCCTTAATCCTCTTTTGAGCATTTTCATATGAATGACTACTTGAGTTCTATTTGAGATTCTTTTGTCCAATTGTTGTCGTTGTCTCATCTTCCCTTCTTTCGAGTTACTCTATCCGCGTTGCTTTTCGATTCTTTGCAATTTAAATGCTTCTTTATTGACTCTTTTTTTACTTAAGTTTGTATAAGACAACTAGGAGACAAAGTTCATTATTCATTCTTAGTCTGAAGTTTCTTTGCTTTTGTTAGAGTGTGTCACGACTATTCCTTCTTGAGTTATGACGCTTGTGAATACTTACTGTCGTGACCGGGGTCCCGACACAGACGTCTCAAAAATGTTCGATTTTAGGGAGTCGCCACCCAATTTATTAAATAGGAAAAAGTGTGAAAAACCTACCTTTAGATTATCGGTCTGTGTTGACTGAGTTGGATTCGGGAGTCGGTTATGCAAAGGGAAGGGCGAAAACCTAATTTCACTACACCCCTAATACATCTGTCCTAAGACAGTTACCCTAAATTTGATTGTCCAAATAACTTATTTAACTATTTGTTTACCCAAAAGTAATATTTAATAGTAGATAATAATAATGACTAATTTAGAAAAATTTACTTTTGACTTGACAGGGAAGCCTCGCTCCTACGTATCCTCTGGTGCAATGAGGAACTCAAAAGTCACGTAGTTCTTCCTGAAAAATTTTGGTTGGTTGGTTGATTTTATTTTATATTTTTTTGAAGGGGTTTAAGATCAAAGCTGTTCAGCTAAAGTCTCTTAAACCGGAATTTGACAAGGTGTACACCTCAATCAAAAACAATTTTATAATTTTTTATGAAAATAGGTGTTAAAGAAAAAAAGATTGATCATTTATTAAGAAAAGATTAATTTTGCTTGACGGGGAGGCCCCGCTCCTACGTATCTCCGCGTGGCGGAGAATCAAAGGCTACATAGTTCTTGAAAAAGTTTGTTTGTTGGTTGCTTTTATTTCTGAAGGGGTTTAAGATCAAAACTGTACAGCTAAAATCTCTTAAACCGGAATTGACAAGGTGTACACCTCAATCAAAAACACTTTTATGATTTTTATAGGTAAACCGGAATTGAAAAGAAATTATTTTATTATTTTTTTTGAAAGAGAGAATTAAAAACGAAAGGGGGTGCGAAATTAAAAATAGGGGTGTAATTAATAAAAGGGTCTGTATTTAAAAAAAATAGGGGGTGCGAACAGCATCGGCCGAATAATATTTCAGGTTTATTGGGCCCACAAATTCTGAGCCTAAAGGGGAGTGCGTATAATAAAACAAGGGGGGTGTGATTATTAAACTGATGTTTTTTAAAATAAACCAAGGGGTTGTATCATCAAGAAATAAGGGTGCAAGTAATAATTTGAACTTAATAAAATAAAAACAAAATGATAATAGATAAACAGATGCTATAAAAGGCAAAACAACCACTTAAACCCTAATTTTCCTATACTCATACGCCGTTTCACAAAAGAGGATAGAGAGAGAGAGAGGGGTCGACGGTGGTGAGAGAGTGAAAAACGACGGTGGTTGTCTCGAAGGGGTTGTTGATGGTGGTGCGTCTTTGGTCGTTTGGGTGTTTGGCCGTAAGTGGTGGTGGTTGTTGGTGGTTGTTGCGAAGAGGGAGAGAGAGTTTGGCGGTGACTGTGTTGTTGGGGGTTTTGCGATGGTGGTTTTGGGTGGACGTGAAGGGAGTGGTTTGGTCACGGTGAGGGTTTTTGGTAGTGGTGCGGCGGCGACCACCGCGAACGGTGGCCGGAGATGAGGTTTGGTTTCTTTTTCTTTTCTCTCTCTCTTTTCTTCTCTATTCCTGTTTTCTCTTCTACTACTTCCTTTCCATTTTTTTGACAGATTTATTTAGCTATATTTGCTAATTTTTTGTGTTCTAAAAAAAAAACTTTCTCAAAACCTCCTTTTTGCCTCTTACATCTTCTTACTTCTATTCATTTTCTATTTTGAGACCATTTGTACAATCTATTTTTATTTTTTTGTCACATAAAACAGACCCTATTTCTATCCTTTCTTCTCCTTTTGTTTTCTCAGAATTTTAAACCCACCGTATCTTACTTCTAAAAAAACATACTTTACTATTTCATAAAAAAAAGAACATGTAACTTGAGACTATTGGCAACTTAACAACAATTGACGTTTTATGCTACTACATTACATATGCATAAATGATAAGCAAACAAGATAAACAAACAAAAGACTGAATGATAGTGGGAACTAACCTAGTTCCAAACAAACTGCCTCTCTTTCTAAAACCCCTTGTGCTCTCTCAAAAGACTGATTTCTCTCTATTTGGTGTGTGTATGTTACTCCCCCGTGTCACTGTTGATGTACACTAGTATTTATAGGCTAAATAATGTGATGTAGGTGTCGAGGTAGAGCAGGGGATCAAATCTCTTGGGACAAATTTTGAAGAGCCAAGACAAAATAGCCCAGAGGCGGTGGTGCTGCTGCAAAACAAAGCAGTACTGTTGGTGCCCAAAATGGGAGGACAGCGAGGAACAAGGAGAAATAGGTTTGAGCTGGGAGCTCAAAATAGTTTTCAACCACAGCAACAACAAGGGCAGCAAACGCATGCTCCCTATTTTTATTAGTTTTTGTTTTAATTTTGTGTACTATTTTGCTTTTAATCTTTTGTCCCTATGTGTAACAAAATCGATTTTGTTTGTGTACCCTTTTCTTGTAAATAAACTGATTATATTAATAAGAACATATATTCAAAAACCTGATTTTTCATTATTATTTATTTCATATTTTTTTATAACAATAATACTAAACTAATAACAACTACTATAACAAAAGCTATAACAATAAAAATAATAAGCACTCGAAATAAACACTTATACCCGACAAGACGCGAACACGTGGTGTCGCGAACACGCGCACACGCCGCGAAAGTATGTACTCGATAAGAAAAACACGTACACCATTAGAAATTATACACGCGCTCAAATTGGAGAGGTGAGACACACAACGTGAATAAAACGATACATGCTTAAAAATAACGCACGCGCACAGTTAGAAGTGGCATGCGGGCAGCGAGACAACTCCTCTTTTTTTTTTCATAGTCTTTTTTTTCTAAAACGAAATTAAAAAAAATACCGATTAAAATTGGGTGTTCACAATGGCGTTGCCCCAATGCTGGATCGTACATTAGTGCGATAAGCATGTAGAGCATAAGGTAACATTTCATGCCAATCTTTGTAATTAACTACCATCTTGGCGATGATTTTCTTGATGTTCTTATTTGCTGCTTCCACTGCACCGTTCATCTGAGGTCTATATGGAGTTGAATTGTGGTGCTTGATCTTGAAGTTTCCACATAGTCTCTTATCTCAGCGCCGTTGAGGTTAGGAGCATTGTCCGTGATTATCCTTTCAGGGATCCCATACCGGCAGATGATGTCTCTCTTCAGGAATTTGGCAAATACCTTCTGGGAGATACTAGCATACGAGGATGCTTCTACCCACTTGGTGAAATAGTCAATTGCCACTAATATGAACCGATGCCCATTTGATGCTTTTGGATTAATCGGTCCAATCACGTCAATCCCCCACATGGAAAACGGCCAAGGACTTGTGAGGTTATGCAGAGGAAATGGAGGTGCATTGATCCTATCGCCGTACAGCTGACACTTGAGGCATTTTATTACATGTACTATGCAGTCTGTTTCCATGGTGGTCCAATAAAAACCACTTCTCATGATTTTGCGGGCCATCATGTGCCCGTTTGCATGTGTTCCGCAGATCCCTTCGTGTATCTCAATCATGATTTTTCGAGCCTCTTGAGCATCCACGCATCTCAACAAAGTACCATCTTGGCTTCGCTTGTAGAGTATTTCACCACTCAAAAAGAAATTCATTGCCAGCCTTCTGATTGTTTTCTTGTTCACTTCGCTTGCCCTTGCTGGGTATTCTCCCTGTTGAATATATTGCTTTATATCGCAAAACCACGGTTCATTATCTGGGTCTTCTTCCTCCACATTAGCACAGTAAGCCAGTTCATCTTTGACTTCTATACAGATGGGTTGAACCTCAACATTGACATTCAATTTAAACATCGCCGCCAAGGTAGCTAAAGCATCGGCAAATTGGTTCGTATCTCGCGCCAGATGAGTGAATGTTACCTCTTCAAAATTTCCCACCAACTCAGTTAGATGTTTTTGATAAGGTACTAACTTCGAATCCTTGGTCTGCCATTCTCCTTTTACCTGGTAAATGATGAGTGCCGAATCTCCGAACAGATCTAATATTTTTACACCCAGGTCGATTGCGACCTGTAGCCCGTTCGCACATGCCTCATACTCAGTGATGTTGTTGGTGCATTCAAAACTTAACTTGATTGCCATGGGGTACTGCTTACCCTCTGGTGAAATTACCACTGCCCCAACACCGTTTCCATACATATTGACTGCTCCGTCAAAATACATTCTCCATGCATTTTTTGTTCCTTCATCTTCATCAGTTGCCATTACTCCTCTTTCTACATCGTCCCAACTAGAAGATTGCCCTTCCCCGAGAGGGTTTTCGGCCAGATAGTCGGCGATGCTACTCCCCTTGATAGACTTTTGTGACACGTACTTGATGTCGTACTCTGATAAGATCACTTGCCATTTTGAGACCCTTAGAGAAACATGGGGGCTTTCGAAAATGTACTTTAGTGGATCAAATCGTGAAATCAAACAAGTAGTGTAGTATAACATGTATTGGCGAAGTCTTCTAGAGGTCCAAAGCAGGGCACAACATGTCTTTTCAATTGCCATGTAACGGGTTTCACAGTCATTGAATTTTTTACTCAAATAGTAAATCGCTTGCTCTTTCCCCGATGCATCATGTTGTCCCAACATTACCCCCATGGATGATGGCAACTCAGTCAAGTACAGGATCAATGGTCTCCCTGGCGTTGGTGGTGCCAAAACAGGAGGATTTGACAGGTAATCCTTTATCTTATCAAAAGCTTCTTGACACTTTTCATTCCATTTCACGGGTTGGTTCTTTCTCAGTAACTTGAATATGGGTTCACATGTACTAGTCAAATTGGTGATGAACCTAGAAATGTAATTGAGCCTTCCCAAAAAGCTTCTGACTTCACGTTCACTTTTGGGGGCAGGCATTTCCTGAATAGACTTTATCTTGTCAGGGTCTACCCTTATACCATCCCTACTCACGATGAATCCGAGTAACTTCCCTGAGGATGCTCCAAAGACACACTTAATGGGGTTCAATCGCACCTTATATTTCCTAAGCCTTTCAAACAATTTTTGTAGTACTGCCACATGACTTTCTTTCTCTTGAGATTTCGCCACCATGTCATCCACATATGCCTCAATCTCTTTATGCATCATATCATGGAAAAGTGCGACCATGGCACGTTGGTAGGTTGCCCTAGCATTTTTCAAACCAAAGGGCATCACCTTATAGCAGAAGGTTTCCCATGGGGTAATGAATGTTGTCTTTTCCCTATCATCAGCATTCGTGGGAATTTGGTTATACCCAGAGTAACCATCCATGAAGGAAAATCTATGGTTCTTGGCAGTATTGTCAACAAGCAAGTCAATATGTGGAAGAGGAAATTCATCCTTTGTACTGGCTTGGTTTAGATCTCAATAATCCACACACATCCTAACTTTCCCATCCTCCAGGTGCATCTTCCTCAACTTTTGTTTCTTTGGCTTTACATCAGGAAAGAGAGGAATGTTGTGGGTTGCTATTTTCGGATCAATCCCGGGCATATCTTTGTAGGACCATGCGAAAACATCAAGATACTCTTTAAACAAGGTAACCATATCCTCCCGTTCCGGGTTGTCTACTAACCTCAACTCTTTCTTCTCTTCTTCAGTCCCCATATTGATGATTTCCACTGTCTCGTCGTTCAAACCAAATCCTTTTTCTGTGTGCCCCAGAAGTTTGGAGAGTCTATCAATTGCTTCATCATCTTCTTCCGACTCAACGTAGTCTTCACCTAAAGTCACAAGAGGATCAAATGATAAATTCTCAACATTCTCACAACGAGGCAAAGTTCTATCGAATTCGGAATCCTATATATGACGATAAAAAAACGAGAAACCAAAAATAAAAACACAAACGAAGGCGAAATAGGGCAAGAGGATAAGATATATAATAACACAAATGAATGGAAATGCATGCGAATTCATTTAATTCTTGGTGTCTCAAGCAAAATAACATAGGTCTTATAGCCTTAATAGGCTAAAACAACAAAATAGAAGACGATTACATGAAAGTAACAACATCAACAACTGGTTCAGCTTCCCAATTGCTCAGCGACTCTTGATTGATGCAAGGGAGAATAACGCCACATGTTCCTGAAATATCTTTGTCGCCGTATTGATCACAAGGCGGTGCATAGTGTTGGTTGTATCTTCAGGTGTGAGCACTTCTGCTGGTGCTGGGAAAGTGTCGCTCAGTTGTGGAATTAGCTGAATTCCCTATTTACCCACTGTCGGTTTCTTTGACTTCATCTCGAGGTTTCCCTCATAACCAATTCCCATAGTGTCTGACTTCTGCTTCACGGGTATGGGAGTGCAAGCTCCTTGCAGGTGACGACCCAGACCTTTTCCTTCTTCATAGCCATTCTTTGCCATTATTCGGCCCACTACTTGATTCACATTCGCCTCGACGAAACTCCTTTGGTAACCTCGGGTTTATCCACCTCGAAACTGTGGCACATATTTGTTACTTCTTCTTCAGTGTTGTCCACATAAGGTAAAGACATAGGCTTCGAGACCAGCATCTCCTCTTCTCCACGGATGATGATGATGTTTCTATTCTCAACAAACTTGACCCTCTGGTGGAGAGTAGAGGGTACAGCCCCAGCTTCGTGGATCCATGGTCGTCCCAAGAGCATAGTGTATGCTGAATCAATGACCATGACTTGGAACAACACACGGAAGACACTTGGTCCAATCTCCAACGGGAGCACTACCTCACCCAGGACACCTCTTTTAGAACCGTCGAAAGCCCGAACCATCAAGGTTTGAGGGGTCAAATCTCTCTCCCCCAACCCTAATGCGGTCAATGTAGTCATAGGCAGAACATTAAGTGCCGATCCACCATCAATTAGCACCTTGGCTACCACAAACACTCGACACTTCAAAGTGATGTGCAAAGCTTGATGCTCCGCCCTTGCTTGAGGATGGACCTCGCTTTCAGAAAATGTAATCAGATTGACCCGTTGCATTGGATCTACCATGTTAACCACAGTTTGGGGAGTTACATCAAGCTCCACAAAAGCTTCTTCCAAGGTTCTCAACAAAGCCTTTCTATGTATTTCTGAAGAGAGGATGAGGGAAAGCAAAAAGATTCGTGCTGGCGTCTTTCTTAACTGCTCAGTCACATCATACTCGCTTTGTTTCATGATTTTCAGGAACTCTTCTTCTAATGGTTCTTCCCTCTCAGTCTCTTTCTCCTTTATTCTCTTTTCAGCCTCTTCAGGACCAAAGTACCGACCGCTCCTGGTTATCCCACTAGCACTTACAATATTGCCAACAGACCCCTCAACTTCTTTGCTCTTTCCTATTTCTCTTTCAGCAGAACCTCCTACAACTTCAACTCAAGTCTCATAGTTGATAACTCTATTTTATATAGAGTTATTTGTGCTTTTTCACTTAGATAAATGCCCAATATCAAATCTATTATATGTTAAATATGTTAGTATGAATAAAATAACAACATTTATGGTTTACAGATAAGAGAAGTCCATAACTTAGCATTTTATTGTATATTGGTATGTTTGATGTGTTTGTTCAGTGCAGCCGCAGTTTAGTGCAATTGCACCAGTTGATGCAACTGCACCCGGCAGTGCAATTGCACTTGGTGCAACTGCACCACTCTGTACCGAAGCAGCTCACAACCCCACATTGGAAGCACCTCAATTCTTACCATTGCCATAATGCTTAGTTGGATTGCTGCTAGCTCAGAAGTCACATGGGAACACATGGCCACTTGCAAAGGAGGCGCCTACAATCAAAAAGGCTTCACAAAGATCTATCTTACAAGACATGTGGCAACCATTTGTTGGACCTCAAATTAAGGATGAGTGTTGAAAGCCAAGCTGATCTTCAACTTTTAAAAAGTAACCATGGTTTGGTTAACTTAACTCAGCAAGGAAACCTCAACATGAAGGAAATCTCCAAGGCTATAAATAGGACTCAAATTCCTCACTTGAAAATATTTCAAATTGTAGAGAATCATATCATATATCATATACTCTTTTTATTTTAGTTTTTCTTAGTTTTAAAGTTTTATTTTCTTATAGTTTCATAGTGTTAGTTTGAGAGGAAGGTAAGAGGAAGTTTACAACTTCTATCTCCACTTCTTCAAAAAGCTAATAGGTGCAAGAAATTAGTTGTAAGCAAATATATGCAAGAGTTTTCCATTTGTTACTCTTTTGAATTCTCTTGTACTTCTCTTTATTGCAATATGCTTTCATTCACTTATATTTGCTTTATCATGCTCATCATGAGCTAAACTCTTTTGAGTTTGGATGTTCTAGCTTTCCAATGATCTTTTGAGGAAAGTTATTGTGTTTTCAAGTGGTGTGCACTTTAGTTCTTGTGTTTAAATTCTTAATCTTGTTTTAATATTGATCACTTAGAACAAGTAGAGTTATATTCACTTAATTGGCTTATAACTAGAAATCAAGAACTAAGTAAGGATAAGTGTTTAATAAAGCTTCTTGTTAAACTTGTTTTAACAAAGTTAGCTTGTTAATTCCATGTTAATTCTTAGCTTAAGATTAACATAGTCCTTACAACAAAAGTGTAGAGATCTTAAGATACAAGAGTGTACTTATTTAAGCAACTTGGATCATCTGTAAGGGGGCGAGAGAGGCACTGACAACCCTACTCTTTACCGCAAAAAAACAGGATCATATTGAGCTTATAACGAAACTCTGACGAAAGTAGCTGACCAGCACACACTGATGCAACTGCACTAAGTGCAATTGCACCACGAGAAAACACAATATTCTCAAGAGTGATTTAGTTTGTGAAAACATCCCAACTCTCATTATCAACTGATTTCTTACACAATTTACTTGCTTTCTGTTTATTTATTTTCATTTCAACTTCAACCAAAACCAAAACATTTTGAATAGTGTAGTCACACTAGTTTGCCTTTCTTTACAACAACGCATAAGAGTTAATCCAATCTCTGTGGGTTCGATCTTTTATACTATAACTTGTGACTGTGTATACTTGCGCATAATGTTATCTATTTACACAACACCAATAGTTCCAGGGAATTGCGTGAGTATCTTTGCAAGCAAACGGTGTGGGCTTCTTCACAGTTACCATCACCTTTTCCGATGCCAGAGGTGGGTTGAGTGGTGGAACTTTGAGCACAAAACGTTCTAAGACATTAATTTCCTTTTGAACCATAGACCCTCTAGCTTGCACCACTCCTAGTGACATTAGACTCTACACTCGAGCTTTGAAGTTCCAACAACCTTCGATGTCATGACCCACAGAACCATGGTGGTATAAGCACATTCTCCCTTCATCATACAGGGCATACCTTATAAATTCCTTCCTTGGTGCCAACACTTCATAGCCAGCTCTGTGTAACCCTTCGCATATGTCTATCATAGGGGGGTTCGCAGTTTCAAAGAATTCTTGATAGGAATTTGGTCTTGTTCCACCATATTCACACCTCTGTTCCCCTCATGGTTTTGGAGAGGGTTGTTATTGATATTTGGTCCCGCCTCTTCCTGGATGTCAAGCTTTCCATGAGCGATCAATCTCCTTACAGCCGTTTTGAAAGCCTCACAATCTTCAATCGAATGCCCTGCGGCCCCCATGTGATACTTACAAGTAAAATTCGGGTTGTACCATGCTGGAAACGGAGGCTCCCAATCTTTCACGGGAAGTCCTGCAATCAAGTGGGCATTGACCAATCGTTGGAATAGTTCGGTGTTGGTGATAGAGAGTTTAGGGAATGGTGGGAAGTTGTTTTGGATTTGGCGATAGTTAGGACGATTTGGTTGGTAGTTTGGGCGTGGTTGTGGGTGTGTGTTCGGGATATTGTTTATGGGAAATGACTGTGGGGGGTTTGTGTGACACCCTCTACCCCGTCATGGCATTTTAATAGCATAGATACAAAAAAAATAATTTAAATAAATAAAGCTACCAAACATAATTTTGTCCGAAATAAAACTTTAATTCAACGAGGCAAAGTTGTCACATTCACAAACTTGCGGAAATCCAAAAAAATATAAATGCATCAACATCTAATTAAAACAAATAATCCAAATCCCCGATGTCACAACGGTTCAGAGCTGACCCTTATAAAAGCACATCGGAAAATAAACTTCCAAAACATAAACTAGCTAATTCTAAATGCGAATAACTCCGAGAACAAAAATCACTCATCGGCTCCATCAACGTCAACATCTGCAAGTACATCATCTATACATACACAATGGTGTATGTATAGCCACAACAAAGGGATTAGTCATCATACACTCAAGTAGCATTCATCGTAGGAGAGATAGAGAAGCAATACACTTTGTAACAACAACTTTAATAAAATAACAAAGCATCACAGGCAACGTTTATGAGAACATATGATATTAACCACAACTAAACGTACCACCATGTAAAGGTGTATTTACAAAGATCGTAACTACATGCAGGTGGACCAATCTACAACGAGGCCGGGATACCTTGCCCGTTTCGGAATACCTCGTCCGTAATACCTCATCAACAACAGGACCGGGATACCATGCCCGAACAGGATACCTTGCCCGATAACGCCCTACTAACAACAACGACAACACAAACAGGACTGAGATACCATGCTCGAATGAGATACCTTGCCCGATAACGCCCTACTAACAACAACGACAACACAAACAGGACCGAGATACCATGGTCGAACGGGATACCTTGCCCGATAACGCCCTACTAACACAAACAACAACAACAACGACACAAACAAGACCGATATATCATGCTCGAACGGGATACCTTGCCCGATAACGCCCCTTTAACAACGACATCAACCGGAACAACAATAACAACGACAATGTGGACACCCTGATGCATGAACCTATTCAAATGTGGTGTCTAACAACAACAACAACAGCAACAGCTTAAGCACTTTAGTAAAAGTACTATTGAACAACAACAACAACAACAACAACAACAACCGTTTGACGACTTTGGTATAAAGTATAATACTATTTAACAACAATTTAGCAATTTAGTATCTAGTGGAATACTATTTAACCAGAACATCAAACAACTTAACAAATTTACATCATCAACAGCAACAACAACAATTTAGCCACTTAACATCAATAGCAACAACAACAACTTAACATCAAAATAACAGCAGCAACAACTTCAACCACCAGCAACAACGACCAGAATTTTACCACTTAACATCATCATAATCAACAACAACAACAACTAATTAACAACTTAACGTCGGCAACAACAATAACTCAACAACTTTAGTATCTAATGATACCCTATTTAACAAGAACAACAACAACAATAACAACAATGATACAACAGCAAGAGCAACCAGAATATCGTCAACAACAATAACAATACTAACAACTTAACAACTTTAGCATCTAGTGTAATACTACTTAACAACAAAAAGAACAAAAACTTAAACAAGGACACCAGCAACAACAACACTATCATTCATTTTTCCAACAATCATTTAGGTTCATAAATATCACTAGTAGTAACTTTTCCCATCATAGTGGCAATGGTACTAATTCGCTTAAGGCTGCGCGAAATTCAGGGATCATGGGACATCCCTATAGTTCATATTCTCACCCACTCACTACTAAAGAGTCAAACTACCCCTTACCTCGATAAAATAACTTGTGGTATCAACAACAGTAAACAAAGTCGGCCTGCAGCGACAATTCAGCACTCAACGACACGAAGCAAAATCCATAGGTCGTATAGAAAGTGAAATACGGCTGGACAAAAACAATAGTAATTATAAACAGATTATTTCTGAAATTTCTAAAACTGAAACGAAGTTTAAAGAAACAAAAACTGAATTACGGTAACCGTCTCACCGAAAAAAGGGGTCCGACGTCAACTTCACCGAAACGAAAAAGAGACCAATGCTTCCCAAAGGTTTCGACGAGTAGAATCCGAAAACGACGTCCGTTTTTCCAACCGGGGACTGTGGTGGTCGGAAAGCTCGAAATACAGTCCTCCCAGAGTGAAAATACGCGATAAACGGTGATTCCTTTGACGAAACAGATGTTAGAATCGAATTCAGAATATGATTTTGAGTTGGGTAGTGAAATTTTAGACCAAATGGTTGCCTAAGGAGAGAGAACGAAATCAAAGAATGAGGGAGTTAAGGGTTTGGTTGTTCGCTGAGTTTGGTTATGGGAGAACGGTTGGCAAGGTTGATGACAATTCAACAGTTAAGGATTCTAAAAATTAAAATAAAGAAAAGCAGGGGGGTGCGAACATGAAACTGGGGGGTGTAGACAGCAAGTTATCCTTTTTTTTAAAAAATAAACAATTAAACACTAACTCACAATCCTCATAACTAAATAAATAATCATCTTAAAATAATACTTCGATAATTTAAAGCTACTACTTAGTAAAAATAACAAATAATATATCACCAAACTATATTCTAAATGTAGAATAGACACACACAAAATTATGACACCATTACGAATATATGCACAAAATTAATAAATAAGAAGGGGTGTTACAATTCTCTCCCCCTTAAAAGAATTTCGTCCTCGAAATTCCAACAAGTGCTAATAGGCGAACGAACGTAATTCTCCAACTAGATGTTCTAAACTTCCTAAGGGTGGTACGTATTTCCTTAATTCTATACTCAGTATCTAACTTTAGAGTTCAAATAGATGTTGATAGATCTATATGGTACGCTAACTAATCTTATATGGGTTTCTAAGATCCACTAACAAACAAAAGTCATCTAGACAACTAGTGTTATCTATCAATTTTTTTTTTGACAATGTGTTATCTATCATGTTGATCGCTATTGCTTTGTTTACCGACGGTAAGCGATTGGGCGGCCGTCCCTCCTACTCATTCAGCCAGGTAACCCAAGAAATAACAACCAAACATATTCTCTAGTGGTTTTGTAAGGATCCTTGATAGGGGCTTGAGCGTAAACATGTTGGTACCACATTATCGCTCTCAAGCTCTATTAAAGTTCCTTCTTATAGTATGTCATGATTCCGCTACGCTACTCTGATAATCTAACTTGTAGCTATAAGCATTACTCGTATTCTACCTCCCTCATTTATCTTTACAGTGTCTTCATTAGGCTCACTCCTAAGATATCAACTTAAGTCTTAACATCACAACTATTACGTAAGGACTATATGGGATGGGAATCTGAGGGGGCATATACCTATAAATAATAACAGAAAATATCCGAGCGCACTAATAGTCTACTAATGGTTTGGTTAGCTTCCTATGACAACATCATTGTTCTATTATTCACAATCTTAACCAATCTGAAACTTGTTAGCACCACAAGCACAAACTAGAACAACCATATCCATAATTCATGTAGAGCTCACAACAAGTCTAATAGTTTCACCACAAAGTTTACAAAGTGCACAATGATTGCAAAAAAAAAATCACATAATTAGAGTTTACAGGTATAGACTATATATATGGAAGTTATGAAACAATTAGCGAAAATACAAAGTTCACAGTATTGTAGGTCGAGGGAAATTTGACACATGGAACAAAACAATTAAATAAATAACATAAGAATGTAGTTAACATTTGAAACCATATTACATCTAATTACACACAATAAAAATCAATAGTTGTAGCATTTAGGTAAAAGGAAATTATTACTTATAGTGATTAGAATATTACAGCATGTTAAGCAAAGCAACAACTTAAAATAACAAAGAATGTGATTCCACAAACCACTCTACCCAAGACATAGTATCAACAAATAAAAAGGAGTTAAGTGCCTATTGAGCATCCAACAATAAAAGTAAACTAATTTAATAGAATGTAGTCAGCATTCAAAAAGAACATTTTTAAGTGCCTAAATTTCAAACACTAATTCCGAAGCATTTTTTTTTTAAAACTCAAGCTTGCAATGTTGTACAACGCATAGTATGCTACCTTTAATCAAAAATAAATTCATGCAAAATTAGCTTGACTCCTTAAGATTACAGAGGTTTTCATGATGATAAATTAGCACTCGAGATATGTGCAAGGTGCAACACCAAAAGAGTAAAAGGCATGAAACAACAAAACTAGCATTGTGGAACAATCCAATCATCCGCTTAAAATATATAATAAAAAAATCACAAAATATCCAAGACCAAGGATTGAGGAGTGTGGTACTAAGAGAAATCTCAATCTTAAACATTAGCAAAATAACTATATTTGTCAAATGTGAAGATAACAAGAACACAAAGGACAAACAAATTTCAGAATGGATGAGTATCTAATATCATACTATACAAATATATGAGTATGTGAGTACGTATGCAAGTGAATACAAATTTAATATCGAACACCAACAAAATAGTAAATAATGAATACCATATAGAATAATCATTAGTTTAAATGCAGAGACAAGCCAATTCATAGCACCACAGAAACTTGAATCTACTTGTACCATTTTGAAGCATTGATACTCAAATAAGAATAAATTAACAATAACAATTACACAAACCTCATTATTAAATCGAACCAAATACATATATGAATAATTGGTAACAAAAGACTAGCAAAATAATGATTCGCAAGCAATCTATGTATATATTTTATTCTTAGATAGCAAAACCATGTAAGATGAATCATAAAATAAATAACCAAAAAAAAAAATTAGGACATAAAAACTCAGGGATTTATACAAGTTGATAGTTCATAGTCTCAAACTATATAGCATTAAAATTACAATACAATTCACAAGGAACACTTACACACATATAAAACATGTTATAACAACGGGCATTATACAAGACTTAATTAACTTAACCAAACTAAAATAAATAGCTACCTGAATATCTAGGGTTAAAAATTAATCCAATAGAGTGCACAAGCATTCTCAATGCATATTGTTATTCTTAAATTTGAAAAACACGTAACACAAATCTTAAAGATATAACAACCGAAATTTAATCATAAAAACTCGTTGATTTTACACATTTTAATCCTAGATCACAAACCACATAAACCAAATAATATATACAAACCATCCACATAAAAAAAAATACATTTGATAGAAATTGAAAGATAACACAAGTCAGAGTTCACAGCTCAAGAAAGTCTCAAAAAAATTTGATAAATTAAATAGAGTTTGGAGTCACAGACTTATAACATTGAAGTTACTAAATAATTCACAAAAGTTACGGACGAAAGTAAATAATATAAAACATAGTTGACATTCAAAACCATTTATTTAATTGCACTCACAAAGATAAAAGAAATCAATAGTTATAGCATTTGAGCGAAGATATTATTACTCATATTAGTTAAAACATTGTTGCAAGCTAATAGTAAAGTAAAACCTTAAAATAATCAACAAAACACTTTTACAAGGAATTCGGCCTCAGACATCAATACATAAATAAAGCATGCTATTACAAAACACTTTATATAAGAGTTAGTGCTAATTAATTAAAACAAAACAAATACATAAGTGAGTATCCAACAACAAACTAGTTTAATAGAAGCTTACGAGTAGATTAAGTACACATTTAAATCTTAGATGACCAAATCACACAACACAAAAATAATATCATAACAATAACAATAACAAAGTCAAATCATGGGAGTTTACAAGAATTCAAGGTTCACAGAACAAGAAAGTTACAGAATAGGAGGCAAAAGTACATATTTCACATAGAGAAGAAATAATAAACACACAACTCACAACTTAGATAAAACACCTAGTCCTATGAAAAATTCTCTCTAAGAATGATGTTTGTTTGAGTTCTCGATTGGACTCTAATATCTTTATATCAGCTCTAACCTTGATACCTTTCTCTAAGAATACCTATTACTCATCCTATTATCTTGAGAACTTAACCAACTAGTTTGGTCAGCCTCACGACTATCAAGAATCAAACAAGCAATGCCTGCAACTCTACTCAGAGTTCACACATCGGAAACACAATAGAAAACAAATACAGTCCGGTTAGGACCGAACTGCTCTGATACCACTAATTGTGACACCTCTACCCCGTCATGGCATTTTAATAGCATAGATACAAAAAAAATAATTTAAATAAATAAAGCTACCAAACATAATTTTGTCCGAAATAAAACTTTAATTCAACGAGGCAAAGTTGTCACATTCACAAACTTGCGGAAATCCAAAAAAATATAAATGCATCAACATCTAATTAAAACAAATAATCCAAATCCCCGATGTCACAACGGTTCAGAGCTGACCCTTATAAAAGCACATCGGAAAATAAACTTCCAAAACATAAACTAGCTAATTCTAAATGCGGATAACTCCGAGAACAAAAATGACTCATTGGCTCCATCAACGTCAACATCTGCAAGTACATCATCTATACATACACAATGGTGTATGTATAGCCACAACAAAGGGGTTAGTCATCATACACTCAAGTAGCATTCATCGTAGGAGAGATAGAGAAGCAATACACTTTGTAACAACAACTTTAATAAAATAACAAAGCATCACAGGCAACGTTTATGAGAACATATGATATTAACCACAATTAAACGTACCACCATGTAAAGGTGTATTTACAAAGACCGTAACTACATGCAGGTGGACCAATCTACAACGAGGCCGGGATACCTTGCCCGTTTCGGAATACCTTGTCCGTAATACCTCATCAACAACAGGACCGGGATACCATGCCCGAACGGGATACCTTGCCCGATAACGCCCTACTAACAACAACGACAACACAAATAGGACTGAGATACCATGCTCGAACAGGATACCTTGCCCGGTAACGCCCTACTAACAACAACGACAACACAAACAGGACCGAGATACCATGCTCGAACGGGATACCTTGTCCGATAACGCCCTACTAACACCAACAACAACAACGACACAAACAGGACCGAGATATCATGCTCGAACGGGATACCTTGCCCGATAACGCCCCCTTAACAACGACATCAACAACAACCGGAACAACAATAACAACGACAATGTGGACACCATGATGCATGAACCTATTCAAATGTGGTGTCTAACAACAACAGCAACAGCAACAGCTTATGCACTTTAGTAAAAGTACTATTGAACAACAACAACAACAACAACAACAACCATTTGACGACTTTGGTATAAAGTATAATACTATTTAACAACAATTTAGCAATTTAGTATGTAGTGGAATACTATTTAACCAGAACATCAAACAACTTAACAAATTTACATCATCAACAGCAACAACAACAATTTAGCAACTTAACATCAATAGCAACAACAACAACTTAACATCAAAATAACAGCAGCAACAACTTCAACCACCAGCAACAACGACCAGAATTTTACCACTTAACATCATCATAATCAACAACAACAACGACTAATTAACAACTTAACATCGGCAACAACAATAACTCAACAACTTTAGTATCTAATGATACCCTATTTAACAAGAACAACAACAACAACAACAACAATGATACATCAACAAGAGCAACCAGAATATCGTCAACAACAATAACAATACTAACAACTTAACAACATTAGCATCCAGTGTAATACTACTTAACAACAAAAAGAACAAAAACTTAAACAAGGACACCAGCAACAACAACACTATCATTCATTTTTCCAACAATCATTTAGGTTCATAAATATCACTAGTAGTAACTTTTCCCATCACAGTGGCAATGGTACTAATTCGCTTAAGGCTGCGCGAAATTCAGGGATCATGGGTCAACCCTATTGCTCATATTCTCACCCACTCACTACTAAAGAGTCAAACTACCCCCTTACCTCGATAAAATAACTTGTGGTATCAACAACAGCAAACAAAGTCGGCCTGCAGCGACAATTCAGCACTCAACGACACGAAGCAAAATCCATAGGTCGTATAGAAAGTGAAATACGGCTGGACAAAAACAATAGTAATTATAAACAGATTATTTCTGAAATTTCTAAAACTGAAACGAAGTTTAAAGAAACAAAAACTGAATTACGGTAACCGTCTCACTGAAAAAAGGGGTCCGACGTCAACTTCACCGAAACGAAAAAGAGACCAATGCTTCCAAAAGGTTTCGACGAGTAGAATCCGAAAACGACGTCCGTTTTTCCAACCGGGGACTGTGGTGGTCGGAAAGCTCGAAATACAGTCCACCCAGAGTGAAAATACGCGATAAACGGTGCTTCCTTTGACGAAACAGATGTTAGAATCGAATTCAGAAGATGATTTTGAGTTGGGCAGTGAAATTTGAGACCAAATGGTTGCCTAAGGAGAGAGAACGAAATCAAAGAATGAGGGAGTTAAGGGTTTGGTTGTTCGCTGAGTTTGGTTATGGGAGAACGGTTGGCAAGGTTGATGACAATCAACAGTTAAGGATTCTAAAAATTAAAATAAAGAAAAGCAGGGGGTGTGAACATGAAACTAGGGGGTGTAGACAGCAAGTTATCCTTTTTTTTTTAAAATAAACAATTAAACACTAACTCACAATCCTCATAACTAAATAAATAATTATCTTAAAATAATACTTCGATAATTTAAAGCTACTACTTAGTAAAAATAACAAATAATATATCACCAAACTATATTCTAAATGTAGAATAGACACACAAAATTATGACACCATTACGAATATATGCACAAAATTAATAAATAAGAAGGGGTGTTACAGTTTGTGTTTTGGTTCATTGTGTATGGAGTGTTTGGACGCGGTTGGTTATATTGTGGCTGTTGGGGAGTGATGTTGGGTGAAGCTCGGATGAAACTAACTTCAGGGTCCTTCTTTTTCTGGGGGAAGGTGTTTTTAAATTGCCCACTTTCTGATTGCTCCACCGGGAGTTTCCCAGCTCTTGTCAGCATTTCTATTCTTTCTGCAGCAGCTATTAGGTCTGCAAAGTCTCTATAAGCTGCCCCTGCCATTGCTGCCACATAAGGGGATCCCAAGGTTCCCAAGAAATAGGAGCACATTTCTGATATGGTGAGCGGTGGTTGAACTTGTGCAGCAAGGGTTCTCCACCTTTGGGCGTATTGTTTGAATGTCTCATTACTCCTTTTCTGCAGTATTCCAAGCTGTTCACGTGTCGGAGCCATATCCATATTAAACCTATATTGATTCATGAAGACATCAGCGAGGTCCTTCCAGCAGTCAATCTTGGAGTGGTCCATCTGGATATACCATTCCAAAGCCGGCCCAGTCAAACTCTCATGGAAAAAGTTGATGAGGAATCTTTCATTCTTTGACCACATAGACATCTTAGTGGAATAAGTCCTCAGATGTAGGAGGGGATCAGTACTCCCGTCATATTTTGTGAAGTCCGGCACTATGAAGTCTCTCGGGAGGACTATGGCTGCAGTAGGGCAGAGTTCATCCACACCCAAAGACCCAAAAGTACCAGATCCCTGAATTTCCTTGATCTTTTCCTCCATTTTCTCCATCCACTATTGTCTGGCCTGGTCCTTTTGTATTGCCACATATCCTTCATTTATTCCATTTCCAGGGTAGAAGGCCCCTCCACTTCCATTATGGTGGTTTTCAGCATCAGAGTGCCCTATAGGTTCATATCCTATCCGACTGGGATAACAACCGGCACGCTGCCCGGAATCTCGCCATTGGTAGGGATCTCCCCCGTATTTACCGCTGGTTCCGTTATCCTTGTGGACAACAGGGTGATAGTATCCCTTATGGCCTGCAAAGTTTCTTCCATCCTTGCTTGGGTTAAGGCCATTTCTCCCATTTTCTCTTTGACCTCGTCTATCTCCTGACTCAAATTCCTTCCAGACATTTCTTCTGCCATTCTTGCTCTGGCTCTAGTGAGATACACTCGAGTTTGATTGGTCTTATTAGTTGGAGCAATGATTACTAAGTTCCTGATTTAACAAAGGAAAAAAAGATTTATTTTGTTTTTGTGTTATTTTTATGCAGAAATAACTAAATTACCAGTTAGTTTGCCGAGGAATCGTTTATAGATCATTCTTGGTATTTGAAGTGAGTATCTTTGATTCGACATCTCAAATAAATTTTAGACACGGAATTCACGGAGAATCAAAACAAACGGGTCCTCTCATTAGGAGTAATTATCCAAGACAACGAGTCCAAAATCCAAAAACTATAACATACGAGTCTTATCCAAATACATAATCAAAGTTCACTAACAAAAAGAAAACATTCAAACATCAACAATATTTATGGCGACATCCTTTTTGGCCTGCTCGACCAATCCCTCAAAGTCTTCGACAAGCCTCTTGCAAACATCAATCAACTCGATCGCCTCCCGGGGGGTGGTGAGTGGGTTGACCATTGCTTTTGCGTCACGAACTAGTGCAGGGATCCTTCTAACATCCTTTAACTTGTGAGCCCAATGTCCAACTTCATGCCAAGCATCTATGTGATTCACCTCCACGGCTATGATCAGTCCCATAAAATGGCCCCTTTTTTCAGCCCAGTGCTCCAGATGCCTCAACTCTTCATCTTTCCTTTCAATAGCAACCCTGTACCTGTGGATTGTCCCGCTGAACTCCAATTTAATGTTTCTAATTTTCTCTTCATATTGAGCAACATGTAGAGCAATTGTCTCTCGCATCTTCAGATCGAGATTAATCAGTCGCTTCTGAGTTTCTGCTCGTGCCGCCTCAATGTTCACCACTTCTCCTTTCAACTGCCAATTTTCTTCAAGCACCACTTCTTTTGCCTTGGTGAGTTTTTGTACTTCTAGTTGTTTCACTTCCAGGTGTTCTTGATACCCCTTTATTACCTCAGAGTAGGTATGCTCATCAAACTTTCGATCACTTTTGTGTCGGGCTTCTTGCATTTCCATTCGGGCATGGAGAGCGATCATTTGCTTTTCCATCTCTCCGAGGGCCATTCTTAGATGCTCATTGTCTTCCATAGCTTTGCCACACTTGCCGATCTGCTCTTTTAACCCTTGATTTGCAGCACTTATGTGATTTCTGGAATTTTTCTCAGCTCGAGCTCTCTTATTTGCCCGCTCAAGCGATTGGGCTTTCTCACTGCATTCCAGCTTCATGGCTTCCAGAGTTAGACGGACTTCTTTCGATTCATCTTCTAATGCCCCTTTCTCAACCTCCGACCTAGCCAGCCGTTCTTTCATTACCCGCACTTCAACACATTCCTCCATCACGGTATCAACCTCTCGTTGTGGCTTAGGTGCCGCTTTCTGAAACAGTAGCTTGATTTCTTCGACCTTATCGCGCACCCATTCTTTGTAAGTGTCACTTGCCCCATGACTTCTTTTCCCCAGCTCTTGTCCTTTATAGACAACATTTTTCCATGCCTTACGAACTTTGTCAAGCATGGTCTTGTGCTCTAATTTGGAGAATAAGCGAGATATTGACTCTTTAGTAGGTGGACCCATCATTGGATAGCGCATCTGCCGGAGTCCCAAAGTGGGGTTGTAATTAATGCACCCCAAAGTGCCCATAAGAGGCACATTCCGAAACTCACCACATCGGAGAAGAACTTGAACCACTTTTGTACTTAATGGATACCAACGAACGGTTTCATCTTTGAGCTCAACGAATATCTGCATCCATTCTTTATCACTATAGTTTGGCAGGTTCACCTTTCCAAAATCACGAATGGGACAAGGATCACTACATTTTCTTGAAAGGATATGGGCGGTCAACCACACATACAATACCGGTTGGCAGTAGTAGATCTTGCATCTCTTTTCCTCATGGCAAAGGCTAAGGGTACAGTACACGTCCGCTAGAATGGGAAATGTCGAGTTTTCTCCACGGCATTTACGAGCCATGAACACATCAATTGCGTCGAGGCCCACTGACTCCCCATAGGTCGGAAATAGGATCAAATCATAGATCGCCAAAGCCAACACGTCTACAAGAGTATTCCAGTTTTGTTTCTCCACCAGTTTGTCCATTAACTCTTCCATACTCAACCTTGATATCCCCTCCAACTTTTCTTCTCCAATTTTCTTGGGCTTCTTATGGATCAGCTCATTGGGATGAACTCAAAGTATCCTAGCGACAGTTCCAAGACGAGGGTAGCTCCCTTGAAATTGATAGGGCTTCCCCTCTTTCAGAGGTTGTCCAAGGATCAAAGCAAATTCCTCGAGAGTAGGAGCCAACTGGAAATTGGTAAAAGTAAAACACCTCAAAGGGTAATCATAATAGTGGGCTAAAGCGGAGATGGTTTCAGTCTGAACATTCACCGTCAGTAAGTCCAACAGATTTCCATATCTATCCTTAAAGTCCTTTTGTGGCTGGTCAGGTAATGCTGAGGCCCATGCCTTCAATTTGTAAGTTCTTAGTTTATGGATGATGAACTGGATGGTTTTTCTTGTTGACGAAGTTTCTTTTCCCTTTGGCAATTCCATGTCTAGTTGTTTTGGAAAAACCAGATACTCAGTTTCAGATCTAGAACTTAGATTCCCCGGCAGCCTTCCTGGATAGATAAATAAAAAGTGTTAGATTAAGGAAAAATAAAGACGGAGAGATGCATGTAACAAGAAGGAAAAAAAAAAGAAAAAGAAAAAAAAATTGAAATTTTTCGAAGAAGATGATGAGTAGGGTAAGAGGTAGAGTAGCTCCCTTTGTGACCTAAATTGTTTAGCCCAAACTACTGGGCTTTGAGCCCTATAGGTCTAAGGTCTTCTATTATAGGTGCTCACAAGGTGGTTGTTCTAACCTATGGGATTTAAGGTCTCTAGAGCCAAGTACTCTTCTAGCGGGTAAACACACTAGGATGTACATCCAAAGCGTGGATACTCTCATAGAAGAATCATACTCTAGATGAGGATTTCATGGAAGCCACAAGGATGTACATCCAAAATGACCTCCACTACCCATCCTCGGTCTAACCTATGTGTTTTTTTTAGGCTTCGGTGTAAGCCCAACTCTCAATGCGTGTTTTATTGGGAACGTGTAGTGTGTGAAGGAAGCAATACAAACCTCACACCCTAAAAAATAAAAAAGGTACCTGCAAAATAACCAGAAAATACAACCAGGCAACAATATTTAATGTCTTCTACCCTAGGGTTTATATACAGCAAATAATAGCATGAAAATATTTTGCACAAACAAATTAAATAGGCTTGCCTCTCACCAGTCCCCAGCGGAGTCGCCATCTGTCGTGACCGGGGTCCCGACGCAGACGGCTCAAAAATGTTCGATTTTAGGGAGTCACCACCCAATTTATTAAATAGGAAATATTGAGAAAAACCTACCTTTAGATTATCGGTCTGTGTTGACTGAGTTGGATTCGGGAGTCGGTTATGCAAAGGGAAGGGCGAAAACCTAATTTCACTACACCCCTAATACATCTGTCCTAAGACAGTTACCCTAAATTTGATTGTGCAAATAACTTATTTAACTATTTGTTTACCCTAAAGTAATATTTAATAGTAGATAATAATAATGACTATTTTAGAAAAATTTACTTTTGACTTGACAGGGAAGCCCCGCTCATACGTATCCTCTGGTGCAATGAGGAACTCAAAAGTCACGTAGTTCTTCCTGAAAAATTTTGGTTGGTTGGTTGATTTTATTTTATATTTTTTTAAGGGGTTTAAGATCAAAGTTGTACAGCTAAAGTCTCTTAAATCGGAATTTGACAAGGTGTACACCTCAATCAAAAACCATTTTATAATTTTTTTATGAAAATAGGTGTTAAAGAAAAAAAGATTGATCATTTATTAAGAAAAGATTAATTTTGCTTGACGAGGAGGCCCCGCTCCTACGTATCTCCGCGTGGCAGAGAATCAAAGGCTACGTAGTTCTTCTTGAAAAAGTTTGTTTGTTGGTTGCTTTTATTTCTGAAGGGGTTTAAGATCAAAGCTGTACAGCTAAAGTCTCTTAAACCGGAATTGACAAGGTGTACACCTCAATCAAAACCACTTTTATGATTTTTATAGGTAAACCGGAATTGAAAAGAAATTATTTTATTATTTTTTTTTTGAAAGGGAGAATTAAAAACGAAAGGGGGTGCGAAATTAAAAATAGGGGTGTAATTAATAAAAGGGTTTGTATTTAAAAAAAAGAGGGGGTGTGAACAGCATCGGCCGAATAATATTTTAGGTTTATTGGGCCTACAAATTTTGAGCCTAAAGGGGAGTGCGTAATAATAAAACAAGGGGGTGTGATTATTAAACTGATGTTTTTTAAAAAAAACCAAGGGGTTGTATCATCAAGAAATAAGGGTGCAAGTAATAATCTGAACTTAATAAAAAATAAAAACAAAATGATAATAGATAAACAGATGCTATAAAAGGCAAAACAACCACTTAAACCCTAATTTTCCTATACTCATACGCCGTTTCACAAAAAGAGGAGAGAGAGAGAGAAGGTTCGCCGGAAAGAGAGAGAGAGAGAGAGAGAGAGAGAGAGAGAGAGAGAGAGAGGTCGATGGTGGTGAGAGAGTGAAAAACGACAGTGGTGGTCTCGAAGGGGTTCTTGATGGTGGTGCGTCTTTGGTCGTTTGGGTGTTTGGCCGTAAGTGGTGGTGGTTGTTGGTGGTTGTTGCGAAGAGGGAGAGAGAGTTTGGCGGTGACTGTGTTGTTGGGGGGTTTTGCGACGGTGGTTTTGGGTGATTTTGGGTGGACGTGAAGGTAGTGGTTTGGTCACGGTGAGGGTTTTTGGTAGTGGTGCGCCGACGACCACCCAACGGTGGCCGGAGATGAGGTTTGGTTTCTTTTTCTTTTCTCTCTCTCTTCTCTTCTCTATTCCTGTTTTCTCTTCTACTACTTCCTCTCCATTTTTTGACAGATTTATTTAGCTATATTTGCTAATTTTTGTGTTCTAAAAAAAAACTTTCTCAAAACCTCCTTTTTGCCTCTTACATCTTCTTACTTCTATTCATTCTCTCTTTTGAGACCATTTGTACAATCTATTCTTATTTTTTTGACACATAAAACAGACCCTATTTCCATCCTTTCTTCTCCTTTTGTTTTCTCAGAATTTTAAACCCACTGTATCTTACTTCTAAAAAAACATACTTTACTATTTCATAAAAAAAAAAAAAGAACATGTAACTTGAGACTATTGGCAACTTAACAACAGTTGATGTTTTATGCTACTACATTACATATGCATAAATGATAAGCAAACAAGATAAACAAACAAAAGACTGAATGATAGTGGGAACTAACCGAGTTCCAAACAAACTGCTTGTCTTTCTAAAACCCCTTCTGCTCTCTCAAAAAACTGATTTCTCTCTATTTGGTGTGTATATGTTACTCCCCCGTGTCACTGTTGATGTACACTAGTATTTATAGGCTAAATAATGTGGTGTAGGTGTGGAGGTAGAGCAGGGGATCAAATCTCTTGGGATAAATTTTGAAGAGCCAAGACAAAATAGCCCAGGGGTGGTGGTGCTGCTGCAAAACAAAGCAGTACTGTTGGTACCCAAAATGGGAGGACAACGAGGAACAAGGAGAAATAGGTTTGAGCTGGGAGCTCAAAATAGTTTTCAGCCACAGCTACAACAAGGGCAGCAAACGCATGCTCCCTGTTTTTATTAGTTTTTGTTTTAATTTTGTGTACTAGTTTGCTTTTAATCTTTTGTCCCTATGTGTAACAAAATCGATTTTGTTTGTGTACCCTTTTCTTGTAAATAAACTGATTATATTAATAAGAACATATATTCAAAAACCTGATTTTTCATTATTATTTATTTCATATTTTTTTTATAACACTAATACTAAACTAATAACAACTACTATAACAACAGCTATAACAATAAAAATAATAAGCACTCGAAATAAACACTTATAGGCGACAAGACGCGAACACGTAGTGTCGCGAACACGCGCACACCCCGCGAAAGTATGTATTCGATAAAAAAACACGTACACCCTTAAAAATTATACACGCGCTTAAATTGGAGAGGTGAGACACACAACGTGAATAAAACGGCACATGCTTAAAAATAACGCACGCGCACAGTTAGAAGTGGCATGCGGGCAGCGAGACTACTCCTCTCTTTTTTTTCAGTCTTTTTTTTCTAAAATGAAATTAAAAAAATACCGATTAAAATTGGGTGTTCTTTTGATATGAATGACTACTTGAGTTCTATTTGATATTCTTTTGTCCAATTGTTGTCGTTGTCTCATCTTCCCTTCTTTCGAGTTACTCTATCTGCGTTGCTTTTCGATTCTTTGCAATTTAAATGCTTCTTTATTGACTCTTTTTTTACTTAAGTTTGTATTAGACAACTAGGAGACAAAGTTCATTATTCATTCTTAGTCTGAAGTTTCTTTTCTTTTGTTAGAGTGTGTCACGACTATTCCTTCTTGAGTTATGACGCTTGTGAATACTTACGTGGAAGAATAAACTTCGATATAGTCTTGGTTGTAAGGATGTGTTAGGCCGACACATTATTTACAATCCGGAACATACTGAAGATATTTTGTACATTAAGTGTTCGTCATTCCTGGTCGTAAAATTTTCACTTGCGAGTTTGTATCTTGCCTTTCGTTGATTCATTCCATTCCTTGCCTTTAATGTCGTTGCCTCATCCTCTCTTGTGACTCTGACAAGGTTTTGATAATCTCTCCATGTGTTTGAAGTCCCAAAGTATTTATTCTTTCACTTTTTAAGCCAATGAAATTTCGAGGACGAATTTTTTTTAGGGGGGTTGAATTATAACACCCAGATTTTCATGCGCTGTGGTTCTTTTAGTATGATCTTGTTTTATGAATTATTCTGTGTTGATATGATTAAGTTATTTTAATTTATATTGTGTTCGAGTTATTTAAATTAGTTGAAATCACATTTAAAAGTATTTTTATAAGCTATTGGTATTATATGATTGTTATTATATATTTATTTTATTTTCATAAATGTTAGTATAATATATGTTAGTTATTTTATAAGTATTTTGGACAATTAGGGTGTTAAAATAATAGTTGTAGTGAAATTGGGTTTTTAAAAACAAGTTAAAATGGATTTTTACTATTTTTAATCGCATACAACCCCACTTATTTGCTAGTCGCAACCCCTGTGACCCACTTAACCCACCAGCGCACCTACCCAACCCATCGACGCGACCCAGATACGTGACCCGACCCGGAAAATTCTTCTTCTTCCTCCAACTCTGTCACAGCCGCAAAACCGTAACCCAAATTCCCTTCCACCTTCGCGTTTCACCCACAGTCCACCGCTAGACCTCAAATCTCGTCCCCACCTTTGCTTTTCACCATTGTCGGAACCGCCATGAACAAGAACAACCGTGGCTAGGCCTCGTTTTGGGCTGCCGCGGGTATGGGACATGATGAGAACATGGATTCAAGTTGCAACACCGATCCCCATCTACTCGTTTGTCCTACTCTACCCATTTTTGTCAACTCCAAAAGGTTTTGTTGCGTCTCTGTCTAGCAAGTCGTCATCGGTCAAACCTTCCATGGTATGTGTATTGCTTTCAGATTCAGATATGGACATTGGGTTTCTCGGTGTACGCCTTCGAATCGTTGTGGTCGTCGTGTTTATTTAGAAAGTGATTAGTTATATTTAGGCAAAATTACTCCCGAGGTCCCTTAACTTATTTTTTGGTATCAAATCAGTCCCTTAACTTTTTTTTGTAACGACTTAGTCCCTTAACTTTTAAAAAGACAACAACGTAGTCCCATTTAACGTTTTTTGGTTAACTCCGTTTAACAGTCACTGATGTGGGTATTTCACTGCTTAGGTGGCATGCCAGGTAGGAAAATTTAATTAATCCAACGTGTCCCTTCTCTCTCCCTCTTAGAAAACCCTAGATCTTTAAAACCTCCATTGTTGTTCTCCATTGTTGATCTGAACATCTCATGTTTCATCTCTAACACTCTCTTATCATCATCATCGTTTCTCTGTGAGCTTGAAAACCAACGACTCTACTTAATCCCATGGCCTCACGCAGTAGCAGCTCCAACTCAAGAAGCCTCAGATCTGTTTCAAGTGGATCTCGCCCAGTTGTTGAAGGATCTAAATGTCATTGTGGATCTACTACAATAGTTCGTGTTGTGAAGAAAGAAGGCCCTAACCATGGCAGATTGTTCTGGGGTTGCAAGCATTTTGTGGTGAGGAAGATGAAGTTTATGTGTTTTACTGTATTAACATTTAGGTCTCTTAACTTTTTAATAGGTATCATATCAGTCCCTTAAGTTTTTAATTAGTATCAAAGTAATCCCTTATGTGTTTCTGATTTAGGCCCAAGGCTTTCAATTTGGATGCAACTATCACATGTGGTATGAAGATTGGTGTCCAGATGATGTCATTAACGGAGAATGTTTACGTTGTCATGAATACGATATTGAGCTTTGGGAAAAGAATATGGAACTTCGTGAAAAAGATATGGAGCTAAGTTCATTGAGGAAGGCTTTGGTTGAAATGCACGAACACCACAAAGCAACAAAATACCAAATGAAAGTGGTAGTTCTCACATGCTTAGTATTAGGAGTGATATGTGCAATGGTGATTTTCATATTGTTGACTACTAGGAATTAGGGAAACAGAATGATGATGTTATGTATGATTGTCTATGTAACTTTGGTTTTCATGATGAATGCAATGACTTTTTTTTCAATTGCTTCCAAATCTTAGCTTACCAAAATGATAATAACATAACCTTATAGCTTACCAAAAAGAATAGAACCTGTTCGTAACAGATACAAATAATTGAGCTTGTTCAAAAAGAAATTAAAACAAAATGCCACATTTCCATTACTGATAATTGAACAGACTGTTCACAAAAACTGGACACCTAAACCATAGCCAAAACAAGTGGCAATTTGAGATGTTCCAAAATATCCAAAGCATTGTCATCAAAGTTTCCAAAATATTGGCAAAACATAGCCATCAAAGTATCAAAAAACAAAGCAACTTAAGATATGAAATTACATAACAAATATTCCTAATTTTTCCAAGGCTTTCTAATTGGCAACTTGGGCCTTAATGTTGCTTGAGAGGTGGAACGTGTGAGGTAGGTTCTGGATGCTCTCTTTGTTGTAGCAGTTGAAGTAGCAGTTGCAGTTGCACTAGGACGAGGCTGTGTTAGATTTGCAGCAGTAGCAGGGGGCTGCCTTGGATTTGCAGCAGTAGCAGGGGGCTGCCTTGGATTTGTTGTAGCAGTTGAAGTAGCAGTTGCAGTTGCACTAGGACGAGGCTGTGTTGGATTTGCAGCAGTAGCAGGGGGCTGCCTTGGATTTGCAGAAGTAGCATGGTGCTGCCTTGGAATTGCAGCAGTAGCAGTGGGTTGAATTGGTGTTTGGGTAGGTGTTTGGGCAAGAGTTTGACTTGTGGAAGCATTTTGGGACTGTGATTGACTTGTGGGAGGTGGTTGTGCTTTGCAAGAAGCCTTGTTATGGCCAAATTGCTTGCACTTACTACACTTATTTTGTAAGCCCTTCCTGCCATGTTTTTGGGAAACAGTTCTCTTCTCATATGCATCTTTTCTTCTTGATCTTTTTGGTCTACCTAGAGGTCTTCTCAATGGTGGAGGTAGTATCTCAGGATATGGAGTGTATTCCCACAGATTCTCTCCATTTGTTGGATAAATTATTGGCTTGTAGCAATCAATATATGCTTCCCTTCTATAGTAGATAGGAATCAGTTCTTCAGGATCAGTCCTCTTGTTATTGCAACATTGGACGACATGGCAGCAAGGAACACCTGTGATCAACCACTTCCTGCATGAACATGTTCCATTGTTGAGATCAACAACGTACTTGTCTCCAGTTAAGGTGATATGTCTCACCCCATATATGTTGTCACCAGCCAAACTTAATTGCCTAAATAGTAGCAAACCCATGATTGACACCATTGTTGGAACCGCCATGAACAAGAACAACTGTGGTTGGGCCTCGTTTTGGGCTGCTGCGGGTATGGGGCATGATGAGAACATGGATTCAAGTTGCAACACCGATCCCCATCTACTCGTTTGTCCTACTCTACCCATTTTCTTCAACTCCAAAAGGTTTTGTTGCGTCTTTGTCTAGCAAGTCGTCATCGGTCAAACCTTCCATGGTATGTGTATTGCTTTCAGATTCAGATATGGACATTGGGTTTCTCGGTGTACGCCTTCGAATCGTTGTGGTCGTTGTGTGTATTTAGAATGGGTACATCGATAAACAAGGTTAATTCATTACACAAGCGATTAGTTATATTTAATACTTTTAGCGTGTGACTTTTGGTATTGTCCTTGTGGTCGTGCAAAACTGTATGTGTTCGAGTCAAACGTTGTCCCACTAGAATTAAATTACGCTCGTGAGCTCGTGATTTATCTTCATCAATTCGCTATTGGAGTACACTTCGCTATCAGGTACGGGGGGAAAGGGTTTCTTTTTCTATATGGGGATTAGGTGATAGGACTAGAATAGTATTGATTGTCACTGTTCATATTTATTTGTGTTTACTCGTTTAATTCATTTTGGATTACTGTAAGTAATTCAGGCGACCGTAACTATTATGTACGATTGTAAATTAATCAATTTAGATGACTGTGATTAAATAATTTGGATAACTCTAATTATTTCGGATTACTGTAATGATTTAAACGTCTATAAATTAAATGATCTGGATGACTGTAATGTAATGAGTTCGATGACTGTAAAGGACCTGGATGACTGTAAATGGCTTGGATGGCTGTAATGTAATTGATTTGAATGTCTGTAAATAAAGTGTTCATGGATTAGAATGATAGGTAAGACTATATGAGACAAAGTGAATATAGTTTAAATTCCCGATGGATACCTTAATCGGTTAATGTAGCCAAGTTTGACTTGGAGTTGGCAAAGTCATTGAGCGACTTGATGTTCTTGCTTGTGGTGATTACTGGTTGACTCATGTATTGTTATGGGAGACTTGACACACAATGGACAAGTTATCCTTCGTCGATGATTAGCAAGCTGGTTCGTATTGAAGAATCTTGCCGCAACATGGGCAATAACTCGTTGTAGTATGGACGAGTGGTATCTTCGTGATCGAGATTTGTTGAAGGAACCTTTTCGTATCACGGGCAAGGACTCGTCGCAGCAGGGACGAGCCGTACTTTAAAAGATGATGATTGCAAGAGGAACCTTGTCGCAGTATGGGCAAGGACTCGTCGCAGTATGGGCGAGCCATACCTCAATAGTTGAAATTGTATAGGATGAACCTTGTCGCAGTATGGGCGAGCCGTACGTCAAGGATGGTAGGGATGATGATAGGTGGGGTGGTAAGCAAACGATTGTGGGAGTAGTAATAGAGGCGACCACCACCGGCCTTGCGGGTAGGCCCAGGGAGGAGGTTCTAAGTGGGGCACTGCTGGGGCGATCCACAAACTACTGGGGTACCTTGACTAGATTCTATCTATTTCCCGGGATGTGAGGGCACTTGCATCCGCTTACCCAGAGTTAGATGGATCCAGTTTTATCGTTGGAGTAGTGGGTAGGACCGCGTTGACGTTGCACCAGATTCAGTATGATGACATTAGTTGATGACCGACCGAGCACGCGTGAAATGTTCGTTGTACTCACTGCCGTGGTATGCTCTGTTCGTTGAGGATGATGATATTTGTTGATGATTGACTGGGCATGCAGGTTATGTTTGTCGTATATACTGTTGTGATTTTACGGTGTGATGCGATTTCATTCCTTCTTACGTATGAGCCCCCTGTGGCTTCACTTTGTGACATGTTGTATCGACGTGTTGTGTTTCTCACTCTTTTGAGAGTGACTGTTTGATATTGATTTGATGGATTGTGGTTGTCTTTCTTATTTTAGTCTCAGTCTTATGTTCCTTATATGGTTTGGATGCTCTTTCTCACCCGTGCAACACTTTTTTAGATTGACTTCCAGGTGTCGTTGGAGCAGCCTTCTACGATCGTGAATCGGTGGAGATGTGATCATTATAGATCACGTAGTAGCTTGTAGTATGATAGGATGCATTAATGTTACCCTTTTAAATTTAATTGTATTAAAGGTAATTGCTCTGATTATGTGACATCGGGATTTGGGTTTTGTACTTTCAATATTATGTTTAACCTCATTCTTGTTACTGTATTAAAAGAAATGTCTTATTGCTTTAGTTAATATTATTATAAATCTTGTTTATGTGACATCTTTTTTTTGATTAAAGGATTTGTCACCTAGTCTTCATTATTATTACTATAAATTATTTTATATGATTGAGAAACCTTGACATCTTTTATTTGCGAAATGATTTCGAAAATAAAGTGGAAATCTTATTTAAAAAACAAATTTACTCGCTTTCTTACACTTTCGCTTATAATTACATTCGGGGTAAAGGGTGTCACTCCCAAGGCGATGATCGAACCTCAACACTTGGTTAAAGGAGGATGAGCTCCAACCGCTCAACCACACCCCCTTGGTTCAAACTCTAAGATGTTGCTGATATGTTAATATTTTAATTGACAAGACAATGGACTAAGTCATATCAATTAATTGACACGCAATTGACTAAGCCACTTCATTTGAGCGTGATTAATTAAGCATTTGAGCGTGGTTAATTAATATTTTCTAAGCATCCAAAGAAATTCTTGTGTACCATCTAGTGGTTAATATTTACAAACAACAAATAAATTTTTTACCGTTAATTAAATTAAAATAATCAATACTTTAAATAAGAAAAAACAAGGAACACATTAAATTGGTATTAATCGTAAATAATAATTTAATCTTTTGAAATAGTCTATTTTATTAATTTAATTGTTTGTAAGCATTAAATGTTAGATTCGCACTTACCTATATTAGAATGTCTCGGTCATTTAAATCTACATGTAGTTAAATTTCTAATACTTGTGGTTAATAACACTCGTTAAATTTTTGGTTAATTCAGCTTAATTTTTGGTTATCCAACTATTAAGAAATTTTAGCCAGCAGGGCCGACTCGGTGCTCCCAGATTCGATTCTCGCAGTGCACAAACTCAATGTTGGCCAATGCGAAATTTAATCCTAAGTATGAGCAAATATTAACATTTTTATTGAAAGCGTTGACATACTCTATTGGTAGCGAGCAATAGCCAAAAAAATTATAAAGCAATTATTAACCTTGCGATAATCAGGTGTCACATGTGTCTAAAATTGATTCAATCTCAATTTTTTTTAAATATAAAAGCGTTCATCCATCATGACATTTGGTTGGCGATATTATTATCTTCACTCATCAATATGAGTTAGAGAGAGTAAAATAGTAGAAATAATCATAATCAACCGTGTATTTATTTTTTGTTCAAAAGGTTGGCACAATGACCACATATACGGAAAATGGGAATTGGGAGTGTCGCATACTGGGTTCGAACCCGAGAGCAGGCGCAAGATGTCCCTAGCTCCGACCACTGGGACAATCAACCATGTATTTACATGTAACATCACATGGGTTACAATTGGATGATTAGAACTCGTTAATAGTGAGTGATGATTTTATAACTATTGGATGCCATTGGTGTCTTCATTCAATGGCTATAAGGTTATGTTTTCTCACATTTGGTAGTTAATTACTAGTACTTGAATAAGGGTACCAACTGATTTTATATTAGTCGTCTTTTTGGTTGGCATTAACTCTTTTTGGTTAGTCGTGTATGGCACCAACCGTGTAACAGTACGCGCAGTGTGTGCAAGATGATGATGACAATCAATGATCGTTTATGTTGGAGTCAACCTTTATTCGAATTTACTTAAAAGTAAACCCTCAAATTGATATATCAATTATCACCCTCTCTCTAATTAAGTTCCTAAACTATAAAAATATAGTAAGTAGTACTTAAATTAGTCTAAAACCATCAATTTAGTCCCTGAACTATCCACCATTTCTCCTATTTAGGAAGTAGTTGAGGTACTAAATTGATGGCTATAGAATACTTTAGGGACTATTTTTTTTTTTTTTATAGTTTAGGGACCAAATAAGAGAGAGGGTAATAATTTAGAGACCAATTTGAGAGTTTAATCAAATTTAATTTTGTGTCATTTTCTTCCGCGTGATCTCATTAGGTATACAAAGCTTTTATTCAATTATTAAGTATTTAATTATAAATTACAATACACGTATGCCAAATCGACATGAAAAGCTTTAGAGTTTGTTGTTCAAAAAACTGAATCCAAATGAGAATGTGGTACCAATTTTACAGTTAAGTGGCAAAGTGCAAGTTTCTATACCATAATTGGAGTAAATTGTTTAAATAGCATACTCCAAATGTTTTTGAAAATCCCGTTTGAGTCGGTTGTTTAGATTTTGATTAGGAGTTGGTTGTTTCGCTACACATTTAACAACTGACTGACTCCCAATGTTTGTTTTGAAACAATGTTTTTAAAACCAGACTGGAGATTGAACCGGAGAGACCTCTGGGTCATGGTTCAATTGGTTCACTCGGTTGAACCATGGTTGAACCGGATGAGTAATAATTAAATAAAAAATAAGAAAAGTATTAAATTTTGGAGAAAAAGTAAATAAAAAAATAAATAAAGCATTTCGGGCGGTTCAACCTGGGTCAATTGACGGTTCGAAGCGGTTGAACCATGGTTCAATCCGGTCCAACCCGATTCTAAGCGGTTCAATTGGTATTCGGTTCAAGAGGGGTTGAACCAACCACCGTTCTGTCCGGTTCCCGGTTGAACCGCCCGGTTCGGTTCGGTTTTTAAAACACTGTTTTGAAAAGAAATTATGCAGAGTCATTCTTTTCATTGCGTACGTCTCTCTTCCCTTCCTTATGAAGTTTCATTCTGTCTGTCTCCCTCGTTGTGAACTTTCAAATATCGTCCTCATTCTCGCCTCGTGGTTGTAATCGTCGCCTTCCCTCGTGGTTGCCGTCGTCGCCTTACCCGTGCATCACTATGATCTGTGTGCTCCATTGTACCTTGTCTGATGTCTCATTTTCCCTAATTCGTCCTTATGTTCACGTGCTCGACCTCAACCACTGCTCTTTGGTAAGTAGCTAATGGCAAATACATTGAATAGGTTACTCAAATAATCTGAGAAAGATTGAATAGGGTTGTCTATAATTAAGGCTTCGAGTGTCTTGTCCAACTAGAAAGTTAGTCAAGGAATTGGATAATAACATTCTACAATCATTCCCTTTCTTCAAGCAATTATTTTGAGAGAAGAACTCTGTCTCTCAATTATGGGTTCCCAACTACTCCAAACACTGTTGAGTTAGGCGTGAAAGTGTTTAATTCTACTGGACTAAGGAAAGTATAACTAAAAACCAAGAAACTAAAGTAATATTTGATACATGTGTATCTAAAAACTATTTACAAGCAATATATATATAGACCAAGCCTTAACCTAGTCTCTATTTTCCACTAATTTTGGCTAACTACTAACTATGTCTCAGCCTAACTGTTACTAAACTAAGAAAAGACCACTAACATGTCATGTTTCCTTTTTTTACCCGCTAATAACCGCTTCTAGAACTTATTCAACACCAATCCTACTTCACAGGTTTGTCTTCAGAAACGAGTAAGAATCAACTCTGAAAAGTTACGTAACCACACTAATCCAGATGAGTTGATTGTGGTGTGTCAACACACCTATAAGCGTATTGGGTTTGTTGGTAGTGTCCCGCTAATCCTACTTTGGTTGGGTTGGAAAGTTTTGTCGCCCTAAGAAGTTGCACAAGTAGTTTAGGCAAATCAGACTCACAAGCAGCCTTAGGCTCAATAAAATTGACAAAGACTTAATTTTAACATCGTAGACTACTCTCAGAATTGTTTTGATTGTCCCCATAAACCAACTCGAGTCTTTTCATCATGGTTTTTCAAAAAGTATCGACACTTATTCGAAACCCAAGGTTAGTAGTAGTAGTTAAATTTGAGGATAAATTTGTACGTAAGAAGAGAAGCTTGAAACACCCTTTTCATTAAAAAAAAAAAGGGGGAAAAAACATACACTCTTTTTTTTAAAAAAAGAAGCAGAACAACCCCCCCGCCCCCGGCGCTTTCGTTTTCTATCTCTCTCGATCCTTTTTTCTTTTATGGGTCTCTCTCCATTTTTTTTTTCTTCTCCACCATGCCCTACCATCTTACATTTTCCTCCTTCTTCTCATCATTCTAAGTCACCCCATCTCACCTATAAATGTGACCTTTTGGAGAAACACTCCAGTTTTTTAAGAAAATGTTTCCCATTTGAGTGCTCTTGGGAAGACTCTGGAGTTAGGATTTGTGCTCTTCAGGAGGAGAAGACGCCAACACCTTGAAGGTCACTCTTTAGTACATGTTAGCTTTGAAGAAAAATTAGTTGTGGAGTGTAAGATTTTGTTGGTTCTCCATGGTTAGTAGAACTGTAGGATAATCTTCTAAAAACTAAATATTATTGATTTTCAGATTTGTTTGTCATTGCTCCGTTGACTTCTCCGAAGGTGTTGGAGAGCTATATCATGGACTCTTCATAACTGTTAGTGTATGACGATCATGGTCACATATTAGTTATTTATTTCCTTGAACTTATGTCTGTTGATGTATTTAATTAGCTGAATGCCTGCTATTTTGGAATGTTAGAAATACAAAAGGAAACTCTGTCGAAATCTCGTTAGATTTATAAAAGTAGACGTCATTTCTTTTAAATCTATTTTGTGAGTCAAGAGCTGTATTATGCTGGCCAGGCTAGAAATCCATGTATGTGCGCCGGTCACAGATGGTGGTTTTGGGTCGTGACAAAACATTTCCACGACTTCAATTTGGCCATGCTAGGGAAGCAAGATTGGCTGTTATGCACTAAGAAGGATGCTATAGTGACATGTGTCTTCAAAGCTAAATACTTCCCAAAAGGGGACTTTATGGGACCCCACTTGGGTCATACTCCAAGCTATGTTTGGTGCACTATCCAAACTTCACAGGTAATAGTGACGTTGGGGTGAGGTGGAAAATTGGTAATCGCATTTGAGCATGACCTATGGCTTAGGGGGGAAGCGAGTTCTTATATCAGCTCTTCCTAGTCTTGACGACCATGGACTAGGTCATCTCTTACTTATTTAATCAAGTTGAGAAAGGGTGGAACTCGGACTTGGTGGTTTCTCTATTTAATGAACAAGAGGCGAAATGGGTACTTGACATGGTATTATTCACAACTCAAGGCGTTGATGACTTGAATTGGGATCCCAGCAGAAATGGTATCTATTTAGTGAAATCATCCTACTATGGTGCAATAAATGATTTTATTGATAGAACTGAATTATGTGTTACGAGTGATTGGCCATCCCTCTGGCGCCGCAAAGTTCCCTAAAATGTGAAGATTCAACTATGGAGGTCAGTTACAGGGTGTCTTCCTTGCCGCTACAACTTAAGGAGGAAGTTGGTGCCATGCTCAAGAACCTATCCTATCTGCGATACCAGCGATGAGAACGAATGGCACATTTTCTTTGCATGCAGTCATGTAGAGTCAGTTTGTAGGGGTTAAGCTTGTAGAATTTGATTCGGTGACACATTCAGGAGGCGGGCAGATTTAAGGAGTGTTTCTTTAATATTCTTAATGATTTGTAGGAAGGGCTGAGGAATCTATTTTGCATGATGCTTTGGTGCATTTGGAAGAGGAGGAACAAAAAGGTGTGGGAGGACGTTGTTAAACTGGTTAGTATTTCTATCAACAAAGCTACTCTTTCACTTTTTGAATGGGAGGAAGTGAGGAAGCGGAAGTCTATGCACGTGCTTTTCCTGGGTTCTAGGGGCATGGAGGTGTGGCACAAGCCGGATAGGGGGGGAGCTTAAGTGCAATGTTGATGCTTCGATCTTTGTGGAGGAGAGTTACGAAGTCAGTATTTGTGTCTGCAATGATAAGGGTGAGTTTGTAAAGGTGCAAACCTATTATTATAGGGATATTCCAATACCATAGGAGGTAGAGGTACAGGTGCTTTTGGCAGCCGTCACGTGGCTACAAAAGTTACAGTTCCAATGTGTGGTCATCGAACTTGATTTCAAAGTGGTTGTAGATGGTGTCAACAAAATGTGTAATTTTGGGACTGACATTGGCTCTATTTTATATTTCTATAATTCTTTGTTATCCCAATTATGAAACTTTAAGGTTAGTTTCATTCGGAGGCAAGTCAACCTCGTAGCACATACTCTAGCTAGAGCTTCGAGGGATTATGCTAGCTCCTAATGTTTTGATTTGAGTCTAACCTGTATTACAGTAACTACTTTCCTAAATTCTTGGGATAAAGATTAAAAAGGGTTAACCACTCAGATTCAAGGGATAAAAAATTCAAAAGTGTGCTCCTACTCCTTTGAAAATAGGGATATTGAGAACTTGAGGAAAGTGGTGGTTAATTAGCCGTTTTAGTAAATTTTGACATATATCTTAGCTGATTGAGAAAATATGAGATTTATGTCCATTGACCAAGTCAATGGGGTGCATAAAAGCGTATTTTCTTACAAATAAGATTATGGAGAACACGGTTAGCTGATGGGCAGTTAGCCGTTTGGCCCATAACTTAGCGGGTTGAGAAGATATCGTCACTGCCCATTGTTGATAGACTAATCAGAATGAATATTATAGATTACAACCATTTCCTTTGTTGTTTATAGGGAGAGATTTTATCCAGCATTCCTCCTTGCCTCCTATTCTTTTTTTTGTAATTTTGGAAGACATGGAACTGTGCTTCCATGATAGGCTTTACAAACCTCCACATGAAGTTACAACAGCAGACTCGATGAATTTGAAACAATAATATGATGAAACAGTTTTTGCTAAGATTCGGGATGTTGAGTAGGATGTGCATAAAACAAATTTCAGAAGCAAAGTATATTGCGATAATTTTGGTAGCATGCTCCCACATATGAAAGAAGAGTTTCTTGTCCATGAATTTCTAGGCTTAAGTCAACAGGCAACCGAAGCTTCCATAATTCAGTGCTTCATTCATAAGAAGTAAGAAGGGTCTAAATGCAATGTTATCCCTATGGACAATTATCATTGTGATTGGGCAGCTAAATGTTATCGTTGCCGAAATCTCAAGCAAAATGCTATCCAACAAGGGTGTAGTTGACATGACAAGTGATACATATTTGTAGATAACTCATTAGTACACAAATCGTATAAAATTTTCTGATGTTAAAGATGTTTTGTGAAAAAGTCGGTGTTAAATAGAAACGTGGTAGCATTTTTGTAAATAAAATGTGTTTTATGTTAGTGTGTTACAAGGATCAAAATTGACACAAGTTTTAAGAAGACAAGAATCATTGTATCTCTGATGTAAATAACCTTTAATATGCTTAAAATAAAACGTTAGATGTTTGTAAATACCATACATGGATATGCTAAAGAAATTAAAATGTTTAAACAATAAACAATCCACACCAATTTTTTGTATTACCCGACATGGATTCTTTCAAAGAATTTAAAATGTATAAACGCTGCCAATCCCATGTCGCTTGTTAACTAATGAAAGGCGTGGATTCTTTTAAAGAAACTAAAATGTATAGAACATTAAAAAATTTGTACCGGTTCTTTCTTAATTCTCGACGTGGATTCTTTCAGAAAGTTTAAAACACTGTCAATTCCGTGTTGGGTGTTTCTTAATGCATAGTGTAGTATATTCTTTACTCGGATATTAACACGAGAAACTCTTTATTTGTTCCACGCTCTCTCTCTCTCTATCTATCTCTCGCACAGTCCACTCAAACCCTAGTTTTCACTTTGTGCTCTTCGTCTTCATTGCTTTCCTATGTTCTGGTCATTTCTTCATTGTTCCCTTCTCGAGTTCGCTCAAGCTCACTCTGCCCTTGGTGGCAACAAAGGTTCCCAAGCAATTACGAAGGTGCTTCTTCTCCCCTTGCTCTATGCTTGTTGGACCTCTTTGTTTTCTGATTTTTGCTTTTTTTGTTCAAATTGTTTTCTGTTTTAGGGTGGATCTAATCATTTTATGTTCTAACTTTGAATACTATCACAACTGAAAGACCGAAGAGGCTACGAGCAAACTGAGGAGCGCAATCGACACTCGAGGAGACACAGATAGCACCACGGACCGCCGTACGGATCATGCTTAGATCAGAACGCGTTCGACTAGAAGAAAAGTGAGGAGGACGTGACAGCTGACCATTGGCTCGTATCGAAGTAGTCGCTACACCACTACTTTGGTGCAGACCTTAGACAGTTATACCCTATAATATAGAAAATCGTAGGCCCTTGTGTAGCATAAACAGTGCATGTTATTGTTGTCTTAAGGATATTTGATTCATGTATTTTGGGTGGTCTCCCTTAGTAAGGCTATATCCTTGACGCTGTTCCACTCCATTATATATACTAGAACATTGGCGCCCACCATGAAGCCGGCGGTAAAAACAAACTTCTTTCCCAACGATCTCACAAGAAAAGAGCTGACTGCTTCCACCCGAGCCATGGTAGAAACACGATGTTCAAACTAGACCACCGAAAACGACATTGAAGAGCCATGGGAGGTAATGCATCACATGTGGGATTCCATTCATACGCTGGAACTGTAGAATGCAGAGAAACAACGTAAGACCTAGGAGCAACTTCTCCGGACACAGAGTTTGGAGACTAGTTAGCATCAACTCCAACAATAAGTAAAGTCTATGCGAAGCGGCTCTCAGTCCCGCGCAGGGCTGAGGGCCCCCTAAGAAATTTCCAGCCACTTTGTGAAGAAATCCAAGTTGTGGCGGTCCCCTGGGTTTTAGGAAACCTGTCATAACCGCTAATGATGACACTCCTAACCCTCATGATAATGTTGCGGCTTTCCAAACCCAAAAAGTCATTAGTGGCGGCGATGACGCTGTCAGCTGCAAAATGTTAACGGGAACCCTAAAAGATGTAGTGCTTGTTGGTTCATCAGCTTGCCCTCGAGATCTATCACCAACATTGAAGACATAAACAGTAGACTCACTACTCAATTCTCCACCAGCTGAAGAAGGAAATAAAGTGGCATATAGAGTCACAAGAAGGGGGTTGAATTGTGACCCTTTGAAAATTTATATCGTGCAACTTAGAAAATGTCCTCTAAAGTTGATACTTGGAGATGAGAGAGTTAGCATAAAACAATTTCACAAAACAATCTCTTCTTGAGTAGGTTCCATATATTAAGCCTTCTCTATGTTGAGTAGGTTCCACAAAGTGAACCTTCTCAAGCTGAGTAGGTTCGATACAGTGAATCTCCTTATGTTGAATAAGTTCAAAGTGTTTAATCTTATCTGGGATGAGCAGGTTCCATACTGTGAACTTTCTCTACATAAGTAGGTTCCATGCAGTGAACCTTCTTTTGTTGATAAGTTCAATACATAATGAGTTTTGTGTTGTGTTTATGCATAAAAACACTTTGCATGTAATATGAGATTTATCCTTTAGTTGAACATGATCATTTAGTGTTTGATAACATAAGGAACATATTACCAAGAGATATGTATGTTAAGGATAAACTATTTAATGTAGAGAAGTTTATGAGGATGCAATCATTACAAATAGAAGCTTCTTAGGATTAATTAGATACTTCAAAACAGAATATGATTTATGCATTAAATACATGAGTAGGTTCTGTTTTAAGCATTTAGTTAATGTGAGGATAAGAAGGTAGTTCAATATGAGCATAATAGAGGACTACACATTGAAGATTTATCCTGGTTCACCCATTAATGAAGGGCTACATCCAGTCCTCACCTCCTGTGAGATTTTTCCTCTATTCTCCAATCAATACAAGTGGCCATTCCTCAAGCTTCTTCAAGCTTTACATCACGTATTCTTTCTTCAAGGCTCTTCAGACTTTACATCAACAAGTTTCTTACCCACTGTTTCCTCACCAACACTCACCCATCGTAGGTAGCTTAATAGAACAACACACACATTGTAGTTTCACATTAACACTCACCTACACCTTAGGTAGCTTGATAAAACACCACACATGTTGTATTTTCTCATTAACACTCACCTACCCTAGGTAGCTTGGTAGGAAGAACAACATACAAAGATAATGAAAGGGTTTGGGATTTACTACAGCTTGATACACTTATAATAAGTGGATATGAAATATGTAAAACAAGCTACAGACTTTTTCTAAGATTATCCCAAAGTGTAGAACTCATGATCTTGATATGGCTTGTGTTTATCTCTCATTATACTTCATCTATTTCAGCATCCAATCACTTGTATGATAGATGGACTTTGATTTTCTTAGCTAAAATCTCTTCTAGAGCAAACTTCTCATCTTTGAGAAGCTTCAGATCAAGCTTCTCGAATTCTGCAGAAGCTTTAGATCAAGCTTCTCAAATTCTGCAGAAGCTTCTCAAATATGTAGAAGGTTGAGGGGATGAAGAAATCAGGTTTAGGCACAATATAATCCCTCTCCCTTGAGTTTCTTCAGCTTTCCCATGTGTTAATATAGTTCATTTCTTCATTATAGCCGTTGGGAATTATCCAAGGGTCCATAGGAGTGACTTGGAGTTATGTGATGGAAGTTGAGAAAGTTGACAGCTTTTGAGCCTTCTCAAGCTGCACTTTGTATTTTATTTGAACTTCTGAACCTTCTTGTGCTGGATATGTACTCTCCTCTTACCCTACTAATCAGCTATGACTTGATTTATTCACTTAATTGATTTGAACTTTCTCTTCATTGCCTAATGTCTTCTCTTTTCTCTTTTTGAATTTCCTTGTCCAACACCGTTGTACTTTAATAGTAAAGATATTTTGTCTTCATGAAGCTTGCATTACTTTTCTTGTAATTTGTTGGTTCTACTTTGAGTCTTCAGTTGTTGATAATGACATGCAATGAATTTGATTAATTTGCTTCTAGCATGTCCACTTACAGGAAACCTGATCTTTCAATAAACTCAAGAGCACCCATTAGTAGAACCCCATTCAGAATACTTAAGATTTAGTTCATAAGGTTTGTTGTCATTAAAACCATATATCAATAAGGATTTGAACTCAGCAGGAAAACCATATTGTCTGACCTATTCGACCTGCACCAGGGCCAAAGCGAGTCACTTAAGAGCTTTCGGTCTCGTTTCAACAACATGACCATGCAACTCAGTCAGCGGGATGAAATGTTCTTTGTGGCCGGCTGCCTTCGTCAAAGTCTGCGCACGGGGACCATTAGTGAAGCCCTATTCATCCAAAAGCTAGTAACAATGGACAAAATCTGCACGTGCGCCCAAACACATGTCAACGCTGAAGTAGAATCAACGTTAAAGAAAGCTAGAGATAACAAGGAGGCTTACGCATAAAACCCTAGGAAGATACCTGGCACAATGCTTCTCATCACTAAATACCCAACCTTCCCAGATCTACGACAAGGTGAGAGGACTAAAGATGATGTCTCTCCATGTCGTGTACTCCACACAGATGGGACGAGATGAGTCAGCATACTACAAACTCCACAAAACTACGCGGCATAGAACAAACGAGTGCTACAACCTGAAAAAACAAATCAAATAACTCATCAAGAGGGGCAAGTTGAAAAAGTATGTTCGGAAAGAAGAAAGGAGTTCCAAGTCGACAAACATTGAACAAGAGAGGCACCACTCGACTAGAAAGCAGTGAAGTCGATCCCTCGGGAAGCATGATGCCACAAAATACAAAACAAGAGACAAAAGCGGCTGCAAGCAACACGAAAGGCCAACGAAAGGAGCATCGAACTAGGCAAGAAAGTGATACAACAATTCCATGACACCCTAATGGGATTCTCCAGTGAGCATGTCGAAGTCGGAGGCTACATCAACCTCCGGACAACCTTTGGCAAAGCCCCCACAACTGAAATTGCCCGACTTAACTACATGGTGATAAACATTGATTCACCTTACAACGCCATCATCGAAAGACCCACACTTAATGGCCTTAGAGCTATTGTATCATATGCCCACCTTTGTATCAAGTTTCCGATCGGTAACAAGGTAGGGGTGATCCGAGGTAATCAACAGGTTGTACAAAATGTTACGCAGCAAGCTTGAAAAAGAGGAATGAGAACTATGCAAATAACCAACTACAGCAAGACTACAATCTCTTAGAAGGAAAATCAATTTGCTTGAAGCTGGTTCAAAAGCAAGGCTATGGGAAGAGAGATTAGGCCCGCTAACAACTTAGGGGATCAAGAAATTTGAACTCCAATCTTGGGAAGAAATACCAAAAGAAGCCAGATACCTGAAAGCACTCGTACTTATGAGGGAATTTATCAATGTCACCTCTATTTTATGTTATCAATCAAAGGCAATCAATTTTAAGATGAATAACTACGCCAACACAACAATATCTGACTTAAGACCGAGAGACGACTCAATTCTCCCTTTACATCTTCAGGCGGTAAGTTTGATTTCTCCTGATCTAATTCGGGAGGGGTTTAAGAAGAAGAGCATTATACAAAACCCGAGCAACGATGGGGTTCTCCCGCTCCATCTTATGGAGGTACGTTCGGTTTCTCCTTATGTAATTAAGGTGGGGTTTAAGGTGAAAATCTTAAAACCAAACCTGAGCAATGACTTGGTTCTCCTTCTCCATCTTTAGGAAATACTTGGGGTTTATGTTGATCTAATTCAGGAGGGATCTAATTAGGTGAAGAACCTAAAAAATCCCGAGAAATGACACGATTTTCCCTCTCCATTTTTGGGTTGTACGTTTGGTGTCTCCTGATCTAATTCGGGAGGGGTCTACTGTGAAGAACCTTAAACCAAACCCAAGCAATAGCTCAGTTCTCCCTCGTTGTCTTCGGGCAGTACATTGTGTTTCTCTCGATCTAATTCAGTAGGGGGTTTAAGGTGAAAAAGCAACAACTCGGTTCTCCCTCTCCGCCTTTGGGCTATATGTTGGGTTTCACCTGATCGAATTCAAGAGGGTTTTAAGGTGAAGAGCCTTAAGCCAAAATCGAGATACGACTCGATTCTTTCTCTCCGACTTTGGGTCGTATGTTGGGTTTCTCCGAATATAATTCGTGAGGGGTTTAAGGTGAATATCCTGAAACCAAACCAATGCAACGACTTGATTTTCCTTCTTCATCTTTGGGGGATACGTTGTGTTTCTAATGATCTAAATCTGGAGGGGTTTAAGGTGGGGAGCCTTAAACCAAACCCGAACATGACTAGACTGCTTAAGTTTAATAGCCTTAAACCAAGACCCAAGCACTCAGATGCTCAAAACGAAGAGCCCTAAATCAAGACTTGAGGACGACTCAGTGGTTAAAACAGAGAGCCTTAAATCAAGACCCAAAGCATGACTTGGTGGTTGAAACAAAGAGCCTTAAATCAAGACCCACACAGCGATTCATTCGCTCAAAACGAAGAACGTTAAACCCATGACTGGGTCGCTAGAAATAAGGAACTTTCAAACCTGAGTGATGATTTAGTTTTGGTCCTCGTCATCATGTGGTCCAAGAAAATTTTAACTTAACCTCGAGTAACGACACGTCATTGCAAGAAAAAATGCCATACCCCATGTGTGAGGCGCTCCAACATTCAAAGAAAAAATTAGAATTCGCAAAAGAAGAATTCACATCCACCAAAATCCATCAAAAGCGAGATCTTTACCAGCCAAGTAAACCATTCCCAAAATTAAAAACAAAAACATCGAAGGAAAATAAAACATAAGAGATACAACGAGGAGCCGACAGCCAACACCTAAAAACATAACAACTCGATCTACTTCAATTTAACTATAACAACATCTAACTTGGAATCCACCAAATCCCCAACTTCAGATATCTCTCGACCTGGGATGATGTCCTTAAGATCCAACAATATCTCAGGATTAATAGCTTGAATCTGATCACGACATTTCCAAAACCGAGCGATTCCGAGATTTAGCAAAGTCTCATTCTCTTCCTTAAGATTCTTCTTCGTCGCCTCCAACTCGGCCTCGAACTCAGCCAACCTTTGAGACAGCTTGGAGTTCTCCTCCTTCACACCCTCCAAAGAGGCTACCTGGGTCCACACTCCCTTCAGGTTAGTCCTAAGATCATCCAGTAACGTCAAAGAAGACTGGAGCTTAACACAAAGACACTCGACCTCCTTCTCCTTGTCGGACAAGTTCCTCTCGACTTCTTCCTTCTCCTCCTTCAGTCAAAGGTGCAAGGCTTCCTTTTCCTCCACCTTCTTCACTACGGTAGCCATAGCTTTGTTGGACTCCTCCAGCTAAGATTGGAGGCCCTCAAGCTCGTTCAATTTTTCCCTCTTCTCCTCCAAGTCGACCTCCATAATAGTTTCCTGCAATCAAAAAGCCTCACTAGTCTTCAGCACATCCATCCTGCACTCCACCTCCTCTCCATAATGAGCAACAACCTCCAACAACTGCCGAGGGTGTTCTGCAACATAACTTTCGGAAGATCCTATTAACCGACCGTAATCTTATCAAAACTCTTCTCTATGTTGTTGTTGTTGTTGTTATTATTATTATTATTATTATTATATTATTATTATTATTATTATTATTATTGTATTTGCCTTGCTTCTCCACCGAGGATGCCCATTTTTTGACGCCCCCACCACATTAGATCGGCCCATAACCTCTACACATGTAGCAACGTCGAACTGGGGAACAAGAACCAGCACCTCGGGCTCCTTATCGGTATCCATTCCAACTGAATGTTGAACAATTTCCTCCGAATCAAGAATGACGCCAACCCTGATTTCTCTTTCCTCGGGACGAGGTGAAACCACTTCACCCCCAACACCAACGGATCCCTCAAATGCAACTTGTTCAAGCATTAAGCTGCACAACCATCGTGGCAAAAGCCTCATATGTCATCGACTCAAGCTCTACCTCGATGCCCTCCAACCGACCCATAGGCAACCTTCTCGTAACTACCTGAAACGCCACAAGCCTTCCCATGGACTCTAAAAAAAACAGAAATAAGAAAAAATCAGGCCCAGAAAAACCTATCAAACTACTATTGATAAAACAAATCCTACAGAAGATTTGGTTTCATTTCCCTACCATCGACCCCTTGTGCCTGCTCGATGTCACAACACTGAACAAGAGAGTGTGTATATCAATGAAACACGACCTACCCTTCTCGGCCACATCCAGCTGAGCGAGGAATTTAGTTATCTACTAAAGGCAACTCTCGCGCTGAGAAAAATATGAGAAAGATATCGCACAAAAATTAGTATAAAAAAATTCCCTCGACGAATAAAGTGGAAACTTGAATATCTCCTCACTCATACTATTCTGACAACGAAGATGCTGATAAAAATCTCATTCTCGGCCACTACATAAAAATACTTCCCCTAAAACCTTTTCTGGAGTTGCTAAATAGGGAAACAAGTTCTCCTTCTGCCAAAAGCTAACCCACCCTGCTTCGCAGAATCATTCATAGCCGACTTCGACATCTTATAAAAATTTGAAGAAAAGATTGACGGTAGGCCGCACACCCCTATACTCGACTAACATTTGAAAAGCCATCATGAACTCCCAAGAGTTTAGATGTAGTTGGCTTAGCACAAGTTTCAGATACCGAAGAAGATTTGACAAAAAGGCGGTAAAAGGCACCATCATAAAAATCTCGTCCAAAACAACCTCATACATAACAAATTTTTCGTACTCCACGTACCCCCCCTTGTTCGATGGGGAACACGCCCTGTTCTCAATACCTACCAGTCGTAGCACCAACTCCTCTCCCTCACTTGGCACGTCAAGTGATAGCGGACTCAATACATCCAACTCAATGTCACTGTAATATTCTGACTTCTTCCCAAGAACATCATTTAAAAAACTAGGAAAACCTTGTTGTGTCCAGTGGCAGCTACGACACATCAACTTCAGCCTCTGTCCTTCTTATACCAATGGCGGACATGTACAGAGAAGTTTCGGGGGTAAAATCACTACAACAACAATGAAATTCCACACCCAGAAAATTACCAAAATGTAAACAAAATGCAAAGCCTGACATCACCACATAGAAATGCGAAGTAGACATCATGCCAGCGAAACCCTTTAGAGGGGCAACATCCCAATCAAAAAGGAAGTTGAATTACCTTGCCAACACCCAGTAAATGCATGAGTAGCAATAAAGATAAAATCGTGAGAAGAAAACAAACCTAATAAAGCAAGGGAGAGAGAAAGCTTCACAGAAGAATGTCAACCCGAAATTGGAATGACAACCGACTAAAAACCTCAGCAGAAACAACCCCTAGCGCTCAAGCAGAATAAAAATTCGTTCAAAGAGCGGAAGAAACATATGAGTTATGCCTTTATAGGAAAAGGCAAGGGCCCAATAACGGCCCATAAAGGCACGATCTTTGAAGACCTAGCAAACACTTTGGTTCATAAGAGTTGCCTCGCTCAAACGTCACAAGACACGATCTTTGACATGACTACCTCAAGTGTTGTAGGAAACGAAGCGATATCATTTCCATAAAAAAGTGACAAACACTACAAGAAGAAAAAACGAACAACAAGGCGAATATTATTTCACAAATCAAGAAATACAATTACAACATTCTCTAGTAAACTTAGATTAGAAGAAAAAGGTACAGGCTGAAAACATCCTAAACAAAGTTTCATGTATTCCAATTTTACTATTGCTTCTCCGCAATGGAACACAAAAGGCCAAGAGCCACTGAAGCTCGGACCTGAAGCTCAGCCGCTGAAGTAGTCACCAAGAGCCCCCCCTCGGACTTGAAGCTCGACCACTGAAGTAGTCACCAAGAGCCCAACCAAACCCAAAAGCGACTAAGCCAACGCCACAAGGGAGCCGCTGAGTGGACAAAGTATGGTCATAGTAAGGCAACCCAATCCATCACACTATCCCACAAGTACGTGATGGCGACGACCACTAGAACCGAGTCTTTAGAATCTGCGCCCCCTTGCCAGACACCAACGAAAGGAACGACCCATAGATAGAAGAGGTAATCCCACACTATGGGTCCAACAACTGATTCGAAGGAGAACCAAAAGGGAAGGCTAGCCACTTAGGTTCTCCGCACGCCTCCAAGGGACAAGCGAGCCGAATCGTCCACACAAAAGTGTCCCCTCTTCCACATTAGGCACACTGCCGCCCTTAGAAGGGCTGATCCCACATTTGGGATGTGCGGAATACCTAATGAAGAAAAGGAAACAGAGAAAAGATAACAAGAGCAAGATGGCGCTTACAAAGCATACCAAGAAGACAACAAGAGGAAAATGAACAAACAAGTCCAGCAGACCATTCTATTAAGACACAACTCAACAAGGAGAAGGTGAGAAAGCATTTAAGCAAGCAATAAAGGGTCGACAAAAAAGGAAAGCCATCAAAATCCTTGACCAGAAGTCCGGTTCAAACTCAAAAAATGAAGGGGACGGCAGGTTAACCAAAAATAAATAACATTGTGAAACGAAAGAGTTTCTATGAGTTGGCCACCCTGAAGGGCTTTAGGTGTCTTCTCCTTGAAGGCCTGAAGCTCGAAGGGTTGTGATGTAATCCCAAGTTCACTAAGCATGTGAAAAGAAACTTATAAAGATACCACTATTTTATCAAGTACAAGATATCAATCCTATAGGGCTTAATGGCTTATACCATTTTGAATCCATATAGTCATCTTAGACTTTTAATCCTTGTGTTATCATTGGCCGGAGGAATTCCTATTGACTCCTGCAACTAAGATCTGCACGTTGAAGTCGAAGAAAAATCTCATAAACAGTAAATTAGTGCAATATCATGAAGAATAAATTAGGGCAGTTTATGTCCATTTTTAGTAATTTATTTTAGGATTATTTTCAAGTCTTTAATGTCATTTACTTGCCTTCTTTATTTTTAGGATTTGAATCAATGGCTTTAATGCCAATTAGTTTATTTTTATTAAAACTAGGATTTGATATTTATTAGTATATTTTATTTTCTAGGGTTTCATTGAGTCAATTGGGCCTGAGATTCTTTAGGGTCAATTCGATCTGAGGTTCTCTATATATTCTAATTTTTTTTGATGAAATAAACAAGTTGAATTTTGGGTAAAAATTTAGAGACGTGTCTCTTTGGTTCTTGGTGAGCTGTTATCCGAGCTTATCGATTTACCGTGGCGCTCCTCCCGACTTATCAATCGAAACCTCCATAGTCGGTTATGGCATTCTTCTGACTTATCGATCAGTCTTCCATCCCTGATTGTGGTGTCTCCATCACTCCCATCTTCATGACTCCTGAATTAATTACTGACGGCTCCGAGGTTGCCATCATGTAGTATCAAAGCTTAGGTTCTATCATGGTGTTGCCTTTCCGTTTCAATTTTAGTCTCTAAACTTTGTTCATTTAATTATTTTTTTTACAAAAACAAAGTTCAAAAATATAATAAAATAGTAAAAAAATTCGAAAACTCAAAGAGATGAAGAAGAAGAAGAAGAAGAAGAAGAAGATATTTTGTGATGGTGTGAATGCAAAGGGATTATGAAATATACATTAGATCTTTTGTGATGGATCCTGCGTATGGGAAATACGTTTATGAAAATGGGCTAAAAAATAGGAAAAAAGAGTAGAGAAGTTAGCCATTAAAGAAAAGAAGAAATTGAGAGAGAAAAATAGAGGAGAAAATAAAGAGAGTGGCTGCTGTTATTTCTGAAATATTATGTGAGCATCTCAATCAAACACAAGAAAATTATAAAAGGGATGAAAAGTGAGTGAGTCTCTGAAAAGAAAGAGGAAAGACATTTGAGGAAAAAAGAGAAAGAAATAGAGAGAAAAGAAGATGTAGAGAAGGTAGTGAAGGAGAAGAAGAATTAAGAAGAGACAAGGAAAATTAATGGGGGCATTGTTGAGAAAAATAAGGTTTTTAAGAGGAAAATGGATGATATATCCAAATTTCAAAAAGAAATAAGAGATAAAAAGGAGAGAATATTTTTCAATAACACATTAATTTATTTTGCAGATTCAGATTTGAGGACAAGTCTTCTTGAAGAAAATGAGAATGATGTGATCCTAAGTTCACTAAGCATTATACCATTTTAAATCTAAGTTGAAGTATTATACCATCTTAGACTTTTAATCCTTGCATTATTAACATTGGCTGGAGGAACTCATGCAATTAAGGTCTACACGTAGAAGTTAAAGGAAAATCTCATGGAGAGTAAATTAGTTCAATATCATGAAGAATAAATTAGTGCAATTTATTTCAATTTTAGTACTTCATTTTAGGATTATTTCCAAGCCTTTAATGTCATTTAATTGTCTTCTTTTTTTTTAGGATATGAATCATTATCTTTACTGCCAATTAGTTTACTTTCACTCCTTAAATGTTGTACCATTTTATATAGCCGATAAGTGAAACTCCCAATGGAGAGAACCACATTTCATTCTCACGGATTCCTCCAATTTAGTACAACAGAAGGGGTGAAAGTGAGAACCTAACACCATGCCTAAGGAGTGAGGACCACAAGCCAAACAATTTAGGGGAAAAGGTTGCCACTTAGAATGGATAAAGTAATTTTGACTAATTAAAAAGATCGTCTTTCTGAAAGACAATAACATTAATTCAAAAGCTCTAACCACCACTGTCTGGAATAGTAGTCTCAATGCAATTATACCTTGGCAGTTGGTAGTTTCAATTGGGATCAGAACACACCATAGCAATTGCGCCCACAATCAAGGCAATGTTAATGGGGAAAAGAACAAGCATTGAATAAAGGAGTCGCTAGATCATAATTGGTATAAGGTTGCTGGTTTAGGCCCACATGATCTAAACGAGTGGCGGATCTTGACAAATTACTTTGAGGTGGCCAGCATACTGCTGGGGAGTCTGGGGGAGCACTAGGAGCAATAACGAGCTAGTCAATGAACCAAACCACAAAGAGACTTGGACACCACATCTCCACCCAAAACCTTAAGGCGTCAGGTATATGAGTCCCCTATCTCATATATTCTTCATATAGCTTATTCATAACCGATGTGGGAACAACCACTCACTCTTGAGTTTCCAACAAATACCACATAGAAAACAATAGTGTAAAGAAACTGATAGAATGAGTAGCTAAAACGACTATCTTTTAGGTTATATATTGCAGAAGTAGTTACAGTGTAGTAAAATTTATAATTTTTTTTTGGTTAGAAATATTTATTATGTCTTTAAGAAGATTAGTAGAAAACAAATATACCGTAAGTTTAAGGTTATATATATGAAAATAAAAGCATGAAAACGTGTACGAGTTCTATTTGTTTATAGCAATTGAGAATGCCAACAATGAAGTAATGTGTGTGAGAATAGGTGGCTGTGAGCGGTGAGGATTGCAGCAGAGTGATTGAGTGCATGTGCACTGTGCAGTAAAACCATATGATAGAATATTAGGTGGTATTATTAGGCTGACTAGGCATCACTTCCAGGTACGTTCTCACTCCACTCTTACCTCTCCACTTTCCTTGCTGACTAGGCATCGGAGTGCTTGCAGGTACCCCACACCCGAGGCACGGGAACGGGCCATCTCGGATCGTTCGGAGTCGGTCTACCATCCAAACTCAACCTTCAAACTCCAAGAAGCACAACAGGTTGTACCCCGGACCCGACGTCCAGGTACTGAACATTGGCAACCACAGTGGGAGGTCTTGCTCCAACATTGTCGTCTCTCCCGGGACCAATTTTCGGCCATTATGGAGAGTTCGGGTGGTTCATCCGTTTTGACCACGAAATCGAAGAATGCCGCAAGTGGAAGGAAATTGCCAGTTTAACCTCAAACATCAATCCTGCTCGAGCCCCATCAAGAAGGTCCCTTTCCTTCTTTGACAAGGACTTTCTCATTGGCGAGCCGAACGAGTTCGTACCCCTTGTTATCTCGGCCACTATGCTAGGAGTGGAGGTGAAGCGAATCATGGTGGATCAGGGGAGCTCCGCAGATATCATGTTCGAAGATCTCCTCCCAAACTCGGGCTATCCCTCGCGGACCTGGACCCTGATCACGGGGCGGACGTATCCATTCCTGGGGGCAAACCGACTCAACCCCTAGGCTTTCTCGATGTCATGGTGACCTATGGGCGGAAAAGGCATGCTCAAACCATCAGGACGACCTTTTTAATCACGCCGCTGATTACCCCGTAGCACTGCATCGTAGGCAGGCCCACTCTAACCAAGCTCGGTGTTGTCGCCTCCCCAGTACAATAGAAGATGAAGTTTCACTCGTTAGCATGTGAGGTCATAACTATCTCATCCGACCTCGACGCAGCAGAAAGGTGCCAGTATCTCGCTCTCAAGGGCATCCGACGTCAACACCAGGAGATTCCCGGGTTGCCGCCCTCCGCAGCTAAGGTGAACCTCATCGAAGTCGACGCTTGTTATGACCCAGACAGTTCCGAGGATGAAGACGACGACGAACTGGCCAAGGAGCTTAAGAAAAGAATTAAGCGTCCCGAACCCCATGGTGAGTTCCTCGAAGTCCCATTGGGCGACGACCCCACGAAGACTGTGAAGTTGGGAGAGGAACTCACCGAGGCAGTGAGGGAAAGCCTAATCGCGTGTTTGCGACGCAGCGCCGACTTGTTCGCTTGGTCCACATCGGAAATGCCGGGAATCCCGCTCGAGGTAGCTTGCCACCACTTGGAAGTCAACCCCGATGCAAAGTACGTGGCTCAGCGACGAAGAGCTCAAAGCAATGAAAAGGCTGAGGTCGCGGCCAAGGCGGTCGCCGATCTCCTGTCTGCGGGTTTCATAAAGGAAGTAAAGTACACCACTAGGTTGTCCAGTGTCGTCCTGGTCAAGAAGAGCAACGGTAAATGGAGGATGTGTGTAGACTACACCAACTTCATCAAAGCATGCCCCAAAGACGCCTTCCCCGTCCCAAGCATCGACAAGCTTGTTGATAATTCATCTGGCTTCCGCCTCCTATCCTTCTTGGATGCCTACTCCGGCTACAAACAATTTGCGATGAATCCTCCAGACCAGGAGAAAACAACTTTCATGGCAAACCAGAGGAACTATTGCTACAGGGTCATGCCCTTCAGCCTCAAAAATGCTGGAGCGACCTATCAGCGCATGATGAACAAAGTCTTCCGCGACCAGATCAGCAAAGTTGTGGAAGTATATCTCGACGACATGATTGTGAAAAGAAAGGCAGATGAGAAACACTTGGCCGACCTATAGGAGATCTTCGCCGAGGCCAGAAAAAACAACCTCAGGTTCAACCCAGAGAAATGCACCTTCGGCGTCAGGGCGGGGAAATTCCTTGGTTTTTGTTTGACCGAAAGTGGAATTGAGGCCAATCTTGACAAGTGCAGAGCCGTGACCGACATGCGCCCCCCGACCACCAAGAAAGAAGTGCAGAAACTGACCGGCATGATCGCCGCCCTCTCCTGGTTCGTCTCCAGAGCGGCAAATCGATCCCTCCCGTTCTTCAAAGTCCTGAAGAAGGGCGTCAAGTTTAAATGGACACCGGAATGCGAGAACTCTCTCACCGAACTCAAACAAATACTTTCAGAACCCCCGATACTGCTGAAACCAGTGGAGGGGGAGATACTCTACTTGTACCTCACTGTGGCCGAAGAGACAATCAGCGCAGTCTTGATCCGAGAAACGGATGAGGGACAACGGCTGGTATACTTTGTAAGCAAGATACGAAAGGGAGCCGAGTCTAGGTATCAGAGGATAGAAAAGGTGGCGCTAGCCTTAGTCGTGGCCGCAAGAAGGCTAAGGCCATACTTTGTGCCGCAAGAAGGCTAAGGCCGTACTTTGTGGCACACCAAATTGTTGTCAGAACTGACCAGCCGATCCGGCAAGTCCTACACAGACCCGACCTCGCGGGACGAATCATCAAGTGGGTTGTTGAATTGTCCGAGTTTGGAATCAAGTATGAAGCCCAGACCGCCCTCAAGGCTCAGATCCTGGCTAATTTCGTCGCAGAAATGACACTGACTTCCTCCGATTCAGTCCCTTTATTATGGAAGTTCCACATCGACGGTTCCTAAATTCGAAAGGCAGTGGGGCCGGACTCATCCTTGAGAACTCCGGAGGACTTATGGTTGAAGTCTCCCTCATTTTTGCCTTCACAACCTCGAACAATCAAGCTCAGTATGAAGCATGTATAGCTGGACTAAGGCTGGCCTCGGATTTCGGGGCTATGATCATTGAGCTGAACACCGATTCACTGCTGGTAGTTTCCCAAGTCAAAAAGGATTTCGTGACAAACGACCCCATCCTGTAGCGGTACCTGGCACGGGTGCGAGAGCTACTCTTCCAATTTGATCGGGTGGAATTAAAACACGTGCCCCGGGCCGAGAACGCCCGAGCTGACGTCCTGGCCAAGTTGGCCAACACGAAACCAACAGGCAACATGCGAAGCATTATTCAAGAAAACTTAATAAGAGCGTTGACCTATCTCCGACTTCAGTATCCGACGTCAATATCGTAACGGAAGGTAAGGGGTGGATCCAACCCATCAAGGACTACATTGAACTCGGCATTGAGCCAACCGACGCCAAGGAAGCCACAGCAGTCTAGCGAAGGGCGGCATCCTACTCCATTAATGATGGGAAACTTTTCCGACGTGGTTTCTCCTCTCCCCTGTTGAAATGAGTTGAAGGAGAGGAGGCAGAGTACGTACTCACAGAAATTCACGAGGGAATCTGCGGGCAGCATCTTGAAGCTCAGGCTCTGGCAAAGAAAGCCCTCAGGGCGGGCTACCACTGGCCAACCATGACCCAGGACACTTCAAATCTCGTCAGAAGGTACGACACTTGCCAACGGCATGCCGATGTCCATAACGCCTCTCCGACCGAGCTCTCTTCCTTATCAGCATCATGGCCCTTCAGTCAGTGGGGAATTGACCCCTGGGTCCCTTCCTGCCAGCCCAAGGCGGAGTCAAATACCTTATTGTCGTCGTCGACTACCTCACAAAGTGGATCGAGGCGGAACCTCTCGCCTAGATCACTGCACAAAACTGCATCAAGTTTGTGAAAAAGAACATATTATCCAGATTCGGGGTTCCCGCCGTCGTAATCACTGACAACGGGACACAGTTCACCGATAAGGGATTCAGGAAGTTAATGACGGACCTAAACATCAAGCAACACTTCACTTCTGTCGAGCACCCCCAGACCAACGGGCAGGTGAAGTCGGCGAACAGGGTTCTGCTCAATGGACTAAAAAAGAGGCTGAAAGGGATAAAGGGAACATGGACCGATGAACTGCCATACGTCCTTTGGGCGTATCGGACCACTCCGCACTCCACCACCAACAAAACACCTTTTAGGTTGACATATGGCACCGAGGCAGTCATTCCAGTAGAGGTCGGTGAATCTACTTGGAGAACTCTGCACCCGCTCAACAAGGAAGCAAACGACAAGGCCGCGAGGGAGGACCTCAACCTCGTACAAGAAGTTCGGGACAAAGCGTAGTTAGCCAAGCGATACAACTAGAGGGTCATCACCCGGGATTTCAATGTCGAGGACCACGTCCTCATGCGCACCGACGTGGGCAACAAAATTGCTCGTGAAGGGAAACTTGCACCCAATTGGGAAGGACCTTACCGAGTTGCAGCGAAGACGGGAAAGGGAGCCTACCTCCTGGAAACCCTCTCCAAAGAGCCAATACCCCGAACCTGGAATGCAGCCAAACTCAGGATGTACTACAGCTGATTGATTAAATGTAATCGACTGTAATCAAATCAGACCATCCGCATCCCTGAATAAAATCACTTTTGCTCTCATTTTTTGTCTTCTAACTTGCAGGACTCACGGGAATCCAAGTTCCCAAGGCAATACAACGCCCATCTCACCTGAATCCGACCCGAGCTGGCCACTCGGCGGACGACGGTATGAGGCGAGCCCATCGAAAGGCGACATAAATGTCCTCCTCGGCTCCGAGCTTCAATGCTCAGTCTTGGGGCGCGCAGCGGTCCATAGCGACTCCGACACCGCTCTTGGCGAACCAGCCTCCTCTCTGCCTTGCCTTAAATGTTGAGACAAAGATTGGAGGAAGAAGTTCTAAGCGACTTCGCCCCCGCTCCTTGAGCACTTGCATTCTCCCGAACTCCGAGCTTCAATGTTCAATTCAGGACCGAGGAATGAGTCCACAGCGGCTCCGAATCTTCTTGGCTCTGAGCTTAAATGCTCAGTCGAGACATAATTGACTTCGAGCTTGAATTCTCAGTCAAGATTTACTTGATTCCGAGCTTGAATGCTCTACCACGCTCTTTGCAGGAAATCAACAAAGTAGCTCTTCAAGCCGAGATCAACCCCGGTAGCTCGACCTCGACTTGGGGGTCACTGTTCCGAACTGGGCCCAAGACCCACAGGGTCAGGTCAAGCCCACTTCTGCACCGAGGACAACCCAATACGCGTGAGGATCACATCCAACGGTGAAGAGATATGCACCCGCATCCAACGGCCCAACCGCGGTACTATGTCTATAAATAGGAGTGCGGCCCCTCACTTCCAGGTACGTTCTCACTCCATTCTTACCTCTCCACTACCCTTGCTAACTTAGGCATCGGAGTGCTTGCAGGTACCCCACACCCGAGGCACGGGAACGGGCCATCTCGGATTGTCCGGAGTTGATCTACCATCTGAACTCAACCTTCAAACTCCAAGAAGCACAACAGGTTGTACCCCATAACCGACGTCCATGTACCGAACATCCATATTTTTGTTAAAGGTTAACTAACCTTTTTAGTTACATAACTTTTCTTTAGTTTTTGTTTTTGTCTTTTATCTATTATTGTCATGTTGTTCCCTTAATTTTGTGGTAGAATAAATCTATTTCTTCGTTTTGTAAACGATGTTAGGTTACTTTTTTTTTTGACAATGATGTTAGGTTTTACTATTACACGGAAAGGACTTGCACTGTTTAGTTTTGTTAAGGGAGCAAAACAACAACAATATATATTAGATAAGGGACAAAAGCGAAAACTAAAACTAAAAGAAAGTTTTTGATCAAAACAGCGACATTAATAAATAAGTAACAAAAACGAAAATAAAAAAATGTTATTTTTTAAGGTATTAAGGACCAAAAATGTAGTATATATAGCCTTTAATGAATTCGGGTATTTTAATCGCTGTAAAGAGATTCTATACATTGGTTAAATTTGAATTTTAATACCGATTTTGGACCGTGTAGTATCCAAAGGTGTAGCAAATAAATAACAAGTTCTAAAGAGCAAAGTATTCCCTCATTTTAGAAATCATAGTCTCCTCTTCCCTTCTTCCCGAAAGTCTTCCTAAAACCACTCTACTTTCCAACAAAGTGGCATCAGAGCTAAGGTTCTGATAAGAAATCTTTCCATAGTCATGGCGAGCAATGGTGTATCATCCTTCCAAGTTCCACTTCTAAAAGGGAGCACCTATGATAGTTGGTGCATCGAAACGAAGGCTCTTCTTGGGGCACATGATGTTTTGGAGATTGTTGAAAAATGTTATAAGGAATCACAAAATGAGGATTCATTAACTAAAGCACAAAGGGATATTTTGAAGTATTCAAGAAAGAGGGACAAGAAATCTCTCTTCCTCATCTACCAACCAATGGATGAAAATGAGTTTGTGAAATTTTCAAATGCGACATCCGCTAAGGAGGCATGGGAGAAGCTTCGAACGTCTTGCACAGGAGAAGACAAAGTAAAGAAGGTGCGTCTCCAAACACTAAAAGGTGAGTTCGAATCCTTACCTCAAAAGGTTTCCTAAAAAAGCGCCCCTAAAGGCCCTCCGTGTTTTGAGCATCAGGGGCGCTTTTAAAAAGCGCCCCTGATGTCCAAAATACGAAGGGCCTTTAGGGGCGCTTTATTATAAAGCGCCCCTGATGCCCAATATACGGAGGGCTTATTTTGGGCATCAGGGGAACTTTTTAGAAAGCGCCCCTAAAGGACCTCCATATTATGGGATTCAGGGGCGCTTTTTAAAAAACGCCCCTAATGGGTGCGCCCTTTTTTAACAATTCTGTTGTAGTGCTTGAAGCAATAACATTACAAAGAAGCCATAAGAATGTTGTTAGAAATACAAAGAAAAACACCCTTGGAAGAGAAGATAAAGGTCATTAGTTATGAAGGGTTAACATGAGAAAACTCATCATGAGAAGAGTCAATATGAGAAGAGTCATGATGAGAAGACTCAACATGAGAAGAGTCGTGGTGAGAAGACTCATCATGGGAATATTCATCATAAGAAGAATCATCATGAGAAGAGTCATCATGAAAAGTGTAACACCCCAATATTTCAACCATGGAAGAAATATCGGAACGCACATAATAAGCATACATCAGAGTAATATTTCTAATCTAAGACATTGAACAAACTAAAACTTTGATGAAAACTCATCCAACTATCCTTTTTAAAACCATCACAAGTTATTAAAAGGATTTCATACAACATCAAACCAAGGGTCCAAAGTCGTTTCACACCTAATTGTTCAACATCCCAGACTGAAATAAAATAGACGATACATAACTTCGAATTAAGTCTAAGTCATATAATCGAAGTATATCATAAACTAGTAAGCTAAACAAAATACAAATGAATCTCCAAAATCCTTCAAGCTTCACATATAGCACAGTTGCTACTCATGCTTCTTTGTCTTAGCTCTTCCCAGTTTCTCAGTAAAAGCTACAAACATAAACAGTGAGATAAAATCTCAGTGAGCTCTTTCGTGACCCCTCACAACTCAATTCGTAGTGTTTTATTCATTTTTTTAAAAATCGTAGCCCAAGTCTGGATAGCTACGTGTAACATGGTATAAGCACAACACCGGACAACCACTACACGGTTCCCCCGGCGAACCCAATTCGCTAATATCTAATTAGCGAGCAAACAAGGAAGGGGCCTAGGTTACCAAAACCTCTAATGGAACACCAAGTCCATTACATGACATTATATTAAGTATTCTCTCTCGATATAAAGCTATACAGTTTGTAAACATTATTTGTAACTCAGTAAGTTCCAACAATAATCATAAACATATGCAAAATCATCGTATTAATGGTCTATTATCATTGGGGAAGGTTGAGGAAGGAATTAGGGAGGTTTCGAATCAAAAGTAATAGCTTTAGAAGGGTTTTACAAAATTGGACAGAAGCTTGGGCTTGGACCGGGCTCATAGGGGCACGGATCGGGATCACTGTAAAAAGTTTTCAGAGAGCATCAAAATAACGGGGTGCATGGACCGGGCCTAAAAGCGCACAGACCGGGCTCCTTCACCAGACTTACAAAAACTCTGTTTTCGTGTAAAATTGTTATTCTGATTGACTCTGTTACTCGTTCCCTTCAATTCCTAACTTAACCATACACAATAACAGTACCAAACAACCAACCAAACCAATCAATTTCCAACAATAAAACATCAAATTATACTCAAGTTATAAAATTACACATCAAATCAATGTTCATTTCGATATCATCGACACAATGCTTTCAAAATTGGATTTATCCTTCTCAAATTAACTCAACATGCATATTAAACTGAAGAGGGGGAAGTTTTTAAACATGCATCAGTAACAAATTCAAGCAAACAGATGATTAATCGAAGAACTCACATTGATTGTCGAATTCAACATAACGTCAAGTAAGATTACCTTCAAAACACCCCTAAACCGTAACTTTGGCACCAACAGCTCCCAACCTCAAACCCCAAGCTACAGTCATCTAGTTTTGTTACCCAAATGACAATGTGACACCAAAAGAACTTCAATGAGCTGGTATTTCCGAGAACCTCTTTCACCCACATGCAACAAAGAACTCAAGCCCCAACTACTCTAAACTTGTGAAATTCGAAAACGGTGGATAAAGGAAGCAAAAATGTTGATCTATTCTCTCCTAACTTCAGAATTTGTAATGGAGACGAAGTTTTGGTGAAGAAATTCTGAATGCAAAGCTCTTGTTCTTTCTCTTCTTCTCTCTCAACTCTTCGCCCCCTCTTCTCTTCCTTCTCTCTATTTCTTTCTTTCAACCAAATTTTCAGTTCTACAAGTGTGTGTGTGTGTGTGTGTGTGTGTGTGTGTGTGTTGTGTTGGAAATGGGTTCTTTTAATGAGCTGATGTTTTTTGGAAAAAATGGTGAAATGACAACTCTACCCATACTCTTACTTCTCACTTACAACCCATTCCTATCACTAATTCATTCAATAATGCACACAATTAATCACTTAACCAATCATAATAATATTATATCACCAGTTATAACTAAATTGAAATAGTAATTTAGATAAATACACTTACTAATCTCAACAATTTGGGGATGTTACAAAAAGAGTCAACATGAGAATATTCACAATGAAGTTAAGAAGGATCATGACAAAAAGGTTCAAGATCAGAATGGTCGTGATAAGAAGAGTCAAGTTGAGAAGCATCATGAGAAGAGTCAAGTTGAGAAGTGTCATGATAAGAAGAGTCAAGATCATAAGGGTAATGATGAGAAGAGTCTAATTGAGAAGCATCAACTTGAGAAGCAACAACTTGAGAAGACTCAAAGAAGAGAAGAGTCATGACAGCTTCAATGTGTTGTCTTCTCATGACAGCTGTAGTGTGTTGTCTTCTACAGAAAGTGCTGCAGATAGTGCAGAAATAACTGTCCACCTTTCTCAACAGCTATATTTACTTAGGAAACCCCTCCAACGACTCTAAATGATTAACCAATGGTTAATACACATATACTTCATCTCAATGGCTATAAATACCACCATTGATCATTGTTGAAGTTCTTTGTGTGAGAGAAATCTAATTCTTCCCATTCTTCTCAAGTAGAAAGTCTTTTCTCACCCATACTCAAGTCATGGTTTAATCTAGGGATACTGTTTTCTGAGTATGTATTTCAGCTTGTTGTTTAGGATTCGTTTAAATCTATCTTGTTTAAATCAAACTCTTGTAATCTCACAAAAAATCCCCAAAATGTACATTGTAAAACCTGTAAGAAATCTTCTCAAGTAGCATGTGTTGCTATAGGGTTTGAGAAGTGTGTTAGAATCCACCTAATAGATCAGGAGGATTGTATTAGGTGTGAGAACAGTAGGTAGAGCTGTGTGAAGAAAACTACCACAAGAAACAGTAGGTAGAGCTGTGTTAAGAAAACTACCATGAGAACTTTAAGCCTATGTTGGTTGTAGAGTTGTAACTATTTGGAAAATAATGGAAATACTTGCTGGGTGTGAGGAGTGGATGTAGCCCAAGATTTTGGGTGAACCACTATCCATCATTCTATTATTTACTACTGTTCTAGGTTGTTTTACACTGCGCTTAAAACTCCCCATCTGGAGAAGGTTTTTGGAAAACTAAGAAAACAGCTTTGGCTGACCCTTCTCAGCTACACACAGTTTTTCTAAAAACACTATTTTTACAACCCTTCTCAAATGTTTTCAAAGTGGTAAACTTAAAGCACTATTCTTAAGTGTTTCACACTTCAGATAAGATTTTCAAACACTATCTCTTACCTTGGTGAAGCTATTTTGAAAATCATCTCGTTCTCTATTGTGGTAGTTGTTTTGAGAAGAAAGAACTAACTGACCGGTCATAGTTGAGAAACATAGTTGAGAAAACAGTTTCATCTCACTCTTCTCTACTCACTATCCCAGTTGAGAAGACCGTTTCAAATGACCCTTCTCAACTCAGAAACATAGTTGAGAAGACAGATTCATCTCACCATTCTCTACTCACTATCATAGTTGAGAAGACTGTTTTCAATCACCCTTCTCATCTTTGCATTTACACACACAATGTATAACAATACTTGTGAAGCTGTTCATGTTGTTTCAGGTTAATTTTTAAAAGGGTCACAATTCCAACCCCCCTTCCTTGTGACACTCATTGACTTTAGGATGATCGCTGCCTTGTCAATATTTGTCTCCATAGCCACCAATAGATCACTGCCTTTCATCAGAATCCTCAAAAAGGGAGTCGAATTCCGATGGACCCCCGAATGCAAACAAGCCCTGGCCGATCTCAAGTGAATGCTCATGGAACCACCCATACTAACCAGATCGGTCGAAGGTGAAACACTCTACCTTTATCTAGTTGTGGCTGAAGAGACACTCCGTGCTGTATTAATCAGAGAGACCGAACTGGGGCAGAGACAGTTATATTTCGTCAGCAAAGTCCTGCAAGGGCTTGAGACGAGATATCAGAATATAGAGAAAGTGACCCTAGCACTATTCATGGCAGCAAGAAGAATGAGACCTTACTTCGTCGCACACCAAGTGGTTGTCCGGACCGACCAACCCATTAGGCAAATCCTACACAAGCCCGATCTCGCAAGACAGATAATCAAATGGGCAGTGGAACTCTCCGAGTTCGGCATCAAATATGAAGCAAGGACAGCTCTTAAAGCTCAGGTCTTGGTCGACTTTGTCGCTGAGATGACTCCACCTCTCCCCATAATCGAGGCTCTAACCTGGAAGCTACACGTCGACGATTCCTCTACCAGCAAAGGAAGTGGCGCCGGGCTCATCCTCGAGAACAATGAAGGGCTAGTGATAGAATTATCTCTCAGTTTCTCGTTCTAGACATCCAATAACCAAGTCAAGTACGAGGCGTGTGTGGTTGGACTCTTGTTGGCCCGAGATTTCAACGCAAAGAGGATCGAGCTCAATACTGATTCCCTGCTAGTCGTTTCCCAAATCAAAGAGGATTTTACCACCAAGGATGCCACCCTTCAAAAATACCTGGTTCGGGTGAGGGAACTCTTTCGGCTCTTTACCGAGGCCGAGGTAAAGCATGTTCCCCGAACCAAAAAAGCCCGAGTTGATGTTCTGGCCAAACTTGCTAGCACCAAACCCACTGATAATCATTGATTCTGATACAAGAGACAATAACTCGCCCCATCGTCAGCCTGACATCAAGTTCGGTCTGGACGATCCATGTCATTGACCCCGATGAAAGTTGGATCACCCCGTTGAAGAAATATATTGAAGTCGGTCACGAGCCAGCCGATCCTAAAGAGGCTACCCTCATCAGAAGACGTGCAACATCCTATTCACTCATCAAAGGTACACTCTTCCGCCAGGGATTTTCCACTTTGTTGCTCAAGTGTGTGGAAAGGGAAGAGGTCAACTACATCCTGACCGAGATACACGAGGAAATCTGTGGACAACATCTGGGTTCGAGAGCCCTCGCCAAAAAAATGCACCCAGAGCAGGTTACTACTGGCCCACGATGTCAAAAGATGCCGCACAACTTGTCAAAAAATGAGACAAATGCCAACGCCATGCCGATGTCCACCTTGCTCCCCCAACAGACTTAACCTCAATTTCAGCAGGATGCCCATTTTCATGGTGGGAATTGACTTGTTGGGCTCGTTCCCCTTGTTGCCAGTTCAGGTCAAGTACCTGATCGTGGTCGTAGATTACTTCACCAAATGGATCGAGGCCAAACCTTTGGCCACCATCACAACAAAGGCATGCATCAAGTTTTTCAAGAAAAACATAATGGTCACATTCGGGATCCCACAGGTCGTAGTCACTGATAATAGGACGCAGTTTGAAGACAAAGGATTTAGAAAATTGGCGGCCGATCTTAAAATCAAACACCACTTTACCTCGGTTGAACACCCACAGACTAACAGGCAGGTCGAGGCGGCCAATAGGTGATTTTGCGAGGTTTAAAAAGGAGGATGGACGAATCCAAAGGCTCATGGGTTGAAGAACTCCCCTACGTCCTCTAGGCATACCACTCCACTCCACACTCTACAACAGGAGAAACACCTTTCCGATTGACATATGGAACTAAAGCAGTGATACCAGTTGAGGTCGGGGAACTCACTTGGAGAACCCTACACCCCCTTAACAGAGAGGACAACACTCAAGCTCTTCGCCACGACCTCGCCCAAGAGGTGTGTGACCAAGCTGCCCCTTGCAGAGGCCATAGTCAACCGGAGAATCACAAAAAGATAAAATGCGAAGGTCTTCCTCGTAGCTTCGAGATCGGAGATCTCGTCCTGCGATAGGATGACGTCGGAGGAAAGAACTCCAGACAGGGCAAGCTTGTAACACCCCCTTTCTAACACATCCAAAGTAATATAAAAATCAGAGTTTTCAAAAACCTTTTCGATACACCCGCAAGGGAGTGCTACATTTACACCAAACAACAAATAACCATATTTAAAATTCATCAAAATAGAGAAATGTGATACATAGCACATCGATCGGGACGAACCCTCAAAACACCTGTTCGACTACACCACAGTTATTATAATCACCATCGCAGCGGAATAAAGACAAGTCTCATAATATAATTCATACATCCCAAATAAATAGTTTGAAATCAACAGATAAAACAACAACAAAACTAATGATCGCCCCCCCCCCCCCCCCCCCCCCCCCCCCAAGTGCTACGTATCAGAGCAAACGACACAGACCAGACTAAGGAAGGTAGAAGAACCTTCACTCGGGATCACCTGCACGTTGCCGACATAAGAAGCAACATATAAAGCAGAAGGGGTGAGTCTCTAACAAATATAATAGCATGTATGATAAGCAATATGTTAGAGTAAAGGCAACCATAAACACCGCCTCACAACACTACGAACATACAACATCATTACACGACATCAATTCATAAGCATCAAGGAACATCACCAATTGCATGAGTATATGCATGAGATGCAACCCACACCAACGGGCATATGCATGTGGTACCATCATCACCAATAATTGCCATTCGGGCATCATCACCTATAATTAATCATAAGGCCGAAGCCTACATCACCGGTAAATGCATATGAAGTATGCGACTCCATGAACAATGCACCAACAACAATCCACAATCATAGTATTATATGTATAATACAACATCACCAATAATCATTAGATTCATCACCGTCATTAAATTCACCATCACCATAAGTGGTCATAGACCCATCACCTGTCACCGTATTTAAATTCACCAAGTACATCACCAATCATAGATCTATGGCTAACACCAAACTCGCCGGACACACCAACACCAAAAATATAGACTACTTTATAAGTCCAAGACACGGGACAGTCACCGGAGTTGGCGCCCCGCAGCACACAGGCAACACTGGGCAACACTGCACACAGCACACAGGCAACACTAGGCAACACTGCACACAGGCAACACTGGGCAACACTGCACACAGCACACAGGCAACACTGGGTAACACTGCACACAGCACACAGCCAACACTGGGCAACATTGCACACAGCACACAGCCAACACTGGCAGCACACTGCACACAGCACACAGGCAACACTGGCAGCACACTGCGCCAGCACACAGCCAACACTGGCAGCACACTGCGCCAGCACACAGGCAACACTGGCAGCACTCTGCGCCAGCACACAGGCAACACTGGCAGCACACTGCGCCAGCACACAGGCAACACTGGCAGCACACTGCGCCAGCACACAGGCAACACTGGCAGCACACTGCGCCAGCACACAGGCAACACTTGCAGCACTCTGCGCCAGCACACAGGCAACACTGGCAGCACACTGCGCCAGCACACAGGCAACACTGGCAGCACTCTGCGCCAGCACACAGGCAACAGTGGCAGCACTCTGCGCCAGCACACAGGCAACACTGGCAGCACTCTGCGCCAGCACACAGGCAACACTGGCAGCACTCTGCGCCAGCACAACACACACGCCACACCTACACAAGCACAACTCACGGCACAAGGCACTTGGCGCCTAGCCGTGACACAACAACAAGCATAACACCGAGACACCCAACGCTCCACCACCATATTTCAACATCATTGTTCATGACTCTTTCAAGCATATCATCAAACACCATACAAGCACCATATATTTACATTCAAAATCATTGAATCATTTCATCAAACACCTTACAAGCACCATATATTTACATTCAAAATCATTGAATCGTTTCATCAAACACCTTACAAGCACCATATATTTACATTCAAAATCATTGAATCATTTCATCAAACACCTTACAAGCACCATATATTTCATCAATTATTCCAACAAAACACCAAGCATACCAAATTTAATCAAAATGAAATCAACAACATCATCAATCATTCAATCACCAAATCAATTAATTCACAACAACTTAAATCCTAAAACCCCACATAATACCCATCATACAATCCCATTATAAATGAAGAAAACCCACCCTTACCTTGAATTTTGGTGAAGACAAGCACTCTCCACAAAAACCCCAAAGCAAAAGCAAGCAAGCAAGCTCCTCTTCCCTTCTCCTTGAAAATTGCGAGCTCTTCTTCTCCTCCTCTCCCTCTTTCTTCGAGTTTTCTCTCTCTCTCTCTCTCTCTCTCTCTCTCTCTCTCTCTATCTCACTTCTTTCTTTCTTTGATTTGTTTCAAATGAGCACCATCTCATAACCCCTAGACTAGATAATTAGACTCTTGGGCCTAGCTAATGGATCATGGGCCTCCTATTCCCACTCCATTAATTACTCATAACACCTCCTGAATAAATTAAAATACCGGATTATTAATTTAACTTAATAAATTATTGTAAGCCTTAAATAATTCAATTAAATAAATAATTAAATTATTTTAGGGCGTTACAAAGCTAGCCCCAAATTGGGAAGGTCCTTACAGAGTTGCCAAGACCGGAAAGGAGTCTGTAACACCCCACTTTTTGTAAATAGGTATTAGGACATGTTTTATTTTAATTGTGTGTTTTTGGAGCTTAAAGAAAGACCTAAGTATAACACCCCAATTTTTCTAAAGTTAAACTATGAGAGTGTTTATTAAAATAAGTTTGTGATGATAACTAATATTATCAATATAAGACAAACATGTTTTTGTAAAATTTATATATATACATATGTTGATATGTTGTTGTTGTGATTATTATTATTATTATTGTTGTTGTTGTTATTATTACTATTATTATTATTATTATTATTATTATTATTATTATTTATGTTTGTATATGTGTGTCACATGAATGAGGTTATCACCTCATGATGATGATAACCACAATATATATTTATATGATATGATGAATATATATACATTTATTTTTAGTAGTCATCTTAGTATGCTTTCTTATTAGATAAGTAATAACACCTCATGCTTCTTCTAGATTTTGTGTTGGATGTATTAGAATAAGACACCTCATGTTAGCTTAAGATGAATCATCATTTTAACCCATGAGAACATGCCACCTAAAAGATAATACACCTCATCCTTCTACATGCTTCATGAGAGTCTTCCACTAGGTTCTTGCTTAAGATGATTCATTACTTAAACTTATAGGATCATGCCACCCAAAAAGTGAATTTTACACCTCATGCTTAGCATGATGTAAGCAAGGTCCATGGAGCTACTATAAATAGCAAGCCAAGTCATTTGATTCATTCTTCCTTCCATAATCAAAATACTTCATTCTCATATTCCTCTAAAAACCTTCAATCACCAAGACAACCTACATCTTGTGTTCGTAGTTTCGTAGCATTGTTCGAGTACGTGTCGGTGTTGCCGGAGCAAGTGTACGTTCGTGCTATAACTCAGGTGGGGGCAAGATACCGTATTCGTCGGGATGGTTAGCGTAAAGTTTTAATTTAAATATGTGTAGAGTGACCCAAGCTCTACTAGAGCTAAAGAGTCAACGACACCTAAAGATCATTTACTCTTCGGAGTTTAGGATTAATGAAGTTTAGGCCATCGATGACCGGTTAACGCATAGGGAAGTTTTATATTATTATTTGATTGATCGATTGATTGATTGTTTTGATTGCTTTGATTGTTTAAATGTTATGTTTTTATGTTATTCATAATTTTCGGTGATATTGCTGAAATATCTCTTTGGTAGAGTTATATTTAGCAACATCACTTTATTTAATAACAATAATGAAGTTAAGTTTCATAATGAACCTAGGTATGCATAGTGAACTAAGAGTCATAAAGAGATCTAAGGTGGAATGAATACTTAACTGTAGTGCAAGTGATAGTACGAGGTACTGGTCAGGAAAATGAGTAAGGCATACGTGTTAAGAAGTAATCAAATAGAATCATATAGATTGCACATGTGTTGTAAGTCCACAGCCATGTGGTATGGGACACACGAGGTCAAGTATCGGGCTTGGTCCTTAGTAGGACATATCTATGATTGGCGCTTGATGGGGTAATGTTAGGTTTAGATTAATCTGATCTGTTTTGGGCAGGGAACGACTTATAACATCTGGACTCCATGGTGACAGTCGGATGGCGTTCTGCACAGATGTGGGGACGTTGTGGCATCAGGATATGGCCAGAGTCAGCATATAGTATTGACACATATTCATAAATGGAGTCAGAGGCATAAGATATTAATAAAGAATAGAAGATAATAAATAATATGATTTAATGTGCTTGTAACATGTTTAAATTAAGCTTTACCTTATCTTCCCATTTTTCTTACTTATACATGTATCTTAGTCCTGTGTGCTTTCTCTTGTATTGTTTATTTGTATCGCTTAGATCCCGTTGAGGAGCCGCTTGCAGCAGAAGGATATACTCTTCCTTCCACGATGGACGTCGAAGGCACCGAGGATGCCGGTGCGATATGAACAGACAGGTGTCTCATTGTGAGAACCTGAGTTTGGTTTTAGCCAGTGTGTCAGTCTTTTGAGTCTCGTCTAAGCCATTTGGCTGACCTTGTTTTATGATCTTGTTTTCCGTTGTTTTGTAGTATTCTGGTATATGTTTTGACTGGCTTTAGTATAGCCACACGTTTTGTAAAACTATTAACATTTTGTCTTTATCTATATGATGCATATTCAGTTATATATGTTTTAAGACTTAAATTTATCTATGTTTTTGAAATTAAGAGATTAAGTATAAAGGGTTACTATGATGAGGACGAGGGTCGTCTCAGAGCCTACTACTTGGAAACTCTCGAGAAAGAAGCGATCCCGAGAACCTAGAATGCTACAAAGCTCCGACACTGTTACAGCTGAAATATAAATTATAACTATCAAACTATCATGTATGCAAATTGGACCTTCGAGTCCACCTCTTCAATAAAATGACTCATTTTTTCAGGAATTCTTAGTTGCTTGCCAATGAACGCTAGTCGAGAACAAGGCCAGGACCTTGCACCCGACCTCGTGCAAGCTTCTTCACTCCATGTTCACTCCAAGCTCTGTACTTGGTGACTAGACCGAACGAAGTCTCACTTGATCCCATGGCCTCTAACTGACTTCCTTCTTAAAGAGTCGCTCCAACGTGCCTTAAATTGACCTCTAACCTACTAGGTCAGGCCTAACATGGACCACCGACCTCCTCAATGAGGTCGAGCCTATCGTGGTCCACCATCCTCCCTACTGGGGAGCCTCACTCACGAAGTCGGGCTCACAACAGCCCTCAAATTCACTCTCAAGCGACGAACAAACATACACAAGCATAAATGAAAAGGCGGGTAATCAAGAATGGAGTACATCAATAATATAAAATCGGAAACGGCCAGTACCTCAAGTACGTTATACAAGCCAAAGGTGACCCCGTGAACAATCGAGGCCACCAAACGAAAGATTCAAAAAAAAATATAATAACTGAGGATCTTACCTTCCCTCACCACAAACATGGCTTTAGGAAGAGACAAATCAAGCTCAGGATGCATGACCTTGACCTGATCAACTGCAGTCTCGAAGTTCTTGAAGGCCATCTGCTCCCCTTCTTTGGTAGACTTCTGCTTATAGGCAAGGGCCTCATCCCTTTACTCCTAGCTTCTCCTAACCAGCTCTTCCCCGACCTTCACCTTCCCCTTCAAGCTGTTGATCTGATTCTTCAGGCCTTGGTTTTGGGTACTTAGCTGCTCCAGCTTCCTCTCCAGCTTGTGCACCTGTCCAGCAAGCTCGGCCTTCTTCTTCTTCAACTCGTCCCACTCCTTCTTAAGAGCCTCCATCTCCACCTCGTCCTTGGCGAGACTATCCAGCCGAGCCTGCAAGGTATCCTTCTCAAGCCTCAGCGAGTCCGCCTTGTCTCGAGCCTCTGTAAGAGATTTCAAACCGTCAGTTAATTTGGCATTTGTAAAACACAATACACGAGCTAGCAGTACGTTCTCGGCCTCAGAATGAGTACCTTGTTCCCTCTTGGAGACGTCAGCATTCCACTTAATGAACAACTCTTGTACGAGCTTCCCAACCTTGGCACAGGCCTCGAAGTCTTCCAGTGAGAGTTCAGTTGTATGGGACTGAGTGACATGAAGTCTCTTGCCTCCAGAGCTCGAGCTGGGAGGAGGGCGCTTGGCTTCCTTGAGAACTACCGACGGGCTGGCCTGACTGGCCATAGCACCCACGGCACAAGAAACAAGGGTCGGATAAGAAGCTAAAGTCGTTTGTCGTCTTAACTACAAAATAGTGGCAAAGACCAAAGTCAGAGACGGAAAAACAAATAGAAGATAAAGAGAAACATTAAAAATAGCTCTACCAAGGGCAACCCTTAGTGCCTTGGGCGACTCGGCCTCGGCGTTTAAAATCTTCCTACAGTCAATCTTCTTACTCTTCTGGGGGAACTTGTTCACCAAACGAAGCAACAGATTAAAAGTTCGGGCCTCCTCCTCTGAGAGGGCAGAGGTCGGATAAGAGTAGTTAGCAGCCTCGCTTTCAAAATGCTCCTCACTCCAAGACAGGGGAAACAGAGGTTTGATGGACTTTCCCCTCTCGTCCATCTCAGCGACTTCTTTCCTCGCAACCTCGTTCACTAGCTTGACATAGAAGAATTTGTACTTAAAGTCCTTGATGAAATTCGTGACCGGGACGAACAGGATACATTTTCGGTTGGAATGGAGACCGACAAGGCCCTACCTCTCCTTGCCAGATCCGATCTCCGCTTGGCGAAAGACTTCGAATAAGGCAAAAAACACCTCGCCTTAGGGCACCCATCACTATCTCAAACGTCTGAATAAAGCCCCAAGCGTTGTTAAAGAGGGTTGAGTACACGAAGAACCGCAACCCAGGAACTCCCTGGCATACCACGTCGGAGTCGAACACGGTCTCGAACTTCCACTTCTGCCCTCCACCACCAAGGAACCTCTCAAATTTCTTGAAGTCATTCAAGTCGCCACGACCAGGCCGATAGACTGAACCTTTGTTAAGGACGTTTTGAGAGACCTTGTGGTAGGGATCTCCAACGTCAATGTCGTCACCATCACCGTCATACTCCTCCAGCTCGGGTTGATGAACAGACTCACCCTTGGGGGGCAGGTCTCTAGCAGCCGTGGGTGATACAGAGCCGACAACTTCGACCATGCCCGGCTTCACCGAAGAAGACATCTGATCATCGACCGTATTCGTGGGGATCAGAAGCTCTTCCGCTAACTTCTTCAAAAGCGGTTTCTCGAGAGGGATTTTGTACGACCTCTCAGAATCTCTTGTTCTCACCATAGGGGAACAAGTTCGGCAACCCTCTTAACAAATATTCAAGAAATAAGACAAGACAAAGAATAAAAGAACTAACATCAGTAAATTGCTCAAGCATTGGTCTCGGTAGAGTGATCTGGAGAATGCTCGCCGAAATTCCAACCTCGGTCAAATTGAATTGCAGTTCGCACAAGGTTTTCAGACGAGAAGAATTGCTTATAGGGGCGAAAGAATCAGAGCTCAAAGCGTGAAGGCATTCAATCACCCTCAAACCTATTTATAGGCGCAGAAGGCACAGCAAGAGAAACGATACATCTCCCGCCGAAAACTAATAAATGATAATGATTAGGCGCGAAAACCCATACGGCCATAATGACAGAACGCATCGTTTCAGTCAAACGCCATGTCACATTGACAAATCGACACGTGTCGCACGGGTCCGAGTTAGTCCACCAAAGAAAGGATAGCTTCCAACATCTAATGACCGACTTCAAATCAAGCTGAGGCTTCGTGAACGACCTCGACTTGGAGGCCAACTGTTCCGGGCTAGGCCAAGAGGCCCAATCCACATGAAGAAGCGACCCAAAGCCAGCACTGGATCTAGCCCATTAGAGCATATCCGCTCCAGAACCAAGATCAACGGTTTGGATCGTTGCGCTCTGATCCAACGGCTCCAGACCCAGCAAAACCGGCTAAGCTCCCCGTTCCACGCCTATAAATACCGCTCTACCCTCTTATACCTGATACATTATGCTCATTTGAACCTCTCACTGACTTCTGATTGCTGATTTTGGCATCAAGATACCGACCGCTGATTCCGGATCCCAGATCCCGAGACAAGGTACACAACAGGAGCAACAACGGACTAGCCAATAGGGAATCAATCGGATCACTAGCCAATAGCCAATAGCCAAATCCTAAGACATCAGGTATATGGATCCCCTCTCTAATATATTATTTATTTAGCTCGTTCACTTGAATTTTCAACAATGTGTTAGCTTCAAAATCAGTTAGTATCATTATTTTTGGATCAAGTAGGTTCCAACATCCTCAACCTTGTGAAAAAGAGCATGGTACGTACTGCCTAGTGTGATTCAGAAACTCAATCACATAAACAATGTTTTTCAAAGAACATTAATTCAAAATCTTCAGAATTTTAACCAATCAATCACATAATTAATTGAGATACAAAAGATATTTTTGAAAATTTTCCTCAAAGTTAAGTGAGAGTCACGAATAATTATAACCATTGCAAGCCTTGGCCACGAAGACCTGTCAGAGATGTTAGTGTGTTAAAGTAAGATAACTGACATTCTTGTCCGGAACAGAATCATTACCTTGGCATTTTCCCAAAACCATGCACGTTAATAAGCACCTTTTAAGATTTAGTTTTCTGTGGTCAAATGATCACTTTTGCCTTATTATCCACGGGAGGGGAGAAAGCAACAAAGCATGCACCTCCATTAATCTCAAGCTACATACTCCCTCTGTTATAGAATGTAAGTAAAAATCTGTAAACAAAAATTGATGTATTTGATTTATATTTTAGACTAAATATATTAACTTTTATTGATCAATTTTTATTTATATTCTGAAACGGAGAGAGTACTTGTTTTCTTACCCTCTTGCTAATTACTAGTTTTGATAAGCTCCTTTTTTTATTTCTCTTTTTCTTAAAAAGCTATTCAAAACTTTATAAAGCAAACAAATGGATAGGAATGCCAACGCAGTGATATGAATTATTCAAAACTCCCTCCACTAATGTTAATATGTCACCATCTCTACTGAACTTTGACTTTAAATTAGTTGAAAAATAGATAAATAATAATGTGGAAACTGGGAGGGATATATGGGAATGGAGTCAATGGACAAATGGATTCTCGTTATAACGCCATCTATCATCTATCAAGTATATATATGAACTGAAGTTCAAAGTTTTAGTTGATGTGTGGCCCCCAATCCCCACGTCTTTTCCAACATATGGTTTATTCGGATCCTTTGTGTTCCACTGAATATGTGTTAAAACATGAATCTATTCAGTTAGCGGATAATGCAAGCGTGAGTATCGCTTTAATTTGCAATTATTGGAGGGACCAATTGCCTATTGCTCCTTAGCTCAAAATTATTGCATCGCTTAGTCACCCTTGAAGAGAATATTTAGGTTGCTCAGATGAAAAGTGTATACCTTAATTACCTATTCATGGTAAACAACTGAAAAATGGTAAATATATTCTAAATAACTAATTTATGGGAGAAAAAAACTACCATAAATATTTTATTTATTAAAGACGGACAGTATTCTGAAGATCAAAGTTTATTACTTTTATGGGAGATATGATATGATAAGTTTATCATATCTTATGTTTGAGGCAGTAAGATATGATATGATAACTTAATCTTTTTATTTGATAAGATGATAATTTAATCCGTTAGATTATCTTATTCTATCTCTCTTATTAAAATTTTATTCTGAATTTATCTACTATAATAAAAAGTGGATACCAACCCTCCACCAAAGTTGCTATTATGCCCTCATTCCTTTTACTTTTTCTTTCTCTCACTCACTTTTATTATTAGTGGGTCTCACTCTCACATCATCTTTTATCCTTCCTCTATCTCTCTCACTCTTTCCACTTCTCTCTACTATCAACATAATCAAACAATCCACTACCAATTTTTTTTATTTTAAAAATCAATAATTACATAAAATTAATTAAATTAATATTAATTTACTATTTAATATAATATACTCAAACTACTAAACCCAATTAATTTGACACTACCAATCGTAAAAAAAAACGATACCGTTAGCTAAAATCCGAAATTATTTTTCCTAAAAGAATAAATAGTTAAATCTCATCCACTTTTTTCGTGAGCTGCACGGGAGCAACAACGAGAGCAGTAATGACAGCGCCAATGGGAGCGCCAAAAAGTAGCAAAAGTTGTCTGCCGCGTTGACGCTCACCGTCAATTTTTTTAAAAAAAAAATTAACTTTTTTCTTCTAAAAAATCAGTAATTAAATAAACTTAATCAAATTAATATTAAATTATGTAGAATTTATTATTTACTTTAATCTACTCAAAACTACTAAACCCAATTAATTTAACCACTACCGATTGTCAAAAAAAAGCGATACTACTAGCTAAAATTGCAAAATTATTTTTCAAAAAAAAATAAATATTAAATCTCATCAACTTTTTTCGTGAACCGCACGGGAACAGCAACGATAGGACCAACGACAGCGCCAACGGGATGACCAACAGAAGCGCCAACATGAGCAGCAACGAGAGCGCCAATAGGCGCGCCAACGGGAGCGCCATTTATAGAGTTTTTTCTTTTTCTTTTATTACGTTTTGCAACTTTCAACGTATTTATAATTTCATAGCAAATTATAATAATTACAGTATCCCCCGTGCGTATGCACGGGTAAAATACTAGTTTGAGCTATGTTACAAATCAGCGAGATGATAAGAATATAATTTATTCATTTACATTTTTAAAATATATTTTAAAATATAAAAATATCAATTCTTATAAAATAATTCTATATATTAAAAAACATAAATAAAAATTTCATGTTAATTTTTTTTTGACAATAATTCGATGTTAAATTACAAATAATTAGGTCATAATTTTAAAAATAATGTATGATTTTATAAAAAATATATTTATTCAAAATTGCTTCTGAGGTCCCTTAATTTCAAATTTTTTCTATAAAAAAAAACTTAATTTCAAATTTTGAATCCATCCTTTAAGCTTCAAGACTTTAACAAAGTTATCCTTTTATAGTCACATAGATATTTCTTAACAGAGTTGAACGAAATCCGTAATCAAAGAGCAACGTTTTGAAATATGAAGGAAATATGAAGGACTATATTGAGAAAAAAAGGGACATGGGAAGCAATTTTTTCCATAAATTAAGATAAGGGACGAAATCGAAATTTCAAATTAAGTTAAGGGACATAGGAATTAATTTTTTCCATAAATTTATTATTAAAGAAGTTTAAAAATAGAAATTTAATTTAATTTTTCCAACAAATGAAATACAGTTGTCAGGAGATTACTTTTGTCATCAACATATAGTATATGTCAAATTGTTATTTATTAGTGTATCTACAACATATAATAGAGTTGCTTCGGAAAAACATATAATAGAATAACATATATATCTTATCGTTGTACGCAAAAAAGATTAATATATATTATCTTAATTATATTTTACTAGTTGCACATAAAACGTGCATGTATCTATTATAGCACCCCACCTTTTCTAAATAATTATTAAAACTAGTTTAAGAAATTGTTTTATTTTAATTGTGAGTTTTTGGGACTTAGAGAGAGGTCTGGGTGTAACACCCCAAAATTGTTTAACAAAATTATGTGTGTATTGATAAATAAGTTAAGGGACCTATTCGTTACAAATAAATAAGTTAAGGGACCCCGAGAGATATTTTGCCATAAAATTAATTAAAATAATATTTTCAAGGTGATAATTATCTATATTACAAAAAGGGTTAAATATGTTTTTAGTCCCTACAAAATTTCACTATTTTGTTTTTAGCCCCTATAAAATTTTTCATCGACTTTTAGTCCCTATAAAATTTCAAAATTTCGTTTTTAGTCCCTATAAATGCCAACTAGTGTATATCCATTGAATTTTTGAGTGATGTTTTGTATACATGTTGAGGACATTATAAACATCTCTTCCATAAAAACTTTGAATTTTTAACAACGCATAAATTAAATCTAAATTTTTTAAGTGCAAAAGATTCGATAAACAAATTAAAGGAAATACTAACCTAGAAATCAAATTTTGAGTTTATTTTTTGTGAGGGAGATATTTTTAATATCTTTAACGTGTATGCAAAATATCATTCAAAAATTCTAAAGGTATACACGAGTTTACATTTTATAGGGACTTAAAACAAAATTGTGAAATTTTATAGGGACTAAAAGTTGACGGAATTTTTTATAGGGACTAAAAACAAAATAGTGAAATTTTGTAGGGACTAAAAACATATTTAACCCTTACAAAAATATATTATCATTACTATAGATATTTAATTAGTTATATTTATTATATTAGAAAAATGGTTTCTTTTTAATAAATATTCATATATGTCATTTCTTAAAAGTTATAAGTAAGTAAACATCATGCATACACCTCGTGGTTACTATAATATGTGGTGGAAGAATGAATGAGTGATTAGTGTTCTTTTTATTTGATGTGCCAAAATATTGAAAAGCTAAGTCATGCATTCTAGAAATTTTTAAGATATGCATTAGCAAGTGAACCGACATAAGGTTTTAGCCGGATCGCTCCGGCTCGGCCCAAGCACCCGTTAAGGCCTTAATGCAGGCGGTTCGGCCGACAAACCCACGAAGGAAAATAAGCCCATCAGAAGATGGTTAGAGAGAAAAAAGGAACGAGCTGGAAAGGAAAGAGGCCTCGATGTTACTGTCGGGCGGTTACTGAGAGCAAGGGGCATGAAATAAAAAAGAGGATGAAAGAAAGGCACCGGAAACATACACCTGAAAACTAGGCACGCCAGAGTAGACAGAAAATTACCCGTCCATCTTTGTAATTGTTCGACAGTCTCGATAAAGTTTTATTCAAGTACAATGGCACCCATTGTGGGGTCCGGTAAACTAATTCTCGGCCACACTCACTTTCTCAAGACACCATGGTAACCACTTGTCATGTTAACAAGAAGACTCAATGTTCTCCCAATTCAGAAACTACAGGCTCAAACCGAACTCCTACGCCACCATCAGCTATACCACCGCTGACATTCTTGAAGACCAATGTAAACCCTCCTCCACCTTTGATCGGGAAACCACTTGGACCATTTTCATCTCAACTGTCACTTCACCACCAGAATTGGAAGAAGGCAACCCCTTTCTGGTTGGAGTCAACATAGTGATCAACGAACTGCGGCGGCAAAATCAGTCCCTCCAAGAGCAAGTAACCTCCATCCAGAGGGAAAGGGGTCCTAACCACCTCGACAATGTTCAGATCGAAAACCCACGGCCGTTGTTGAACTCGATCATGAATGATGTCGTACTCCTAAACTTCAAACCGCCTCCGCTCGACACCTACGATGGAAAGAAAGATCCGCAGGAACACCTAACCGTTTTTGACACCAAGGTGGCCATCATCGGCCTACATGAGAGCCTAAAATGCAAGTTATTTTCCGAGACGATGAAGGAGGCAGCGCTACGTTTGTTTATGAGTCTCCCAAATCAGTCCATATCGAGTTACACGACTTCACATAAAAATTCATCCAGCACTTCTCACATTGAAGACACTAGAAAACCTCAACAGAAACCCTCTTCAACACCCATAAATGACCCAACGAGACCCTCTGCGAGTACCTAGGTTGTTTCAGTGAAATAATCGTCTACCTGGAACATCCCAACTCGAAACAGTTCGCCAAAGCATTCGCCAATGACCTTAGGTGCGGTCAATTCAATGAGTCACTGGTAAACCAACTAGCCCCGCCAATGTAGGAGATCGCCGCTAGGGTCGAACCATACATGAAGGGGAAAAAGAGAAACACTGAGAAGAGAAGTAGAGATGCAAAGGAAAAGGGGGGATAACGTCGCACTAGAACCGAAGATTTTCAATGTAACACTTCCCAAAAGAAGTCAGTCCAACAACAAGGGAGAGGAAATGCACTTCTCCTCACGCCTTTGAACCAGAAAAGAGAAACCACCCTGAAGGAGATATTGCACACTCGACTCATTTAGGAGTTGGCTCTCACAAACACTCTGCAAAGACCCTGAGCAATGGTGTGAATATCACAAGATGTGGGGACATGAAATGGAGGATTGCTTTGTACTAAAGAACAAAATCGAAAAAGCTGATTTAGAGAGGAACGCTAAAAAATACGTCAAAAATGGACCTCCAAAAAAGGTCACGACCGAGCCCTTGACGAAATGACCAAATTCCCCGGAGAAAGCTCTAGAGAGGACGACTTCAAGCCGGATGACAGAGATACAGCTCGACACACCCTCAACACCATTTCAGGCGGATTTGCAAGAGGAGGTGAGACAAGTTCGGCCAGCAGGCCTTATGTCAAACAAATCATGCACATCGCCGAATACCCTTCAAGTTACGGTGCAAGTCTCTACCTGGATATCAGCTTCTACCCTAAAGACTTTGAGGGGATAATGCCAGAGAACTACGAGGGATGATTTGTTTCTTGGAAGCCATACTGAACTTCAAGAAACAAAAGAGAGAATATTCCGTGAAAAAGAAGAAATGGTGAAAGATGTGATGCGCCCATTGTGGTCCCCAATGATCTGTACCTTGTGTCGAAAGTAGACAGAGTGGACGTAGTTCCTCGTTTTGGTGGTTGACAGTGTATAGTAGGGGTGGTACTTGCACACACTCCAATGTTAGCACAACTCAAAGAGAAAATGATGTAAAAAGTGATTACTGCGTAACTTGATAGTGAGTGGTGGGGGTCCCTACAAGATGATGTGGATAGCCCATGGGGCACGTGTGTGGCACGTTAGATATCTGACGTGGCAAGATAGTTATGCAAAAGGAGGTCAAGACTGAGGTTGGGTCCTGACCGCACGATGGGCTTTGGACCGATCTTAGTTGTTAATTCAACTAGGTGTGCATGGCCCTTGATGGAGAGCTGTCAGTGGGTTTTAGGTTGGCCCAATCCAGAACAGTTGTCATGACCCATACTTCGTACAACCCCCTGACTACTCAGTGAACACCCCCTAAATGCGTGAAAAGACACAAATGCCCTTATTAGGTTCGGACCAGTTCGGTCGGTAAGTACCGAGTGTGTTATTTTGAGAGGCACCCTCGAAAAAGCTTTTATTAGGTTCGGACCATGGCAGTCCGAACCAGTCGACACACGGCAATCCGAACCATCCATCAACGGCTTAGATTCCACCATCCATTATCATCAACGGCTTAAAATCGGTCAAAAAATCAGTCAAACCTGTCATAAAAACGAGTAGCTGATATTTGCATTGGAAATTGTGCCCAACGATTCTGATCGTTCAAATTCAACGGCTCACGTGTGATCACACCTATTATAAATAGGCTCTCACACTTCATTGAGTTTCACACAAACACCTTACCCATTTCTGATTCATCTTCTCTGCTTCTTCACACACACCCTAACCCCACCCGCTAAAATGGAAGACCTAATGGAATGGCAGTTGTGCCAAGAGATCAAGTGACAAATTTTTGACCGTCTTGTATCACCGTGGAACGGTCACCAACAGGCACGATGGTTTTTTTTTTTTCATTCTCGTAATCCTATCTTCTATAGGTTGGATAAGAATATAACATTCAGGAAGTTGAAGGTAAAGGTGGAGAGGAAGGTTCACCAAGAGGGAGAGTGGCATAAAGACATAAGTAGTTTACGTTACCGCAAGTGCAGTTGTGGAGATGACAGGACTGTCCGTTATTCATCTATGGAGATCCGAAGCGATGATGATGTTCGCGCATTGATGGAAGCTCATGCTAATGTTCCATTGGGAGTTCAAATCTTAGAGCTGTTTGTCGAAACAATGCGCACTCCGAAAGAGGTCATTTATCTTCTTCAACAAGGACTTCCCAAATAATCGCTAGTTTCGTAGTTGTTTCGTTATGTTGCTTTTTATCGTTTTGATGTCTTTCGTGTTTGATGCACAATTACGCTTTGTAATAATAAACTTGTTGTTTAATTTAAATACCAGCGAAATATAAATTACTGGGTACTAAATAAACATAAATATCCATACAAATAACAGTTTGCAAAAATATTGAAACAAAGATATAACAGTTTGCAATTTAAAATAAAACAACGTGAAATTAGTTGTCATCAAATGATAAATCCGTAAGGACAGAGACTTTTGTTGGTTCGTCACCATTCCCATTATCGCTCCCATCATAGTTGGCAAGGAATGCCCGGTAATCTGAATAAGTTGAGTCAGAAACCAGCATCATCTTCCTCGGGTATAATTCTAACTAGATTGAAACAGCAATTCAGAACATATGTAACTGATACTTCAACACTAGCAAACCCCCATATGCAGTGCATATAGCATGTGTATAAGTTGCAATGTTGCGGGAAGTATTGCCAATATCCAGATGGAAGTAACAATCGCGAGGCAGTGTAGGGCCTATCAGCTGATAAACATTCTCTGGAATGTTGATGCGCCCAACATTTTGTTCGATCATGGTTACGAATTCCATAGCTACAAAACAAAACATTGGGTTCATGTTTATTAGTAAGGTTCCGTGCACGGCCATCCAAACCGGTTCGAACCACGGTCGTCCGAGCCAGTTCGTTCACAACGTTACATAGAGGGTTTGGTTGATGAACGTCCGAACTGTGTAAATTTTCCAAAAAAAATCTGAATGAACGAGGAAAGAGAAGAAATTCATACCTTTCTTGAGCGTGAGTTGGATGCAACCACGAAGGGAGATATTACGAACTGAAATGAAGGAGAGGAAGAGAAGGAGAGATGAATTGATATGGAGGTTAGGAGAATTTGGGGGAAATGAGGTTAGGGTGAAATGGGGTGTGTGAGAGGAGAGGAGAGGAAAGGGGAGTGTGAGAGGAGAGGAGAGTTATAAAAATGAAGGGGGTATTTTGGGGATATTAGGTTGTGGGAAGTATGCCCCTAATCACCTTGATGGAGATTCAAGTATTATGGTGTTGTCGACTTATCTCTTCCAATAGACTCAACCCACATTTGGGTAAACCTTATTTTGGTGTAGCCCAAACCTTTTTTTTTTTTCAAAAAAGGAAGTTTTAAAAGTTAAAAAAACCTGAGAAATTAGTTTTCTATAAGCTACTGAAAAAACACTAAAAGCTAGTATTGCCAAACACCTACAACTATCAAATCCGCTATAAGGTATCCGCTATAAGCTAGCGGAGCAGTTTTGCCAAACAGAGCCTATTAGCGAGCATTAAAAATGAAGAGGGGTATTTTGGGTCACCTATATAATTCAAAAGTAACAACTATTTCTATGTGTGGTATTCATTCTCGTTTGGCTCTTGGAATCACATCCAGCAGTGGGGATTTCTCGTAGGTGATGGTCGCAGCCGCTTGATCGCCTATATATAAATATATTAATAATTATTTAAAATTAAAGCACTTCAAAAAATTTGTTTTAGCTTAAATTAAAGTACTTTAAAATTTCGCCAAATTTAGAGAATTAATTGATAATTTTATTTTAATTATCTTTTTTTTAATGTCCAACTACTAACTTGACACCTCTGTCACAAGTCACAAGTCACAAGTCACCACACTTGTGAGATTTGGTAGAAAAAAAAAGACCACAACAGTTGAGAGATTTAAATTTCTGGACAGCAAAGAAAGAAACGCCATCACCTAATATGAGGACAAAAAATGAAAAGCCAAATTCAAATTTAAATTTATTGTATTTAACTTTTATTATTTTGAAGAACACAAACGACGAATTAAAAAAAAAAATTTGTTCATCTGTTCAATATTTTTTAAAATGGAGTTTATTTTTTGGGTTGACAAAGACAACAGAAAAAAACAGAAGACTGCAACAACACCAACAGCAATTATAACTTAAACTTTCAGTAATGGAAACTCTTCGATTATTGAACCACCATTGTTGATCCATGCAACAAGAGAAACGAATTCTCACCCCTAAATTCAAGCTTCAAACGCTTTCAAAACTTTTTGTTTCAACCATTCACCTTTCCAATCATAAATCTCAAAAGCGTATCTTCAATTTATCATCTTTTGGTAATGCGACGGTGAAACTCCAAGTGCGGAGGTGTTGAATTAGAAATCCGGGTGGTGCATTCTTTTTCTGTGTTTTGTTGTTGGCGATTTGGTAATTCGCCAACGAGAAAATAGAGATTGTTGAAGAGATGGTGTTATCAGCTTCGCCATGTTCGTTAACAAGAAGCTCGTTGGAAGAGATGTTGGATTCGCTTCGCCAGAGGGACGAGGACCAAGACAAGAAGAAGGACTTGCCGCCGGCGTTGCCGTCCCGCCCGGCCTCTAAGGCTAGGCTTCCTCCAGCACGGCGGTCGCTGCCAAATAACTTTAAGGTTGGCAGCGGCGGAGCTTTGGAGAATGGATTTGATGAGAATGTGGAGAGTAAGAGAAAGGAAATATGTTTCGAATATAAGGGGAGAGATAGCAGTTTTGGAAGGAAGAGGATGAAGAACGATGTTGAATCACCTTACGTGGTAGCACTTTCAGAATTTGATGGCGACACTGTTTCTTATTTCATCAAAATGGTAACTTTACACTTGCAAAACAAAAAGATAAAAAAAAATTGAATGCTAATTTGTTCCTAAATATATATAATTATGGATCAAGTTTTAACAATGGTTCTTAGTGTTTTAATAATTTTCTGTCTCTCATTTAGTGTTTGGATTCAAAATTATCTAGTTTAATTTCAAAATATGATTTAAAAGGTTCAGTTTTTGTTTGTGGTTATTTTCTGTTTTGAGACAAGTATTATGAGAATCATATTTGTTGTTTTGCTTCTTAGTGATTGGTATATTTTATAGAGTGTATAGACTAAGGGAATGTTCATGGCATTTATTTTCTGTTATATTTACTTTTGGTTTGGTGGTTGCTTCCTGCAGAAGCTTCGTGTGTGGTGTAGACAGCCAAGAGGGCAGTGGGAGCTAGGGTTGATAAAGTCAACATTGGGAGAGGAAGCATCGGTTTCACTCTCAAATGGAAATGTAAGTTTCTATAATTTTTTGTCACTGGAAGTTACTTTGTAATCCTAAGGATCGAAGGTGATAAGTTGCTCTTACTATTAATGTTACTTCAGGTTGTGAAAGTGGCTAGATCAGAACTCCTACCAGCTAATCCTGATATTTTAGAGGGTGTGGATGACCTTATTAAACTCGCTTATTTGAATGAGCCATCGGTTCTTCACAATCTTAGGTTTAGGTATTCTCGGGAGATGATTTATGTAAGTATACTTTGCTCTGCCTTTTTCTTTTTCTTATCTGATTATCTCTATCCTCTCATAATCTGCTTCCGCTTTTCGTGTGCAGAGTAAAGCAGGGCCCATTTTAATTGTACTCAATCCTTTCAAAGATCTCCATATACATGGAAATGATCATGTCTCCACTTATAGGCAGAGATTTGGTGATAGCCCCAATGTTTATGCCATGGTAGAAGAAGCTTATAACAAGATGTTAACAGGTGAGTGGAATTCTCCATTTCCCTCTCTTCCTTTCAAATTTTTGTGCTGTACTTGGATTACATGTTTATGAAGGTTTCCTATCTGTCATTTTTATCTTGCAGATAAAGTAAATCAGTCCATTATAATAAGGTCAGCACTTTAGTACATTGGGGGCTCCTTTTGTGCACGATTCTTGAATTTATGTTCCTGAGCTCATAGTAATACTACCAGAATTTGTTTGCAGTGGTGAGAGTGGAGCTGGGAAGACAGAGACAGCTAAAATTGCTATGCAATACTTAGCTGCTCGAAGTGGTGACAGTTGTGGGAGAGCATATGAAGTTCTTCAGACAAATTGTATACTAGAAGCTTTTGGGAATGCAAAAACATCTGGGAATGACAACTCAAGTAGATTTGTGAGTTTTTTTTTTTTTTTTATCTTTCAGTATAAAGGACCTTACTCCTGCTATTCCTTTATTAAGATTTCCACAGCTTGAAAATTTTTCCAACAAGCATAGCCATAAAATTTAAAATTTTAATCTTACTTTAAATTGTTGAAGGCTATATGCAGCACTTTTTAGATAATATTTAATTTAAAGACTGAGCAATTTCATTGATATACATATTTAATTTAATTTGGTGCAGGGAAAGTTTACAGAAATTCATTTCAGTGCCATGGGTAAAATATGTGGGGCTAAAATTCAAACTTGTAAGCTCATTCAAGCTATACTTATTGCACATGTGCTTGTTTGTGATCTCCGTTTCTATTGCAATTACTGAGTTGACTTATTTTCATGGCTTTGTGTTTGTCATATTCCAACCGTATGCAAACTCGAACAGATCTGTTGGAAAAGGTAATTTGGGATGCCCTATTTGAACTAAGTGCCAAGCTATAATGCTTATCTTTTGTCACTTATGAAATATCATTTGTGCTCTGAGCAGTCAAGAGTTGTTCAAGTGGCCAATGGCGAGAGGTCGTATCACGTATTTTATCAACTTTGTGCTGGATCTCCATCAAATCTAAAAGGTGTGTTTTCTTAGACATTTGTCAACTATTTTGTGTACTTGTATACTTTTCTGTCATCAACCATTTCGTGTATATGACATCTTTATTTCTATTTATAGGGTTTTTGCAATGGGTAGAACAGGCCAATTGTGTTTATTTGAACATCTGAAATTTGTGACACCTGCGACACTTGGTTAACACAGTTCAAAGTGATGGTTAATGAGTATATAAGTCATTAACCATCAACCAAACAGGATTAACCATGATTTTCTCACCATTAATCATGTTTGTAGTGGTCTAGACGTGGTTAATTGGTTCAACTTGTATTGGGATAACCCATTAACCATCCACTAATCTGTATTAACCACGATTCTGAACTGGGTTAACAAGGTGTGGTAGCTGCTGAAATTTTTTGATGTACAAATAACATTTCTCGAAATGATCGTAGTGTTTACTCTAGAGAGCCAAGTAACCCATTCCTTTGTTTATTCTATTTCTGAATGAGTTGAAGTATTTTGATGCTAGCATGTTCTCAGCGCGTGATATCTGGATATTTTTTGGGGCTTTACTTACCCTTATGTTACCATTATGGAAGTGTGCATGCCTATACTAAATTGATGTGGACACTTTGGTCCATTACACATTAACTAGTATAAATTTCTGCATGTAAAGTTATGTCATCTTTGCACAGTGTTTTATTGACCAAAACTGAATTTGTAAGTAAATTGACTTATGAAATCATTCTCGTTTCCTTTGCAGAGAGACTGAGTCTTAGATCAGCCACGGAATATAAATATCTAAATCAGAGTGACTGCATAACAGTTGCTGGTATTAATGATGCTAAAAACTTTCATCAGTTGGTGGTATATTACCTTACCTGACAGCTTGTTTGGTTTATAATAAATCTTTAACTTTTTTTATGGCCTCTTCAGATATCTATGTAATTTTTTTTCCCTTTTTGCATCTTTAATTTTCCCAGAAAGCATTTGATGCTGTTCGAATTCGCAAAGAGGACCAAGAGCTGATCTTTAAGATTCTTGCTGCAATACTATGGCTGGGAAATATATCATTCAAAGTTACTGACAGTGAAAACCACATTGAGGTTGTGGGTGACGAAGGTAAGATACATAGAGTCTGTAGCATGTCTTTTGATGGTCTATTTGCACCTCATGCTGTGTTGTCTAGGCTAATTCGGTGTCATTGAATTCTTAAAGCATAGTGGCGCACTCAAATGGATTCTTTGCAATGCCATAAACTGTTCAGAAGCAAAGATATCTTGTTTTGTATTGAATAAGAGATTATTTTGAAGCAGTTTGATTTAATTGCTGCCAACATGCTAGCTTTAGTGGTTATACATGAAATTTTACTCGGAACTTGAGTGTAAATTTAATTTATTTAATTATTTTTGCAGCTGTAACCACTTCTGCCCTGCTGATGGGTTGCAGTACCGAGGAATTAATGGCAGCATTATCTACCCATAAAATCCAATCTAACAAAATTACTGTCACCCAAACTTCAACATTGTTGCAGGTTTGGTTATTACTCAAACATTTCAATTTTTCTATTTTCTGTAGCTCCAAATTCTCTTTATTTAGTATTTAGTATGTATATATGTTATTTATTTATTCTTTTATTTATTTATTTATTTATCTTTTTGACATTCTATGTTCAGGCAATTGAAACAAGAGATGCAATTGCCAAATTTATCTATTCAAGCTTGTTTGAATGGCTTGTAGAACAAGTTAACAAGTCACTTAAAGTTGTTGAAAGACATAGAGAGAAGTCCATTAGTATCCTTGATATTTATGGGTTTCAGTCATTCCAGGTATGCAGTTTGTATTAATATATTCATGATTCAAAGAATGTGGCATATGTTCTAATAGTCTCTTGTTTCATTTTCAGAAGAACAACTTCGAACAGTTTTGTATAAATTATGCCAATGAGAGGCTTCAACAACATTTTAATCGACATCTGTTTAAACTTGAGCAGGAGGTCAGTAACTATGTTAAGTGTTAGTATTGATGGACATTTTGATGTTGAACACCTTTAATTTGAACAAAATAATGTAAAATTATTCTATGAATTTTGTTCGTGAATTAATATTTTAACATATTAATAATGCTATATTGTGAATTCCCGGAAAAGTGTCTCCTTGCATTTAAAGGTTCAATACTTCTGTATTCTTTGGGAAAGTCCAGATCTAATCAGACTTCCAAAACTATTGCCCAATTCGAATGAGAGAAACAGTGTAATAATGGGCGTCAGTTTAATGCCATTGATAGCAGACCTATGGTAACAAGAGTGTATAATAGGAAAAATAGGGATAAATAAGGGCATTATTGTAATATCCAGTAGAACTGAATGTTGTATAAATAAATACTGTAATAAGCTGTTAGTTAAGGCAGTTATGCAATAAACAGAAAAACAGAATTGCAGCTTCTCAATTGAGAGCTCAACAGTTTGTTGGAACTCAAAACCAGAGTATTGCTTGTATTTCCTATTCTGAACCAATCACTTTTCACCCCTCTGTATCAGTTGATCTTTCAACTGGTATCAAAGCGAGCCGTTTCTGGAAAACTTTTTCATGGTGCGCAAGAAGGTTTCTGTAAATCAGATGGATTCAGGAATTGACGAGGTGGAGCGAAGGATGCAAGAATTTGAGGCACGCAGTCAACTTCGCTTCGAGGAACACGCAGCTCGCATTGAGCAGCTCATTGCTGCAGCGTTCCAGAAGCAAGCAACAGTTGCGACGGCACCGGGTGACCCGAACCCGAAGGAGAAACCCGTTAGCAGCGGAAGTTACAGCGAAGGAGAGCGCCGGTTACGCAAGATTGATTTGCCCGTTTTCAACGGCGAATACGCACCTGGTTGGTTAACCAAGATTGAAAGATTCTTCAAGGTGCGACGAATTGGAGAGGATGAGAAATTAGACGCAGCGATGATGACCGTCGAGGGGGAAGCCCTATCGTGGTTACAGTGGTGGGAATCGCACAGCGAAGTCCAGTCGTGGGACGCGTTGAAGGAAGCGATACTCCGTCGTTTCCAACCAACGGTGATAACGAACGCTTTCGAGATGTTGATGAACATGAAGCAAGAAGTTACAGTGAGGGAATTTCGCAAGAGTTTTGAAACCATCTCAAGTCACGTAAAGATTCAAGACCAAGACCTATTCTTGGGGTTATTCTCCAATGGATTAAGCGAAGATATTCGTGCAGAGGTTCGTTTACGTCGCCCTCAAGATTTGGCTGAGATGATGGATGTGGCTTTACTTGCAGAGGAGAAGATTGGAGCCACGAGATGTTACGGTGGTCAGAATAGACAATCATCCATGGGGCGTGGTAATGGTGGATTCAAGAACTGGCGAAATGAGAATCAAAATAAACCTAACACTGAAGTTGTTGGCAACCCTAAGGGTTCTGAAGGGGGAAAGGTTGGTCAAGGAAATGACACTAAATCAGTTGGGGGAAAAGAAATAGAAGAGAGGCGCAAGAAAGGGCTTTGTTTCACTTGTGAAGAGAAATTTGTCTCTGGTCACATATGCAAAAACAGGGTGTTAAAGATCCTGTACATAGAGGAGGCCAACGAAGAGAAGAGCAGTGAACAAAAGGAAGATGATGAGGAGGAAATTGTGTGGGAGACTGCTGTGAAAAGCCTCCAATTGTGTAGCATGGCAGGACTTACATCCAAGAGTTCCTTCATGATAAGGGGAACCCTAGGAACACTGGAAGTAATTGTGTTGATGGATTGTGGGGCTACTCACAATTTTATTTCAATAAAGTTTGTGGCTGCTAACAATTTGAAGGTGGAGGACACACAACCTTGCTGGGTTAAGGTGGGAAATGGCCAAAGGATATTGATTAGGGGTGTTTGCAGAGGCGTGAAATTACTGCTGCAAGGCATGTTGGTACAAGCTGATTATTATGTGTTCCCTCTAGATGGTGAAGATTTTGTGTTGGGAATTGATTGGTTGGAGACATTCGGGGACATCAAGGCCAATTTCAATGACATGATCTTGAAGTTAAAGATGGGGAAGAAGACTATTGCTTGAAGGGTGATCCTTCTCTTTCCAAAAGGGAAGCAACTGCCAAGGAAATTATGAGGGAACTACAACAACTTGAGGAAGCTTACATGATTGAATGTAGAGATTTGCAAGGCTCAGAAACACCCACTCAACCACTACCTGAGGTAATTCAGCATGTTCTCAATGAATTTGATGCTATTTTTAAGGAAAGTAGTGAACTACCACCTGTGAGGGCTACTGATCATGCAATTGTGTTAAAGGAGGGAGCCTCCATACCTAACCTAAGACCATATAGGTACTCTCATTTCCCAAAAAATGAGATAGAACGATTGGTGGCTGATATGCTCAAGACAGGAATTATACGACCAAGTAGTAGTCCATATTCTAGTCCTATAATACTTGTGAGGAAAAAGGATGGCAGCTGGAGGTTTTGTGTAGACTACAGGGCTTTGAATAAGCTAACAGTTCCCAATAAGTTCCCCATTCCACTGATTGATGAACTACTTGATGAATTGACTGGTGCCAGGTTGTTTACCAAACTTGACTTGAAATTTGGCTATCACCAGATAAAAATGAAAGCTGAGGACATACCTAAGACTGCTTTAAGGACACACGAGAGACATTATGAATATCTAGTGATGCCATTTGGGTTAACAAATGCCCCTTCCACATTTCAGGCATTGATGAATGAGGTTCTCAAGCCTTTTTTGAGAAAGTTTGCCTTGATATTTTTTTGATGACATATTAGTATATAGCCAGAACATTGATGAGCATGCTGAACACTTGAGGCAAAATTTTATGATTCTGAGCCACAACAGCTTGATAGTAAACAAGAAGAAATGTGATTTTGCTGTGGATTGTGTTGAGTATTTAGGTCATGTGGTATCTGCAGAGGGTGTTTCAGCAGACCCTAAGAAGATCATTGCAATGACCAGTTGGCCAACTCCAAGGGATCTCAATGGCTTGAGGGGATTCCTAGGATTAACTGGATATTATAGGAGATTTGTGAAGGGATGTGGCATAATAGCAAGGGCTCTCACTGAATTGCTAAAGCAGGAGAAATTCGCTTGGAATGAAGTAGCAGAGGCTGCTTTTCAACAGCTAAAACAGATTATGTCTACCTTACCAGTACTTGCTATGCCTGATTTCTCAAAAACATTTGTCATAGAGACAGATGCATCTAGTAAAGGAGTGGGAGCTGTCCTTATGCAAGAAGGAAAATCCATTGCCTACTTCAGTCAGAAATTGTCCACTAGAGCCCAGCAAAAATCAGTATATGAAAGGGAGTTGATGATTATGGTATTGGAAATCCAAAAGTGGAGACACTACCTACTTGGCCAACACTTTATAGTGAGAACAGATCAACAGAGCCTGCAGTACTTGACTGAACAGAACCTATTGGGTGGAGAACAGATGAAGTGGACCTCTAAGTTGCTTGGCTTTGATTTTGAGGTTCAATACAAACCTGGGAGTGCTAATAAAGTAGCTGATGCTCTATCAAGGCAGATGATCTTTGCTGCAATTTCAAGGGTTACATTACCAGAATGGTCTGATTGGGAGGAGGAAATTAGGAATTGCCCTCAGTTGCAAGCACTGTTACAACAAGTAGCTCTTAAACCAGCAGAGCATCAACAATTCTCCATCAAGAAGGGATTTCTCTACAAGGGAGACAGTCTAGTGTTGCCAAGGAATTTTTCTAAGATTCCAACAATCCTATCTAAGTTCCACACATCCTTACAAGGTGGCCACTCTGGATTGTTTAGAACATATAAGAGAATAGCTAATGTCTTCTATTGGTCAGGCATGAAACAAGACATTAAAGAGTATATCATGAGGTGCCAACAATGTCAACAGTGCAAGGTAGAGACCTTGGCTCCTGCTGGGCTACTGCAGCCTCTCCCTATACCTACAAAAGTCTGGATATCAATGGACTTTATTGGAGGACTACCTAGAGTGGGGAAACATGACACTATATTGGTGGTGGTTGATAGACTTACCAAGAGTGTCCATTTCCTATTGTTAGGGCACCCTTATACAGCTAGTGAGGTAGCTCACAGTTTCATCTCTGGTGTTGTCAAGCTACATGGATTTCCTGAGACAATTGTCTCCGACAGGGACAAATTTTTTTTGAGCCAATTTTGGAAAGCTTTGTTCAAACAAGCTGGGACCAAGTTGAAATACAGTACAGCATTCCATCCTCAATCAGATGGCCAAACTGAGGTCACTAACAGGTGTTTGGAAGTATATCTAAGGTGCTTTGTGGGTGATAATCCCCGTTCTTCGCCTAAATGGTTGTGTTGGGCAGAACTATGGTTCAACACCAACTTCAATGTCTCCATTGGAATGACTCCTTACAAGGCACTCTATGGGAGGGAGCCTAGCCCTATTATTAAGGGACCTTCCATTCCCTCCAATGTTGAGGAGGTGAATTAGCTCTATGAGGATAGAGACACCCCCCTAGGGCAACTACATCAGAATCTCTGCCACGCACAACAGAGAATGAAGAAGCAGACAGACAGACAGATATAGGAGAGACATGCCTCTGGCAGTAGGTTATTGGGTTTACCTCAAGGCTACTCCTTACAGGTGGAAGTTCCTTGCTAATAGAAGAAATGAGAAGCTGAGTCCTAGATTTTATGGTCCATACAGAGTGCTGGAATAGATAGGCAATGTGGCTTACAAGTTGGAGCTGCCTGTAGAGTGCAGAATCCATCTTGTCTTTCATGTCAGCAAGTTGAAGAAATCTGTACCAGGAAGCCACACTCCTCAGCCTATTCCCACAACTCTCACTGAAGATGGAACATTCCAACCAGAGCTAGAAGACCTTCTGGAGCTACGCTACAACACTAATGGCCTTGCTGAAGTACTAGTGAAGTGGAAGGACCTGCCTTCATGTGAAAATTCTTGGGAGCTGGTGGACAAGTTGAAGCACGTTTTTCCTAGTTTTCCCCTTGAGGACAAGGTGAAAGTCCTAGGCAAGGTAGACAAGTTCGTAATCCTAGGTAAGAACGGTGAAGGGTCATAGGTTCGTAAAGCACGGGTTCGTAGCACGAAACGTAGTTCCTATGAAATTGTCCAACTAGTATATATATGCATATTAAAACCTATGAATAGAGATACAAATCATAAGTAAGTGAAAAAAAATCACAAAAAGACCACAAATACTCAAGAACTTCAATGTCATACACAACATTTTTTTTTTCTTAGATGTCGTAGACACACTTGGATTGGAGCTCCCAACAGAATTTTGAACACCGGTATTAAGAGTTGATGAAGCCATTAGAATACTCAACAAACTATTTAAAAAACACAACACAACACAAAAATAAAATAGGATCAGAATATGAAACAGAGCAAATAAAATGAAAAAAAAAAGAGAAACAATGGGAAAAAAAGAGAAACAGTGTTATAGAGAAAAACGAAACAGAAACAGAGCAAAAGAAGCAAAAACACGAACCAGTTCAACAAAGCAAACGAAAAAGAAAGAGAAACAGTGGCTATGGAAACGAACCAGGAAGGAAGAACGACCACGCCGTCGAGCAGAGAAGAAAACAACTCACGCCGTTGCCGCAGAAAGCTCCGTCGCCGTCGCCGTCGAGCATTTCTTCAAAGAACAGTGAGTGAAACGCCGTGAGTGAAGAGTGAAACAGAGAGTGGCTGCGAAAATTAGGGAAGAGAAAGAGGCTGCGAAATTAGGGTTTCGTTTTTGTTAGAAACAGTGTTTTATTCTTTCCTTATTAAGAAAATTACATTATAGTGTATAGGGGAAATATCCCTGAATCATAGGGATCTGATTGTATATGGGCTGTCATTTTATTTCCTAATTTAGCTTTCTAGTCTTGTATATATACTGATGTAATCTCAGCTTAATATACAAAGAATATAATTCATTTTACCCTAATTCTTGAGATGGTATCAAAGCTCTCGAAACTTGGGAGCCTTTGCCTCTGACTGCGCAACTAAAACCCTAGACGGCAGCCTTCTTTGCTGTACTAAAACCCTAGACGGCAGCCTTCTTTGCTGTTGCACATTTTTTTTTCCGGCAGCCTTCATTGCTGTCGTGAACCTCCCTGCACTCATCTCTCACGGCACAAATATTGTGCTGCTGCTCTTTATCGCCGTCACAACAAACACCCAGTTTTTCTCTCTCCTCCTCCTTTTATTGTTACTGTACGATTTGCCATGGCTGAGCTTGTTGATCTAGGATCTGAAACAGGGGATAGTAAATCCCAAACTCATGGAGAGCTTCAGAACATTCACTCTGCTTATAGATTGAATGGGAAGAACTACCTAAAATGGTCCCAACTTGTTCGTACCATTTTGAAAGGCAAAGGGAAGGTGAGTCACTTGACTGATGCTGCTGCCCCAAAGGAGGATAAGAAATTTCAAATTTGGGATGAAGAAGACTCAATGATAATGGCATGGCTATGGAACTCAATGATCCCTGAAATCAGTGATACATGTATGTTTCTCAACTCAGCAAAGGAGATTTGGGATGCCATAGAGCAGAATTACTCTAAGGCTAAGGATGCTGCTCAAATATATGATGTAAAAGTGAAGACTGTGGCTGCAAAACAGGGAAACAAAACTGTTACAAAGTATGCTAATCAACTCAAATCATTGTGGATGGAGCTGGATCATTACAGGGTAATAAAAGCTAAGTGCTCAGAAGATTCAGCAATACTTAAGGAATATATTGAGCAGGATAGAGTCTATGATTTCTTGGTAGGACTGAATTCTGAATTTGATCAAGTCCGGGTTCAAATCTCAGGAAAAGAGAAAGTCCCTGGGATTAATGAAGTGGTGGCAATTATCCGAAGTGAGGAAAGTAGGAGGGGCTTGATGTTGGAAACCCCAATTGTTGAAAATTCAGCAATGATCGCTGATGGAGCTTCGGCCATGACTGTTGAACAGAAAAAGGGAGGAATAACCAATATGAAGAAGAAAGTTGAAGGAGTTTGGTGTACCCACTGCAACAAGCCTCGCCACACTCGCGAGAAATGTTGGAAGCTGCATGGAAAGCCACCTAGTAGAGTTTGGGGCCCCCAAAACCGAGACAAGGAGTGGGGGAAAAGAGGAGACAACCAAAGAAAGGGAGGACAAGCACACGTAGCTGCTGGAACTAGTGAAGAAAACAAGGGGGGATTGATTCAACTCAACCAGGATGAAATAGATAAGATGAGATCACTCCTCAACAAGTTGGATAAATCAACAGGTACTTGTTCTCTAGTACATTCAGGTATGTTTTCACCTCCACTTGCCTTTGGTGAGTTTCCATTTTCTTTTGGATTTAATGCTTCAGATACACCCTCTAACCAATGTTGGATACTGGATTCTGAGGCAACTGACCACATGACACCCTTACCTAAACATTTCTCCACTTACTCTCCCTGCCTTAGTAATAAGAAAATATCCACTGCAGATGGCTCTCTCATAACTGCAGCAGGTCAAGGAGAAGTTCAAATAAGCCCATCCATAACCCTAAAAAATGTCCTTCATATTCCCAAATTGTCCGTTAGCCTAATGTCTGTAAAAAACTCACAAAAGACCTATCATGTAAAGCTGTTTTTGATGACAATGATTGTATACTGCAGGACAAGCACTCGGGGAGGACGATTGGACATGCTAGAGAATGGAATGGCCTCTATTACTTGGACAACTCAAATCTGCCCCCAAATCTACTCAACACCAGCAACTCTTTTTTCTCTAATTCAATAAAGACCAACAGGGAGAAAATCCTCCTACATCATTGTCGCCTTGGACATCCTTCCTTTAGAGTCATAAAGTTGTTATTCCCTTCCCTTTGTAACAAATTAGATGTGGAGAGTCTTCATTGTGAGGTGTGTGAGCTTGCTAAACACAAGCGTGTACCGTTTCCGGTTAGTAATAAAATGAGTACTTGTCCATTCTATTTAATTCATACTGATGTGTGGGGTCCCTCAAATGTCCCAAATGTATCTGGTGCCCGTTGGTTCCTTACCTTTATAGATGATTGTACTCGGGTTACATGGGTTTTCTTACTAAAACAAAAGTCTGAAGTTAGGGGGAGGCTGTTCTCACCGCATGTTATCTAATTAATAGATTACCTTCTAGTGTTCTTGCCTCAAAAAGTCCTATGGAAGTTTTGTCTTCTTTCTATCCTAATGTGGCCACATCCAATAACCTTGTTCCAAGAATATTTGGTTGTGTGTCATATGTTCATATCCATAGTATAGTGATAGAGGTAAACTTGATCCCCGAGCCTTAAAATGTGTCTTTATAGGATACTCATCCACACAAAAGGGATATAAATGCTTCCACCCACCATCTCAAAAATTCTTTGTGTCCAGAGATGTCACATTTCTTGAGCAAGAGAGTTACTTCCACCAAGCTCATCTTCAGGGGGAGACTATAAGAAAGGAAGATGAGCCTCTCATGCTCTCTGACTTTACTCTCGGACCAGAAGTAGGACCTGAAAGTGATGAGAAGGAGGCTCAACCCATTGAACCCACTGAATCCACTCAAGATGGAGCTGATGTTGATGTAAGATATGGAAGAATTTGGTTTATACAAGGAAGACAACGGCCATTCCAGAATCTGTCCATGTCCATGAATCCAACCCAGCTTTACATGAGGTAACTTCCCCTAATCATTTAATCCTTAGTGAATCAATTTCTGATTTTCCAGCTGCACAAGAACCAGAATCCAGCTCAACACCACTTTATGAGGATCTAGATATTCCAATTGCCCTTAGGAAAGAGACTAGAAAATGTACCAACAAGCCACTTTACCCTCTATCCAATTATCTATCTTTTAAACACTTCTCACCTACCCATAAAGCTTTCCTTACAAGCCTAAACACTACAACCACACCTACCTCCCTATCTGAGGCATTGTCCGACAGTAAATGGAAACAAGCCATGGACTTGGAAATGGAAGCACTGGAAAAGAATAGTACTTGGGATTTGGTCACTCTACCAAATGGAAAAAAACCAGTAGGGTGTAAGTGGGTATATACTGTAAAATACAAGGCTGATGGGTCCATTGAGAGGTACAAGGCAAGGTTAGTAGCCAAGGGATTCCCCCAAACCTATGGAGTGGATTACTTGGAAACATTTGCTCCAGTTGCAAAAATCAATATTGTTAGAGTAATATTATCCCTAGCTGCTAATTATGGTTGGAATTTGCAACAATTTGATGTAAAAAATGCCTTCCTCCATGGGGAAATTGAAGAAGAGATTTACATGGAATTACCCCCTGGATACGGTGGTAAAGTTGCCGCCACCACTGTTTGCAAGCTAAAAAAGGCATTGTACGGGCTGAAACAATCACCACGAGCGTGGTTTGGAAGGTTTACTAAAGTTATGATAGGTTTGAGTTTCAAACAAAGCCAAGGAGATCATACTTTGTTCATTAAACACTCTAAGTCAGGGGGAGTAACAGTGTTGCTGGTGTATGTGGACGATATTATAGTGACGGGTGATGATGAGGAGGAGCAACAATTGTTAAGCCAACATCTAGCCAAGGAATTTGAGATTAAGACCTTGGGAAAATTGAAGTACTTTTTGGGGATTGAAGTGGCCCATTCTAAAAAGGGGATTTTCATATCCCAACAAAAATACATTACTGATTTGCTAAATGAGACTGGTAAGACAGCATGTAAGCCTGCAAGCACACCAATTGATCCAAATCTGGAATTAGGAAATGCAGAAAAAGATATTGCAGTGGACAAGGAAATGTATCAAAGACTAGTTGGCAGACTCATATATTTGTCTCACACTAGACCCGATGTTGCATTTGCTGTGAGTCTAGTCAGTCAGTTCATGCACCAACCAAAGGAGATCCACTTACAAGCTGCACTCAGAATTGTGCAATATTTGAAAGGGACCCCAGGTAAGGGAATCTTGTTCAAACGGAATGGAAATGTGAATCTTGAAGCATATACAGATGCTGACTATGCAGGATCAATTGTGGATAGGAGGTCAACTACAGGATATTGCACCTTCCTTGGTGGGAATCTTGTGACTTGGAAGAGTAAAAAACAAAGTGTGGTAGCTAGATCCAGTGCCGAAGCAGAATTCAGGGCAATGGCACAAGGTATATGTGAACTACTATGGCTGAAGATCATCTTGGAAGACTTGAGAATAAAGTGGGTTGAACCAATGAGGCTTTATTGTGATAATAAATCTGCCATCAGCATAGCCCATAACCCAGTGCAGCATGATAGAACCAAACATATTGAAATTGATAGGCACTTCATCAAAGAAAAATTAGACAGTGGCTTAATCTGCACTCCATATGTCTCCTCACAAAGCAACCTTGCAGATCTTCTAACTAAGGGTTTGAATAACAACAACTTTGAAAGGATTGTGTCCAAGCTGGGAATGGAAAATACCTATTCACCAGCTTGAGGGGGAGTGTTAGAAACAGTGTTTTATTCTTTCCTTATTAAGAAAATTACATTATAGTGTATAGGGGAAATATCCCTGAATCATAGGGATCTGATTGTATATAGGTTGTCATTTTATTTCCTAATTTAGCTTTCTAGTCTTGTATATATACTGATGTAATCTCAGCTTAATATACAATGAATATAATTCATTTTACCCTAATTCTTGAGAGTTTTTATACCCAATTTGACCCGGATCCAAAATTTCACCCAAAATTACCCTCGTTTCAGAGGAGCGGACCCGACCCAGCGCTCCACGGCGCTCTGCGACGCTCCTGTACGCTCCTACTTGCTTTTCCGCTCCTGCAAACGCTCCGTACGCTCTTGCGACATTTGCGTTTCTGTGCTGGAACGGGAACGCTGGGCTATCGTGGGTTCGTAGGAGCGTACGCGCCGGTGCGCGCTCCTGTCTACACTGGTCCTAGGGGGGGTATTGATAGCAGACCTATGGTAACAAGAGTGTATAATAGGAAAAATAGGGATAAGTAAGGGCATTATTGTAATATCCAGTAGAACTGAATGTGGTATAAATACTGTAATAAGCTGTTGGTTAAGGCAGTTATGAAATAAACAGAAAAACAGAATTGCAGCTTCTCAATTGAGAGCTCAAGATTAGTTTGTTGGAACTCAAAACCAGAGTATTGCTTGTATTTCCTATTCTGAATCAATCACTTTTCACCCCTCTGTATCAGTTGCTCTTTCAGCCATAGTCACTCATGTTGGCTCTGAAGTTGACATACATTCTTGCAGTTTTAGTAGTTGTATGCTATGTAGAGAATATAGTAAATCATGACGAATATGTTAACAAAGAGTTAGGAATTTGGTACTATTATTGTAGATCTGTAAATTGACTATTTCTGATTAGAGAAAAAAATGAATTCGGTGAGAAGGAGCACTATTTTTGCTCATGTACAAGATTAAAGATAACATGTTAAGCACATGTCCTTAAACAGACTTGATATGCATAACATCAAAATTGCAATTTACGCTTGTTGTCAGGACTGCGAATTGGATGGCATAGATTGTACAGTATCAAATTTTGAGGACAATCAAGAGTGCTTGAATCTATTTGAGAAGGTACTTATTTGGTTTAGTATTCCAATTTTTTTTAAGTTATTCCACTTTCCCAATTGAGCTTTTATTATAGTTGTAGTTTCATTCATTTCCCAGAATCATCCCTTCCTATGAAACAGATCATAAATTATTTTATAAAAATATTGTTTCCGAACCAATGTTGCCTACTTCACATTTTTATGATTACTTTAGTCATTATATCATCTGTTGCAAAATCTGCAGAAACCTGTCGGTCTACTCTCTTTGTTGGATGAGGAATCAAATTTCCCTGAGGCTTCTGATTTAAAATTTGCCAACAAACTTAAGAATCACCTGGATGCTAATCGTTGCTTCAAAGGGGAAAGAGGCAGAGCTTTTAGTATCCGTCACTATGCAGGGGAGGTTAGTTTTTGCTCATTATCTACTGAGCTCTGGAATTTAGTTATCGCAAAATCTACTTCATTTTAGTTTTTTTTTAAATTCAAGTTAATACTTCAATTGACTTTTTTAGTTTTTCATTATTATCATTCTGTGTAGTGAACTAGAATACAAGTTGATAGTTAAAAAAAAAAACTAGAATACAAGGTGTAAACATGCTGATACTGATGTGGATTAGACTGCAGAAATCCCAGTGATAAATCTTTTATCGATATTTCTTTCTTGCTTTATCTTATCGTGAATGTATTCCTATCTAGCATGTGATTTGCAAAAGGAGTGAGTTTCTGAGTATGATCATTAAGTTGTTTCTAAACATTGTGTTTTGCCCTCTTCCTAGTTCCTAGTTCCTACTTCCTACTTCAGAAGAATTTTGTTTCAGTTTCTTTATTTACCTGAAAATAAAAATATAATTCAGATGTCAGGTCTGCATGTGTTTTATATGTATTTTTTTGACAAGTAGCAATCAGCAAATCCTCTTAGCTAATATTCTGTTGCTCGGCCTTTGGGTATATAGAATGTGTGGAAGTCAATTTTGATTTTAGGTTTGTGATTTCACTGACATCTCGGCCTATACCAGGTTTTATATGATACAAATGACTTTCTAGAAAAGAACAGAGATACGTTGTCTTCTGATTCAATTCAACTCCTGTCATTGTGCAATTCTAAACTGCTGAAGTTGTTCTCCAAGATGTTCAGCCAATCTCAAGAAAATTCCTTCTTCCACATTGGTGCACTGGACTCACCCAAGCAGGGTGTTGGAACAAAGTTCAAGGTAATCTTGCAGTATTTCTTAAGCTGCTGCGTCATCAGGGAAAAAAATGAGTACTTTGGTTTCTAAAGAAGATTAGGACAGGATGATGGACAATGGGCTCTATCCTGAAAATTACATATACAAAGAAATAATTGAAACTGGAATAAATCTAACTAGTTTCTTTCTCTTAGGATCAATTGTTCAAGTTGATACATCAGTTGGAGAGCACCAGACCTCACTTTATCCGCTGCATAAAGCCAAATGATAAAAAGCTTCCCGGAATTTATGACAATGAACCTGTCCTACAACAGCTCAGGTGTTGTGGTGTTCTAGACGCTGTTAGAATTTCAAGGGCTGGATATCCTACTAGAATGACCCATCATGAGTTTTCCAGAAGGTAGCTGACATCCATGAAACTTCTCATTGTTTCTTGAAAATCTTGAATTATGCGTTGATTTCAGTTCCTTGATGTGTCTAGGTATGAATTTCTGCTTTCTGAGACCAATGTATCTCAGGATCCATTGAGCGTCTCAGTTACGGTTTTGCAAAAATTTAATATCCCGTCTGAAATGTATCGAGTTGGCTACACAAAACTGTATCTTCGGGCAGGGCAGGTATTTGTCTAAGTTTTCTTTGTAAAGATGGATTTTTCTTTGTGTTTTTTTTGTTTCCCCTTGCATCACCATGTATGGTATTATACCCGTCTATAGTTTGGCATTGGAGGCACATTCACTTATAAATGTTGAGGTGCCAGTGAAAGTTTACCAACCAATATTTTTCCCAACTTAATATTTTGTTTTTGAACCATTAATTTTTCATTTGACAGAATATCAAGTTATATGTTTAATCTGTTATGTCTTGTTTTACCTCGAGTTTTTAGTTTTTCACACTGTTTTGTTTTAATTGGTTATTCTCGTGCCCCGTGTTGTAGGTTGGTGCACTGGAAGATAAGAGAAAACAGTTTTTGTGGGCAACAATTAGGATTCAGAAATGCTTCCGTGGTCATCGAGGCCGCATTTATTTCCGTGAAATTAAGAATGGAGTGATAACATTACAATCATGTAATGCCAGTATTGAAATTAAAATTATATACTGATTGTAGGCAGTATGCATGTTTCTCTTCATTTTAATTAAGATTTCTCAAGTATATATTTTCATAAGAGGATAATTGAAAGTAATTGAAATAGACCTTCTGCAGTATGCCTTTTAGTTTAAAGTATAGTTTTAAGGCCTTTATGGTGCTCGTTCAATTAAGAACAATATATGCCCAACTGGAGGCTGAAATCATAAATTCTGGTCACAATTGATTGTTATTAACCTTGTTCTAGTTTTTTTTTTGCTTAATTGTTGATTCTGTAACATTGCAGTTATTCATGGAGAAATTACAAGAAGGAAATATGGTGTTATGATGAAATCTTCTATGACAGTATATTCTAAGAAACTTGAGGAGATCCATGCAATCATACTACTTCAATCTGGTTAGCATTGTTCTTTTTTCTGTAAAGCTTACCTTCAAAATGGGTGTTGAACCTGATTTGCTATGTTATATGTTTCCTTTTCATGCAGTAATCCGTGGGTGGCTGGTTCGAAGGGACTCTAGTCACGTCAATAAGTTAAGGAAATATCACGAAAATGCCAAACCTAAACGGAAGTCTCGTATTAAGATGCCAGAAGTGAAGGTATTTTACTATGCCCTTAAATCTAGTCTTATTTTCTTTATAAGGCACCAAATCTAAATTCGTGTAATTTTCAATTCATTTCTGACCCACCATTCAATATAGTAGAACTAGAAACAGAATAGGAAGAATACTGAATAAACTTCTTTGCATTTAACTAATTCAGAGTAGACAGTTAAGTACCGGGCAGTACAGGACTGGACATCATGTTGTCCAGAACGTTGTTTGGTGAACACTGGACAATACAAGCAAAAAAATGTAAATTTACTATAATTCTCTTTATGCGGTTTATATTGATTTTATATAGCATATTCCCTCCGTCCCAAAATATAAGGCACCATTTCACTTTTCACAGTTATTAAGAAAAGTTGTTGGTGTAATTAATATGTTAAAATTTTGTATGACTATTACTAAATTACCCTAACATTTAATGTTAGCTTTTCATATACCAACACAATTTAGTACTACTTAATAAGGATATGTTTGGAAAAAGAGTAATAAATGTATCTAGAAAATTGTAAGGGGCCCTATATTTTGGGACAAGTAAAAATGAAAAAGGGGCCTTATATTTTGGGACGGAGGGAGTATATTATAATATAATTAGAAAATCATAGTGAAAGTAATATGAAAGAGAGGACAGGAGAGAGAGGATAAGAGAGAGAGGGAGAGGGAGAGGGAACGAGTGGTCATGATATGAGAAGGTATATAGAAGAGAGATGAGAGGTAGAGGGAGGGTGAGAGAAAGGAGAGAGAAGGAGATAGGAGAGAGGGAGAGGGAGAGATGGGTAATGATATGAGAAAATATATAGAAGCGAGGTGGGATGGAGGGATAGAGAGAGGGAGAGAGAAAGGAGAGAGGAGAATAAGATATGAGAGAGGGAGAGGAAGAGAGACAGGATGGAGGAGAGAGAGGGATCGCAGGGCGAGGGAGACTGAAAGAGCAGGGAGAGAATAGTGGAGGGAGAAGATAGAGAAGAGTGATAGGAGAGAAAAAATTATTGAGTATGAAATAAAAATAGTATTTTTGTAATATTTGGGGTGGAGAGAAAGTTGTACTGTGGGATAGAAAGTTGTACTGTGGTGTTTTGAGGGACAGAAATTTAGAGTTTTGTCCAGTCCTTTCCCCACTGCTTTCCAGTACCATGAGCATGTGGGAATTTAAGACTACCAAGGTATTTTGAATGCCTTATGACTAGGTATTTCTCTTTAAGATATACTCATGTTAGGTATGAATTGTTTGAAATTAGCAAGAAAGTATCTTATCCATATTTGTAGCTGATAACTTCATAGATATTCGGGGAGAGAGTTACTGATAGGAGTCAGAATGTTCCAGAGATTAAGCGAGTTCATTCGTGGATGATGAGGTTATAACTTGTATGCGAACAGATGGGTCATGGTCATAGAGGGTTTTAGGAATTTTCCTAAAACCAAGGTTTAAAGCAACACCAAGGGCCATTCTTGAGTCGTTGTCCTTTATCCTAGTTTTGAACATTCTTACACAACATGTCCATGAGTTTGTTCTCTTGGGAGTGTCAAGAAAGAGGTCAGATTTGTAAACTAGTGTAACGGGGGACATTGGAATATTTGCTTCTTGTTTTAGCTAAAAAATAAACCAAGTGTGAAGTCCATCAACATGATGCAGTTAGCACCGGCTTGGAGGTGAAAATTGGCACAGTTGTAAGGTTCTTTGTTTTATTCTTGTTTGTGCAGCAGGATTTGTCCAAAGAGATGGTTCAGAACATGCCTTCAGCTTTAGCAGAACTACAAAAACGGGTGTACCAAGCTGAAGCAATTGTGGAGCAAAAGGAAGAGGAAAATAATGAATTGAGGGAACAGCTGAAACAATCTGAGAAAAAAAGGATTGAATATGAGGCAAAGATGAAATCAATGGAGGAGGCATGGCAAAAGCAGATGGCATCTTTACAAGTAAGTTTCAGTTTACTAGGTTAGTTTAGACAAGGCCTCATTTTTTTGACGCACTCATGAATGTTACCGAAATTGCTGCAGTTGATTGGTCTAATCAATTCAAACTTTTAGTTTGTTTATTTATGTTTAGTCTACATTTACAATTTCCTGCTATCCCTTCCACTAATTAACCAAATAACTTTTATATCCAAAAAATATGAAATTTGATAACTTGGGTCAATTTTCTTGATGATTAGAATTAGTCTGATTTGTTATAACATGTTAATTTGATATTGAGTTGGACTTAAATATGAATTTGTCATTTCTGATAAATTAAATGTTCTGTTGGTTTTCTTTTCTAGCATGAGTTTAATTCACTTTTTACAAGACAAGTAATTCAAACTTCTATAGGCGATTCTAATTGCAATTACAATGCAGGTGAGTCTAGTTGCTGCTAAAAAGAGCCTTGCTTCTGAGAATGGCACTGTTCAACCTGTGAGACATGATCTTGTGTCGCCTCGATACTATGATTCTGAAGATGCAACTTCCGTGGGATCTCGAACAACTGGTGCAAGCACACCGATTAAGTTTTCTGGTAGCCTTTCTGTCTCTGATATAGGGAGGCAGGCTAATGGCACTTTGACTACAGTGAGCAATCTGATGAAGGAATTTGAGCAGCGAAGACAGACCTTTGATGAAGAAGTTAAAGCTCTAAATGAGGTTAAACCCGGGCAGTCTGCCAACACTAATTCTGTCGAAGAACTTCGGAAAATTAAACAAAGATTTGAGGGATGGAAGAAACAATACAAAGTTAGATTACGAGAGACAAAGTCGAGGCTTTTGGAAAACGATAAAAGCCGGCGGACATGGTGGGGGAAGTTAAGCTCGAGAGCATAATAGCATCCAATTTTTGAACAGTCTATTTCTGTAGTACAGAAATGTTGAAGAGTTGGCAAAAATGGCAAAGTGATTGCTGTGATGAACTCTTGTCCTTTTGAGGAATTTCTTCTTTTAAATATCTCACTATCCTGCTTGCTTCAACACATGATAATAGTGTTACAATTGTGCTACTTGGAACAAAATTGTATATTTACCAATTTTTTTACATGGTGGAAATATTATATAGGTTGTGCATAGTGGTAGACTTGTAGGATTGCATAGTTGTGTTGATTAGTATAGTTTGCTTATGTACTCTTTGTCCTTTATTTGGGTGAAGATCTCATGGATTTTGTGTTGCTGATACTCAACTCAAGTGTTGGTATATTCAATGTAAGGGAAAAATTTCTGGCTGTTTGCTTGTGAATAGTTCTGTGTGTGAGTTGGTTAAACATGCCAAGTTTATAAAGGTCTATCTATACTTTTCCGCACATAGATAATGGTCACAAGGTTGCCTTCTCGTGAGTTATTTTTTATAGGCCAAATTACAACAGGGTCGTTTAAGTTATTTTTTTGTAAGAAGTTGGTCATTTATGTTTTTTCGTTCCAACTAAGTCCTTTAAATTACTTAATGTGTATACCGTTAGTCCTTTTTTCATTTTCAATTAAAAAATGGTGACATGGTAGTAACATATGATGTGGCTGTTATAATGTCGACATATCTATAATGTTACTGACGTGGCAAATCCACATAGACTTTTCAAATTTTTTTAATAAAACTTAATCAAAAATAAAAATAAACTTAATATTGATTCATGTTCATCATCTTCTTCTAAGTTCATGTTCATGAAACCCTAATTTTAGCCCAAATTAGAACCTTAGGAGAAATTCATATTTTTCAAAATCTGAAATCAAACAAATAGGGAGTAATTAGAAAACAAACCCAAAAACTATAACAAACCCAAAAACAAACCTAAATATGAAGACTGCGATGAAACACATCTTCAAAAACACACACACTACTTCAAAAATCAAACATACACACAAAAGTTGCAGATCTAAATAACTATCAAACAAAAGTAAAACCAAGCATAAGTTGTGGATCTGAATAAGTATGAAAAATCAAACCTGGATTTTAAGTCTGTCAAAAAATAATTTTTTGAAGTCGAATATAAGTCACAAGAAAGGGGGGTTTTAATTTTGACACATTTTAAGATCCTTTTCTGAATCCAAATTCTGTAAGAAGTTTGTTTTTAAACAACTGTGATGACGATTTTGCCAAACAAGTATTGTAGAGAATATTTAAGTTGTTTCTTTAAGTGTTTGTTTAAAAATGTTCTTTGAATGTTATGAAAATTGAAAGCAATAAATGGAAATAGTAAAGAACACACAGATTTATAGTGGTTCACCCTAATCGTCAAAGGCTACATCCACTTTTCACACCAAGTGAGTATTTCCACTATTCTCAAATAGATTACAAGCCAGACATTGACTAAAACATTGATATTTTTCTTAGCACAGTTCTATAAACTGTCACCACTAGTTTTCTACAAGCTCTAGCAACTTAATCCTCTAAGAAAACTTCTTAGACCTCTTCCCAAACAATACAACAACCAATGTTTATTGTTTAGAAGGTACACATATACAAAACATGTTTTGTTCTGAATTGGGATAAAAATAGCTTTGATAAAATACATACATCAATTGACACAAAACTATGAACGCACTCAAAAGTATCCCAGGAATATTGATTTGCAGTGAGTGTTTTGGAGAGAAGATAGGCTTACATAGAAGCTCTTGAGAAGCTTCTGAGGAATTTGTCCAAATATGTGTGTAGTCTCTTTACTGTTTCTGAGGTACTCCATGGTATATTTATAGGCTTGTTGCTCCAAAAGAGTCGTAGGAACGGATCTCCAAAGTTAAATGTAACCTTTATGCCTTTTGCACAAAATCGGGTACATTTTTTATGGCTCCGTACTCTGCAGCAGGTAGCTGTTGGGAGCTTCTGAGCTCGTTCTTTTAGTAGTTCACTTTGTGAACGCTTCAATGACTTAGAAACAATTCTTCTAAGGACTAAGAAATTTTGATATGTCTTTTTGACCGTTGAGAAATACAATTTTTTCTTTATATTTCAGAAGCTTCTGAAGTAGCTTCTAAACTTTGTCTTTTCAAGTACCTTCTGAAGAACCTTGTGAATATCATCTGAGGTATCTTCTCAGTCACTTATGACTTGGTTTCATGTCCTATATCATATATTCATTGTTGTCATAGGTTCCTTCAATTCATATCATGCCCATATGAGATTTCTTCAATGATCTTGTCTTCTGATCACCTTTTTGGAGCTTAACAGATATCTTATAAAGCTCAAACTATCATCTCGTAATGTGCTTATGTCAAGCACATGTTCTTCTTGAGATTTGAAGATATGTACCTATCAAAAGATCACTCAAGAAGATTCATTAGAACACTAATGAATCATAAAGCTTAAAGAGCTTATCAAAACTGTTTGTTTCTCATCAAAATTGTCTTAGGGATTTTGCCTCAACATTTTCATATCGAGGTTACCCATTGTATAGTTTTATAGGTGTAATAAATAAAGTTGCATTTGGTAGATACTGCACAGACCTTCGACAACCTCAACAAATAAAGTAATCAAGAAATCTGAAAATGTACAATTTGGCTCGTACTTTTTATTGCATTCGGGGAGGGATTTGGAGTTCAAATATAATAAGATACGATGACCGATAATTTCTATCGTCCGTGTTTTCCATTGACAGGGTAAATGCAATTCAAACAAATAAATATGGTGTTTGAATATGAGTTCATGGAATGAGATTAAGAAGAAAAACCCTAATTCTTTTCAATTTGGTTTTTTTTTTTGAATTTCTGAGTTTTTTTTGGGAGGTTGAAAATGAAGATTAGTCAGCAAAAAAACAGTGACACGTCACCTCAGTTACAGAGATGTTGAAGTCAATGAATGTTAACTGGAGTCACAAGAAAGGGGGGTTTGAATTGTGACCTTTTTTAAATTTGACTTAGATCAACCACAACTCTTAAGTAAGAATGACATGGTAGTTCTTTCTTGAGAGGAGAGGATACATGAGGATCGTCAGAAGATATAATTTATCTTCTGAGTATATCATTCATTAGAATGCATATAAAGGTGCCTAGAAAAAGTAGGTTATGACATATGAAGAATGTAAAGAATGTATCTTGTAAGCTTGGGTTTTTTCTTTAGATGATGGATGGTGTAAGGAAGATAAAGTAGTTTGGAAGGTAGTGATCAATCTTCTTACACAGGTGAGTTTTACTTTCTTATAGTGCTCATTAAGGGGAAATATGAGATAGTTGTAGGTAGATGGTAGAGGATAGCTAAATCATAAATGATTTGAGATTGTAGGTAAATTCCTATAATGGAGTGGAAGGAAGCTTTTCTTTAGGAGCAAGTCATTGTTTAAGGTAAACTATATAGGAAAACAGTAAATGACACATGAGAGTTATAGTGGTTCACCTAAATCTTCAAGGGCTACATCCACTCCTAACTGAATTCAATAAGTGTCACAAGGAAGGGGGGTTGGTGTTGTGACCCTCTTAAAATTAACTTGAAACAAGATAACTAACTTCACAAGTATGATTCGACATTGTAAGAGTGAGTACTTAGTTGAGAAGGGTGACCGAAAACAGTTTTCTCAACTATGATAGTGAGTAGGGAAGGTTTGAATAAAAGTGTATTCTCAACTATGTGATTGAGTTGAGACGAGTCAGTTGCTTCATTTCTCACAACATAGCTATCGGTAATGAGAGTGAGTTAATTTTCAATGTAGCTTTTCTAGGTAAGAGATTTGTGTTTAAAATAGATAATCTTCAGTGTAAGGGACTTAAGAAGATTTTAGAATATCAACCATCTAGAGAAACACATGAGAAGGGTTGAAAACAATATTTAAGATAAAACAGTATATAGGAGAGAAGGGTCAGCAGAAGATGTCTTCTCAGTTTTGAAAGCCTTCTCCAAATGGAGAGTTTTTTACCACAGTGTAAAATAACTTAGAAAAAGCAGTAAATAAAACAATGATGTATAGTAGTTCATCCAAAACCCAGGGCTAGATCCACTCCTCACCCCCGGTGAGTATTTCCACTATTTTCCAAAGAGTTACAACTTTTACAACCTTCCTAGGCTAAAAGCACTCTTGGTAGTTTTCTTAACATAGCTCTACCTACTGTTCTCACACCTAATAAGATCCTTCTGATCTATTAGGTAGCTTCAAACACAAAAGAAACTTACTTCTCAACCCCTACAGCAACATATGCTACGTGAGAAGGTTTCTAACAAGTTTCTTATTTAGAGTGTGGGTTTGTGATATTTCTAGAGTTTGGTTGATAGAAATGGTATTTCAACAGAAACTACAACACAAGCAGAAATACATACTCATATATAGAATGAATCCCTACAGTTATGAAGTTGCTGAGTATGGATGAGAGAAAACTTGACACTTGAGAACATTGGAAGATTTGAGCTCAATGTACTCTTCACACGATTCAACATTTATCCAATGCATTTATTTATAGCTGAATATATGTGTAATAACCTCTAGTCCATAGAAAAGATTTGTTGACAAAAGATTATAGCCGTTTATAGCCATTGGAGTGCTTTTGTCTTAAAGACAGCTATGTTTTTGCATTTCTGCAGAAGACAACAGTTTTACAGCTGTCTTGACTCTTCTCAAACTCTGACTCTTCTCTTCTTTGAGTTTTTTGAAGATGATGCTTCTCAAATTGATACTTCTCAAGTTGATGCTTCTCATGTTGATGCTTCTCAAGAAGATACTTCTTACATAACTCTTCTCAACTTGACTGTTCTCATCATGACTTTTATGATCTCGAGTCTTCTTATCACGATGCTTCTCAACTTGATTCTTCTCATTTGATGATTCTCATATTACCTCTTCTGAGGACTGTTCTCATGATGATTTTTCATTTATCATGACTCTTTTGAGGTTGACTCTTCTTTTGATTCTTCTCATGTTGACCCAGGTTACGATGACCCTTCTCATTATGATTTTTCTCAAGTTTACCCATTTGGTCTTGATCTTTGATCATGTCAAGAGAGGTCTTTTTGTTTGTTTGTCTTTGTTCAACACTTTTTGTCATTGCTTCAAGTCTTCTCAGCATGGATGCTTCTCATAAGCATATGTCTTCTTGAGAATAGGCTAATTTAAATTGTTCTTATATTTCACTCAAGAAGAGACATTAATAGCATATGAAAACAGATAACTCAAGCTTCTAACATTTGAAGTTTGTTAACCATCAAAACTAAGTTGGGATTTTTCCTCAACACTTACACCGAGTGAGAATTCCTTTATTTTCCAATAGTTTACAAGCCTCCAAGGCTACAATACTGATAGTTTTCTTCCACATCTCTACCAACTGTTCCACTAGTTTTCTTCTACAACTCTAGCAACTATATTACCCCTAAGGAACACGTTAGGCATCCTCACTAACATTTCCAGCAACCAATGCCATGTTAGGAAGGCACTAACCCCCAAGACCCTTCTTATGCATCTCCATTAGCAATCTGGCAGTCAATGCCTTGTTTAAAAGGTTTACAGATGAGGTGGTTCTATTTGTGAACAATACTATCTTGGATGGTTACATTGTATACATCTTTGTATGATTTCCAAAGCTATTACATACTCAAATTATTCCCATAATAAAGTTTAAGCACACTGAGTATTGTTCAGAGAGACAATAGATATTCAGAAGCTTGATGATGGGCTTCAAAAGCTATATAGGAAGTCGTATGAAGGAAAGAATTGGTTCAGGCTTGAGTTCTAAACTCACACCTTGAATGTGATCATCTATTTGGTATTTATAGAGTTTTCCTCTCAGTAGATCTGTTTCACTTATTTCCCAATACTCAAAATAGCCGTTGAAAGCTTCTAAAGTAAACCGATTTACTTTCTGTGCTTTGTGCAAAACTGTACACTAACACAACAGGTTTTTGTTGGGAGCTTCTAAACGCTTGTAACTTCTGAACTTCTTCAAGTGTTTTGATAGTATCTTCTAAGACTTGAATACTAATCTTTTGAGTATTGGATAAACAATGTAGGCGCTGTTTATGAAGAATTTAGTTTGGTGACTATGTTGTAGTTGTTGCATCATTTGAACATATCTTCTAAAGAGTTTAGCTTTATAGATTGATCTATCTTGATAATGATAAGCTTTTGTACTTTGTTTTCATGCATCAATTGTCACTTCAAGAATGTAGTTCCATATGCACTTGACTTGACGGAGACTTAAGATGCTAATGAGGATATCTCAACTTTTTTTAAGAGTCCATTTTCTTTATCATCTTATGCATAATATTTCATCTTCTCAAGGTGGTAAGTTTTTGGCTAAAAATGCCATGTCATAGGAAGATTCTTACTATTGCTTTAAAGGCTTCTAAAGAGTATCTTCTTACTAGATAGAGTTTCTCAGCTGAATATGCTTATGAAGTTCATCTGGCTTTGATATTGAATCTCTTGTCTTGAGGGTATGCTAGAAAGGCTTCTTCCTTAGTGAAGAAAATATCTTCTCATGATTGAGAAGCATTTGATCTATCAAGATTTTTGGGTCTTCTTATTGATCATCATTCATTTCCTGTTAAGACACATGTATATGTCTACTTGATCTATTCAGGTTTTCTGAGACGAGGAGGGCAAACTGCATGACAGGTTAAATCACTATCACTTGATTTGTTTTAATTTCTGACATATACTCAAAGCCTTCTTTGAATAATGCTGTTGTTAGTAGATTACTTTTTGGAGTTATGATTAATTTGATCCTTGCACTTTTGATCACTCAAGAAAAAAAATTAGATCTACTACAAGGGATCAGATTTTTTTTTTAAACAAACAGGCAGACTACCTGAATTTATTGAAAAAAAAGGAAAAAGACAGAGAAAAGCGAAGGGGGACTAGACGAAAACCCTTGCCATCGGAAAAGCTCAATCCAAGACAATAATAGAGAGCCCCTAGAACACAGCAGCCTAAAGGCTAGACAAAAAACCAAAAATAAACCTAAGTAACAAAAAGTAGATAAACAATCGTGAGAACGGAAAACCAACCAAGCACTGGCTAGAAAAGGATAATCAGAAGATCGAATAACCCTCAAATCAGATAAAAAAGAAACAGAGACAAAATTAGTCTTTGATCGAGTGTTATACCCTGCAGTTTTCTGAGCCGATTTCTTTTTGTGTTTCTTCTTTCGGGATGTGGATACCACTTGACTGGATTTGTCTGCAACAGATTCATGGGTCGTGTGGTCATCCGCATCATCTGACACATCACCCCAATGCTTCCCTGAAATGCTAATGTCGGAGTTAGCCACTAGAATATCATCAGACTTTGAGGCATCAAGCCTGGTGGTGGAAGTTGACTAATATATAGGAATATCATAGGTCTTGTTTTCGGACCCCATCAAAATTTGGGCAAAAGATTTGACATTTGTTGCCTCTTTGTGAGAGACACTCTGGTTGGCAGAAAGAGGGACAGTGGCAGGCATCAAATTCGGGAACAGAGTCTGCAACTCGGTCAGAGCGGTGGAAGGGACTTGAGCAAAGGCTTGATTTTCCCCAGTAGCCTTAAAGGACGAATCAGAGCCAATCTTGAAATCTTTTGATGCTGTGGACCCACTGTGAACTGATGGCAAAATTTCTGGAAAAAGTCCATAATCTCGCTCAGCAGAGGTGATGGTAACACGCTCCTTGATTGGTTGACCGGCGACATTGATTGAGTAATCTACAACGGATCAGATAACTTAACCACTTGTGTTAGCCTGTAATTTCGACAGGCTTCATTGAAAATGGTCAACAAGGCCTGACTTATATTTCGACAAAGACCAAATTATTTCGACAGAGAAAATGGTCATGCGCAAGGTAAACTCGACAAGCTTCCGGGGAAGCAAAAGCAAGAGAGAGGAAAATGGACACAAGCTTTCGACAGACAGAAAACAGAGCAGTTATGCGCTGAAGACTAGCAGTTGGTCGAAGCGTGATAGAGCGGTTCTGGTCGAAAGTAGGAGTAGCAGTTATTAATTTTCAAATTTCTAGGCAGTTACTTAGTTCAGTTTTTCCCCCTCTTTTCCTTTGTATAAATAGTAGTTTCTGAGAAGAAACAGAGGTCGCAAATCACAATACACAACCCGATTCCTGAAACTCTAACTTCCAAGCCAGAGCGAAAAACGAGTGGAAGAATCGCTGTACGTGATCGTGTACCACTTTTACAATTCAATGCAATTTATTTGTCTTTTCTTTACAATTCATGCACCATTTACTGCTTCTTTTCTTTTCAATTCTGTTAATCATTGCAAATCGTCCCCTTTTCTACATTTTCTGAAACACAAACCACGCGCAATTCAAAGGCAATTGCTTTGAGATTTTTCTAGTTTGATCTCACAAACCTTCTAATAAAACTAGTGATTGTTTGCTAAAAACACCAGCAAACAAATTGGCACGCCCAGTGGGACTTTGCCTTTGATTTTGTTCATTTTCGTACTCTCTTATTTGTATTCGCTGTTGTATGCACTTAAGAAGTGGTAAAATGGTTCGTTCTAGTACGAATAATGCGTCTAGTTCCGACCCTGTCGTTTCACAAGGGCAAGGAACAACAATGGATTCTGCGAGCATTAGCGCAGGACCATCATCGTCAACAACCGTTCCTTCATTATCAATGACTAATGTTGGTTCAACGCAGTCAGAAATGGCATCTTTGCCTATGTCTTTGCCGTTAAGTGCAGGGCTTCATAGCCCTTACATGGCAATGGGAAACGGTTTAGACCCACGTTTGAGTAACGTGCATCTACCCCCATTTCCTTTGGGAATGTATGGCATGCCTACTGGAATGCCACATATTTCGATCTTTTCCCCTACACATGTCTCTTCTGAGAGTGTATTTGGTCGGAATCCCCCAGCATTAACCAATACGTCTTTGTTGGCCTTAAGACAGCAAGTAGACGAGAGTAATCACGATATGGTTAATATGCTTACCCAACAAATTGGTACAGTTTTCAATCCATTGATTCAAAATACCAATAACAGTTACCAAATGTTGGCAAATCAGATGAGTAGGATTGCAGATTTCTTTGGGGCTCCAGCGGTTAATAATAGGCAAGTTCCTATTATTGCGGGTAATGCGTCGCCAGTTAACCCCCAAGAAGCAGTTGCAGTCGAAGCGTCTACAATTGTAGGCGAACTACAAGGGGCAGTAAACCACGTCCCTGAAGTGGTTTTGGTAAATAGACACCAGAACGCTGATGAAGTTGTTCGACAAGTGCAACAACACAATGTTGGCGCAGAAACAATATAGCTACTTTAGTCGAAACTATTTTGGCGCAAAATGGCCTTAACATAGGTTTACAAAGGCCTAACTTCGTATCACCATTATGTGAATACGTATTACAAACTGAGTTACCAAGGGGATGGAAAGTTCCCAAGTTTACTAAGTTTGGTGGTGATACAAATGAGTCCACAGTCGAACACATTGCTCATTTCTTGACTGAGGCTGGGGACTTAGCACAAAATGAGAATTTGAAGATGAAATACTTTCCAAATTCTCTAACTAAAAATGCTTTCACTTGGTTCACGACCTTACCCCCCTGGTTCTATGTTCACATGGGGGCAATTAGAAAAGGCATTCCATGCACAGTTTTACATGGGCCAGTCAAAAATTAGTCTTAAAGAATTGGCTAGTGTTCGGCGCAAAATGCCTGAAACTATTGATGATTACTTAAACAGATTTAGGCTGTTGAAATCTCGTTGCTTCACACAAGTCCCTGAACATGAGCTTGTCGAAATGGCTGCTGGTGGCCTTGATTACTCAATTAGAAAGAAATTAGACACATCTCATTTGCGAGATATGGCACATTTGGCTGATAGAGTTCGACAAGTTGAAAGGCTTAGAGAGGAAAAATCTAGGTCGAATAGGTATCATAAAAAAGAAAAAGTGGCATATGTCGAAGAAGAATTCGACGTTACATATAGTAATGTCGAAGAAGAGGAGATAGACGTGGCTGAACTTAAGCCTGGTTCTCCTTATACCTGTAAATTATTAAGGCCTGCGAATGGGAATAACCCTGTAGAGCCTAAGAATGATAGATTTATGCCTAAGACTTATACTTTTGATGTTACTAAATGTGATGAAATTTTTGATCTTTTAGTAACTGATGGTCAAATATTAGTGCCTAAAGGCCTTAAAATACTAACTCTTGACCAAAGAAAGAAAAAGGGTTATTGTAAGTTCCATAATTTTTTGGGACATAACACTGACCGTTGTGTGCTCTTCAGGGATACTGTGCAAAAAGCAGTTGACGAAGGAAGACTCAAATTTGCTGATAAGAAAATGAAAGCTCCTATGCAGATTGATGTTGATCCATTGCCTAAGGCTGAAGCTATGTATTCTGAACCTGTCGAAGCTGATGTAGGCATGGTGGATGCTCAAATGGCAGACCCTCCTAAGTGTGTCAAGACTGCCATCGAAAAATTAAAAGGTTTTATGTATGCTGAAGGTAAGAAACAGGAAGTGACCCTAAAAGAATATGATGGGAAGATACATGCTGTGTATCCAAAGGCTGAGGAAGAATTGATAGATTTCCTCAATCGATGTAAGTGGAATAACTCTGAAGTTATGCTTTGCCCAAGGTGCAGCGCTGTCTTCGACAAAGAAGCAGCTAAAGCTGTTGAAGGTTATCAGGATCAACAACAACGTAAAAGAAAATGGCTTGATAACAGGCCGAAATTTGACTTTGCAAAAGGAGATCTTCCTGGCTATAAGGCTAATGTGTCAACAAAGCCTTCAACAAGCAAACGACAATTTTCTAAGGAGAAGTCCTCAGCGAAAGGGTATTTGAAGCTGTCAACAAATAAATCCTTTGTCCCAAGTGCTAGTGCTCCTGTTGAAGCGTGGGTGCCCAATAATCAACGTGCTAAAGCTGTCAAGCCAGATACGGATGCTGTTAAGTTTAATTATAAGAATAACTATAAGGGTAAGAACCCCATGACTAGAACACAGTGGCGTCGTTACCAAAGACAACAGAAGAAGAAGGCACACTTTGACATTAACAAGGTTCCAAGTCATTTGGCTAATAACCATGTTCCACGCAGTACGATTGACATTAATCAAGTTGCACGCAGCATAATAGTGGCGAAGAGTGAGGTTCACAAAGCTGAAGTTGCCACAAAGAGGAATGCTGATGTTGCTAGTCATGTGTGTGCAGCGAATAAGGCCAAAGGCAAGGCTGTAGTAACAGAAAAGCCAAGAAGGCCTGCTCTTGAAAGAATATTTCCTCCATTGTCAACAGTGAAAGAAAAGAATGCTGATTTCGACATGGATGAAGACATGGAGTCTGATTTTGATGATTCTGAAGATGATTTCGATGTTGTTTGCAATGTGGTATCAATACTGCCTCTTGAGTACGATGTTATCACAGTACCAAATGATGTTGAAGAGGATTTTACAGAGGATATGGCTCATCATAAGCCAATGTGTTACTATGTGATGAACAATGGTTGTGTCGAAGACCAAATGGCTACCTTCGAGAAGCCAGATATGAGTATGCAAAACCACTTGAAACCCCTGTATGTCCAAGCCAAAGTCAATGGTGTTGGAATTAACAAAGTGTTAGTGGATGGTGGAGCTGCAGTGAATTTAATGCCACATGGTCTTTTGAAGAAGATTGGTAAGTTCGACACTGACCTCAGGCCACATAACATTGTCTTAAGCAACTATGAAGGCAAAACTGGCCATTCTTTGGGGGCCATTGAGGTGGACTTAATCGTTGGTTCCATAAAGAGGACTACATTGTTCTTAGTGATAGCCTCTAAAGCGAATTTTAATTTACTCCTTGGTAGAGAGTGGATCCATGGAGTTGGTGTTGTCCCTTCAACTTTGCATCAACGTTTAGTGATGTGGAAGGAAGATGGTTTGGTAGAGTATGTTGAAGCCGATCAGAGCTACTTCCATGCTGATGTGAACCAAATTACCAAGGAAAATTTTGAGAAACAAATGGCGAAGATCGCGCCATGTTCTTCTTCTAATGAGGCATATGTTCCTGCGGATAATGTTCTTGCCTCAGTTCATCTTGACCCAAATTATGGTTTTGTTTGGGAAAGAGAAATAATGGGAGATGATAGTGTTTATCCTGATGGTGTTCTTCGACCAACGGGGTGGAACACTGGTTCTTGAAAATGTTCTTATGTCAGTGCCCAATGCATGGGACAAAATTACGGCTTATATGGCCGAAAACAAGTTTAAAGCCGCTATAGAGGCCGAAATTATTCAACAAACAATGGCTGTCGAAGCCAGTGAGTTACATGAAGGAAATGGCATAGTCATAGATGAAAGACTTGATTGCATTTATGATGATGATCCATTAGGTTTTGAAAAGGATCCTAGAGATTCGGCAAAGCATATGCAAGCTCAAGACCCGTTAGAAGAAGTTGATTTGGGAAATGGCTCAATAAAACGGCCAACTTATATTAGTGCGAATATTGATGCTTCTCTAAAAACCCAAGTCATCACATTGCTAAGGGAGTTCAAAGACTGCTTTGCTTGGGATTACGATGAAATGCCTGGGTTAAGTCGAGAAGTAGTGGAAATGCAATTACCAATTCGACCAGGGAAGAAACCAGTGAAGCAAGTGCCAAGAAGATTTGCTCCTCAAGTGTTGGCTAAGATCAAAGAGGAAATCGAAAGGCTATTCAGAAACAAATTCATCAGAACTGCCAGGTATGTCGAATGGTTAGCCAATATAGTTCCTGTAATAAAGAAAAATGGGACTCTTAGAGTTTGCATAGACTTTAGGGATTTAAATAATGCAACTCCCAAGGATGAATACGCAATGCCTGTGGCAGAAATGCTAATAGATTCAGCAGCAGGATTTGATTATCTTAGTATGCTCGATGGTTATTCTGGGTATAATCAAATCTTCATTGCTGAAGAGGATGTGTCGAAAACTGCTTTTAGATATCCAGGGGCATTGGGTGTTTATGAATGGGTAGTAATGCCCTTTGGCTTAAAGAATGCTGGTGCTACATATCAGAGGGCCATGAATTCTATGTTTCATGATTTTATTGATGATTTTATGCAAGTATACATAGATGATGTGGTGGTTAAATCTTCCTCAGAAAGTGGTCATTTAGACCATCTTCGCCGTTCTTTTGAAAGAATGAGGAAATATGGATTGAAAATAAATCCATTAAAATGTGCCTTTTGTGTACGTGCAGGTGATTTCTTGGGTTTTATAGTGCACAAAAAAGGCATTGAAATCAATCAAAATAAGACTAAGGCAATTATGGAAACGAAGGCCCCTTTGACCAAAAAGGAGCTTCAGTCGTTGCTGGGAAAAATCAATTTCCTTCGAAGATTTATATCAAATCTAAGTGGCAAAACACAAGTTTTTTCGCCATTGTTAAGACTGAAGAAGGAAGAAGAGTTCAAATGGGAACCAATGCATCAAGCAGCCTTCGACGAAATCAAGTCTTATTTGATGAAACTACCAATTTTGTTGCCTGTTATTAAACACAAAGTGCTCAAATTGTATATAGCAGCTTCTGATAGAACAATAGGTAGCATGTTAGCACAAGAGGATGATAGTGGTGTCGAAAGAGCCATTTATTACCTCAGTAGGGTCTTAAATGATGCCGAAACTAGGTACACTCCTATAGAAAAGTTGTGCCTTTGTTTGTATTTCTCGTGTACAAAGTTAAAGCAATATATAAAACCAGCTGATGTTTCTGTTTATTCACATTTTGATGTTATTAAGCATATGCTGTCGAAACCAATAATGCATAGCCGAATTGGTAAATGGGCTTTGGCTTTGTCAGAATACAACTTAACTTATCAACCTCTAAAATCAATTAAAGGACAAGTGGTTGCTGATTTTATAGTAGACCATTCTGTTGTCGAAGAAACATTAAGTTTTGTAGACGTATATCCTTGGAGGTTGTACTTTGATGGTTCAAGCCATAAACATGGAGTTGGGATTGGTATTTTAATAATATCTCCTACTAACATTCCAACGAAGTATAAGTTTAAAATTCGAGATGTTTGTTCCAATAATGAAGCTGAGTATGAGGCTTTAATAGTAGGCCTTGAAATTTTACTTGAGCTGGGGGCAAGTCATGTCGAAATAAAAGGTGACTTTGAGTTGGTTGTCAAACAATTGACAAGGGAGTACAAATGCATTAAAGAGCACCTTATCAGATACTTTGTTGTTGCCAATGCTTTGTTAAAAAGATTTGAGTCTGTTCACTTAGAACATTTACCACGAATTGATAATCAAGTGGCAAATGAATTGGCACAAATTGCTTCAGGCTATAAAGTTTCAAAACAAAGCCTGGAAGAGTTAATTGAAATAAAGGATAAAATCATTTCTAATGACTATTCTTCGTCACTATTGTCAACACCAAAAACTGGGGGGGCAACAAACGCAAACGAGGAACTAGTCGTTGTCGAAAAACGTCAATTTTTTGGTGACTTTGACTTAGCAGAAATTTTTGCTCTTGACAATATGACCAATAATGATTGGCGAAGGCCTATTGTGGAATATTTGCAAAATCCCACAAGAAATACCAATAAAAAGGTAAAATACAGAGCTTTGAGCTATGTGATAATTGGAAACGAATTGTTTAAAAAGACTCCTGAAGGAGTACTATTAAAATGTCTTAGTGAAAATGAGGCATATTTAGCAGTTTCTGATACACATAGTGGAGCATGTGGTTCACACCAAGTAGGCCACAAAATGAAGTGGTTATTATTTCGACAAGGAATGTATTGGCCAACTATGCTGAAAGATTGCATAGAATTTGCTAAGGGATGCCAAGAGTGTCAAAAGCATGCTGGGATACAACATGTACCTGCAAATGAATTGCATGCCATAGTCAAACCTTGGCTATTTAGAGGTTGGGCTCTAGATGTGATTGGAGAGATAAAGCCAACTTCGTCGAAGGGCCATAGATATATCCTTGTGGGAATTGATTACTTCACCAAATGGGTTGAAGCTATACCTTTAGCCAATGTTGATCAAGAAACAGTGATAAGGTTTATTCAAAATCATATCATTTATAGGTTTGGAATTCCAGAAACCATTACTACAGATCAAGGATCAGTTTTCACTGGTAGAAAAATGATAGAATTTGCTTCTGAAAATGGTTTTAAGTTATTAACTTCGACACCATATTATGCGCAAGCCAATGGACAAGTAGAAGCTGCCAATAAAGTTATTATTAATTTGATTAAAAAGCATGTTGGGCAGAAACCAAAAAATTGGCATAATACCCTTGATCAAGCATTATGGGCTTGTCGAAATTCACCCAAAGAATCTATCAACACTACTCCTTATAGGCTAACATTTGGACACGATGCAGTGTTGCCTGTTGAAATTTGTCTACAATCAACAAGAATTCAAAGACAGTGGGAGATTCCCTCTGATTATTATTGGAATATGATGCTTGATGAATTGGTTGATTTAGACGAAGAAAGGTTATTAGCTTTAGATATGCTTATTCGACAGAAAGAGAGGGTAGCTAAAACTTATAACAAAAAGGTTAAGTTTAAAGCCTTTGATTCAGGTGATCTAGTGTGGAAGGTCCTATTGCCTATGGATAAAAAAGATAGAGTCTTTGGTAAATGGTCCCCAAGTTGGGAAGGACCATTTAAAATTTTACAAGTTTATTCAAACGGCGCATATGAGGTCAAAGAGATTGGCGCTGATGAAAGAATTTTGCGTATAAATGGCAAATACTTGAAAAAGTATAAGCCAACGTTGCAAGAAGTTAAAATAACGCTGGAATAAATATAAAGAAAGCGTAAAAACATGGCATTTAAGTTGCCAAAACATTGTCGAAAGCACAGAATAAAAATTGCTCAAGAATAAAATGGAAGAAATTTCATTATAATGTTGCCAAGTTACATGTGCCAAAGGAGGCATTTGTGAATTACATAGTGCCGAAAGGGTAAATAAACTAGGCATAAATAAAACGCTGAATTGCAGTTGGTCTTTTACGACCAAGTAACTTCTCTTTTGGGTGGTCTTCTTCGACCACGTTGACGCTTCCCGTCGTTCGGGGGGTCATTCTTTCGTCTGCGCGTTATGCTTGTAAGCCTTTCAACTGGGCGTTTCCTTGCTTGGTAAACCTCAGGAAGCCCTTCAGAGAGGAGATATTGATGTGAAGAGAATGGGGAGAAACCCTCTAAGCTTCCCCAAGGAAGACAGTCATCATCAAGGCAAAACACCTGATGAATCTTCCTGCTCCCACTTTGAGTCTCCCGCATAAACTCAGAAAGTTGCAAGATCAAGTGACATGAAGAAAAAAGGAGCAAAGCCATAATTCGCAGAGATCAAAAACCATCACTTTGAACCTCCAGGCAACCTCACTGCAATTATGAGAGATGAGGTTACGCGGAAGACTCAAAGCAAAGGGAATGATCCTGGAACGGGAAAGGAAAAGAGGAAAAATCATGGAGTGGTGAAGATGAGAAACAAAACTCTTCTATTTATAAGGAGAAGTATGAAAGAGCGTCAGTTGGTTACGAGTTTGGCGTTCCGAGAAGTGAGGCATCACTTTAATTACGGCGTTAGTAACGTAACGGAAGATGGTGGAACCATTCAAAGTTAAAACAGAGAATCAGTAAACATAGTCAAAGGCCGAAATTACAGGCTGTTCAAGTTCAAGGTTTGAATATGGATTATTGATGGCAACTTATGAGGTAAAAGAAGTGGAAGAATTGGAGAAGCCTTATAGGAAATGGTGAGATAAGGCATTTACTGAGAAGTAAAACGTTGAAGGCCACGTAATACACCAATATAGGAGTAACGTCAACAACACTTAACAGTGGTGACATCAGGTATACAGCTATTTTACTCAAGTGCAAAGTTATTTCGATGGTGAATTCAAAAATGTCTTTCTCTTCTTCCTCCTCAAGTTCAGTCGAAAAAGACATTTTTGGGGGGCAATTTGTTAGCTTGTAATTTCGACAGGCTTCATTGAAAATGGTCAACAAGACCTGACTTATATTTCGACGAAGACCAAATTATTTCGACAGAGAAAATGGTCATGCGCAAGGTAAACTCGACAAGCTTCCGGGGAAGCAAAAGCAAGAGAGAGGAAAATGGACACAAGCTTTCGACAGACAGAAAACAGAGCAGTTATGCGCTGAAGACTAGCAGTTGGTCGAAGCGTGATAGAGCGGTTCTGGTCGAAAGTAGGAGTAGCAGTTATTAATTTTCAAATTTCTAGGCAGTTACTTAGTTCAGTTTTTCCCCCTATTTTCCTTTGTATAAATAGTAGTTTCTGAGAAGAAACAGAGGTCGCAAATCACAATACACAACCCGATTCCTGAAACTCTAACTTCCAAGCCAGAGCGAAAAACGAGTGGAAGAATCGCTGTACGTGATCGTGTACCACTTTTACAATTCAATGCAATTTATTTGTCTTTTCTTTACAATTCATGCACCATTTACTGCTTCTTTTCTTTTCAATTCTGTTAATTATTGCAAATCGTCCCCTTTTCTACATTTTCTGAAACACAAACCACGCGCAATTCAAAGGCAATTGCTTTGAGATTTTTCTAGTTTGATCTCACAAACCTTCTAATAAAACTAGTGATTGTTTGCTAAAAACACCAGCAAACAACTTGTCAAAATGGTTTGTTTCCATCAAAACTACTCTAAGGGATTTTGCCTCAACAATCTCCCTCTTTTTGATGATGACAAATATTTTGAGAAGCTTTTAAGTTGTCTGATATAACCGTTGTTTTTATATGTTTTAATAAATGCTCCCTCTGAGAATATGCCTATGATCCCACTAATGTTATGCATACTTTTGATATAGGAACTTTACTTAAACAAAAGAATTAATATTATGAGAAGTATATTAATTTGGTTTTTAAGGCATATATACAAAACAACAACTGAGACAAGCAACGAATTGTTTAGTCAGACACATGCCGTTAATAGCATAGATATTTTTTTTTGGTATCGGACCCTCGCGGGCGACCCACGCAGTGTCCCAAAGCTGTCAACGAAGAATTAATCTGCGCTCGCTACTTGGAGCTCTTAATCATTTCGCTGGCCAACACCTAATAGCATAGATATATCATATTATGGCACAAAGAAAATGCTCTAATAAAAATATCATAAATATTATTGTCAAAGAAAAATATCATAAATATAAACATTAAAGCACAAATATCATAATGCACCAGTAATAATATGTTAATTTAAAAGACATGGTTACATATGATGGATTTTCTTCTCTCTCTCTATCCCTCTCTCTCTCATTCTACCTAAGAGACTATATCCCTAGATTTCTTTTCTTTTTTGCTCCTCTTTTCTTTAATACCAACTTAAAAAGACTCGAACCACTTTCTCCCCCTTTGTCATCACTCAAAAAGAGGGATGTCTAGCAGTTTCTCAATTTCATCTCATATTCCTTTGTTCTCTGTTGACATCATCATCATCAGGGTTAGACTGTTCTATACTGTTCTGGAGCGGATGGGTTCAGCTCTAGCCCTAATTGTATCAAGTTTTGAGAATCAATTATGCTATGTCATCTTAGTAGGGTTAAGATGATAAGTCTATACCTACAAGCTTGAATACTTTTTGGTGAGAGCCATACCATAAGATAGACATATCTTGCTTCTAAAAGGTTGCATGATATTCAGGATGTGATTGAGAATCAAATAGGGAAGACTTATTGGTTCCATTCTAAGCAAATGATAGATGACAAGAAGATCGGTCTAGGCTATTTCTTCATGGCATGCGCTTCGGGGAAGTAGATTGTGTACACACAATATTTGTGTAGAACTTTGACATGGTCAAGAAGGTTTGAAGAGGTTAATCTAGAAGAAGGGACTTTCAGAATACATGAATGAGAAGTAGAGAATTCAAACCAATCAGCTTCAAAAAATTTCTATTTTCAATGGGGATTTCAAGAGCTTTTGCAAATAATTCTTCTGTGAGATGAATTTCTTTGTCACCATTCTAGTTTTGAAAACATATAATTTAGCATTGTGATATGAATCTCCAACTAGCAGAAGGTACAGTCTTTCTTTGATTTGAACAAAATATTCCCACTTTTGAAGGGCCAGATATTGAGAGACATCATGACCTTGACTTCTCAGATCTTCTAGGTTAAAGACTTTTCTTGTTTCAATGCTTCTTTTGTTCCAAAAGTCCACAAACAGTTCATCATATTGAGATTGTGAATTTGTGGTTTCTTTCAGGGTACATTCCACACTTCCTATCATGACAGTATTTGGCCTTGAAGAGATAGGAGATGATTTATGATCGGAGAGCTGAGATTGAGATGATTCTGGCTGAGTGAGATATGTTCCATAAGATATTTTTGAGAATTTTGAGGGAATAAGGAAGCTTGATGAGAAGAGATATGAAAAATACGAGCACAGTTGCTCCTTTTATAGAGCGAAATGTCTTCTCACCATCGAGTCGCCGTTGGAGATTGTACAGTCAGGACTGTTTTGATTTGATATGAAAAAGGGATTTTAGTTTTTAAGCACAATAGAATGAGACATGGGATTTTGCCCTTTTTGATATTCTGTTGGCTGAATATGAAAGAACAGACAACATAAATAAAATATGGCATTTTAGCATGTGAGACCAGGGTTTCAAATTGCGGTTGCGGTTGCGTTAGTTGCGGTTGCAGTTGCGTTAGTTGCAGTTGCGGCCATTTGCGGTCGCTGCGATGCGTATTGCGGTCGATGCGGCGTGAAATAATATTGTGTTAGCATCAATATTACAATTTATTAGTTATCTTATAGTTCACATGTCTTCTATCTCCTCTCTAAAATTTCATATATATTTCATTATCAACTCTTCATCACTTTATAATATCTTTAATCCTTTAAAATACCCTCTAAATGTAAGATATAAATACAGAGGAAGATAAAAATAATTTTTGCGGCCAATTTAAAGTCAATTACGGTCTGATGCGGCCTGATGCGACCGTTGCACCACTGGGTTGTGGCAGATGCGGCGTTGCGATGCGAATTTTTCTGTGATTTGAGATCACAAGGCAATTGCGGGCTGATGCGGTTGCGGACGCTGCCGCAACAGCAATATTGCGGCCGCATCATGTGATGCGGTCCGCAATTTGAAACCCTGTGTGAGACAATACTTAAAAAATAGGCAACTCCTCATCCCAAAACCCACAAAATTCTTCACTCCCTTTCCCCATTATTCATTCTTTTATATCCAAAATCACAAAAATATAAGTTGCAACCAGAATCTATATTGAAAATCAAAAGAATGGCTATTTTCCACAACAAGGAGGCCATCATGTGGTATCAGAGCAAGGTTCTAGTTTGTTCAATCAATTTCAGGTTTTGTTTACATCTCTATTGCTTTTGAGTTTCAAAAAAAAAAATCGAGAAAAAGATAAAATAAAATTCTGGTTGTTTTTTTCCCTTACTAATTACTACTATACCCTGAAATTTGCCCACCAAAAAAAAAACTATACCCTGAAATTTTACTCTTCCTTATTCTAATCCACAAACCTTGATTTCAAGACTTTTCCTTGCAATTCCAAGCTTTTTGGGTGTGTGGATTATTATATGAAATTGTTTTTCTTTGTTTTGATCATTTGCTGGTTTCTTTAAAGAACTGATAAGAGTTATGGATCCTCAAAATCGATTACTACTAGAAGCCCTCACGGCAAAAATGAAAGAACTTTTGAAAGAGGAAGTTGAAGGCATACATGAAAGAATTGCTCAATTAGAAAACAGACAAAATAACAGTGACGAGGAGGCTCAGAGGAGAGGAAGGCGTGAAGAGCCTAGAGGAGATAGGTTGGGTGGTATAAAAATAAAAGTACCACAGTTTGTTGGGAAAAATGATGCGGATGTGTATTTGGAATGGGAAACTAAGATTGAACAAATTTTTTCCTGTAACAATTACACTGAACTTCAAAAAGTGCAGGTTGCTTCCATTAAATTTACAGATTACGCTTTGGTGTGGTGGGTTCAATTGACAAAGGAGAGGAGAAGGTACCATGAGCCAACCATTGCCACATGGGAGGAGATGAAGAGGCTCATGAGGAGGAGATTCATTCCATCGTACTACAACAGAGAGTTGCACAACAAATTGCAGCGACTCACCCAAGGCAACAAAAGGGTTGATTAGTACTACAAGGAGATGGAGGTGGCGAAAATTAGAGCAGATGTGGTGGAAGATGAAGAAGCAACCATGGCCAGATTCTTGCATGGTCTAAATCGTGATATAAGTGACATAGTGGAACTACAACACTATGCCCAACTAGACGATTTAGTTCATCAAGCAACAAAGGTAGAACAACAACTCAAGAGGAAAGGACAAATAAGAAGAAGCACTACCACTTCCAGTCCTTAAAATTGGAAGAGCAATGTTAAGAATGAAGGTACTTCATCATCCAAAGTCACCGTGGCTGACCCAAAAGGTAAAAACACTACAACTAGTCCTTCTCAAATTGTTTCAACTAACTGGGTTGTTAAGTGTTTCAAGTGCCAAGATTTAGGACACATTGCATCTCAATGTCCTACCAAAAGACATAGGCTTGTAGAGGAGGATGAGGAGGAGGATGAAGGGGCTGAAGAGTATGAAGGGGATTTTGATGAGGAGGAAACCCAAATGCCTAGTGGAGAGTTACTTATGATGAAAAGGTTGTTGGAAGCCATGGTAAAGAAGGAAGATACCGCTCAAAGGGAGAACATATTTCGCTCAAGGTGTCTCATACAAGGCAAGGTATGTTCCCTTATTATTGATGGTGGAAGTTGTACCAATGTTGCTAGCACAAGGTTAGTTTCTAAACTCCAACTAGAAACTAAACCACATCCCAAACCATATAAGCTTCAATGGCTTGTCAATGATATTGAAATGATTGTTGATAAGCTAGAAAAAATTTCTTTTTCAATTGGTAAATATGAGGATGTGGATGTTTGTGATGTAGTTCCTATGGAGGCTAGTCATGTCTTGTTGGGAAGGCCTTGGCAATTTGACAAAAAGGCCATTCATGATGGGCGTACCAACAAGTATTCATTGGTTCATCATGAAAAACGAATTGTATTGGCTCCTTTGACTCCAAGTGATGACAACCTAGAATAGATGCCCTTGACAAAAATAAATTCAAGCCCATGGTGGAAAAAATGGGAGATGTTGAAAGTTATATGCAATTAGCATTTTGAGAGCATTGTGCCTCTTGTATCTTCTTGTGGAAGATCACATATCTGGATCTTATCAAAGGCATTCGTTCCTTTGTGGCGATTCTTCACTTGGCTTATCATTTCTCTTTCTTCATAGAATTGAGAGTGTGGCGCCTTTCTTTTTTCCATCTTCTATCTTCTCCATCTTTTTAATTTTTGTTACTTTGAATTGTGTTTAGTCCTTTTCTTTTAAATTGTGTGATTCACTCGAGGATAGATCCTAAATTCTATATATGTTCCTTTTCGGATCATATCATGTGGTATCAAAGCTTTGATACCAAATAATGAGAACAGAGAAGGGTCCGTGTTGAATTGAAGGTTTAGAGAAGGATATTGACGCCACACTCAAGAAATGGATGAGAAAGTGAGTGATAAGTCATGTATTTTGATTGCCACAAGTTGCCTTGATAAGATCGGGTTTGGTTCTTTTACCCAAGAACACAAGGGAAGCTCTCACGAATGGAGGAAACTCAATTTTCATTCATAATTCAGATCTGATCCTTACATTCTAGATTGGTACATATATATAGCCTTTTTGGGCAGCAATGGAGATGCAAACAAAAGGTCACTTCTAAGTGACATTATTCCTAATGATAGTGTTAACTATCTTTACTTAGTTGATTTTTAATACCTTAACTAAGTGACTAATCAAATAGAAATTATAAGTGGCTATTCAGAAGTACTAAAACTATCTAAAGAGTCACCTAGGCATGCAAGCCAAAGGTTTCCTCTTTTATTACAAAAGTTAAAATAAAAATATTAAAATCTTCACCAAAATTCTTCCTTGACATCCAGCCCATTTTTCACCATATTGGAACCCAGATCCGAAATAATGTCTTGATTAAAACTTGTATATCTCTTCCTTATCTTTCCAATGCATCAAGAAACGCGCCAATCAGACTTCTAGATCTCGAGAACGAGTCAAAACAAGACAGATGTATCATTGTTAATTAAAATCAAAATTTCAACATCTCCAATTTTTTCCACCATGGGCTTGAATTTATTTTTGTCAAGGGCATCTATTCTAGGTTGTCATCATTAATGATGAGAACCAAATCGGGCCATATTTCTACAATTCTATGAAGATCCTTTTAGCACAACTTGATGACTTATCACTCACTTTCTCATCTTTTTCTTGAGTGTGGCGTCAATATCCTTCTCTAAACCTCCTAATTCAACACGGTCCCCTTCTTTGTTCTCATCATTTGGTATCAGAGCTAAGGATCCTAGAGTGAGTTTTTGTTTGTCTTTTATTGTTTCTCTCGAAATCTATCATCGTTCTTCCTAAAATGGACATGATGGAGGAAAGACAAAGAGATTATGCCATATATATTAGAGATTTTGTAATGGATCCAGAGTATGTGAAATATCTTTATGAAAATGGTCTAAAAAAAGAAGCAAAAAGAGTGGAAAGGTTAGCCTTGAGAGAAAAGATCTGAATTATGAATGAAAATTGAGTTTCCTCCATTCGTGAGAGCTTCCCTTGTGTTCTTGGGTAAAAGAACCAAACCCGATCTTATCAAGGCAACTTGTGGCGATCAAAATACATGACTTATCACTCACTTTCTCATCTTTTTCTTGAGTGTGGCGTCAATATCCTTCTCTAAACCTCCTAATTCAACACGGTCCCCTTCTTTGTTCTCATCATTTGGTATCAGAGCTAAGGATCCTAGAGTGAGTTTTTGTTTGTCTTTTATTGTTTCTCTCGAAATCTATCATCGTTCTTCCTAAAATGGACATGATGGAGGAAAGACAAAGAGATTATGCCATATATATTAGAGATTTTGTAATGGATCCAGAGTATGTGAAATATCTTTATGAAAATGGTCTAAAAAAAGAAGCAAAAAGAGTGGAAAGGTTAGCCTTGAGAGAAAAGATCTGAATTATGAATGAAAATTGAGTTTCCTCCATTCGTGAGAGCTTCCCTTGTGTTCTTGGGTAAAAGAACCAAACCCGATCTTATCAAGGCAACTTGTGGCGATCAAAATACATGACTTATCACTCACTTTCTCATCTTTTTCTTGAGTGTGGCGTCAATATCCTTCTCTAAACCTCCTAATTCAACACGGTCCCCTTTTTTGTTCTCATCATTTAGCAAATGATGAGAACAAAAGAGAGACATACTCTCACAATGCACAAAGTATTATATCATAAAATTCTGAGTTGTTATTCTCATAGATTGCTCCCCCTATATATAGGAGAGGATATAGATGTGCTGATTTAAAACAAGGAAATACAAAGGCCACAAATAACTAACAATTATTCCTAGTGGCTTTTCAATACACCTTAGTGGAATTATGGTTACAAAACAACCAAGAAGAGCAAGAATCATCTTCAGCAAGCAAGCAAAGAGTCATCCCTCCTTATTACCAAGGTAATTTCGTTCACTTTGGTATATGGATCAGCCACACCTTCATTTTGTTTATTCACTCCTCCTTGAAGCTTGTTATGGACCCCTTTTGCATGGATATTTCAGCCCACTTTTATTTTAAACATAAACTCAAGTGTTTTAGAAGGCTTGGGCCATGTAACAACCCAATCTTCACTTAAAATTAAAAATAACAAATTTTTCAACAATGCCCAATTTTCCATTTTGTGCTTGAGTTTATTCATGTTTAGAAGCATCCATTCTAGGTTGTCATCATTCACTCGAGGATAGATCCTAATTTCTATATATGTTCCTTTTCGGATCATATCACCAAGTGAGGTGAGAGCTGATCAAAAAGAATTGAGAGAAAAATGTGAAAAAGAAAAAGAAAAAGAAAAAGAAAAAGAAGAAAAGATCGCCAAAGAAAAAGAGAGAAAAAAGAGTGACAAAAAAATGATTGATGAAAAAAAGAAAGAAATGTTGAAAAAGCAGAGAGTTTGGTCAATAGCGAAAATCAAGGAATAGTGAATGAGAAAAATGAAATCAATAGTTGAGAAGTGGAAAGGAAAGAAATAGATACGGAAGGAAATGTTGATAAAGAAGTGGAGGAGAAGAAGACAAATGCAGAAGTGCTTCCAAAGGAACAATGCAATGCTTCCATTGAATGGAAAGAGAAAAACATTGGGAAGTCATGGAATACTACTATATTAATACCTTCTTCTAAGTTGGTTTGTGTGGTCAAGTGTTGGGATTCTTTTAATATTGTTCAAGTGCCTAACATTTCTTTATTATGTTCTGAAGAGAATAAAGTGAATCAAGGAGACTATTTTTCAGGTGTGGAAAAAAATTCTGAATTTGGGAAAACTAATTATGTCCAAGAAATGGCAGAGGAAGTAGGTCACTCAAAACCTACCAATGGACTTGGAAATTACCCAATTGTGAAAGTTGCATGTTTGGATTCTTTAGACTTACTTTTGACCCTGGAGGTATTGGAGCAAGGAATTCGAGGTCGAATTCTCTCGAGGAAGGGGAGAATGATCACTACCTACATGGACTTGCTGTCCAATTTTAATTACTATAGTTTTATTTTAAATTATTATAAAGTGCATGTGACAAATTGATATATTTGGGATCAATGCACTAAGTCATTTCATTTCAAGTTATTTTTTAGTGTGTTTAATCCACTTCAAGTGGTGTATGTGTGGAGCCTATTTTTGTGAGTTGATGGAGTCAACAGACTTGCTAATCAAGCAACTTGCTAATCAAGAAAGGCAATAAGAGGAGAAAATATTACAAGATCCAAGATATTTATGGCACATCAAGACAATCAGAGCAAAAAAGGAAATAGAAGATCCTAATCATTAATTGTGTATTCAATGCCAAATCAATTAGGATATTTTCTTAAATTGTTTTGTTTAGTATTCTTGTAATTTTTGAATACCCTTTATTTTTTCCTTGTATTAGCAAGAACCTCCCTTATTATAAATAGGGAGTATAACCATCAATGAAAAAGAAGTTGAATTTTGAGTAAAAATTTAGAGACGTGTCTCTCTTGGTTCTTCGTGAGCCGTTATCCAAGCTTATCGGTTTGCCGTGGCGCTCATCCCGACTTATCAACCGGAACCTCCATAGCTGGTTGTGGCGTCATCCCGACTTATCGATCGGTCTTCCATCCCCGATCGTGGTGTCTCCATCACTCCCACCTTCATGACTACCGAAATAGTCACCGACGGCTCCGAGGATGCCATCATTCTTTCAGCAAAGCCTTCATCCTTCTCATCATTTTCTCCGTTTTAGACATCCTCTTTTCCATAGTTTCAGAAGCTGGTGGGCATTTCTCTTTAGATTCCCCATCAACCTTCTCTTGTGCAACACCAGAAGGTTGACCAACATTAAAGAAGGAGGAATCCAGAGACACAAATTTGGATGGCATGTCATAAGGGAGAATTTGGGTGTTGAGAGAAGGGAATATTGGTTGAGGAGAGTCATCTTGGGGAGTTTGGTAAAGGTTCAGAAATTGATTGATGTTTGAGGAGGTGACTGTATTAGAGGTTTTGAGAGGGGATATACCATGCTCTATGTTGATAGCAGCAAGGAGTTGTTCAAGATTGTGAGGTTACACGAGAAATTGTTGGATTTGGTGAAGGTTCTGTAGGTGGAGCAGTTGCAATGGGAATAGGTTGAGGTGAGAAAGGTGGGATAGTGTTAGGTAAGGTTGAGATAGGTGAGAAAGGTGGAAGAGCGGGCATCTGTTCATTGAACATGGATTGACGGGGGTTTGTATGATAGGTGAGGAGGTGTTGAACTGATGCTCCCCCTGGGGTGAAGCTGGGTTTGGTTGGGTTAAAAGTTTAGAGACATTACCATTCAGAATTCCTTAAGGAGAATCAACTTGCTCAACTTCATCACTTTCACTCTTCTTAGCTTCTGCAGATGGTACTTTCTTAGCTTCCATGTTGTTGAGACCTTCATTGACCTCTATTGCAACCTCAAGATGTGGTTCCTCAGTGGTCTCAACATTCAGATTGAATCCAGTCATGCCCTCAAGCACCACCGTTCTCTTAGAACCATGCTCACTAGAAGAGTTAAGGTTCAATTCTTCAGTTTTTTCTCCAGATTTTTCAGCACCAGACATCTTTTCTGGTGTGTTTAACTCTTCTTCATCAACAGCAAAGTCTAACTTTTGCACCAAAATACTTAAAGCTACTTGCTCAGCAGGTTTCAATAATACTCTTGTTTTTCCTCTAGTGTAGACCTTTGTTAAGGGAGCCATTACTTCTTTTGAGGAAGACTGATTTGAATCAACCTTCTTATCTGTGATGGTCCTTTCATCATCAGATAGGTCTTGAGGACCCTTCTCAAGATCTATTTCAACCTTCTCCTTCTGAGATTCAATCTTCTCAACTCTTTCCTCTCCAGTCTGAACCTTCTCAGACAGATTTTCCTCTTTGTTCATTCTGAACCTTCTTAAGGACACTTGTCTCAACTCGTTCACTCTTCTCAAGTTCTGTTTCCTCTTCAAAACTCTTCTCAGGTGATTTACCCTTTTCTTGAGGCATTGGATCATTCTTCTTTTTGCTCTTTGTCTCCTTTCTAAAAACTTCAGCAATTGTTTCCTCTGTTTCCACATCGGTGGAAAGGCTAGACACAGACATTGTCTTTTGCTTCTTCTTCTTCCTATCATTTCTTTCTTCTTCAGTTGCAACATCTAATCCCATGAGTCTTAAGTTCTTGGCAGTGAATGTTTTGGATTCTATGACTCCTTCATCAACAGAGATTTTAATCAGGAAGTGATTGAAAACTCTATTGAGAGCCTTTCCATATGGTAGAGATGTTGAGGTTTTTTCTGCCCTAATTGCATTTATCATGTGATGGATCATGGGGAAAGGAAGGCTAATGGGTTTCTTTGTGATGAGATGATACAAGATCATGCAATCACCAGTGGTGACCTTTTCAAAGCATCAAGCTATAGGAAGAAGAGTGTGGGAACATATATGGTGAAGTATCCTTGCCATATCTTTGAGATTTGGGGCTGTGATAGGGAGAGAAGGGTCTTTGAGAAGAATGGCTTTGAGTTCCTGAATGGAGATTCCTAACAGATTATACCAGGATTCTTCATACATCTGAATTCCCTCATCTGATATATTAAGGGCTTTACCAAGAGAGATGGAGGAAATAGAGAATTCCCTGTCACCAATCCATGAGGTGATCTTTGGAGGATCATATTGGATGGTGGCATTTGCATAGAACTCTCTCACTTTTTCTTTGTAGACTAAGTCATCCAAGGATATGAACCTCTCCCATTTCTGTTGAATGAGAAATTGGGTAATGTTCCAACCATACTTTTCAATCTCCTCAGGTGAGTAGACTGTACCAGCAACAATAGCCTTAGAACTCCATATTGTTCTCTCTGGTTGCTTCCTTTTCTTCAAAGACTGACCCTTCTTGCCACTTGGAGGCAAGGGAATCTCAATCTTCTTTCCTTTATCTAATTTCTTCTTCTCTTCAACCTTCCTAGCAGTAATCTTAGTGACTGGTTGAGAAGACTCAACCTTCTGTTCTGCAACAGTGGGTTGCTCTGTACTCTGCGCAGGAGGATTCTCTTACTTATCAAGATCAATGGGTGCCTTAGAGGAGATTCCAGATGTGTTTTTAGAAGCAGAATGGAATTTAACACTCATTGAACGCCTTGGGGTTCCACTAGGAGTATGCTTCATCTTTGCTGGCGTTATTTCAGAGGTTCGACGTCAATAATCTTTTGAGGTGGACCAACAAGAATGAAATTTGGAATGGTTTCGTGCGATTTAAGATCAGAGTAAGACGAAATGGGTTCAGTGTTTTTGGTTCTTACCATTTGAGAGCAAGGGATTTTGAGAGAAAGAAGAGAGATGACGGTTTCAGGATAGAATAAGAGAGAGAAGTGAAGTGTTTTAATCACTTCAGAGCAGTTACTGACCAACGGTTTGGAACATCATTATCTGATGTGTAACCGTTGATTGAGACGTGTGTGAGAAAGAGAGAGAAAGAAGTCGTTATAACGGCTAGGAACCTATTTTTGGTTTTTAATAAAGATAAACTCAAGACAAAAGGAATAAAATTAAACAGACGTCTTAAATGCACACATTAATTAAAACAACCAGCAAAACAACATACATTTTTTTGTGTACTTTTATGGTCATATGATTCTCATGACCCTTCTCAAGAGTTGAGAAAGTTTAGGGTTATGACCCTTCTCTTTTCTGAGAAGGTTGCTGGTCTTGACCCTTCTCATCTGAGGGGGTTTCAATGAAATGAAGCATGCTTTTAATGTAACTAAAAGTTTCCTCTAAAAGGGGTTTAGTAAAGATATTAGCTAGTTGATATTTAGTATCCACAAAAACAAGTTCAATATCTTTCTTTTGCACATGATCTGTAATGAAATGATGCTTGATATCAATGTGCTTTGACATAGAATGTTGAATTGGATTTTTAGACAAATTTATAGCTCTAGTATTATCACAAAATATTGGAATACCTGAGTAGCTTAAAGAGAATTCTTCAAGCTGATTCTTAATCCAAAGAATTTGAGAGCAGCAACTAGCAGCTGAGAGATATTCAGCTTCTGTAGTTGATAAGGCAATTGTTTTCTGCTTTCTACATGACCATGAAATGAGAGATTCCCCAAGTAGTTGACATGAACCACTTGTGCTTTCTCTTTCAATTTTATCTCTAGCATTGTTAGCATCACAATACCCAATGAGCTCAAAATGTGTTCTCTTTTTGTACCATAACCCAATATTTGGTGTTCCAACAAGATATCTAAACATTCTTTTGAGAGCACATAGATGAGATTCTTTTGGAGCAGTTTGAAACCTTGCACATAGGCCTACTAAGAAGACTATGTCTGGTCTACTAGCAGTGAGATACAATAGAGATCCAATCATCCCTCTATACTTCCTTTCAGAAACCGGCTTACCCTTCTCATCTTTCTTAATGCTTGCAGAAGGGTGCATGGGAGTTGCCATAACTTTTGCATCACTCATTTGTATTTCTTAAGAAGATCTTTGATATACTTCTCTTGAGATATGAACATACCCTTCTTAAGTTGTTTGATTTGTAAGCCAATAAAGCATATCAGCTTACCCATTAAGCTTATCTCAAAATCACTCATCATTAGTTTTCCAAAGTCAGTGCATAGCTTTTCATTTGTGGCTCCAAAGAGGATGTCATCAACATAAATTTGAACAATTAAAAGTTCATCTTTGAGAGATTTTCTAAAAAGAGTAACATCTATTTTTCCTCTTGAAAAACCATTTTTGAGAAGAAAGGTACTAAGTCTTTCATTCCATACTCTAGGAGCTTGTTTGGATGTTTTTCATCAATAAATCCAGGAGGTTGGTGTACATACACTTCCTCATTTAGAAAAGCACTTTTGACATCCATTTGAAAGAGTTCGAAATCTTTATAAGCAGCATAAGCAAGAAGTATTCTAATGGCTTCTAATCTAGCAACAGGTGCAAATGTTTCATCATAATCAATACCTTCTTGTTGATTGTAGCCTTGAGCAACTGACCTTGCTTTGTTTCTGATGACTTTACCATTTTCATCCATTTTGTTTCTGAATACCCATGTAGTGCCAATAACTGATTGATGCTTTGGAGATGGGACTAAAATCCATACCTCATTTTTCTCAAATTGAGCAAGCTCTTCTTGCATTACTTCCACCCAGGATTCATCAACAATTTCTTCATTTACATTTTTTGGTTCTATTGCTGAGATCAGGGCACTTTGGGAAGCTTCTCTTCTAAATGAACTTCTGGTTCTAACTGGTTCAGAAGTTTCATCTATAATTTGCTCTTGAGGATGGTGAGTTACTAATCTCCAGCTTCTAGGCAATTCAGAAGGGTTGGGTGTTGCTTCAGTTTCAGCTTTTTCACTTGATTCATTACCCATCTCACGTGTCTTATCTGCATCAGTCTCATCATCTTCATTTCTATCTGTTGAACTGTTAGTTTCAATAAACATAACATGCATGCTTTCTTCAACACCTTTAGTCCTAAGATTAAACACTCTATATGCTTTTGATGTGAGAGAATATCCTAGGAATAGTGCAAGGTCAGATTTAGCATTAAACTTTCCTAAATTATCCTTGTTGTTTAAAACATAGCAATCACAGCCAAAATACATGGAAATAAGAAATGATAGGCTTCTTTGCTTTCCAGAGTTCATATGGGGTTTTGTTCATGGTTTTTCTAATTGTAGCTCTGTTCAAAATGTAGCAAGCAGTGTTCACTGCTTCTGCCCAAAAGTATTTTTCAATTTTTGAATAATTGAGCAATGTTCTAGCCATTTCTTGCAAAGTTCTATTTTTTCTTTCTACTACACCATTTTGCTGAGGAGGTCTTGGACAAGAGAAGTTGTGAGATACACCATTCTCTTCAAGAAAGGTTTTGAATAAAACATTTTCAAATTCTCCTCCATGGTCACTTCTTATTGCAATAATGTTAGAACCCTTCTCATTCTGAACTTTCTTTAAAAATGTTTTGAAGCTTTCAAAAGTCTCATCTTTGTGTTTTAGAAAAATCACCCATGTGAATCTAGAATAGTCATCAACTATAACAAAACCATATCTTTTTCCACTTAGGCTAGTATGCTTAGTGGGACCAAAAAGATCCACGTGCAGAAGTTCCAAAGGTCTTCGAGTGGAAATCATGTTGATAGGTTTAAAAGATGATTTAACATGCTTTCCTTGAATGCATGCTTCACATGATTTATCCTTCTCATATTTGATCTTTGGAAGCCCTCTAACTAACTCAAGTTTGGATAATTTCGAGAGAGCTTTCATGCTAATGTGACCAAATCTCTTATGCCAAATCTTCTTTGGAAATTAAGCACATTTGATTTGGTAGATCATCAATACATATGCTATAGAGATTATTTGTTCTATGACCAGTAAAAATTGTTTTTCCAGGCTCTAGACTATTTATTCTAAGTAGGTTATGTCCTTTCACAAATTGAACATTTTGAATCAGAGCAGAGTTTATTTTACCTACTGTACCTACTGCTTTGATGAAGCCTTTGTCATTGTTGCCAAACATGACTAGTCCTCCATCAAAGCTCTCAATGGAGAGGAACTTATCCTTCTCCCCTGTCATGTGCCATTCACAATTTTAAAAGTCTATCCTTATGGAGCTGTTGATTTGAAAAATGAGGAGAATGGAAATGAATTCAAAGTGAATGGCTAGAGAGTTAAATTGTATTTAGGAGGACCTATGCCTAGCACTAAGGGATCCACTTCCTTGAGTGACTCTCCGTGAAAAATTGATTTTTAGTCAGGCTGAGGACTCTTAAACCAAGCGCTAATGGGAGGCAGCCCAGGTTCTAATTTTTCTTGATTTAGTGTCAGTTTTGAGTTTCAGGAATAATGGTTGTGAAAATTGTTTGGTGTTGTGTTGAAAATTCTGTGATTGGAAGTGATTTTGAGAAGGAAATTAATTCTGATACCATCAGTTGTATGAGACAGCACCAGCCATAGCACTGACTGGCGGGTAAAGTTTGAATTTTTGAAATAGAAAAGAAAAGACAAAAGTAAGTTATGCGCTTGCATTAGGGTACAGTGCGCGCACGCAGTGCAGCGCCTGCACCTCTGCGCAGTGTGACGTCAGCAGTAAGCACGTTGCGTTCAATCCCATCAACCCGTTACTTCACCGCCCATTTTCTCTCTCCCACCTTCATCTTAACGCCTAAAAACCTACACCCTCATTACACTTCTCTCTTCTTCCCATAACCGCATTCACTTAAATCCCTAAAACGAAAACCACCCACTCCCTCAACTTCTCCGCCATAACCGTCCACTTTCGCCCATAAAACCTTTGCGGGTTATCTTTATTTTTCACATTTTTCACACCTTTTCTCACTCAATAGCCATGATACCCAAAGCAAAGTCACCAGAAGACCAACCTAATCCTGCTTTTGAAGCCCTATTGAAACGAATGCCCACAAAATTAGCCAGGGAAATCTATGAAATGTAGATGGTTTTGTCATGCAGACGATGCACCCAGTGGTGCTTGAGTGGTTCACCACTCTTCAGTGGGAGACCCTCATGCACCAACCGCCTTTCATCTTGCTGGCCCTGACTAAGGAGTTCTATATGCTGGGATCCCTCAAAAATTGCTGCTCACCCCACCTTTTCCATTGTGCGTGGGAAGATGGTATTTTTTTGTGCTGAAAGAATCAATGAGGTTCTGAAGTTGCCTCAGGTGGAAGACCAGTTTGAAGACTTGGTAAACAATGCTTTTGAAGATGACCTAGAAAGAGCTAAGAGGAGTTTGTGTGTTGCTGATACTGAGTGGGTGCCAGATAAGCCCAATGTGTTCAAGGTGAGAAGAACTGCTTTTAAAGGAAAGGTGAAAGAGTTATCCCTCTGGATTATGAGCTCATTGCTACCAATTACCCACAAATTGTATTGGCACAAAGAGCGCTTGTTGTTGTTGGAGGCCATGGTGTTGAACCTTAAAATCAACATTGGGAAACTAATGGAGAGAGAGAGATTTTGATCTGTGCAAGGAGGACTGTGGGGAGTTTGTTTTACCCCAATCTCATTAGATTGCTGTGTGAGTATGAAGAGGTGGATCACTTTAATGATCAGGAGGAGGAGTACCCTCTAGTGTCTGAAGTTGATTTGAAGTATGGTGTGGCAAGAACTAAAGAGGTGGAGGAAGAGAAAAAGAAGAAGGAGGAAGAAAAGAAAGAGGAAAAGAAAGAAAAAGCTGCTGGTAAGGGTGACAGTGTCCCCTATGATTCAATTTGCTGAAGTGCTTCTGTTTCTATAGTTGCACATGAAGAAAGAAGAGGTTGTTTGGAAGTTTTTGAAAGAAGTACATGAATAGTGTGGGAAAGAATTTGCTGAAGCAGTGGTTCCACCACCCCAATTTCCCAATTGGGTGCTCTCTAGTGATCCTGTAATTGCTGCTTCAGTACCAAAGAAGAAAAAAACCAATGTGACCCATGTGAAGAAGTCTTCCACTACTGCTCCAAAGCCTAGAGATGCTGTGAAGGCTACGGCAGTATCAAAAGGAAAAGCAGTGTTGGTGGATGATGAAGAAGAGCAAGAAAATTAAGGAAGTTCTAACAGTGCTTCCCCTCTAAAGGAAAAAAGGGGAGGAAGAATATGAAGGAAAAAAAATGAAGAAGGTGATGATGGAAAAGAAAAGAGTGTTGTTGGAAGGTCTGCTAAGGATGTTGCAGGATCTAGTGCTGTCAAATCACCACCAACAAAGCAACAACAGGTTCCAGCGCCTGCTCCGTACGATTTGGCTGACAAGTCAACTTGGACACGGATAAAAGTCTGTGTTGTCAAGAGGACGCATTTCAGAACAAGGATTGTTGTGGAGAAGTCTCCTGAGAAAAGCCCCACCAAAAGTGGGCCACCCACACCCCCACCTAAGAGCCCAGTTGCTGCTGCTGTCTCTGAAGTTGCTGCTGGCAATACCAATGCAGCCCGCAGCAGTGATTCTGATGTGGTGGTGACTAGTGTGAAAGAAGGAAAAAGAACCAGAGGAGCCAGTGGAAGCAGGAAGAGCGCTAGGTTGGATGCACGCACAGGGAAATGATTTTTCCCTTATCTTTTTAATAATGTTTTTATTTATGTTTTATTTTGTGTTTTCTTGTTTCAGTGCTGTCTAAGTGCTTTTTTCTTTCTGTTTTTATGTTAATAAAAATGCCCATCCTGAAAATTGATCATTTGACAGTGGGAACACTGTCAAAGATTAAGTTTGGGGGTGGAGTAGTAGTAATATAATGTTCTATTTTGTTATTTGTTTATGTGTTTATTGTGTTTATGCAGCGTTGTTTAGTATAGTTTATATGCTGTCACAGCAGTAAAATAATAATAATAATAAAAATAATAATAAAAAAATGTCTTAGCTTTAAGTAACAAGGCAGAACCTGATGAGGATAACCAGAATCTGTGTAGACTTAGATTTCTGATTGAAATAGTCTCGCCCTCGATCTAGTTTACACTTAGCTCTTGTGCTTTAGAAGTAGGTGTAGGCCTTGCTTTTATAGAAGTTAGGTGAAAACTTAGTAAGAACTGAAACTGCCTGGAATTTGATAGAAACTGCATGTAGGGTCTAAGCCAAGTTTGGGGGTAGCTCTTTAGCATTTATCTTTCATGTTATCAAAGTCAAAAGCATTGTAAAGAGGATGCACACTTGCAAAATAAAAATGAAAGTCAAAACTAAATAAGTTACATTCTTGCAACAAGGGTAGTTTGGTTACTGTGGAAGGAGGCTGTTTTATGGCGACACCATTACAATTTCAATCAAAGCAGTGGTTAAACTATTCGAAAGCATAAAAAAAAAGAGGTGTGCACTACTCTAAGTTAAGTTCAACTCAAAGTGTAAAGTCAATTGTGTTCAAATGTATATTTTAGGGGAGCTACCCTTGTAGAAATCATTGTAAGCCTTGCTTGTAGCTATTGAGAAGGAAGGCGTGGGATCCGACGCCAAGCTTAGTAAGTGTTAAAGCCTCTGAAAGGAGTGCAAAAGAGCACACACTCACTTATGCTAGAGGACAAAAGCTATGATTTCATGAATTGCTAGGGTGTTCTTAATGTTTGAGTCTGAGGGGAAAGCCTTGAGAAAAATAAAGCTGTCAAAAATGTATTTCAATTGCTGTTATCTGTTGTTGTGCTGTGTACCTTGTTGAACTGTAACTATTGTGTTTTCTGTTTAATGCTGTGTAGTTGTTTTGTCCTTGTGCTGTCATTACTTGAGGACAAGCAATGGTTCAAGTTTGGGGGTGTGATAACTCTTAGAATTAAGAGTTATTTATGCCAAAACAAATGAGAATTAATGCTATCTCAAAGTAATTAGTGAAAATAAATATGTCTTTTGTTGATAATTAAGTTGTTAATTGGCTCATATGCTAAAAGGGTATTTTGGGCAGGCTTGGTGCCTTTTTGTTGGATTTTACGTGTGTAATTATTGTGCAGGAATTTTTAGTATGAATGCTATGAAGATGCTATTGTAGCACCGAAGTAGCGGAGGACGTGTTGAGGAAGAATCAGAGTGGTCCCATGTGACAAAATGAAGAAAAGTGTGTTTTGTCCTATGTGAGCATGTGCAAAGGTGTGAAAGCGCATTAATAGGCCACAAAAAGACAAACATTCCTTGATTTTAGAGTTGGCAGCACTGTACCCGAATTTCATTGGCCCAAATTGGTACTTCAAGTGAGAGCGTATACTATAAAAGGGCACTTTAACCTAGAAAGGGTACACATTCCATCAACCCATTGTACACACATTAGCCTCCACAATTCCCTAGGTCAGAGAGTACTGTTCCATTCCTTCCATTGACGTACTTCGACTTCCCCAATCACATTTCCACCATTTTTAATGCTGAAACTCCATTACTGAAATTGGAAACACAGGATTTGCAGCACAGAGACTCTGAAGCAGATCTACAGCATCTGAAGTTTATTTTGAGCTTCATTTCAGTTGTATTTTTTGCATTTCTATGTACACTCTGTTTTAGTGTTGTACCTGTTTTAATGGTTTCATTTATGTTAGTTAAGTTCTATTTTGTTGTGTCCAAGCTCATTATGAGTTAAATCCTTTTATAGTCAAGACTATGGTGATGTAATTATGATATGTTATGTTCAAATGTGTTAATGCTTGATGCTTCATTAATTTGCGTGAGTTAATGTCATACATCCTTTTTAAACTTGATCAATTTAATTAGGGTAGCGTGCTTCTATTTTTGGAAAGAAATTGAAGTGCTGATTTCGCAAATTAATATAGTTTGAAAGGTAATAGGAATATTATCTTTTCCTAGTGAAGGATAGGAATATGAAGCTAGGGCTATAGTGTGATCTGAAACGTGCTTTTCACCCTACGGAATGAACATTAATGGGAGCGTAGGAATAACGGAACCTTAACTACATTCTGTTTCACAGAGATAGGAATATCCATATTCATTCTGCACACTAAATGCTATCACAACATTGATCACAACATTACATCAATATTGACTAATTACGGGTCCTTGTCTTGGCTTATTCATCTCTCTGATTTTACCCCTACTTTTTACTGTTTTACTGTCACTTAATCTTTACTCTTAACTATTGAACAACAATGAATTTTTGCCATGCTTTTACTTTTACTTTTCACTCATTAATTCAAGTGCTAGCAAGTAGAGTTAGTTATTAAACATTAATCCTCATGGAACGATCTTTCTTATCACTTTATCACTTGTTAGACTGTGTATACTTGCACACGTTTTTGCACAACAATGGATCAAAATACTATCTCAAGAGGACTTCATCTACACTAACCTTGTGAGAGAATTCTATGGTTCTGAGTGAGCAAGGACAAGAAAAGCTTTCCTGCTCAAGTGGAAGGGACAATAATTGTGGTCACTCCAAAGCTGCTGGCTAATGCTTTAAATGTTCATCTATCTGGTGTATCTGTCTACAGGGAAGAATGGTATAATCTGGAAAAAATCACCAAACAGGATGTTCTCAATGAACTAATGAAGAATCCTAATGATAACGTGGTGTTATAAACCCTAAAGGACCAAGCTAGGATAATGCATAATATGGTAGTGCACTCTCTTGTATCTAGAAAAACAAGTTTCGAAAGGGTAAAACCAACTGACCTACTCCTAGTTTATCACATGTACAATAGGTATGTGATAAATCTACCTTATGACATTTTCCATTACATGATTGACATTGTCAAGACCCTTAGGCAAACCACATCCCTACCATATGGGATGCTCTTAACAAAACTTTTTAGGTTGAAAAAGATTTCTTTATGGAATTAAAGTTGTATTAGAGAGAAAATTGTTTTCTGGTCTAAGAATGCTAAGCAAATAGGGCTCAAAACATTGAGTGAGAAGACTAAACTGTTTTCAAAACCTAGTAAGGATGTTGTAGAACCTTCCCATGAACCTAACCAATCTTCCACTATGGAAGCAACTCTAGAACATGAGACAACCTAAAGATCCCCACCTAAATCAGTTGACGAAGAACCAGGGAAAGAAATCCCCCAGGGGGAGGCCATTACCAATGAAGAAACCATTGATGACCAAGCCTTCAACAACATACTCTCCCAACATTGAATTGCTAAAAGGAAGTGTTAACACTGAACCTTCTCAAAGCTTTCTTAAGATATATATGTTAACACTAAACCTTCTCAAAGCTGTAGGAAGTGTTTGAACTAATATATAATCATGAAGAAACTCCTGTAAAAGATGCTTTTGAACTCATGGATGAAAAACCCTCTTAGAATGTTGTTCAAGATGAACCTTCTCAAGAAGATACCAAAGAGCAATGCACTGATATAGCTATTTTTTTAAAAAAAGAACCTTATGCTGCTGATGAACCCAATATTCAACCATTTGAGGACATCCATGCTACTGAAGAGATACATTCTCATGTGGACCCATCAAATGTGGAACCTTCTGTTGTTGCTAATCAACCTTCTAATGATAATGTCGGGAATCTACTCTCTCAAAGAGTACCATTAGTTCCATATGGCTCCTCACAGCGGGAGCATGGATCTTTGGAAGGTACAACAGATGGTTTAGTAAAGGGGGATCTTGATATAAATCAACCTCCAATTATGGAAAAAGGAACCCTATGAACTTTCTCCAACTTACAACAATCTCTCTCCCATCGTACAAGCTATTCATGAGATTGTGTAGGACAATGAAAATCAAACCACACAAGTTAGTTCCTTCTCCACTCAAGAAACCAATCCTGAGGTCATTTCCTCCAAATCTCTCACTAAGATGTTCAACACACCAGCAACTACTTCCGGGTCGGAATCCTCCGAGGTTGTCCTTGTCAACGTCGCCTTCTTCCGAGATTGTACTCGGAAAGGTGGGGTACTTCAGATACTCTAATGCCAAAGTCATCAATCATAAGTCAGGGAGAGGTACAAATGAAAGAAGCGTACTTGATTCTGTGGGGTTGTGTCGTATTTATAGAAGCGGGCTAGGGAGCTCTTCGGACCGTGCCTGGTTCCGAGCCGTCGGAGCTGGGCGAGGCGATCTGGACCGTTGATCTTGGGTCCGCGTGGAGATGCGTTTGTTGGGCCAGATCTAGTTGCTTATTGGGCCAATTTCAAAGTGGATTGGGCCTCTATGCCCAGTCCATAACAGTTGCCCCCCGAGTCGAGGTCGGTCTCGGTAGTGCGGGCTCAACATGAATGTCATCAGTACTAGTTATTTCCTGGGTCGAACGATATTGGGGGAGTCAACGGTTTGACTCTGAAGTCTTGGGGTGCCCACGCGCCGTGGTGTCATGAAGATGTGACATTTGGAGGGAACAAAGCGTTTCGTCATGAATGGTTGCATTGACTTTAGTTCCTACTCATTAATTTCCATGGGAACAGTCGTGTCGTTTCATCTGTCGGGTTTCATACCCTCATAAATAGATGACTTGTTTCACTCTTACGTATTCTCGTTCTTTATTCCCTGATTTCTCCCGAGTCTGGTGCAATTTAGTCGGACTTTCTGGCGAACCGACATTGGTCTTCCAGTTCCCGAATTCAGTGTTTACACACAGTCTTAGTCCTTTGTGATTCTGACGTTACGTTTCCAGCGAGGTTCTTCCTCCCGACCTTGAGGTTGTGGTTTCCGAAGTGGGATTCGCTGCACCGAGCCTAGATGGTGGACATCAGAGCATCTCTTGAGTTCACAAAGAGTGTCATGGGGGGTCGAGACCAGTGGTTCAACGTCTGCTCCTCTACCAACAAACCACATATCCTCAGAATGCAAGGGAGATGGTCTCTTTTTGGACGACTTAATGGAGAATGAATTTTCCGATAATATGGTAGAGAATATCCGAGAGGAGAGAGCCCTTGATAATACAATATGGAATTTCCAAGAAGGTGGGGCCCCTGACAATGCAGTAGGGGATTTCCAGGAAGGTGGATCCCTTGACGATGCGGTATAGAGGTTCCATCTTTCTACAAAATGTTGGGAGCCCGAGGAGGCTATCAAAAGAAGGCTTGACGCCACAGATGACGCTGTAGACGTAGATGGTTTACTAGAAGTCGAAGATTGCAGATGGATTTCGAGTGAGATTCATACTGTGAGGTCGTCTTTTAGTGTCGGTCGATGTCACGCAAGTGAGCGGTAGAAATTCAAGGACTTCGTTGGGATGGCAGACCAGGAGTTGGAGCTCGGTCAGGCCGAGGAGGGCGATGCCGTCTGTTCCAATGTCGGGGGATTGAGGTTTTTCGTTCACGCTGCCTGCTTCGAATAGATGGGGATGAGGGTTCCATTTTTCGAGTTTTAAAAGAAGATTCTTAGGATCATGCGGGTGGCCCCTTCGCAGCTTACGCCCAACACGTGGGGGTTCATTAGAACCTTTGAGATCGTGATGCGGGAGCTGGGACGACCTTGCCGGATGAATGTGTTTTTTCATCTCTTCGACATTTTCCGCCATCCCTAGGCTGGGATTGAGAGGCACAGGCAGATCAGGTTGCGTCGCAACAAAAACTGTTCTTACTTCGAGCACGTGAAGGAATCGGTGATAGATTTCAAGCACATATTATTCTTTGTGGGCCCATTGAACGATGCCGCGAAGAAGGAGGTTGCACAAGTTAACGAGCGGGACGAAGTGGTGGAGGGGTTGTTTCCTTTGTCGTGGAGTTGGAAGCACTTCGAGTTCGACACGAAAGACTTCTCCTGCCAAGAATCCAAACTGAGTCCACATGAGGGTCGGACCGTGAGACGGTTAGCGCTCTATAAGACTATTCTTTCTTTAAGAGAGGTGTTTAAGTCCCATACCTTTGTCCCTTGATTTCTCAATGTCGCGATTCTGTTTTGCAGATCAGTTCACTTACCCGAAGCCCTTTGCAGAGTTTGTTGCCAAGGTAAGGGTTGGAGTAACTGGTGGTACCAAGGTCGGGATCGAGCGGGAGGTGCCCCTGGCTAACCGAGATGGGAGTGTAGAGGTTGTCCCAGGCCTTGGGAGAAGAGGCACGAAATGTTGTCTTTTTGGGTCGCTCGTGGTGGTGAAAGGACTGGAAGCGAATCTCTGCCTTGAGGTTGATGTCGTGCCATCGGCTGCTGATTTCGAGGCATGCCTTAGGGGGGCTGAGTTCGGCAAGCGGCTGCTGCACCGGTGGGGTGCCAGAGACTTACTGATGTCACAAGGTAGCAATCCTTCGGAGGATGAGAACCTGTGGCTTGATGGCGAGTGGTTGATAAAATTGACAACTTGAATGCCGCCTGCCTTGAATTTCTAGCAGAAGCGCATGAGTAGGTGGAAAGGCATCATAAAGAAAGGGTTGACCTCCAAGCTCGGTTGGACAGGTTGGAACAGGCTAGAGCTAACGCGGGTGCGGTGGACAAGGAGGTGGCAGATCTTGCCGAGAAAGCTAAACCTGCAGAGTCGGTGCCGGTACTTGAATGAGAGATTGCGGCTATCAAGGTAGAAGGCCAGGAACTGGGGAGCGAGATCGGTAGATTAGAGTCGGTCGTAGCCTCGAGAGAGGAAGAGCTGAAAAAGAATCACGAGGAGAGAGACATGGCTCGCCTCTTTGGTTAGCCATCTGCAAAGGAGGCTCTTGCTGTGCTCTTTCAGCAATGCCCTGTCCCAGGTCGGGGTGTTGTATCCCGGGTTAGACGTTTCTTTGGTGGATCGGCGGAACATGGTTTCTGGAGGGAGAGTTGTCAGGCCAGTGACTGACAGGGCCGAGGAGCCCGAGGTCATCTACCCTTGCTAGCCAGTGTCTTGCAACTTGTAATTTCTCTTTTGCAGCGGCCTCAGGCATGGCTGGTGTCGGCCTTGGTTGTATTGAATTAATGGCACTGTTCTTTTTGGTCTTTTAATGTAAATTGTTTGTTCTAAAATCCCTGTCTTTCTTTTTATTTTGCTTCTTATATGCACAATTCAAAAAGTTTAAAGTTTTTCCTTTGAGCGAGAGTGAGGATACAAGTAAGAGCGTCGAAACTCGGGGTCGTCGCGTCTCGGCGCAGTGCCCCCGAGACTGGTGGCTCCTGCACTCTTTGTCAAGGATGTGTGAAGTGAGTGATCAGAGTTCGGGTTACTAACCTTGAATCTCGAATTTCTGGCTCACAAAGAGCTCCTATATGCCTGGGCCCAGGGGGCTATATCGATCTGAGCTTTAAAGGGACGAAACACTTGAGGTTCTCCCTTGTAAGAATGCTTAGTGAGCCAAGATAGCCTCGACCTCGCGGTAGAGGTCCAGTGGGCCACGCTAGGCCCGACCTCATGGTAGAGGTCAGTTCAAGGCACGTCGGAGCGACCCTTCAAGAAAAGGTAGTCAATTCGAGGCCGCGGGATCAGATGAGACTTCATTCGGTCTGATCACCAAGTGTAGAGCTTGAAGTGAACGTGGAGTGAAGAAGCTCGCATGAGATGGGGTGCAAGGGTATGATCTTGAGGTTGATCAGCGTTCTGTTCATTGCGAAGTAGCAGAGTTCATAAAAATAATCAGTTTATTCATAGGGACTGGAGTCCGAGTAGGAATACAGTCATTAGTAAAAGAAAGATGGGGACGGGAATGGAAATGTAGGTAGAGGTAGGAGTGTTTTTTTTTGTTGAAGACGGTGGGTTTGGTCATGTGTTGTTTTTGCTTGGCGTCGGGGTGACTTGCTGGGTCGTGTGAAATGCTGCTTATTAGTCAGACGATGGAGGGACCCTACAGGTGCCCTTGTGCTTGGACACGCGAGGGGTTAGCCCTTCTTTGTGGTCAGAATAGTGTCTGAGATCGATCAAATTGACCTCAGATATCACTTTCCTACCTCGCCATTCCTTCTTTACGGCTTCCTTATTTTCCGCTTTGTTCGACTTATATTCTGTTTTCAATGACAAGTAATGACACTTTTTGGCAGACTCCAGGTCGACGGCGACGGTGATAATCTCGTCTTCGACGGAGTAGAATTTCATCTTCAAAAGTACTGTGGACGCCACCACTCCAGGTCTTCCCAAGGTTGGTCTCCCAATGATACAATTAGATGGAGACTTATAGGGCAATACCAATAATCGGGTCTCACAGCTTTGGAGAGTTTGTCGGTCCCATACGTGACCATTAATTCAAGGTACCCGAGTGGTGCCGTTTTCGAGTCGTTGAACTCGGTTAAGTCGTCATTGTTGTTGTATGGGGTAAGCTCGGTCTCAGAAACCTTTATTTTTGGTAACAGATCCGGGAACAAAATGTCAGCCGAGCTCCCCTGATCCACCAATATTCTCAATACAAGTACGTCGACCATTATTGGGGAGATGATTAGCGAGATGTACTTTTTTGGTCCGCGGATTGGGAGGTCCTGGTCTGAGAAGATCAGTGTTGGTCCGTCGGAGAGATTGGTGGTCTTGGGGGTGTTGGCTATGCCCAAGATCTCTTTCCACCTTCTCTTCATTATCCTTTTGGTTTCGTCGGAGTCAACCGAATATACTCCCATGATTACTACAGCAACTGTCCTAGATCGTTGCTGCTTAGGCTATTCTTCTTCCTCCGATTCTTCGGAGTCGCTCTTAGCGGGCTTATTTGCCTTGTTGACTCCAGACTTACCCTTCCGTGGTGAGCGAGATCGTTTTCGCTCTTCATCACCGTCCTTCTTGATATACTTAGTCGGTTTCCCTTTCTGTATCATGTCCTCAATGTCGTCCCTCAGGACTCGGCACAAGTTAGTGTCGTGCCCGTGACTTTTGTCGTACCGGCAAAACTTTTTCTTGTCAATGTTCTCCCTTTGAACTAGAGGAGCTAGCCATTTCCGATCTTTGAACTCGGTATTTGCGCACTCAGCCAGGGTTTTGGATTTCACCTCGTTCAGATCGGTGTACTCTGTGGATCAGGGTCGTCTTTCCCGAGAGGTTAACGCTGAATCTTTCTTAGAGGTCTTCCCCTTCTCGTTCCTCTTTACCGTGGTGGACTCCTGGACGGCCTCATCATCCAGGTTGTCTTCTTCGTAACTGACGAACCTCTGAGCTCGTCGCATGAAGTCCTCGAGGTTTCAGAGTCGACGTATACCGACATCAATCTGAAACAGGCTCTTCTTCTGGAGCCCATGTCTCATAAACAGAAGCCTTATATCGTCTCCCAAGTCTCTGACATTGTTCGCTTCTTTATTGAACCTTTCAATGTAGTCTCTCAGGGTTTCGTTTTACCCCTGTTTCACTGCTTTTAGCACATCTACAGACTTCGGCTTCATCCTGGAGGCTGTGAAGCGTGTCGGGAATACTCGGACTAGCTGTTCCAAGAGTAGATGGAGCCCAGTTTGAGGTCTCTAAACCAGGAAAGAGCTGTCTTGCTCAGCGAGAGTGGAAGATCTTGGATTTCACATAATCCGTCGCGTTCTAATACTGCATCATTAGATCAAAGGTATCCACGTGCTCGTCTGGGTTGCTGGTTTCGTTGTACAAGTTCAATTGCGGCAGCTTCTCTAAGAACCTCGACACATTGCAAACTGCAATCTCCCGTATGAAAGGAGTTCGCCTCGCCCGCGGGGCGTTGTTCAGGGGAGGGGAGTGATTTTTCTTACACATGGAACGCCTCCGACGCGGGGAAGCACTGTGAGAACATGAGGAACCGTATGAAGAGGTCTGACTGGGACTTGAGCTAGGCGAAGTCGGGGGAGAGCGTGAGCCATGGCATTAGTTTCCTCTACTAGGCGGAGAGCTGTGGACGTGGCCTCTATGGCTGATCTTCCTCCGAGGTGGAGAACGACGTCGTTTCAAAATGAAGGTGTTCTGGATAGAGGATTTGTCAAGACGTAGGATCGAGGCTGCGGTGGTGTTGGCTTGTACAACTGCGACCTCTTCTTCCATCTGAGTGAGTTGTAACTTCTATTGGGCAATATCCCGGCTTCGCCTGTCTAGGACGTCAAGAATCTGGTTCACCGCTTGGACCAGTACCGAAACTGCCTCGGCATCGGGTGGAGGCGAGAGGAGTCGGGCAGACTGTGCCAGCTCTGCGGGTATATCTTGTACGTGTCCCTCGAAAGTATGACCCTGTGTGGGCCCGACTTTGATGCCGCTCAGCGGGCGAGGTCGACTGGAAGTCAGAAGTCATCCTCGCGGAGCCATGGGAAAGGATTTTGATTCAGTAAGCGATGACGATCAACTCCCACTGTGGTCACCAATGTTCAGTACGTGACTTTGGATCTCAATCCTGAGTCAATAGTTGTTGATTGATGTCTCCGTATAGTCTTCTCCTTGGCCTAAGGTCGGAAAAACGCCTTCTGGGTCGCAATCCTCCGAGGTTATCCATGTCAACATCGCCTTCTTCCAAGGTTGTACTCTGAAGGGTGAGGTACCTGCAGATACTCTGATGCCAAAGTCAACAATCAGAAGTCAGCGAGAGGTACAAATGAAAGAAGCATACCTGATTCTGTGGGGTAGTGTCGTATTTATAGACGCGGGCGAGAGAGCACTTCGGACCGTGCCTGGTTCTGACCCATCGGATCGGGGCAAGGCGATTTGGATCGTTGATCTTGGGTCCGTGTGGAGATGTGTTTGTTGGGCTGGATCCAGCTGCTTATTGGGCCAATTTCCAAGCAGATTGGCCCTCTGTACCAAATCAGGAAGAAGGATCAGCTTGACACTTTGGGAGAACTTTGTCACAATGGCATGAAAATCCAAAAACCTCGCCTAGAAACACTCTGGCATTTGAGAATGTGAATAGATTCCTATTTTCTCAAACTCCCATCTATGATTCCTCTATTTCCAGAATGCCTGAAGCTTCTGGTCCATCAAAGTTTCCTTCTGATTTACCTGCTCAATTTGGATCCCTTAGATCCTATTGCCAAACCATGAATGCACCACTCTCCTCATATGATAAGGCACCCCTTAGCAGCAAACCTCTAGTGGATAAAGATGAATCATTCACCTATAGGGATAAGAAGGAAGTCATGGCTGCTATGAGAAAAATGAGGGCTCAACATGATAAACAGATGAAGAATATGAGAGTCCAACAGGACAACCTTCTGATGAGCATTGGAACTCTTCAACAAGAGCATAAACTTGAAACCGAAAGGAACTTTGCCTACCAGCAATGGATGATGCAGAAGGTCATTCCCTCTGTCATGCCAAATGTCACTCCACCAGATTTTCCACCACCACAGCCTTTCCAAGACATTCCCCAACCTACAGCCTCCGCAAACTCCTTAGATGACTCTTCTCCTACAAAGTAGCAACCTAATTTCTTGTCTTCCCTCCTTTTTGTTGTTGACAAAAGTGGGAGAATAGAGAGTAAGGTTTAGCTACTTAGTAAGAGTGTTTTTGGGATTTATGTTGACAAACTAATTACTCTTTTGGATATTTTGCTATGTGACTAGTGACACATATGGTTGTCATACTACATGTTTTTAATTTTTCTTTTGGTTTATATATGTTAATTATCAAACTCCTATACTCACAATGTTTAATATGATCTATGGTAATTACCCTTTTGCTATAGGATTGGTATGAATGTTTAAAATCCATTTAAAAAATCTGTTCAACATGCTGGCAAAAATCTGATCAACATGCTTAAATGCCTATCTTTAAAAATAGAAAACTCAAAACTTACTACAAGTTTGTCATCACCAAAAAGGGGGAGATTGTTGGGATAAGAATCTCTTTCTATGTTTTGATGATACAAAATAAGTAAGATTTAACTTTTCTAATATAGTGTCATTTAAGATGCTTGCTAAGTGCTAAGAACAGGTTTCCTTGCATAGCAAAGTATGGCTCTACCTTGGACTTAAAAGAGTGTAAAAATACAAGGGTAGAAAAGCCTTGAGAAGGTTAAAATATGAGAAGCTTAACCAAGTCAACAGAAGGTTTGACCAAATTAATAGAAGGTTTGACCAAAAGTCAACGAAAGGTTTGACCAAAAGTCAACAGAAGGTTTGACTGGAAGTCAAACTAAGGTTGGCCTCACCAAGATCCTAAATGAGCAAGTTCATCTTTGAGAAGGTTAAAGAGTAAGAAGAATGAATCTTGAGAAGGTTACTAGGAAATACAACCAACTCAAGCCAAACACATTAACTCCTCATGAATGTTTTTCAGTTGCATTAAGTGTAATATTCAAGCAATAAATGTGTTGGAATGTTTTAAATATCAAAAGAGGGAATGCTTGATTATTCATAGGATGCACAAAAGGTGTTTGTTCAACACTATGAAGCTTGAGAAGCTTCCTGCTAGTTGGAACAGCCTGCCAAAAGTACCAAGTCAAGTCATAACAGCTACGTATGGACAGAGAGGAGTACAATGTTAGCTTGAGAAGGTTCAGATGTTCAGATAAAATACAAAGTCCAGCTTGAGAAGCTTCAAAAGCTGTCAACTAAATTAACTTTCATCTTGACCTCCCTACAAGCCTAGGGCCTCTTTCAAACGGCTCTCTTCAACCTTCTAACGGCTATATTTTGCATTTGGGACTATTTAATGACTGGTTTTTGAGATTTACAAGTAAGAGATTGAGTTGGAACCTTCTCAACGTTCAAACTTCTCAAGTATCCAACCTTCTCGTCCCACACTCAAAGCTTCTAAAAGTTAAATTTTTGGGATTCTTTTGTTGAGTGTGTGTTAGCTTGATAAGCATCATTGTATACACTTTGTGTAATTTATCTTCAAGCTCTTAAACATCCAAAAACCCAAACCCCTTATTGTAAACACTATCTTCTAAACATCTCACCAAATTAGCTAGAGAGAGGTGAGGGTTGGTGGTGATTCTACTTGATAAGGTGACTCTTAGGAAACTAGTAGAGAGTTTCTAAAAGGGTGGAAACAGTTTGGTGTAGCTGTGTAAGAGAGCACTTGTCTTTTGTGTGTTGATCAAAAGTAAGTGGTGTTGTAAGTCTTTTATGGTTGAGCAATGTAACACCCCCCTTTTACTATTACAATTAAATAGACAATTATCAGAGTCACCTCGAAGGGCGCTACATTTTTCACCATTTTAAAAAAAAACACCATTTATTCCAAAAAAAAGTCTCCAAAATAATTTATATAAAAGAAATCACCAAGCAGCGGAAATATTAACCAGTTTAAACATCTCCAGAATTAACAATTAAAGACATCTCCAAAATTAATTAAAACAATTTCCAATAACTAAAATAATAGTTCAAAACGATAACTAACGACTCCCCGGTGCTACATATCAGAGCTGACACAGACCCAAACGAGAGAGGAAGCAAAACCTAGCAATTCCTCCACGAGCACTAGCGATCACCTGCAGCGTTGCCGCATGAGAGCAACATTCCAAGCAAAAGGGGTGAGTCTAACAGAGATAATAAGCAGATGATAAAAATATGCTAGCATCAGGTAACTACAGCAACACAATACAATTACACCATATCACAGCACCAGATACCAAAGGAAAAATCCATTTGACAGTGAACCACCAAAATTATAACATTCATAGACAATGGGATGATATGCAACCCCTCCAGTGGGCATATGCATGCGGTACCGATCACCAAAATGAGCCACGACGGGCATATCACCAATAAACACCAGAGGCAGAGCCTATATCACCAAAACATGCATATGACAATGCGACACCATGATTATGCACCAACTCACCATAACAAGTATTTAAAATAAATACTATATCACCAGAATCAAAACAAATGATTTCACCAAAAATAGCACCAAGTTGTAGCATCACAGCTACCACCAAACTCTCCTGAGCATACCAGCACCGCACCTGAAATATTAACACCAGACGGCTCCACAACGCGGACATAACGCACGCACACCACGCACAAGACTGGCGCACAGCGCCTAGGCACATCGCACCTACTTCAGCGAATTAATTAAAATAGCAAACGACATCAGATTTCAACAAATAAATACTTGTTGGAAAGCCCTATGGGTCTGGTTATCATCCCTAAGTTCAGTTTTTGAAGAAGAGTGTCCAATAGGTACAGTTTTCGAAAAGCACACGGGCTAGTTGCAAAAGAGGACAGTTTCTGTCCTTCAAATTCAAGCAATTCCAAAGTGACCAAAACCCAATCAAATTGCATGAAACTTGTGCATAAACTGGGGCAAATTTTGTCTAGTTTTCAAAGAAATTGGATTCGTTCGAAAAGGAGTTCTTTTGAAAACGTGGTAACCAAAACACTGACCCTGTGTCCAGATTGTTTCCAGAATCTTACTCTAACTTGTGGAATTCATATCTCGAGCTACACAACTCTAAACGCAACCAAACCAGTGCCAAATTAACAAGCATTAAGTCTATTTTCCAGAAAAATAAACCACATAATTTTTCGGTCAATACAACGTTCCCAGTCACCGAAATACCGAATCTATACCCAAATCATTTCCAGAATTTTAACCTAACTTGTATCGCCTATAACTCGAGCTATACAACTCCGAATTTAACGAAACCAGTGCCAAAACGACCGGCGTTAAGTCTATTTTCAAAAAAAATCAACCTCATAATTTTTGGATCAACCAAACAGCGCCAGTTTTAGAAAAACCGAACCTGTGTCCAGAATCGCTAAATTGCCAAACACCAAACCCTAACGGCAACGACACCGCAACCACCACAACAAAAACGACAATTCGACAACGCGACAACAACAATCAACCACGCACAGCAACAACAAAAACACGAACAATAACAACACCATCATCGTGATACAACAATCACGCAACAACAAATAACGAAACAAATCACAATAACGTGCAATAATCATCAAAGCACTAATCTCAACGAAAACACGATATGCAACAACACGAACAATTCAACAAAACCCTAGACTACCCACACATAATTATCATCAACCCATTATCAAGGTTAAGCCCACCCTTACCTCGAATAACGTAAGCTCCGGAACACGACGAACGAGACATGAACAAAACCACAGCAACACGAACGATCTCCTTTTGAAATTCTTCGCGAAACCCTCCTCTTCTCTCCCTCTTTGCGCCGCGTGCTCTCTCTCTCACTCTCACTTTCGTTTTTCTTTTGCTTGCTGCGAATGAGGGTTTGGCTTAAACCCCCAGGGTTTAAGTTGAGGGCTCAGTAAACACTGGGCTCTCTACGTCACCACCTCCTTTACTCGTTTCACCTCCTACGCATATAAAATATTAACCTTTTAATTTATCTATATCCCGCCTCCAAATTATTTTAATAATTCAATCAACTATTTTAATTAAATTATTTCCGGGGTGTTACAACCCTCCCCCACTTAGAATCTTTCGTCCTCGAAAACATACCTGATTCAAACAGCTCCGGATAGGACTCTCGCATCTTGCTCTCCAACTCCCATGTCATGCTTTCACCAGCAGCTCCTAACCAGACCACTTTCACCAGGTTTATCTCTTTGCCACGTAAAGTCTTCACTTCACGATCTTCAATTCGCACAAGCATTGTCTCCACAGTGAGATTATCCCGCACATGCACATCATCCATCGGAATCACATGGGACGGATCCGAAATATACTTCCGAAGTTGCGACACATGAAATACATCGTGCAAATTCGAAAGATTAGGCGGCAAGGCCACCCTATAAGCAACATTACCAATTCTCTCAGTGATCTGATACGGTCCAATGAAACGAGGAGTCAACTTCTTTGTCTTCAATGCACGCCCAACACCAGCCATAGGCGTGACTCTCAAAAACACATGATCACCAGCTTGGAATTCTAAATCCTTCCTTCTCTTATCATGATAGCTCTTCTGTCTACTCTGCGACGCTTTCATTTTCTCACGGATCAATTTCACCTTTTCAGTAGTCTCTCGAACAACCTCGGGTCCAAGAACAATACTCTCCCCAGATTCATGCCAACACAACGGAGTCCTACATCTCCGACCATACAATGCCTCGAACGGTGCCATCCCGATGCTAGAATGGTAACTATTGTTGTAAGTAAACTCGATCAATGGAAGGTGAGTATCCCACGCACCTCCCTGCTCAAGAACACAAGATCTCAACAAGTCTTCCAACGACTGAATGGTCCTCTCTGTCTGTCCATCAGTTTGAGGATGATAAGCTGAACTCAACCTCAATTTAGAACCCAACGCTTCTTGCAAACTCTTCCAGAAATCAGAAGTGAACCTAGGATCTCTGTCAGACACAATGCACAAAGGAACACCATGCAACTTCACAATCACCTGAATATAAATCTTTGCCAATCTCGACACCGGATACGTGATATTGATAGGAATAAAATGAGCAGACTTCGTCAATCTATCCACAATCACCCAAATTGAATCGTGCCCCCTCACAGTATTAGGTAACCCTATCACGAAATCCATAGAAATACTATCCCACTTCCATTCCGGAATCTCCAACGGTTGCATCAACCCAGCAGGCTTCTGATGCTCCACCTTCGATTTCTGACAAGTCAAGCAGGAATACACAAACTGCGCCACATCACGCTTCATACCAGGCCACCAAAACATCTTCTTCAGATCCTGATACATCTTTGTAGCTCCCGGATGGATACTCAACTTACTCCTATGACCTTCTTCTAAAATTGCTCTTTTCATCTCCTCATCATCAGGAATGCAGATTCTTCCACGGTACTTCAATACATTCTGCGCATCCAACTCAAAGTCTTTATTCTCGGATTGATCAATCCCAACCATCAGGTCAACTAATTTAACATCTAACTTCTGAGCTTCTCGAATGCTAGCCATGAATTCATTATCAATCTTCAACATCCCCAATCTGACACTCTGAGGCGTCACTTCACAAACCAAACTCATATCCCTGAACTGCTCAATTAATTCGAGTTCTCTAACCATCATTGCTGACATATGCAACGTCTTTCGACTTAAAGCGTCAGCTACCACATTAGCCTTTCCCGGACGATAGTTCAAGCTAAAGTCATAGTCTTTGCGCTGTCTCATATTCAACTCTTTCTGATCGAACAGATACTGCAAACCCTTATGATCACTAAACACCTCAAACCTCGAACCATACAGATAATGTCTCCAAATTTTCAACGCGAACACAACTGTAGCAAGTTCTAAATCATGGGTAGGGTAGTTCTTCTCATGAGTCCTCAACTGTCTCGACGCATAGGCAACTACCTTACCATTCTGCATAAGCACACCTCCCAACCCCATCTTGGAAGCATCACAATACACCACAAACGACTCTTCCGGATTAGGCAACGTCAGAACAGGAGACGTCGTCAACCTCTCCTTCAATTCTTTGAAGCTCTCTTCACAACAGTCATCCCAGATGAAAGCTTTACCCTTGCAAGTCAACTGAGTCAACGGAAGTGCCAACTTCGAAAATCCTTCTATAAACCTCCTATAGTAACCTGCCAGACCCAGAAAACTTCTAATCTCAGTAACTGACTTCGGAGACTCCCATTGTAACACGGCATCAACCTTAGACGGATCCACGGCAATTCCATTCCCCGAAATAACATGACCCAGAAAGCTAACCTCTTTCAACCAAAACTCACACTTAGACAGCTTCGCATATAATTTCCTGTCCCTCAGAATTTCCAATACCAATCTCAGATGTTCTGCATGCTCCTCTTCTGACTTAGAATAAATTAGGATGTCGTCAATGAATACCCCCACAAACCGATCCAGATACTCACGAAAGATACAAGTCATGTACTCCATGAACACTCCCGGCGCATTAGTCACACCGAAAGGCATCACGGAATACTCATAATGCCCATAACGGGTTCTGAAAGCTGTCTTCTGAATGTCTTCGTCTTTCACCTTGATCTGATGATAACCCGATCTCAAATCTATTTTACTGAACACCTGAGCACCCACCAACTGATCCATTAAGTCATCAATCCTCGGAAGCGGATACTTGTTCTTAATAGTCACCTTATTCAGCTGCCGATAGTCTACGCACAACCTCATACTACCATCTTTCTTTTTCACCAACAACACTGGAGCTCCCCACGGCGACACACTTGGCCTCACAAATTTCTTTTCAAGCAGATCCTCGAGTTGCTTCTTCAGTTCTGACAATTCAGATGCAGACATTCTATACGGTGCCATAGACACAGGTTTAGTATCAGGTACCAGATCAATAGCAAACTCAACCTCTCTCTCTGGTGGTAAATCCGGAATCTCGTCGGGAAAAACCTCAGAAAACTCTCGCACCACCTGCAACTCATCAACCTTCGCTTGGCTCTCAGCAGACAATGACGCCATTAATGAAAACAACTGGACGTCTTCCCTCATTACCCTATGCAACTGACCAGCAGACAACAAACCAGACTCTTCCTCTTCAGGAGAAAAGAAACTCACAGACCTTTCATGACAGTTGATATGAACATGGTTATCAACTAACCAGTCCATACCTAGAATAACATCCATTCCGCTCAGCGGCAAACAAATCAAGTCAACGAGAAAATCATTACCGAATATCGATAAAGGGCATTTAGCACAAACAACCGAGGTAGTCACCGAACCCTTAGCCGGAGTATCGATAACCATCTCCCTCAACATAGAAGATAAAACAAGATCTAATTTCTCAACACATGCAGTAGCAATAAAACAATGGGTAGCACCAGTATCAATAATAGCAATAAGAGGAGAATTATTAATATAGCATGTACCTCTGATCTCATTCACTGCATCTGACCCCGCCAGAGCGAACACCTTCCCAACGGACCTTTCTTTCTTCGGTTTAGGACACTGAGTGCTGATATGACCACCCTCACCACAGTTGTAGCATAACACATCCTTTCGATCACAGCTAGACGCCATATGACCCTCTTTACCACACTTGTAGCACTTCTTCACATCACCTGGACAGTCAGGACGCTTATGACCGGGTTTACCACACTTGTAACATACCACACTAGCAGCAGCATCTCCCCCACTAGGTCTCTTACCCACAGCAGTTCTCTGATTGCCCTTACCAGCTGGAACCTCATACGGCTTCCCACGACTCGAGAAATTCTTCTGCCTATCCCTCATGACTCTAGAATGAGCATTACTGTCTTCCTCGAAGATTCTGCAGCTGTCAATCAACTCCGAGAACACCCGAATTTTCTGATACCCTATCGCCTTCTTGATATCAGCCCGCAACCCATTTTCAAACTTGATGCATTTGGAGAATTCAGCACCAGCCTCACCATAATGTGGATAGAACTTCGCCAATTCAATGAACTTGGCAGCATACTCAGTCACCGACATATTACCCTGCTTCAGCTCCAGAAACTCAATCTCTTTCTTCCCACGGACATCTTCAGGATAATACTTTCTCAGAAATTCTCTGCTGAACACAGCCCAAGTGACCTCTTCATTCACAGTCGCCAACCTCTGCCTCACCTCCAACCACCAGTCATCAGCCTCCTCTGCCAGCATATGAGTACCATACCTGACTTTCTGCGCCTCAGAGCAATCCATAACACGAAAGATTCTCTCCATCTCTTTCAGCCACGCCAAAGCACCATCAGGGTTATACTTGCCCTTAAAGGTAGGAGGATTCTCCCTCTGAAACGTAGCCAAACTGCGCGACCCAGCATCACCAGCAGCACCTGGGTTATTCTCCACAGCTTGAGCCACAGCATGCAAAGCAGCAGCGAGTGCAGCATCGTTCCGTCCTGCCATCTCAACCTAACACTGCAACAGAAACTATAATCAGAAACGAGTAACAATTACTCAAGTGTTACTCGACTCGACCACTCGACAACTTGGCCGGACAGACCGAACTGCTCTGATACCACTAATGTAACACCCCCCTTTTACTATTACAATTAAATAGACAATTATCAGAGTCACCTCGAAGGGCGCTACATTTTTCACCATTTTAAAAAAAAACACCATTTATTCCAAAAAAAAGTCTCCAAAATAATTTATATAAAAGAAATCACCAAGCAGCGGAAATATTAACCAGTTTAAACATCTCCAGAATTAACAATTAAAGACATCTCCAAAATTAATTAAAACAATTTCCAATAACTAAAATAATAGTTCAAAACGATAACTAACGACTCCCCGGTGCTACATATCAGAGCTGACACAGACCCAAACGAGAGAGGAAGCAAAACCTAGCAATTCCTCCACGAGCACTAGCGATCACCTGCAGCGTTGCCGCATGAGAGCAACATTCCAAGCAGAAGGGGTGAGTCTAACAGAGATAATAAGCAGATGATAAAAATATGCTAGCATCAGGTAACTACAGCAACACAATACAATTACACCATATCACAGCACCAGATACCAAAGGAAAAATCCATTTGACAGTGAACCACCAAAATTATAACATTCATAGACAATGGGATGATATGCAACCCCTCCAGTGGGCATATGCATGCGGTACCGATCACCAAAATGAGCCACGACGGGCATATCACCAATAAACACCAGAGGCAGAGCCTATATCACCAAAACATGCATATGACAATGCGACACCATGATTATGCACCAACTCACCATAACAAGTATTTAAAATAAATACTATATCACCAGAATCAAAACAAATGATTTCACCAAAAATAGCACCAAGTTGTAGCATCACAGCTACCACCAAACTCTCCTGAGCATACCAGCACCGCACCTGAAATATTAACACCAGACGGCTCCACAACGCGGACATAACGCACGCACACCACCCACAAGACTGGCGCACAGCGCCTAGGCACATCGCACCTACTTCAGCGAATTAATTAAAATAGCAAACGACATCGGATTTCAACAAATAAATACTTGTTGGAAAGCCCTATGGGTCTGGTTATCATCCCTAAGTTCAGTTTTTGAAGGAGAGTCTCCAATAGGTACAGTTTTCGAAAAGCACACGGGCTAGTTGCAAAAGAGGACAGTTTCTGTCCTTCAAATTCAAGCAATTCCAAAGTGACCAAAACTCAATCAAATTGCATGAAACTTGTGCATAAACTGGGGCAAATTTTGTCTAGTTTTCAAAGAAATTGGATTCGTTCGAAAAGGAGTTCTTTTGAAAACGTGGTAACCAAAACACTGACCCTGTGTCCAGATTGTTTCCAGAATCTTACTCTAACTTGTGGAATTCATATCTCGAGCTACACAACTCTAAACGCAACCAAACCAGTGCCAAATTGACAAGCATTAAGTCTATTTTCCAGAAAAAAAAACCACATAATTTTCGGTCAATACAACGTTCCCAGTCACCGAAATACCGAATCTATACCCAAATCGTTTCCAGAATTTTAACCTAACTTGTATCGCCTATAACTCGAGCTATACAACTCCGAATTTAACGAAACCAGTGCCAAAACGACCGGCGTTAAGTCTATTTTCAAAAACAATCAACCTCATAATATTTGGATCAACCAAACAGCGCCAGTTTTAGAAAAACCGAACCTGTGTCCAGAATCGCTAAATTGCCAAACACCAAACCCTAACGGCAACGACACCGCAACCACCACAACAAAAACGACAATTCGACAACGCGACAACAACAATCAACCACGCACAGCAACAACAAAAACACGAACAATAACAACACCATCATCGTGATACAACAATCACGCAACAACAAATAACGAAACAAATCAAAATAACGTGCAATAATCATCAAAGCACCAATCTCAACGAAAACACGATATGCAACAACACAAACAATTCAACAAAACCCTAGACTACCCACACATAATTATCATCAACCCATTATCAAGGTTAAGCCCACCCTTACCTCGAATAACGTAAGCTCCGGAACACGACGAACGAGACCGAACAAAACCACAGCAACACGAACGATCTCCTTTTGAAATTCTTCGCGAAACCCTCCTCTTCTCTCCCTCTTTGCGCCGCGTGCTCTCTCTCTCACTCTCACTTTCGTTTTTCTTTTGCTTGCTGCGAATGAGGGTTTGGCTTAAACCCCCAGGGTTTAAGTTGAGGGCTCAGTAAACACTGGGCTCTCTACGTCACCACCTCCTTTACTCGTTTCACCTCCTACGCATATAAAATATTAACCTTTTAATTTATCTATATCCCGCCTCCAAATTATTTTAATAATTCAATCAACTATTTTAATTAAATTATTTCCGGGGTGTTACAAGCAACACTCAAAAAAAACGCTTATTTGCGAGGGACATTAGCGAGGGAATAACATTCCCTCGCTAAAACTGACTTTAGCGAGGGAATTAGCGAGGGAATGTGATTCCCTCGCTAAAACTCACATTAGCGAGGGAATTAGCGAGGGACCAGTCCCTCGCTAATGGTTAGCGACGGAATTTTCAACATTAGCGAGGGACTGGTCCCTCGCTAAGTGGAGGCGGGAATTTGAAAACTTTAGCACGAAAAACAAGGTGGTTAGCGAGGGAATTGGTCCCTCGCTAACGTGAATCTGACCGTTAGCGAGGGAATTAGCGAGGGAATGGTTAGCGAGGGAATTAGCGAGGGAATTGGTCCCTCGCTAATTCAGTCAAATTCACGCAAATCAAGGAGTTTAGCGACGAAATTTTAAATCCCTCGCAAATTAAAGTGACTATTAGCGAGGGAATTAAAATCCCTCGCAAATTTTTTTACTTTTTTTTTCCTTAAATCCGTTTCAACCACACAAACACACAACCACTCTTCTTTCTCACTCAACACACCCTCACTCTTCTCTCCTCTTCACCATTCCTCTTCCTTTCCTCTTCCTCTACTCTCCACCACCACCACCACCACCACCACCATCACCACCACACAACCAACCAACCACCCTCACTCTTCTTCTCTCCTCTTCACCCTTCCCTTCCTCTTCATCTACTCTCTCTCTCTCTCTCTCTCACCTACAAACACTAACCCACTACCACACAACAACCACCACCCACGACCACCACCACACAACCACCACCACCACCTTCTTTCCTCTTCCTCTCCTCTCTCTCTCTCTCACGATTTCCCCCTTCCTTATTCTTCTCTCCACCTTCTTCCACCACACCATGCACCACCACCACCTACGAATTTCTTTCCTCTTTCTCTCCACCTTCCACCACCACCACCACCACCAACACAACCACAAAATTAATAATATAATATAATTTTCATTAATAGTATAATAATAATAAATAGCTTCAAAAAAAAATAATAAATATAAAAAAAAAACAAGCCAATCAAATTTTAAAATTTGAAAATTTGCACAGACATTAGCGAGGGAAATTTCCCTCGCTAATTAGCGAGGGATACAAAATCCCTCGCTAATCCCATTAGCGAGGGAACTGGTCCCTCGCTAATTCCCTCGCAAATGACCATTAGCGAGGGAAATTTCCCTCGCTAATATCCAATTTTTTTGTAGTGCAAAAGCAAGGAAGTCTTTTGTGGTGGTTGAGCAAAAGCAAGTGTAATAGCTATTTGGAAAATAGTGGAAATACTCACAAGGAAGTGGGGAGAGGACGTAGCCAAGGATTGGGTGAACCTATATAACTCTACTGTGTTATTTACTTGCTTTCCATATTATTATCCTACTTGCTATTATTTGTCTTTTGTTTTTCAAACTAAGAGAATGTTCGTTTTTTCAACCTTCTCAAAACTGTTTTAAACTAGCAACTCTTTTCAACCCCTCTAAGAGTAATTTAAGGCTTACTCTCACATTACACGCTAAAAGCTATTCATAATCATTTCTATTGTTTTCAAGCCAAGAGAATGTTAATTTCATCAACCTTCTCAAGACAGTTTTCAAACAAAACTATAACCTCTTAACCAACTAATATTTGTTTGAATACAACACTTCTTTTATAAGTTAAAGTTATCTTGAATAATTCTTACTACTCATCATCCATTATAGATATATTCACAGTTTGTTTTTGAAACTAACTTCAACCTTCTCATCTCCAAGTTTATCTTGAGAATATTTTGGCGAGAAGGTTTTCAAGTCTCAAAATTTAAAATGGGTACACAATTCAACCCCCCTTCTTGTGTAATTTAGTCACTTTCAAAGCGGAGCGGCTAGAGTTTTACCTCACTAATCGTGCTAGTGAGGTCATGGAGAAGTGGACTCCGAGTTTCTAGGGGCTAGGCGTAATTAGAACCGTTGCTCATAATTAATCCAACAGTAGACCGTAAGTAGAGCGTGGCCGAGGAAGGCTATGGCCGAGGCAGAAAATACGTGCTTGGAGCGCAAGTGTTCAACGCACATAGACACATCACGTTGGAGCAGTTAAGGTCAACGAACAAAAGACCCCATGGAAAGAGCAGCGACTAGAGTTTTACCTCACTAATGGTGCTAGTGATGTCGTGGATGAGTGGAATCCGAGTTTCTAGGGGCTAGGCGTAATTAGAACAGTTGATCATAATTAATCCAATGGTAGGCAATTGTAGGCTCGAGTAGTGGCCAACGAAGGCTCATGTGTCTGTGTGTGTAAGAGTACTTGTACAGTTTGAAGATGCAAATTAATAAATACACAAGTGTTTTACTTATTTTGTCTTCATTTTATCGCCTTCTCTTTATGTTTTCTTAGTTTCGTGGATAATCGGCGCCACATATCCCTCTCACACCTAACCTATAACACTCTTTAGAGGAGTTAGAGAACCCAAATCTTTTATTAATCTACATTTAGGCATCAACCCTCCAAGTCTTTTATTATTGGTCTTTGAATATTTAAAGGAAGACTTATTATGTACTCATTAATAAATCATTTTAAAAATAAAATAAAGTGACTCCAAAACGATACAAACTCACACACTAGAGGATAATAAACTACCTGCCAACCAACTGAGCTTCACAAACTTGTAGCAACTTAACGAAATTTTGTCTTCTTTTTTAGGCCTTTTTTTATTAAAAAATTTGAAGCTCAAAACCCTTGCTTTAGGAGCTTAGACCTTGGGTTAGCTCTGGTAAAGAACCGACTTTACCGGTAACGAATTGTACGATAGGGGATTTGGCTAACCACTTGCATCCCTCTTTGGTGATCCGTGTGATTCTCCTCTCTTAATAGAATTTTTACCACACTGAAACCTAGAGTTAAGACCTTGGAAGTCGGAATGGAATCTGAACTCAATATCATATTAAATCTCATGATACCATGTTATACATACCTCGAAAACCATGTAAATCTCATTGTACTTTGTCCTGATACCATGTTAATAATTTTTACCTCTTGACTGACGGCAATTCATTTCTCACCTACCAAGTAAACAAAACTGTTAGTGGCCAGCAAGTGCATGACAGGCTTGTGTGCCAATACATGTTGCTTTAAGCTGTTAGCCCGCCACTTTGCTCAGATATATGGCCTGGCTTTTTTTTTTACAAAAGAAATATCACATCATTTCATTGAATATAATTGTTTTGATACAGGTTGCGGTAATAAAATCATAAATTTTGGAACAAGCATCAAGTATTGACGCCCTTGTAAGGGTATGAGCGACACGATCCGCTTGCCTCTTATTAAAGCTACCCTGAGAGCTGGGAAAACTTTTCAAAATGAGATAATAATACACTCAACTCCGTGTTTTTGCTTGATCCTTCCTTGACTCAGTTCACAGTTGGTAAACAATCCAATTTTATAGAGACTGACAGTAGTCACAAATCACTCAACCAAAGAAGAGTCTTCCATAGTCCCATTCCTTCCGCTTGTTGAAGAGTACAAATTGCATTAAACCACGTTATCTTGCCTTTAACAAATTCACCCTTATCATTCCTAAGACACATACCGATACCATATTTATTCGCGTTATTAAAGATGGCTGCATCCACATTGCACTTGAAGGAACCACTGCTGGTTTTTGGCCAACTGAAACACGCTGGCTGATATTGCTGCACATGCAGATCCCTCCCTGAAAGTCTGTTGCGCGCTGCCACCCAATCATTCAGCAAGTCTGTAGCGCTAGTAACAGCCTAGTAAACACATTGGAGATTATTGTTCCACACTTTATAATTTTTTGCGCTTCCAAAAAGCCCAAATCATCATCGCGAAGGTCTTCTTCTTCGATTAGTCCAGCTACGTTAACAATTTAAAAAAATTTCATAAAAGCTGTCGCTAGAATCCTTAGTTGTCCGAAGCATATTTAGCAATCCGCACGCCCTCCACACCGTCTCAGCCAAAGAAAAATCAAAGAAAAGATGCCACTCGTTCTCCTGATTTCCATTATTCATGAGACTGTTACCTTCACACCTTACATGTCTTCGTTACAAATTACATCTAGTAGGGAGACATCCCCTAGCTGCTCTTCACAACAATATATTTATCTTTTAAGGTATCTTGATCTTCCAAATTAACATCCAATCTCCGTCAATCCTTAGATGAGTTTTGTTAGTCATCTTTTCCATAATCGCATAGTATGCTGCTCTCATCGAGAATTGGCTATTTCGACTCCACCACCACACCAACCTGTCCTCCTCGGCACCGTACAACATTTACATCGCCTTGATACGGTTTGCTTCATGAGAGTTGAATAATTGATCCACCAATCTATAATCCCACTCACGAGAATTATGGAGCCATAATTCCTTAACACAGATTCTCAAACCCAGCAACTGTAGGTGAATGAATATAAGGATCATGGCTTCCTTTCAGCCATGGGCCATGCCATACCGAGATATTCTCACTGTTCCCGAATCTCCACCTTGATCCCAATTTGATCACTACTTAAGAAGCGAAGATACTACGCCAAACAAAACTAGGATTATGGCCCAAGCGAGCCCCCATAAGATTACCATCTTGAAAATATTTAGCTTTGAACACCCGAGCCACTATAGTATCTCCATGTGTTGCGATGTTCCATGTCTGCTTCTCTAGCATTGCCATATTTAAACCGTGCAAGTGACAGAAACCCATACCTCCATATTCCTTCTTCATAGTTAGTTTGTCTCAACTCAGACACCGAATACCACGCCTGTCACCACTATTCGTAAAAATATGCAAAACTCTTTCTTTTGAATAGATTAAAGTTTTATTTGGAAAGAATACTTCATATCATATATTAAAATTAAAAAATACATACTCAGGTAACAATTGAATTCACAACTAAAAGACGCGATATCAGTCACTTACATTAGTGATACAAAAACTGCAACCTCTCTTTAATTTTAATGTCACAAAATTTAATAACGAAACTAGAGATAAAAATTTTTAAGATAAAAAACAAAATAAATTTCATCTAATTCATCACTAATTTCTCCTTCTTAATTTCACTTTTTTTGTAGTGAGTTTTCAATATATCAATATATATTAATAAATATATATGTCGATACTTCCATATGTACCTTTCAATAAAAGAACACACTTCTATTGTCTCATGATAACCATGTGTTGAATAGGTCTCTGAGTAAATTGCACGCTACTATGAGATAAGGTTTGTCTAACTGGTGGAAAAGATATACAAGTCCACAATGATGATTTCGTTGAACCTTTTCAAACTTTAATAATAGAGGAAATTTTATTAATATATTGATTTATCAGTATGACAAATATTCCACTCAGTGACTCACCTAAGTCAACTTGTTATAGAGGAAACTTTTTTCAACTTGATCCAAGACACACAAAACTCATGCTACCCTTTATGTCCTATAAATAGAGGCTTTTCTTTCCACACATATACCCACAGAGAAACATTCTTCGAATCTTATATCCAAAGAGAAAAATGAAGACCTCATTCCTAGAGTTTTCCATAATTTGTTTTGTTTTACTCTTTATTGGCATAAATTCTGCAGCACCTGAACCAGTGCTTGACATTTCAGGCCATAAAATAAGAACAGGTGTCAAGTACTATATTTTACCAGTCATAAGAGGCAAAGGTGGTGGACTAACAATTACAAGCATTGCTAACAACAATAACAACAACAACACATGTCCCCTTTATGTGGTTCAAGAGAATCTTGAAGTTAAGAGTGGCCAACCAGTTACTTTCACACCTTACAATGTAAAAAATGGTGTCATCTTAACCTCAACTGATCTCAACATTAAATCCTCTTTAACAACACCAACTACATGTGCTGAATCTCCAGTTTGGAAGATTCTTAAGGTGTTGTCAGGGGTATGGTTTTTGAGCACTGGTGGTGTTGAGGGAAATCCTGGTTTTAACACTAATGCCTATTGGTTTAAAATTGAGAAAGCCGGCAAATATTATGTGCTTTCTTTCTGTCCATCAGTTTGTAAATGCCAGACTTTGTGTAGAGATTTAGGGATATATATTGATGATGATGGTAATAGGCACTTAGCTCTTAGTGATAAAATTCCATCTTTCAAGGTTGTGTTTAAAACGGCTTAAGCTATAAGGAAACCAACACTTGAGATGAATAAAACTAGTCAAAATTGGAGTAGGTCCTTCTTTTGGTAAAGGCATCAATATCATAAATGTTATGCACATCATCTGATTTTGTTGAATTATATGTACGTTTTCTGAATCAATGAGTTCACTTATTAATTTAGTATCACTCCAGAACTGAATTCTAAAACGAGTCTTGCACGAATCTTTAGAACCTGTTATAAACCTGTGAAGCACACCCGGGAAAAAATGGATTATTGTTATTTTCGTTCTTGATTTTGGTAATATTAATTTTAGAGGTCCTTGTGAGATGACTAAGGTTACTTCCCTTATTACTACTTTTTTATCCTTTTCTAAGCAAATTGACCTGCATACGGCCACCGATCAAATCGGCGTCATTGTTGGGGATCTCTAACAAAGATTAGCCATTTCAAGAACACACTAACATCTCTAAAAGTTTCTTTTGCATTTTTTTTTGTATTTATTGTGTTTCAATGAAAGATCAACTAATACAAGGGGTAAAACTCTATTGATTCAAAATAGAGATGCAGAGCAAAACTCTGGTTTTTAGTTCTGACAAACTATTATTGAGCTCTCATAGAGAAGTTTCAATTCTGATTTTCTTTTTATTTCCTAACTGCCCATAACTGACAGTTTCTTACAGTATTTATACACATATATTCTACTTGATATTACAATATTGCCCTTATTTATCCCTATTCTTCCTATTATAAACCCTTGTCACCATTGATCTGCTATCAATACTCCCCTAGGACTTTCACCTTGTCCTCAAGGGGAAAACTAGGAAAAACTTGCTTCAACTTGTCCACCAGCTCCCTAGAGTTTTCACAAGACGGCGGGTCCTTCCACTTCACTAGCACTTCAACAAGGCCATGAGAGTTGTAGCATAGCTCTACAAGAACTTCATGTTCTGGTTGCAGTGTTCCATCTTCAATGAGAGCTGTGGGGATTGGCTGAGGTGTGCAGCTTCCTAGGACAGATTTTTTCAACTTGCTAACATGAAAGACAGGGTGGATTTTGCACTCTGCAGGTTGCTCCAACTTGTAGGCCACAGTGCCTATCTGGCAAGAGACTTCCACCTGTAAGGTGTAGCCTTGAGGTATACCCAATCACCTACTGCTAGGGTCAGGTCCCTCCTATGCTTATCTACCTCCTTCTTCATGGCAGAAACTCTGGTGTGGTCTTCATAGAGTTGATTCACCTCCTCTACATTGGAGGGAATGGCAGGTCCTTTAATAATAGGGCTAGACTCTCTCCCATATAGTGCTTTGTAAGGTGTTATCCCAATGGAGACATTGAAGTTGGTGTTGAACCATTGTTTTGCCCAGCATAGCCATTTGGGCCAAGAGAGAGGATTGTCTCCTACATAACACCTCAGATATACCTCTAAGAACCTGTTATAGTGACCTCTGTCTGGCCATCTGACTGAGGGTGGAATGTTGTACTGTATTTCAACTTGGTGCCAGCTTGTTTAAACAATGCTTTCCAGAATTGACTCAAAATGATTTTGTCTCTGTCAGAAACAATTGTTTCTTGGAACCCATGCAACTTGACAATACCATAGATGAAGCTGTGAGCTGTCTCACTAGTTGTATAAGGGTGTCCCAACAATAGAAAATGGGCACTCTTGGCGAGTCTATCAACCACCACCAATATAGTGTTATGTTTCTCCACTCTAGGTAGTCCACTGATAAGATCCATTGATATATCTGTCCATACTTTTGTGGGGATAGGGAGAGGCTGGAGTACGCTAGCAGGACCCAAGGTCTCTACCGTACTCTGTTGGCATTGTTGGCACCTCATTATGTATTCTTTAATATCATGTTCCGTGCCTGTCTAATAGAAGACATTAACTATCCTCTTATATGTCCTGAAAAATCCAGAGTGGCCACCTTGTTAAGAAGTGTGGAACTCAGATAGAATTGTTGGAATCCTTTAAAAATTCCTGGGCAAAAGCACACTATTCCCCTTGTAAAGGAACCCTTGTTTAATAGGGAAGTGTTGATGCTTTGCTGGTTTAAGGGATACTTGCTGCAGAAGTGCTTGTAACTTAGGACAATTCTTGATCTCCTCCTCCCAATCAGACCATTCTGGTAATGTAACACTAGAGATTGCAGCAAATATCATCTGTCTTGATAGAGCATCAACTACTTTGTTGGCATTTCCAGGTTTATATTGAACCTCATTCATCAATGCTTGAAATGTGGAGGGTTCATTTTGTTAACCCCAATGGCATCACTAGATATTTATAGTGACCCTCATGTGTCCAAAAAGGAGTTTTGGGTATGTCCTCAATTTTCATTCTTATCTGGTGGTAGCCAGATTTCAAGTCTAGCTTGGTAAACACCCTAGCACTAATCAATTCATCAAGTAGCTCATTTATCAATGGAATAGGGAATTTGTTTGGGACTATTAGTCAGTTCAAAGCTCTATAATCCATACAAAACCTCCAGTTGCCATCTTTCTTTCTAACAAGTACTATAGGACTAGAATATGGACTAGTACTTGGCCTTATAATCCATGTTCTAAGCATATCATCCACCAAATATTCTATCTCACTTTTTTGGAAGTGGGGGTATCTATAGGGTCTTAGGTTAGGTATGGAGGCTCCCTCCTTTAAGACAATAGCATGATCAGTAGCTCTAACAGGTGGTAGTTCACTATTTTCCTTAAAAATGGTAGCAAACTCAGTGAGGACATGTTGAATTACCTCAGGTAAGGGCTGATGACGTGATTCTGAGCCTTGCAAGTCTCTGCACTCCACCATATAAGCTTCCTCTGGCTGTTGTAGCTCTACCATGATCTCTTTGTTTGTTGCTTCTCTTTTGGAGAGAGAAGAATCTCCCTTTAAACAAATAGTTTTCTTCCCCATCCTCACCTTCAAGGTCATGTCCTTGAAGTTAGCTTTGATGTTTCCCAATTTCTCCAACCAATAAATTCCCAACACAAAGTCTTCATCTAGAGGGAACACATAGCAATCACCTTGGACCAATATACCTTGCAGTAACTCTACATCCATAATCTCAGCCAAATCTTTAGGTCGTTGCAACCTTACCTCTGCTCGAATATCCTCCCTAAATACATTGGAGAACAAACACAAGAATAGGTTTTGGTGTTGAACTTTTACATGACTGGAAATGGTTTCATAGCTCTTGCGATATTCCCTAACCATGCCTTCTTGATTCATGTTCATCAAGGTCTCGAAGGCGTTAGTTATCACTGTTGGTTGAAAACGGTGAAGTATCGCCTCCTTCAGAGCTTCCCACAATTGGACTTCGCAGTGTGATACTCACCACTACAAAAAAAACAGGGATTAGCGAGGGATATTTCCCTCGCAAACTGACCAAAATCCCTCGCTAATGGTCATTTGCGAGGGAATTAGCGAGGGACAGGTTCCCTCGCTAAATCCTTCCTCGCTAATCCATTTAGCGAGGGATTTAAAATCCCTCGCTAATTAGCGAGGGACTATTCCCTCGCTAATTCCCTCGCTAATTAGCGAGGGATTTGAATCCCTCGCTAATATTGAGAGACACGTCGCCAAGTTCTGACAGCCACGCGTCCACTATTCCCTCGCTAAATCCCTCGCTAATCCTTTTTTTTTTTTAAAAAAAAATTTCCCTCGCTAAATCCCTCGCTAACCCTTTTTTTTTTTTAAATTTTTTTTTCCCTCGCTAATCCAATTTTTTTTTTGTTAAATTTTTTTTTCCCTCTCTAAATCCCTCGCTAATCCCTTTTTTTTTTTTTAAATTTTTTTTTCCCTCGCTAAATCCCTCGCTAATCTCAATTTTTTTTTCTGCTAAACCTATTTTTATTTTTTTATTGATAGACCTGATTTTATACCTGATTGAAATAGCTAAAACAGTTTTAATTCCATCCAAATCAACATAAAATCCGAATTAAAACAACATATTATCCGAATAAAAAATAACATAATATCCGAATAAAAAAGTACAGAAATGTCAAACTATCCTAATAGCTGCCGTCAGACTCCTCTGATTCCTCTGACTCCTCTGACTGCTGAGCTTGCTCCTGATCTTCCTCCTCATCTGGAAAAATATTCTTGCTCTTAAAATAGTTATACATCAGCTCCTGTCTCCTTAGCACCATATGCAGGAAAGTCGTTAATTGTCCACATCAATGCCGCTCTCATCATAAAAATTTTCTTTCGTGCTGCATCATATGTCAAAACACCCCCCCACAATCTCTTAAGATCATCAATCAGAGGTTCCAAAAAGATATCAATATTAGCCCTTGGATTGTGTGGACCAGGTATAAGACAAGTCAAAAACATATACGGCTTAGTCATGCACATCTCAGGAGGAAGATTGTAAGGGGTAACAATGACTGGCCAACAAGAGTCGGGTGACGCCGATGCTTGGATATACGGAGTAAATCCATCAGAGCACAAGCCAAGCCGAACATTCCGTGGGTCTGAGGCAAAATCAGAATGCACTTGAACAAAGTGCTTCCATGCTTCACCGTCAGATGGGTGGCGTAAAATGTCCGAGGTACACTTATTGTCATAATGCCAAGTCATTTTCTGCGCAATTTCGGCCGATGCAAACATTCTTTGCAACCTTGAAACTATAGGCAAATAGAACATCGACTTTATCGGGATTGGTTTATAATTACGTTTTGCCCCTTTACGATCGTGATACCTCGGTCTTCCACAGAATTTACATTCAAGTAGCTCACCATCGTTTTTACCAAATTCGTTGTTGTAAAATAACATGTGCCCTTCTGAACAACAATCAATTTTCCTAAAATTCAATCCCAGCTTCGAAACTAACTTCTTTGCTTCATAATAACTTTTGGGCAAACTATCCTTATTAGGTGTCGCTTCCAACATCATTTCAGTCACATAGTCTAAACCCACCTCAGAAATATTACTCATCGACTTGAGAGATAAAAGCTTCACACACATAGATAATTTTGACTGTGGGGAGTCTTCAAACAACGGTTTGTTCGAATCTATTAACAAGTTATAAAATCTTTGTGCTTCTTCATTTGGAAGTTCATCATAATCGTCATATTGAGGCTCATCAAATGGCACATTCACCCTAAGACCATCACAAATCATGTTTTCCATCGACTCAAAAATTTCATTACGTGCAACACCAAAACCAGAACTGCTTGAAGCCCCTGCGTCAAAATTTGGACGTCCTTTTTCTCCATGTTCCACCCAAATCCAATAATTAGGCTTAAAACCCCAACGATACAAGTGTTCCCTAATTTCATCATCGGTCTTAATAGGTATTCCGTCGCATTTTAAGCATGGACATCTAACCCCCTTTTCCCGTCTAGCCAATTCATGTCGCCACGCTACAACAAGAAACTGTTCAACCCCAATTACAAAACTTTGCTTTAAACCCGCTCTTCTAGGAAATAACCGATCATACACCCAATCACGATTAAATTCATACCAATTCATCTACACATATTTAAGAAAATGTGTTAGATTCCCATAACATTCCCAATAACCTATCAAGTTAGTGGCATCGATATGATCTCAGTGGAGATGATTCCGAGCCGAGTATGGGGGTCAAGGACAGCACAAAACCCTTTTCCATCCAAGTAGTGAAGGAAGTTATTTCATATAACTCCCAACCTTACCGTTGTTAGTATCGTCTCGCAATTATCTCAATGGAGATGATTTCGAGCAAATTATGGGGGTGAGGGACAACACCTCACCCTTTTCCATCAACAACACACAGTCATCTAACCTAGGGTTCATCAAAACAACAATTAAACAATTTTCAATTAACAACTCTAAAATAATACACTTTTCAATTTCAACTATTTGACACAATTAACAACATACACAATTTTTAATTCTCAATAATTTTCAATCTAACTCTTCTCAACAATTTCACTTTAACAAATTTATATTCATTTTTCAATTACTAACATTCACATTTCACAATATTCACTCAATTTTAACTCATATTTCACACTTAATCCTACAACTCACATTTTACAATATCACTTAACCAATCCTAACCAATTCACAACAACACACAACAACAACAACAAATAATTCAATCCTAACTAATTCAAAACTTAACACACAACAACAATAACAACAACAAATAATTCAATCCTAACTAATTCAATCCTAACCAATTCAATCCTAACCAACAACAACAACAATTTATTTTAAAAACAACAATTTATTTTAAAAACTAACTGTTATGAGCGAGATTGACGTCCGGTGAGGTGGTTCGGTGACGGTGCGCACTCCGGTGCGATTGTAGGCTTCAAACACCAAATTTCAATCCTAACAAATTTCAATTTCAAGCAAATAATAAATAAATTAAAACAACTTCAATAAATCAAAAATTAAAATTATAACATCATAAAAAGTGCAAATCAAAACTTACAAATTGAGGGAAATGGGAGCTCCGGTGGTGGTGGTGGTGGTGGTGGTTTCGTGGGGGGTGATGGTGGTGGAAGAAGAGGCAAATCGTGAGAGAGAGAGATAGAGGAGAGGAAAGGAAGAGGAGCTCCGGTGGTGGTGGTTTCGTGGGTGGTGGTAGTGGTGGAAGAAGAGGGAAATCGTGAGAGAGGGAGAGAGGAGAGGAAGAGGAGTTCCGTGGGTGGTGGTGGTGGTGGTTGTGTGGTGGTTGTGGTTGTGGATTTGAGAGAAGGGGGTGAGAGAGGGGAGTATTCGGATGGGTGGTGAGAGAGAAGAGTGAAGAGTGAGAGAGAAGAGTGAGGAAAAAAAAAGAAAAACGGTCCATTTATTTAGGTTAGCGATGGATTTTGCGAGGGACAGCAAATCCGTCGCTAATTGTCACATTTTGCGAGGAACATCAAATCCGTCGCTAACCTCATTGTTTTGCGTGCCACGCGTCCCTAGGCACTGCAACGGTCAGAACGTTTTGCGAGGGACATCAAATTCGTCGCTAATCCGTCGCTAACCTCCTCATTTTGCGTGCCACGCAATTTCAATTTGGCGCCCTGTGTTTTGCGAGGGAAATTCCGTCGCTAAATGTGCCCATTCCGTCGCTAATGTCCAGAAAAAATGAGAAGACCAATTCCCTCGCTAATGTTCAGCCAATCCGTCGCTAATTCTTAAATTTGCGAGGGACCAGGGTTCCCTCGCTAACGTCCCTCGCAAATGAGCTTTTTTTTTTGTAGTGCACCATTGTAACCACAGCTTCCCCCTCTATTGCCATCATCGCCGCGTCCAACTTCTCGCCCTCCCCAATTTGCTGCACCTTGAAGAATCGTTCAAATTTTGTTAACGAACCGGGTGTGTCTTTGCCGTTAAAAACGGGTAAATCAAATTTGTGTAACCGTCGTTCCCTTTCACCGTAACCTCCGCTGCTATCGGTATTCTCCTTCAGGTTGGGGTTGCCAAATAGCGTCACTACTGTCTCTTGCTTCTAGAACGTCATCACAATTAGCTGATCAAAGCGAGTTGCATGTTCTTTGAAGAAATTTGATTACGTGTCTCGAATTCTTGCATCCTTCTTTCCCCTCTTCGAAATGTGAGTCCATCGGGTTTGTAGCAATCTTCTTGCGCACCATTGATGTGTCCATATTTGCATCATATTTTCATTGTTTTATCCATGCATTTTTAGTTTAATTAGTCGTGAGTTCTTTAGTTTTGTTTAATCTTTTATTTAGATTTGGATAATTGCATTTGGTATATTGTGTTTTGTAGGAAACGAGCATTTTTAGTGTTGGAAAGTGGCTTGGTGGAGTTGATATGGAGCTAGGAGTCATTTTGGAAGAAATCGAATGAAAAAGAGACAAACAGATAAGTCCACCACCAGGGTGTGCTTCGCGCCACACCCTGGTGTGAAGATTTCAAGTTCTGTTGCGAAACACGACCTGGCAGTTTCGAGTTTAGCGAATTTTAACCTAGTTTTTGGGCTGTTTTGGGCCCTCTCTGTGCTTAACTATAAATAGGAATTAGAAATACTTGCCTAGGGTTCTGACCTTCATATTAGAGAGGAGCTTTAGAGGCAAGGATCAAGAATCTTCATCTTCTTTTCTTCTCAAAAACTCTAGTTTGAATGTTTCTTAACCTTTTTCCATGGATTATAACTTTGATATGATTGAGTAGTTTTCTATTTCTAGGATTGGGTACAACCCTTGGTATGTTTATGAGAATGAATTGAACTATTTAATTTCCCCTTTTATTAAATTTGATCATGCTTTGATTCTATCCTTATTGTTTTTCATTCTTGTGAATTTGTTGGCCACTTGTTTGCATTTCATAGATAGTTAGGGAAGAACTGAGAGGTGAACCTAATTGTTAGAACTATAAGGATTGAACTTGAGACCTAAATCACGAAAGTAGGTTTAGTCTTTTGACGAACCGATGAACTATCATAGAACTTAATGGGTTTAGTTTGAATTCGATTACCACGAAAGTAGGAGTTGTTTCAATTGAACACTGTTTTTGTTACTTGAGAGAGAACATTAGCTTCCTTAGGATAATTCACCTTCAAAGAGGATCAAAGTTAATAAAAGGAAAATCTATTTGCAATCATAAATAATCCTTGTGGAAATCCCAATCCTAGGATCCCTTCCTATTTTATAACAACAAACTTTATTTTCTTGCAATCTTAGATTCTATTTGATTTTCACTATTTCGTTATTACAATTCTCTTCAAATTAATTTAATTAGATTATAATTAGTTGGTACTCAAAAATCACAGTCCCTGTGGATTCAATCTTTTTACTACTTGACGAAAACCGTACACTTGCGAATTTTTCACATCAACCATGAAAAAAAAATTCCAGAACCGACACTCTTTGATATCAGTTGAAATATCGATTGATACAAGGGGTGAAATTCTATTTATTCAGAAAAGAGATGCAGAGCAATACTCTGGTTATGAGTTCCAACAAACTATTCTTGAGTTCCCATAGAGAAGCTTCAATTCTGTTTTCCTGTTATTTCCCAATTGACAGTTTCTTACAGTATTTATAGACATATATTCTACTTGATATTACAATATTGCCCTTATTTATCCCTATTCTTCCTATTATACACCCTTGTCACCATTGGTTTGCTATCATTCAGGTTGAGACATTGGAATTGCACAATTTCTGAGAAACAACAGTTTTAACTATAATCCGAAAAAATTAGTTCCAATTAGCTTTCTCAGGTTACCTCAAATTTTTTGCAGTGACTGATAAGTGGATTCTGCTGTGGAATCTCGAAACCCTCATTGTCAGTCCATTACTCTTGTTGAAACCCTAAAGGTGCCTGAAATAGTTGATGTGAAAAATAACAGTTGTTGTTACTTCAAGAGTACCTGAACATGTTGATGATGAACAAGACATACCACTCTCTGAAAATTTCAAAAATATGCATATTTAGAGGGAAGTGGAAATTTGTCATTGATTATTTCGACTAACCTTGAATCTGAACATGAAAATCTGCTTCCAATTTTTAGGGAATATAGGGAAAGTATCAGATGGACCTTGGAGGACATTCCTGTCGAGGTAGTGTGTCAAATACAGCAACAACTCAGGCCCTTGATTCTGGATGTGTGGAAGAAGAAGGTGACCAAAAATGTGTGCGGTAACCATAAAAGATCCTTCTTTGGCAAATATCATCCACCCACAAGCTTCAACTTCTCCACTTAAAAGTGGGAGTTTTCTTTCCTTATTCTTCAGTTATACTTTATGCCTACATTGAGGAGAATGGGTGATTTGAATGTGGGGGGATATCTTTTTGTATTTATGTTTTTATTTTTAACTATAAAAAAGAAGAAAAAATTGTTATGTTAAGCCCTTTGAGCGTATTTATCTCATTCTTTGTTTATACCTCATTACAAGCCTAAAAGTAAAAAACATTGATTTTAGTAAATCATAGGGAAGAAGTAGCTTTGAATTAAAAATTGCATACTCAATAAGTGTGAGGGTGTTCAAATTATCTTTATAAATGGTTTCTTGGTGGAAGGTTTGACTAGTACATTTGTTTGGAAAAAAAAGTATATCTTTGTGTTTTGTATGAAGAAGAATAAAGTTGTCTGGAGGAAGTTATGAGAAAAATTTGCTAAAATAGAGAAATTCATCAAACTTTGTTGAGTTGAAATGCCTCTCATACTCACTTTACAATCATTGATTTTTTTGTCTTATTTATTTTATAACTTAGTTCTCCTTAGGATTATCCCACCTTAACATTGGCCCTATTACAACCTTATAGAACTCGACTAGCATTCAACATAAATGTTAGGCTTTCAAGCCGACGCCCTTCCTTAGTAAATGACCCCAGTTTGGGAGGCAACTGTTCTGGACTAAGTTTCACCCTATAAAGTTGAACCAGCCTTAGCGATTTATGCCCATGATCCAAAAGTTCACAGTCAAGATTGATTCCTTCCATCGCACGGTCTAGATATGACTTCAGGATTGTGCGCCTAACCAAAGGAATTATGCCACATCATTGGCACAGTTCCCTAACATACAATATCCTTCAATGCAATAGGTACGGTTTTATTACTTCCCGTCACCTTTTTCCTGAGCTGACTCGAGCGTTGGAGTGTGTGCAGGTACGACCCCTTGTCGGATCAACGCGAAGAAGTGCATCCTAGAACATCATTTGGAGAAATTCTGACATCAAACCTCGATATCATCTAGGCCCATCGTCATTGACTGAGACCGACTTCAAGAACAGGTCAATTATGATTGGAAGAATGTTAATGTTGAGCAATTTTTGATTAATTCTCTTGATCTGGCTACTGAGACAGACACATAGTTTCTTCCCCGACCCCTTCGAGTTTTGTTGTGGCACCGTATATTTTATCACATATTCGTGGGTTAATTGGCTACGTACATTCGGTTTTGCCATAACGTCAAGAGAACCCACTCAATTATATTGACGATGACTGAATTTGGAGTTCAAGAGTTTTGGACTTAATTCCTTAAATTGAGTTATCAGAATGTTTATATAGACTATGATTTTTGTGATAAGGTTATGGAGTATAATTGTCGTTGGGCGCCTTTGCACTGTTATGAGAATAAAGAAACACTGGTATTCTCAAATGGCGAGAATAGACTCCAATTATGTTGAAAGTTTTATTTCCCCTTGTTGAAAGGTTTAGTTTTGAATTTGAATTAAAGATCCAAACTTTGAGTACATAAAGTGTTACTGATTGAATTTGGTGGAACATTTGTAAAGGGGTTGTTGGAACTACAATCTCTCCACAGAGCACAGTTTCTGCAAGCCCGTTGGGGTATGTAGAAATAGTCTCACGCTTGGTTACTTTTGTACACGGTGAAATATGATTATACTTTTATATACAAGGAATTTTCAGTTAAACACACACAACTTTCTGTTCTGAAGCTGGAGAGTTAGTAAGGACACCTTACAAGGTATTTTTTGCGAGGGATTTTCAAAATAATAGGAATCCATTGACACTAAAGTGAAAGAGAAACACAATATTTCTTGTTCTATAGCATGTATGTGCTGAAGTTCTTATCATGAGAGTGCTTCCGATAGAGTCTACCTATATGAGAGTGAAGTGGGGCCGCTTTTTGGAGATTAAGTGTTTGACTCCTAAAGCTCTCATGAAAAGGATACTTGACACAAGGCCTTAACAAATGCGTCACTTTACAATTCGTTCAATAGTATCGAGATCTCATGTGTAAGTTGATTTATGCTTGTTCTAATGAATAATTGGTTCAAAGCTTGTCTACCAATCTATTCGGGGATGAGTGAAACAATGACCTTCTAAGTAAAGGTTCAAATCGCAAGATACCTTTGCCGAAAACATGTGATTTCCGCAAGATACCTTTATTGACTTATTGTACATGATATTCACAATTATTTGAAATAATGATTTTCTATGTTTGGTTTTTCTTCTTTGTTGCAGCATTATTCCCACCAAGAAATTGTTCTCACATTTTTTAACCCAACTTTAAGCTCAAATTAACTAGTTCTTATAGGGCACCTTCTGATTCTGTTACTCATAAGGCACATGCTTATTCTGTTGCTCATGATGAGCCCATAGTGGAAGGTAATGGGAAGGGGACCACTACATGAAAGGTGTAAACTAGGAGGAATAGAGTAGGGGCCATAAGGGAAAATAGGAAAGAGTGACATGTCTCTTGAAAAAAGATTTCGTTATTTAGCAATAAATAGGGTGAATGACGGACTTGTATTTAGTGAAAAGGTACTCAGGAGAGAATATCCTCTCTGAAATAGGTGTATTTTGTAACACCCCCCTTTTACTATTACAATTAAATAGACAATTATCAGAGTCACCTCGAAGGGCGCTACATTTTTTCACCATTTTTTAAAAAAGGAAAATCTCCAAAATAATTTATATAAAAGAAATCACCAAGCAGCGGAAATATTAACCAGTTTAAACATCTCCAGAATTAACAATTAAAGACATCTCCAAAATAAATTAAAACAATTTCCAATAACTAAAATAATAGTTCAAAACGATAACTAACGACTCCCCGGTGCTACATATCAGAGCTGACACAGACCCAAACGAGAGAGGAAGCAAAACCTAGCAATTCCTCCACGAGCACTAGCGATCACCTGCAGCGTTGCCGCATGAGAGCAACATTCCAAGCAAAAGGGGTGAGTCTAACAGAGATAATAAGCAGATGATAAAAATATGCTAGCATCAGGTAACTACAGCAACACAATACAATTACACCATATCACAGCACCAGATACCAAAGGAAAAATCCATTTGACAGTGAACCACCAAAATTATAACATTCATAGACAATGGGATGATATGCAACCCCTCCAGTGGGCATATGCATGCGGTACCGATCACCAAAATGAGCCACGACGGGCATATCACCAATAAACACCAGAGGCAGAGCCTATATCACCAAAACATGCATATGACAATGCGACACCATGATTATGCACCAACTCACCATAACAAGTATTTAAAATAAATACTATATCACCAGAATCAAAACAAATGATTTCACCAAAAATAGCACCAAGTTGTAGCATCACAGCTACCACTAAACTCTCCTGAGCATACCAGCACCGTACCTGAAATATTAACACCAGACGGCTCCACAACGCGGACATAACGCACGCACACCACGCACAAGACTGGCGCACAGCGCCTAGGCACATCGCACCTACTTCAGCGAATTAATTAAAATAGCAAACGACATCGGATTTCAACAAATAAATACTTGTTGGAAAGCCCTATGGGTCTGGTTATCATCCCTAAGTTCAGTTTTTGAAGGAGAGTGTCCAATAGGTACAGCTTTCGAAAAGCACACAGGCTAGTTGCAAAAGAGGACAGTTTCTGTCCTTCAAATTCAAGCAATTCCAAAGTGACCAAGACTCAATCAAACTGCATGAAACTTGTGCATAAACTGGGGCAAATTTTGTCTAGTTTTCAAAGAAATTGGATTCGTTCGAAAAGGAGTTCTTTTGAAAACGTGGTAACCAAAACACTGACCCTGTGTCCAGATTGTTTCCAGAATCTTACTCTAACTTGTGGAATTCATATCTCGAGCTACACAACTCTAAACGCAACCAAACCAGTGCCAAATTAACAAGCATTAAGTCTATTTTCCAGAAAAATAAACCACATAATTTTTCGGTCAGTACAACGTTCCCAGTCACCGAAATACCGAATCTATACCCAAATCGTTTCCAGAATTTTAACCTAACTTGTATCACCTATAACTCGAGCTATACAACTCCGAATTTGACGAAACCAGTCCCAAAACGACCGGCGTTAAGTCTATTTTCAAAAACAATCAACCTCATAATTTTTGGATCTACCAAACAGCGCCAGTTTTAGAAAAACCGAACCTGTGTCCAGAATCGCTAAATTGCCAAACACCAAACCCTAACGGCAACGACACCGCAACCACCACAACAAAACGACAATTCGACAACGCGACAACAACAATCAACCACTCACAGCAACAACAAAAACACGAACAATAACAACACCATCATCGTGATACAACAATCACGCAACAACAACTAACGAAACAAATCACAATAACGTGCAATAATCATCAAAGCACCAATCTCAACGAAAACACGATATGCAACAACACGAACAATTCAACAAAACCCTAGACTACCCACACATAATTATCATCAACCCATTATCAAGGTTAAGCCCACCCTTACCTCAACTATGGTGGCGCAAACTCCCTCCTAGCCTCGTTCCTCGATCTCCGAATACGGCGACTCCCCCAAACTGCAGCTTCAGTGCGAAGCCAATATCTCTCTCCTCAGAACTCGTTTCGAAGATCCGAACGGTGAAAGTGTAGAACTATATCTTACGAACCTGCTGCCCAAAAACGAAGACGATCCAACGGTTAACGAAACCGGAATCGCAATTTTAAGGTGACAGGTTTGAGAAAAACGGGAATTGTTTTCTCTCTTCTTTTCTCTCTCTTTGGTGGCTGTTCTAATCCGAAATTCCTCTCTCTCTCAACCCTAGATTAATCCTCTCCACTTATAATAAGTGAGAAACATAATGGGCTAAATTATTTGGGACTTTATCCACATAGGAAGGGAGCCCAATGCTATTTTTAACTAGCCCACAACACGTGATTATCATCTAACTCGTTTTCAACATAGCTACTACGCCCATAATTTCAATTCTTACAATCATCATACGGCAATCCAACTTCGAAATAATTTGATTAAATTTTAGGGCGTTACATCTTTGACTCTGGGGTTGCATCCAATTCTGGTTGTAAGATTTCTTACGAACTATTTTGCAGTAAATAATACATAGCTTTCATACTCAATTTTGTAAATGTGAGAGAGTGAGGGATAAAGTGATGAATTGATTCTTTGATTCATTGAATTCAATGATTCTGTTTTTGGTACAAGCTTATATACATAGTTACAATCTAATCGAACTACAACAATCAGTAACAGCAATCTAACTGAGTGCCAAGTCAGCCATTCTAATGACTAAGCACATGACTCACTAGCCAGCTGTACAACTAGTCTTTAGCTGATTCTTCTTGTTGACTCTTTGACTTGATGAATGGCCTGGAACTCGTGTTCCCTAACACTCCCCCCTCAAGCTGAAGGTTGGGAAGTGGCACAACTTTTAGCTTGTTCCTGAGTTCCAGAAACTGAGGTGCTGCAAGTGGCTTAGTGAGAATATCTGCAAGCTGATTGCAAGCAGGAACATGCAAGATCTTTAGAGTTTTTGCCTGCACCCTTTCACAAACAAAATGAATATCTAACTTCAAATGTTTGGTCCTAGAGTGTAGGACAGGATTATGTGCAATGGCCACAACACTCTGGTTGTCGCACAGAAGAATTGGGATCTGATGTTGCACCTTGAGCTCATGGAGAATGGATTGAATCCAAGACAATTCAGCTGTAGAATTGGCCAAGCCTCTGTATTCTGCCTCTGCACTGGATCGTGCCACAAGGGTCTTCTTCTTGGAGCTCCATGAAATCAAGTTTGGACCTAAAAAGATGCAAGATCCTGATGTGGAGCGCCTGTCGTCAGGGTCGCTGCCCTAGTCAGAATCACTGTAGGCCCTGAGACTTGGTGGAAATGCACCAGAAGCTGGCTGTAAAAGCAAGCCAAGATGAGAAGTGCTGCTGAGATATCTGAGGATTCTCTTGACAGCCTTCCAATGTGATTTAAGTGGTTCAGCTAAGAACTGGCATACTTTGTTCACAGAGTACGCTATTTCAGGTCTTGTAAGTGTGATGTATTGTAAACCTCCAACAAGTGACCTGTACTGTTGTGGTTGAGGCACTTTATCAGCACCAAACTTACTCAACTTTGTGGTAGAAGCCATGGGAGTGGTGATTCCATTACAGTCTACTAGATGCCTTGTGCGGTAGATCCCTCACATACTTTGATTGAGTTAGCATAACAAAACCATCTTATTGATATTTCACCTCAATGCCTAGAAAGTAATCAGGCTTGCCCAAATGTTCCATTTAACTTACGAATCAGATCATGAATTAATGATGCAGTAGACCCAGTTATGAGAATATCATCTACATACACCAAGGAAAACAATTGTACACCAAGTGAGGAATAAACAAACAAAGATGGGTCACATTTGCTGGGAATGAAACCAAATTGATGGAGAGCTTGTTTGAGTCTTACATGCCAAGCCCTGGGGGCCTATTTGAGTCCATATAAGGATTTGTGGAGCTTGCAAACCTGAGCTTTGTCACTGCTAGTGAACCCAGGGGGTTGTACCATATATATTTCTTCATCAAGATTGCCATTGATGAAGGCATTGTTGATGTCTATCTGCTGAATATCCCATTTGTTGGTGACTGCCAGAAATAACAGGATTCTAATTGTGGTGGGTTTAGTAACTGGAGAGTAAGTTACCCCAAAATCTTTGCCAGGTATTTGACTGTAGCCTTTGGCTACCAGTCGTGCCTTGTATTTGTTAACAGATCCATCAGGATTCTCCTTGATCCTAAATACCCACTTGCAGCCTATGGCCTTCCTGTTTGGTGGAAGAGAAGTGAGAGACCAAGTTTTGTTGTTGACTAAAGCTTGATATTCTGTATGCATAGCTTGCTGTCATTGAGGGTCTGTGAGAGCCTGCTTGACAGTTGTAGGAGTGAGCAGTGTGATGAAAACCTTTGGTTTGAGAGAGCCAGTTTGAAGTCTTGTAATCATATGAAAAGTTTTGGTGACTGGTGAGACAGAGGGTTTGGAAAAGAGACTAGGATAAGGAAAGCATTCCTCATTGAAATTGAGATCTTTGGTTATGATAATTTTACCTTCTGAGGTTAGACACTTATAGCCTTTGTGAATGGGTGAGAGACCAAGGTTGACACATTGGGTGCTTTTGAACTCAAATTTGTGTTTGTTGTATGGTCTAAGGTGTGGAAAGCATGCACAACCAAACACTTTGAACTGTTTGTTGTTGGGGGCAACATGATATAAAGCTTGGAAGGGAGAAATGAAGGAAGCTAAACTCGAAGTTGGCAACCTATTTATGACATGCACACCTGAGGTGAAAGCATGATCTCAATAATTGAGAGGGATGGAGGCTGACAGTAATGTAAGGCCCATCTCTGTGATATGGCTATGCTTCCTCTCAACTGTGCCATTTTGGTGAGAGGTATAAGGGCAAGAGAACCTGTGGACAATACCCAAGTTAGCAAGATATTTAGTGAATGGTAAATACGCACCACCCCCACCAGATTGAACAACTTTGATATTGGCAAAAAACTGAGTTTGAACAAATTTATGAAATAATGTAAAGGCAGCCAATGTGTCAGATTTCTGTTTTAAAAAATAAATCTAAGTGAACCTAGTGCAAGCATCATCAAAAGAACCATAATAATAATAGCCAGTGCTAGATGCAATAGGTGCAGGGCCCTAAAGATTTGTATAGATTAATTCAAAGAGAGTGTGATATTGTGTAGTGGAAGATGGTGCAAAAATTCTGTGTGCTTTCCCTATATTGCAGGCACTGCAAAATGAAAATGAGGTTTTATTGGATGAATTCATGTTACAATGCTTCAACTCCTCCTTAAAGCTTGTTATGGACACTTTTTCATGAATATTTCAGCCCACTCTTATTTTAAACATAAACTCAAGTGTTTTAGAAGGTTTGGGCCATATAACAACCCAATCTTCACTTAAAATTAAAATAAGAAAATTTAGGGTCATACTTCATACAACCCCCTCCCTACTCAAGAGGCACCCCCAACCTCCAATATCCCCAATATACCCTTCTTCTATTAAACCTCATTTCTTAACTCTCCTCTCCTGTCACACTCCCCTTTCCACCCTAAACCTAATCTCTCCAATTCTCCCTATCAATCCCTCACTTCCTCTCTCACACACTCTCCAAGTTCACTTCCCCTTTCGTTTCTTTTCGTGTTTTCCCGGAAATTTGCAATCTATCATGTGTGGAAAACTTTCCCATTTCGTTTCTTATTTTCCTTTTTTTTGAAACTCTGCATGGTTCGGGACTTTAGGTATACTTAATTACGTATACTTAAGATGGTCGTTTCAATGTTGTCAAAATATTGTATGAAGAAGAAGATGCTGACTCACATGCATCGAACTCAAACGATTTGGATTATAGGGCATTCCTTTAAAATTATTTCTCTCGTGATGAAGTTAGTGACAATGAAGGAACAGAAGTCTTTGTCAGTGGACCGTCATTTGGTGAAGATGACAACTGATCTCGTGTTGTTTTATTTTAATTTACAGACTGTTATTTTATTTGGGATGTTTTAATTTAACGGATTAGGTGTCTCTTAACATTATATTTTATCTTTATTTGAATAAAGATTTAACAAAAATACAAAACAAAGCATTCAATCTCTATTTAAATTTTTTGGAACATAACGAAACAAGAACGACAAATGAACGACAACAAAAATGATAAAACGAAACATAACGAAACAATAACGAAATTGGCGACTATTTGAGAAGTCCCTATTCCAAAAGATAAATGATCTCGTCCGGAATGCGCATTCTTTTGACATACAGCTCCAGAATACTACGTCCCATTGGAACATTAGCATGGGCTTCCATCATGGTGCAAACGTCATCGTCGCTCCAGATCTCCATAGCTGAATAACGAACAGCCCTGTCATCTCCACAACTGAACTTCCGGTAACGTAAACGACCTATGTCTTTACGCCATTCTCCTTCTTGACGAACCTTTCTCTCTTCCTTTTCCTTCAACTAGGTGAATGTTATATTTTTATTCAACATTAGAAGATAGGATTGTGACAATGAAAATACACACCATCTTTACTGTTGGTGACAGTTCCACGGTGATGATGGACGGTTAGGAATTTGTCACTCTAGTACTGGGTTGGGCACAACTGCCATTCCATTTCAGCCGGTAGGGTTAGGATGTTTGAGAAGAAGCAAAGAAGATGAAGTAGAAATATGGGTAGAGTGTTTGTGTGAAACTTAGTGAAATGTGAAAACCTTTTTATAATAGGTGTAGTCGAACGTGAACCGTTGATTTTGAATGATCAAAACCATTAAAATTCTATCCGTTGGGACACAATTTCCAAAGGAAATATCAGCCACTCGTTTTTCTGACATGTTTGACTGCTTTTTTGACTGATTTTAAGCCGTGGATGATAATGGACGGTGGAATCTGAGACATTGAACAACATAAGATATCTGTCTTATTTAACATTGGTTTGATACTTAAGGTTCGAACCAGTTAGGTTCGGAAGGTCTGAACCTGGGTAATTCAATTTTAGGGAGTGTCTCTGAAGATACAATACTCGGTGGTGAAATTCCGAATCGGTTCGGTTCTAAAGTTTCGAACCATCGTAATCTTCATAAAAAAAGGGAAGCCTCCGTTTCATTAAGAGTATTTTGGTCTCTTCGCTAGTTTTGGGGGTGTCTACTGAGTAAGGGGGGTTGTACGAAGTATGGGACAAAATTTAAATTAAGTGTATGGGCTGAAACAAGTTTAGCAAACCAACACATTTTATTACAACTTCAAATAAAATAAAAACAAGTGCAACTGTGAGCCTATTTCATGTCCTCATCTCCTCTTCATATGGACCCAAGCAATCGACCAATTTGGGCTCCATCCCTTCTAGTTTACAAGTTGCTTCCATTATAGCTGTTAATATTTGACGTAAGCCTTCCCTGGCTTTCTTGGCACGTGCCCTTGCATTGGTCCTCCGAGACATTGAAGTGCTAGCTTCATTAGTGTCTTCGCCATTATGTCCTCATCACCTTTGTATTTGAATGGGTTGGTTTGGATTGGACTAACTTGATTGGATTGGGTTAAACAGCGAGGTAGGAGGGTTCCTTGGAATAAGATTACCTTGTCAAAAAAAAAATAAACTCCAAGATTCCCGGGCAAATATTCCCATGAAAAAGATTGGGAATAATGATTCCCATGAAGAATTAATATGTAAAAAATTAAATAAAAAATTAATTTAATTTCAATTACTACCATATTCCTAAGAATGTTAAAAATTTACCAAACACTTTAAAGAATATTATTCCTATCATTATGTGAATGATAATGTTGTTTATGGGAGTAATTCTAAGATTTGATAAAACCTCAAAGATTTTTTTGCATACATTCAAAATTTAAAATAAACTCAAGGACAAAAATTAAAAAATAATAATGTTGACATAAAAGGAGGAAAACCAATACCATCATTAGTTATTTCACCATAATTTTATATCCCACTAAGTAGCATTTCTCCATATATCCATAGTTATACCAGTTCTCCCAACATCACCACCTTCCCATTCTTGCTTCTAGGTTTGGATAATAGGCTCAAAATTACAGTATTCATTAACTGCAATTTTTTTATTAAAGAATTACAAAAATAAGACCAAAACAATATAGGTAAACAAATGATTATTACGCTATTACGTTAGTTTGGCATCAAAATTATTATTCTCAAATGATATGAATGAATTCAATATAATGGATACACTGTGAAAGGGGAAAGGAAAAGACTATCATGGTTAGACTATGGTAAGATACGAACACGAACATGAAGAAAAGTTTACAAGGAGAGAATAAAGAGAGATAGGAACGATCGTTACGACTATGAACAGAAAAAAAAGGAAGATAGAAAAAAAAAACTCAGCACTCTTCAAACGTAAGATGATAGAGTTGAAAAGTTCCAAGAGTTTAGGTGGGATTGGTTTATGATTGTTTTGTGATATTGACAGTTTTGAGCTCAATATTGGCATCTTGAACGGCTCACAAAGTTGAAACGTTGCATATAATGGTTCTCTGTTGAACACGGTCTTTTTCAGATATGTCACCAACACATCTAGAAATCTGCAAGGTGAAATAGTTTAAGAAGTTAAAGTAATGCGATGAATGAAGGAGGGATGTGAAGTCAATGAGTGTCACAAGGAAGGGGGTTGGAATTGTGACCCTTTAAAAAATTAACCGGAAACAATATAAACAGCTTCATAAGTAATTGTTAGACATTTTGTGTGTAATTGCAAAGTTGAGAAGGGTGAGTGAAAACAGTCTTCTCAACTATGATAGTGAGTAGAGAATGGTGAGATGAATCTGTCTTCTCAACTATGTTTCTGAGTTGAGAAGGGTCAGTTGAAACAATCTTCTAAACTGTGATAGTGAGTAGAGAAGACTGAGATGAAACTATCCTCTCAACTATTTTTCTGAGTTGAGAAGGGTCAGTTAGTTTTTTCTGCTCAAAACAACTATCAGTAAAGAGAACAAGATGATTTTCAAAATAGCTTTTCCAAGGTAAGAGATAGTGTTTGAAAATCTTATCTTAAGTGTGAAGTACTTAAGAATAGTGCTTTAAGTTTACCACTTTGAAAACTATGAAAAGGGTTGTAATAACAGTGTTTTTAGAAAAACTGTGCGTAGTTGAGAAGGGTCAGCAAAATCTGTTTTCTCAATTTTCCAAAAACATTCTTCAGATGGAGAGTTTTAAGCATTGTTTAAAACAACTTAGAATAGCAGTAAATAACACAATAATGTATAGTGGTTGACCCAAAATTTGGGCTACATCCACTCCTCACACCCCGTGAGTATTTCCACTATTTTTCAAATAGTTACAACTTTACAATCAACCTAGGCTTAAAGTTCTTATGGTAGTTTTCTTAACACTGCTCTACCTACTGTTTCATGCTACCTAATACGATCCTTCTGATCTACTAGGTAGCTTCTAACACAGAAGCAACTCACATCTCAAGTCCTACAGCAACACATGATACTTGAGAAGGTTTCTTGCAGGCTTCTCTTTAACCATAGCAACACCATGCTTTTTGAGAAGACTTCTTACAGGTTTTAAACTTTCTGGTTTGGGAGGTTTTGTATGGGATTACAAAAGTTTGGTTTAGACAAGGTAGATTAAACTGAATCCTAACACAACAAGCTGAACTACATACTCAGAAAATAGAATCGCTAGATTAAAGCATGACTTGAGTATGGGTGAGAGATGACTTTCTACTTGAGAAGGAATGGAAGAATTGGATTTCTCTCTCACAAAGAACTTCAGCAAAGATCCATGGTGGTATTTATAGCCATTGAGCTGAGGTATATGTGTATTACCCATTGGTTAATTATTTAGAATCGTTGGAGTGGTTTCCCAAGTAAAAATAGCCGTTGAGAATGGTGGTCAGAAAGTACAACAACTTTATGCAACACTTTCTGCAGAAGACAGTTTGCTCTGCACTTTTTGCAGCACTTTTCTGCAGAAGCCAGCACACTACAGCTGTCATGAGAAGACAGCACATTACAGGTGTCATGACTCTTCTCTTCTTTGAATCTTCTCAACTTCGAGTCTTCTCAAGTTGATACTTCACAAGTTGATGCTTCTCAAGTTGACGCTTCTCACGTTGATTCTTCTCAACTTGACTCTTCTCATAATGACCCTTTTGATCTTGATCCTTCTTGTCATGACACTTCTCAACTTGATTGTGAATCTTCTCATGTTGACTCTTCTCATGATGACTCTTTTCGTGATTATTCTTCTTATGATGACTTTTCTCATGATGAATCCTCTCATCACAGTTCTTTTCATGTCGAGTCTTCTCATCATGATTCTTCTCATATTGAATCTTTTCATGATGGGTCTTCTCATGTTAACCCTTCTTAACTAATGACTTTTCTCTTCTTTTCTAAGGGTGTTTTGCTTTGTTATTTCCACCAACATTCTTATGGCTTCTTTGTCTTGTCATTGCTTCAAGTCTTTTCAACATTTACGCTTCTTAAAAGAAAATTATCTTCTGGAGAGTAGCTAACATATCCTGTTCTTATATTTCACTCAAGAAGAAACATTAGTAGCATATGAAATCATATAACTTAATCTTCTCACATTTGAAGTTTGTTAACCATCAAAACTCAACTGGGATTTTGCCTCAACAGGATGCTCAAAATCAAACTAATAGCTATGCTGACTATTTATAGAGAAATGAAATCTGTAGTTTTTACTAAATCAAATTATAATTAAAAGCAGTTGATAGAACAAAATTAGTCCCAACCAAATTTGTATACTGATAAAAAGTTGATCTCCAAGTTTATGAATTTATGAATTGATAGATACTTTTAATTATATGTGATGATTGGAAATATCTTCATTCTTTGCCTTTTACTTATTAGCTATTGCTCTCTGAATTGACTGATGTTCCTTTGTTTTGAGGTTTGTAAAGTGAAATGTCAGAATGCTTTTTTCCCTTTCATCATCAATTTACAAGCATTACTGTTGGAAAGAAAAGGGACTGCCATAGACTCTTTCAATTAAGTACAACATGCTAGTACAAGATCCTTTGCATTACAATTTTAGGACAAGACCAATTCGCCTAAATTTATTAGTACAGGACTCTTTGTTACAGCTTAGTACAAGTCAAGATGATAGATCATCCTCAATATTAATGTGCTCTTGAATGCGCCAAATCACTCTCTTGAATTTGGAAGTCCATCCTCATTGTTGGGCTCATTTCGGAATGCTCTTGAATGCACCCAATTGCTATCTTTACTGGACTCCAACAACAGCACACTTGCTCTCCAACATTACATCAAAGCTATAAACATCTACTATATAACCAATACACAATCATTCTCTTGATTACAATCTTGTTCACCTTTAGAAAGACTAAAAGAAAACTTGCATAAACATAAAGGCAACCTGCACAAGCAACACATTGATAATTTTGTAAATTTGGTTCATATGTTGAGCAGCACATATACCAATTCAGCCCTGTTGACCAATTCTAAACAAATCAATAGCAAATGAGTAATAGGTTCAAGGGCAGTCCTTTGCCAATTTACCACTGATCTAAAATGTAGAGTGCATGACAATATTGTTTACTTACCAATTTCATTAGTACTAGTTTGTAATAATAAAAAATAGAATATGTAAGATGATATACACTAAAAACAGAGTCTGTGAATTATGAGACCTTAAATTAGGGTTTAAATATAATGCAATTTCATCTTCAATCGCTTCTCACGATGTTGGAAATAGGAGAAGCCATAAATCAAGACAAAGAGGAGAAATCAATATAGATAAGCAAAAAGAGAGACGGCAAGGCAGGTTTCCATCACCGCAAGGGTAGATCGGTTACAGCTTTTATGGTTTTCGTCGTCGCCGTCATTTGCTGTAAGGTTCCCGTCATGATTATTGCCTTTCGTTTCTGGCGGAAGAGATGGAGGACATTTGCGATGACAGTTTGTTAACAGGCACGGTGGTGTTGGTACCGGTAGTTGGAACTTCAATAAAAATGTAGGGGGCCAACGACAATGAAGGAACATGCCTTTCACAGTGATGAAGGAAATCAACCAGTGATTTTAGCGATGAAGGAAAAGTAGCTCAGAGCATCAGCGGAGAGGAACAAGGCGTTAGAACTTCCCACTAACTTCACAAGCGATGATCGTGACTCGCTTAATAGTCATTTCAATCTAAACCGTACATTTTGATCCAAGGGCTCATAATGGACCCTCTCACTCTCAATAGATTATCCAACTGTCAATAGTCTTAAGCGTCACTAATTGGAGATCTAACGGCCAACATCGACCTAATTTCTTAAATTAAGTCTTGGGACGTCAAGAATCAAAGATTCAACCGTCAAGATCTACCTTGTGACACCCTCTACCCCGAATGTCCAAAAATGAGAAGAAGAAAAAACTAGCAAAAGATATAATTATGTGTTTATAAAAATTCCCTCACGTCGGGATAGAGAAGTCACTTCAGACATTTCAAATTGTCATACGGAATAGTAAAAAAAAATTCAATAACACATGGAAGCGAAATCATAAAATCGCTAGCCCCAATGTCACATGTCTCAGAGCTTTACCAAACATCTATTACATCAACTAAGACGATAAACAAGTCACAATAAAGTTAAAGTCAATAATAAGGCAGCAACATGCAGCTACTCTTCTGCATCCACATCAATCTAGTCGTCAACACCTGCAAGCTCATCATCTAGACATACACAGTGGTGTATGAATAGCCACAAGAAAAAAAAACAAGAGGTGAGGCATCACACTCGCATGGAAAACAAACAGGCAAGGGAATCAAGCACATGATGCACAAGTCAACAAAGAACTATACACTATACTATAGTCAAAGACATACGATCCTAATCCAACCTGGACTACACAGACACAAGACTCGTCTACACGAACCTAGGACTCATCTACATGAACCTAGGACTCGTCCTAACTCTAATCCTTTAACACAATGGATCTAATTCTAACTCCGGGTAAGCGGATGAGAATGCCCTCAACATCTTGGGACCAAGCAGCGCTAGTCAAAGTAGCCTAGTAAATCAATAGGACGCCCCAGCAGAAGCAGCTGACCCCCACCTTTACGTAAAGCCCCCTTACTGGCACTACCCCAAAGACCGAGCTAAGACTAAACCATAGTCTTAAGCATACACTCAAAGGGCAACCAACCAGTACGCTAAGCCAAAACATAATTAGACTATAACAGTAAGTCACTACATATAGGGTAACTGACCCATATATCAAATCAAAACCAAGAAGACAAAACCAAACAAATGTAACTAAGCAAGGCTCTAGTTACTAACAATCCCATCAACTAACTCCCTATCGGATCATGACTCGTGGAGTCTAATCAACTCACCCCTTAGCTAGTGTGTTACCCAACTCTAATTTTCTCTAAATGGATATTTAGATAATTACATTAAAGACGGACAATCCTAAGGTCATCTCATTTCTTAACGCTAGTCACCATTTTAAAGCCAAAGGATGCCCAATCTATCAATCACCATTCAGCTCAAACCCACAACAACTTAATTATGCTATAATCTAGCCAGAAGGGTCTTGAATCTTAATTCACATTTCTTAACACCCAAAAATAATGTAGTTTAATGCAATAAAGTCTCTTTAACAATGACGGACTCCTATGAACTATCTAATTAAACTTATAAGCTTAATTCCACTTTCATCCAAGGCAAATGGGGTTCCTAAATCAAACTCTTGCACTATGTCATTACACCTCATTCTCTTGCTTTAAAATATTACCAGTAGAGCACACAAATACTAACGCTAACTTCATGTCGATCACGGTAGTCGTATCTTTATTTCATTAGTCCTTGAAGTAGAAACTACACCTCAATACAACCAGTCTTTATCAAGCATTGGTCTACGCCGTCCAATTGTGTGGTTCCACGCTAGTAATGTTACACTTACTCATTTTAATATCATAAATAATCCTATCCATCTATTCCAATAAATCTATTCATGGCTCTAACAAAATTTGAAAACTCACACATATCGTTTCAAATTCCAATACACAAACCAAAGTAGTCTAAAGGAGACCTTGAACCATTCAATTTGCACTGATCAAATCATTACTCCAAATAGTGAGTCTAATCGTAATATACAGCCACAATTCATACTATTATAATATCATAATATACAACCAACATATTTTGACACTCAATGTATCAAAACAACCACAATTCATACTATTATACTATTATAATATTATAATTCAAACAATTTAATTACAACAGTATCAGCACAGAAGATAAAATTATAATGTGACTCCTTGCTCCCACAAGGGTCTTAGTCATTGATAACAAATTCAGAAAAATTATCTCATTGCTCTTACAATGATACTCACAAATATGCGTAGCGCGAGACGTAGGGGTCATAGGACACCCCAATCACGTCCTGGAAATCCCTAAATACCCCTTTCCCATATGAATCAACCACCCCCTTCTTACCTTGATAAATAAAAATTGTTCTTTCAACGAGAGACGAAGAAATTCGTGTGTAGCGACAAATTGGGCACCGGACGAGCACAAGTAAACTTTACGGGTCACACGGAAAGCGAACAACGACTGTAAAAATATTAAACAGGTTCCAATAAAATACTTGGGGATTTAGATGAAGCGAAATTAAAAGGAAACAAAAAGAGTAACCGATAACGCCTTACACATTTTCCGATTCGACTGATACTAGCCACATTTTTCCGTGAGACCGATACTAAAAACGAATTCAGAGGTCGACTTTGTGAGAGATTACGAAGTTTGGTATTTTTCCGTGATAAAATGAAGGAGAAATCGAAGAGGGAAGTTGCTTGAGAGTTCTATTTGACGGCTAGGTGAAGTTTGCGAATGAAGAGGAAGGTGAACAGTGCACAAGCTTGTAAAAGAAGTAATACAGCACGTAGGTCATGTTAGGGAGCTAGGGGTGCGTGTAGCAAAGTGAGGGGTGCTGCCAGTAATATATTTTTTTTAAAAAATACTCTATACAAAACCATGGACAGCATACGTCCACTATGTCTTTCTTTTTTTTTATTTAATATTTCTAAATCTTTAAATATTATATAACTATATATAATCTACTAGCCGCCTGACCTGTGCTACGCACGGAGTTGACTAATTTTTAGTTAGGAAAATTAAAGTAAAATCGGAAGGGGAAAACCTCTTTAATAAACTAATCATTCAAGACAATAGTTTTCTGTCCACTGCAGGAATCAAACTCAGGAGCTCTAAGTCGACTCCGTGTCCCAAGGTAGCTTATGCTAGTGGACCAATGATATTGGTTTGTAAAATATATAGTCAAATAATTGTGGATTGAAATTAAATTATAGTTATAAATTAAATAAGAAGATTATAAAATTTAAAAAGAATATTGACAAAAAATGTTGAAATTAAACATCCATAGATAATGGGAAGAAAATGTCTAAAACTTTTAATACCATAATCCATATTTATCAAATGTAAATATAAAAACTTAGCCCATAATAAGAAAGAAAAGAAGACAACACAATTAAAAACTAAAACACGTGAGTATCATACATGGTTGTATGAAAACTCATGATAAAATAGGAGCAATTATACAAAGTTGAAAGAAAATGGTGGAGGTTGTATTATAAATGTGGCTGAAGTTCCCGTTGAAAGAAGATAAAAATTTAAACACCAGTTAAAATATGTTTTTAATACCGTTTGATGCGAAAAGACAAAAATAAAGAAGACAACACAAATAGAAAGTGAAACACGCGGGTATCGTGCAGGGTTAGATGAAAACCACAAATAAAATAGAATCACCTATAGAAAGTTGATAGAGGGCAATGAGGGATCTATTGTAAACGTGGCCGAAATTCCAGTAAATAAAATTAAATTAAAAAACTATAAATTAAATAAAAATATTATAAAATTAAAAAGAAACATTAACAAAGACATTGAAATTCAACATCCACAGATAATAAGAAAAAAAACGTAAAGAATATTAATAACAACAAATACATTGAAATTGAACATCCATAGACAATTAGAAGAAAAAGTTTAAAAAACTTTAATAACGTTATCTATATTTATCAAATGTAAATATAAAAACTTAACACATAATTAAAGAGAAAATAAGACAACATAATTAGAAAGTGAAACCCGTACGTATAGGTATCATGCAGAGTTTGATTTAAAACCACCAATAAAATAGAAGCACATATACAAAGTTGAAATTATTTTTGAAGAAAGAAGTTCACATATTTGAATAAAATAGAAGCACATAGAAACACTATTTAGTATCACACTACATATTTTGTCACAAATTTTTTCCACCAAACGGGTTTTTGAGAAATGAGCTTTGTGTATCCGAACATGTAAAAAAATTTGAATCCTAAAGTACCTCAACAAATTGTTTTGCATCACATTTTACATATTTTGTCACGTATTTTTTTTATTTTTCATCAAACAGGTTGTTGAGGAACAAACTTCACGTATCTGAACATATAAAATTTGTTCTGGACCCTAAAGTACCCCACAATTCAATGTTGGCATCACACTTTACCTATTTTGTCACAAAGCTATTATTTTTTTGACCAAACCAGTTATTGAGGAAAAAACTTCGGGTGTTTGAATAGCTAATTTTTTTCTGAATCCTAAAGTGCCTCAACACACACGGGTTAACATCGTACTTTACGTATTTTGTTAAAAAAATATTTTTTTCACCATCGAGTATACCAAAGCACACTATTTAGCATATCATTTTATGTATTTTGTCATGAAATTAAATCTTTTTTTCACCAAATCGATAATTGAAAAACAAATTTTGCATATTTAAACATCTAAAATTTTTCGAGACCCTAGAGTACTCGTTAAAATATTAAAAAGGAAAAAATGGAAAACATTAAAATAAAAAAGAGGGCAAAACAAAAAAAATAAAAAGAAAAAAAAACTAAAGTTAAAAAAAAAGTGCGGCAATTCCCGCACGGGGTTGGCTAAATTCTATCGTACTAATATCTCATTGTGCTTGAATACAAATTTTGCACTGGTCAACACTGAGTTTGTCAACTGTCAGAACCAAAATCAGGAGCACGGGATCGACTACCGGGCCCCAGGGTAACCTGTGCCATTGGGCAAATGGTGTTAGTTTGCAAAATATAAAATCTAATAACTGTGAATAAAAATTAAATTATAAATATAAATTTTAAAGAGAACATTAACCTTTGATAAAATAAGAAGAAAAAGTCTAAAAAAATTTAACAACATAATCCACATTCATCAAATGTAAATAAAAAAAATTAACCCATAATTAGAAAGAAAAAATGACAACATAATTAAAAAGTGAAACACGCTGGATATCAAGCATGGTTGAAGGAAACCCATGATAAAATAGGTGTAGTTATACAAAATTGAAAAAGATTTTGGAGATTTTATTGTAAATGCGACTGAAGTTCCCGTTGAAAGAAGATCATGAAGGTTGTATTGTAAATGTGGCTGAAGTTCCCACAAGAGTCAATGCAGCAATGTTGTACTCGAATTTTAAAGAAAGATAAAAATATAAACACCAACTAAAGAATGGTTTAAATACCCGTTGGTACGAAATGACCAAAACATAGAAGAAAACACAATTAGAAAATGAAACACGTGGTATCGTGTAGTGTTGGATGGAAATTACAAATAAAATAGAAGCACCTATAGAAAGTTGAAAGGGTACGATTGAGGGACCTATTGTAAATGTGACTAAAGTTTACGTAAATAAATATTTTTGAGACTTACGTAAATATTTATTTACGTAAAAATTTGCATATTTAAACATTTAAAAATTTTGAGACCGTAAAACAGCTCTTAAAATATAAAAAAAAGAACTGAAGTAAAAACCAAAGTAAAAACCAAAGGGTGCTTTTAGGTTGAGGGAGCAAATTAAATCCGTCATCGATAACCACTAAAATTGATCGTAGATATTGTGTAAAATGCTATTAGTGGTTAAGATTGAATCAACTTGTATTAAATCTCAACCGTTGATGAATTTTTATACTACATCCTACCGTCATATTTAATGGTTCTGAGGAATTTGATTTGTTCTCTCACCTTAAAAGCACTCAAAAACAAAAAACGAAAAAAGTAAATGAAAAAAGGAAGAAGATAACAAAAGTGAAGTAATATAAAAGAAAAAAAAAGGAAGAATAGAAAGAAAAAAAAAGGCTGGAGTTTGGCGCGCTTGGTGACAAGCCGCATAAGATATAAGATAACTATTAATAAAGGGTAGGGGTGAGCAAGATCCAGCCCAACCCTAAGACCCGTCCCGTCCTCGTCCCATTAAATCCGCAAAATATCGGATTTGTTCGGGTCTAAAGACGGGTTAGGGTCTAAACAATTGGCCCGACCAAAATTTAGGGACGGATTAGGGTTAGGTATAACCCGTCCCAACCCGTACCTTACTCACTCCTCACTCTTTTTTTAACTCTATTTTATAAATAAAGTATTCAATTTGAAATCGATCTTAGTTTAAGTAGAAACATTATTGTAAAGTAATATTGTAAAAATTATGTTTTAAGTTTGAATTCATGATATAATACTAAAAAGATTCAATTTATCACTTATAACTTTTAGTCATACTTGAGTGACCACCTTATAGTTTTGTTTTAATTGTCCTTCGGGCCAACCCGGTCTCATCCTAAATAGACCCGGTCTTACTTTGTCCCTAAGAACATTGGGTTTATTCGGGCCTAAGGACGGGTTAGGGTCTAAAAAAAGACCCTATGTAAATTTAGGGCCGGGTAAGGGACAAGTGTAACCCGTCCCAACCCGTCCTTTGCTCACCCCTAATAAAGGAGATTTAAAAAAAATCTGTCACTTTGGTGTCAAATTTTTCTGACCAAAATGTCCTTATTGTAAGTACAAATTTCTAATAAAGGCAAAACTACTCTCGAGGTCCCTTAACTTATTTTTTGGTATCAAATCAGTCCCTTAACTTTTTTTTGTATCAACTTAGTCCCTTAATTTTTAAAAACACGATAATGTAGTCCCATTTAACGTTTTTTTGTTAACACTGTTACAAAAATGGTTAAGTGGCAAAACGGTGATGATGTGGCAGGTCCACCTAGAATATTAATTAAAAATTAATTTTTATTCAAAACTTAAAAAACCTAAAATACCCTTATGCTACTATTCATCATCTTTCTACCTTACAATAATCCCCAAATCCCTAATCCCCAATCCTCCACCCCACCTTCGAATCGGTACAAACCAAAACAAGAACATCAAAAGAATTGGGGATCATTATCAGCAGCATCGACATCATTATCCTCCTGATAAAAAAAGGAACCAGATTACTCATCAATTTTACAAACCAAAATCAAATTCCTTCAAATTTTACAAGCTTATAATAAAACCGAAGGGGAAAAAACTACAGCAGAGCTCTAAGAACACTCATTTTTTTCTTTAAAAACATGGAAACAAATTTTCAACAACCATATTTGATTTAATTTGATAACTTGAATGATTTCGAGATCCATATTTGATTAAATTAAAAGGAGGGATGTACCAACCTCTAAGACTATGTAAACGGTGATTCTTGGCAGCAGATAATTCTGTAGGCATCCCACTAACATTATCAGTACCGACATGTCATCATGGACAGTTAATAACTATATGGATTAATTTCCACCGCATCAATATAACTAAAAGTCAAATAAAGAATTAGATCAAACAATCAATCTATAAGCTCTACAACAAAAAGGCTTGTTTTTTATTGCTAGTGTTTTTATGTTTTGGTAACTACTTATGATGGCCTAGTGCTCACAGTGGATGAAGCCTTAAACTGAACTATAGCTTAGATGAATGAAGGTTGCGATTGACTAGAGAACTTTGGTACTTATAATTTTTGATGAGTAATATGGTTCCTTTGTTCTGATTCGAAGGTGGGGTGGAGGAATGGGGATTGGGGATTTGGGATTATTGTAAGGTAGAAGATGATGAATAGTAGCACAGGGGTATTTTGGATTTTTTAAGTTTTGAATAAAAAGTTAATTTTTAATTAAAGTTCTAGGTGGACATGCCACATCATCACCTTTTTGCCACTTAACCATTTTTGTAACGGAGTTAACAAAAAAACGTTAAATGGGACTACATTATCGTGTTTTTAAAAGTTAAGGGACTAAGTCGATACAAAAAAAAGTTAAGGGACTGATTTGATACCAAAAAATAAGTTAAGGGACCTCGAGAGTAGTTTTGCCTCTAATAAACGATAACCACCCACTAACACATCAACACATTAACCACCCACTAACACACACACACATGAAAGACGGGCACTCCAAACTATTAATAAAGGGGATTCTAAAAAAACTGTCATTTTGGTATCAGATTTTTCTGACCAAAATGCCTTTATTGTAAGTACAAATTTCTAATAAACGATAACCACCCACTAACACACCAACACATTAACCACCCACTAACACACTCACATGAAAGACAAGCACGGAGTGCCCGTCTTTCCCCACTAGTAATAATAGTAATAAATAATCAAATAATATTAATAGTAAAGTAGTAGAATTTACTAAGATTTGGTCAAAAAAAGAATTTACTAAGATATATCACTTACTAAAAGATATCAATTACAAAGGTAAGTATACACAAAATATGTCATAGAATTACTAATATATTTAAGTAAATAGATACCCATATAAATACAAAAAATCGGGGTGTTACAAACCTAATTACTAACATTAAGTCTTGGGCATCCCGAATCAAAGATCCAACAGTCAAGATCATCTTAATTACAAAAATTAAGTCTTAGAGGTGACAAGTCAAAGATCCACCGGTCAAGATCAACCTAATTACTAAAATTAAGTCTTAGAGGTGACTAATCGAAGATCCACTGGTTAAGGTCAACCTAAGACCTAAAGTTAAGTCTCGGGGATCACGAATCAAAGATCCAGCGTTCAAAATCAACCTAACTACTAAAATTAAGTCTTAGGGGTGACAAATTGAAGATCCATTGGTTAACATCAACTAAATTGCTAAAATCAAGTCTTGGGGATCACGATTCGAAGATCCAACAGTCAAAATCAACCTAAGTACTAAAATTAAATCTTGGGGATCGTGAATCAAATATCCAACAGTCAAAATCAACCTAATTACTAAAATTAAGTCTTAGGGGTGATGAATCGAAGATCCATTGGTTAAGATTAACTAAATTACTAAAACTAAGTCTTAGGGCTCACGAGTCAAAGATCCAATGGTCAAGATCAACCAAATTACTAAAATTAAGGCTTGGGGATCACGAATCAAAGATCCAACGATCGAGATCAACCTAAATACAAAAATTAAGTCTTACGGGTAACAAATCGAAGATCCAACGGTCAATATCAACCTAACTACTAAAATTAAGTCTTGGGGATCGCGAATCAAAGATCCAACTGTCGAGATCAACTAAATTACTAAAATTAAGTCTTATGGGTCACGAGTCAAAGATCCAGTGGTCAAGATCAACCAAATTACTAAAATTAAGTCTTGAAATCGCGAATCAAAGATCCAATGGTCAAAATCAACCTAAGTACTAAAATTAAATCTTGGGGATTGCGAATCAAAGATCCAACGGTAAAAATCAACCTAACTACTAAAATTAGTAATTTGGGGTGACAAATTGAAGATCCATTGTTTAACATCAACTAAATTAATAAAATTAAGTCTTAGGGGTAACAAATCGAAGATCCAATAGTTAAGATCAACCTAATTACTAAAATTAAGTATTGGTGATCACATATTAAAGATCCAACGGTCGAGATCAACCTAATTACTAAATTTAAGTCTTTGGGGTTGCGAATAAAGGATCCAACAGAAGATTTAGGTGAGACAGCACTAACATTTAATTTTTCAAATTTTTGAAAGAGTGAGTCTACCTTATAGACTAAGTGGTCTGTAGAAGAGACTTCATACTTACCTGGTTCTTTTTTAGCTGGAGATGGAGCAGTTACGGCTCGCTCACTGGTCCATTGATGATGGTTCTGCCCTCTATCGTCGATAAGAGCATAAACCCCTTCTATATTTTTATTCATTACAGCTCCACTTGCAGCTGCATGACCAACCATCTTTGTGGTATACTGCAATCCATTGTAGAAAGTATGGACAATCAACCACTTCTCTAATTCATGATGGGGGTATAGTCTTAGCATTCCCAAACGCTCTCAAGCATCATAAAGACATTCCCTGTCATTTTGAGTAAATCATGTAATTTGATTTCCCATTTGTGCAGTTTTTCTCGGGGGAAAGAATCTAGCAAAGAATGCTTGCCTTAATTGGTCCCATGTAATGATGGACTTTGAGGGTAACGAATGTAACCAAGCTCTAGCTGATGACAACCTATAATGGATGCCCTTAAAATAAATAAATCAAGCATAACAAGGAAAGTGGGCATTGTTGAAAATAAAGCATATGTCTTGTTTTGGCAATATCTCAAGATCTAGAAGTCCGATTGGTGCGTTTCTTGATGCGTTGGAAAGATAAGAAAGATTTCTACATCTTTTATTCAATACATTATATCAGATTCGGTTACCAATATGGTAAAAAACAGGTTGGATGTCAAGGACGAATATTGGTGAAGATTTCAATGTTTTTATTTTAAATTATGTAATAAAAAGAGGAAACCTTTGGCTTGCATGCCTTGGTGACTCTTTAGATAGTTTTAGTGCTTTCTGAATATCCACTTAGAAATGCTTTTTAATTAGTCACTTAGTTAAGGTATTTATAAGCAACTAAGTAAAAATAGTTAAGACTATCATTAGGAGTAATGTCACTTAGAAGTGACCTTTTGTTTACATCTCCATGCTGCCCAAAAAGGCTATATATATGTGCCTATCTAGAATGAAGAGATCAGATTTGAATTATGAATGAAAATTGAGTTTCCTCCATTTGTGAGAGCTTCCCTTGTGTTCTTGGGTAAAAGAACCAAATCCGATCTTATCAAGGCAACTTGTGGCGATAAAATACATGACTTATCACTCACTTTCTCATCTTTTTCTTGAGTGTGGCGTCAATATCCTTCTCTAAACCTCCAATTCAACACGGACCCTTCTTTGTTCTCATTATTTGGTATCAGAGCCAAGTTGTTGGTTTCCTAATCGGGGTGAAATACGCAGCGATTGGAAAAGGTTTGTTTATTTTCAATAATATCTATCTTATTTTCTTTTCATCATGTGGAGTTCTATATATAGAGACATGTATAATAAAAATGAATGTCTAGAAAATTCATTTGTGAAGTATAAGGTAACCGGAGATTGGTTGGAAAAAACACATGAGAAAATTGATAGAGAAAAGGAGAATATTCAAAGAAAAAAAAAGAGGGCTGAAAGAGAGAGTGAAAGAAGAATGAGAAGAGAAGAGAGAATGGAAAGTGTGATTGCTGCTAGTAAGGAAATATTGTGGGCGGAAATCCGTAAAGCTCAAGAGAAATATAAAGAAAAAAAGGCTGAAAAGAAAGGGAAACTGAGAGAAATAGAAAAAAGTGAGGAAAAAGAAAAAGAGAGTGACAAGAAAGAGGATTTGAGAGAAAAAGAAATTGAGAATAAGCATGTCATTTTGGATTCTTGTTATAATCCTAACCTTTTTCCTAGTTGTGATGATTTCATTATCAAGAAGGTTGTGGATGATATTCCAAAAGAAGAAGCTTGCAAGAAGGAACATGAAGAAGTGCTTCCAAAGACACAATGTAGTGTTTCCACCGAATTGCAAGAGATAAACATTAGGAAGTTGTGGAAAACTACTACACTAATACCTTCCTCAAAGTTGGTTTGTGTAGTCAAGTATTGGGATTCATCAAATTCTATTCACTTGCCTAACATTTCTTTCTTAGGTCATGAAAACAACAAAGTGAATGAAGGAGAATGTTCTCTACGAGTGGCTGCCTTTTGTGAGCTCATCACTTCTTAATTTAAAATAAAAACATTGAAATCTTCACCAATATTCGTCCTTGACATCCAACCTGTTTTTTACCATATTGGTAACCGAATCTGATATAATGTATTGAATAAAAGATGTAGAAATCTTTCTTATCTTTCCAACGCATCAAGAAACGCACCAATCGGACTTCTAGATCTTGAGATATTGCCAAAACAAGACATATGCTTTATTTTCAACAATGCCCACTTTCCTTGTTATGCTTGATTTATTTATTTTAAGGGCATCCATTATAGGTTGTCATCATTAGCTTTGTCCCTTAGTGAAAAAGGGAAAAGTCTTAGGCTTAACAGCTATTTCTTGATTTTTGCATACTTCTGTTCTTTTTCTATGTAAGAATCTTTCAATCTCAGTAATTGGTTCAACAATTTCACCAAGAATTCGGACTCTTTGCATTCAAAGAACAAGAAAAGAAAAATTAACAGAAAAATAAAAGATTTTATTCTAGCCGATACTGAAAAAGCGATCAATATAAAAATAGTCCCTAGCAACGGCGCCAAAAACTTGATAGGGAAGAAGTGCACGGTCCTATTTCGTAGTAAAAGTATCGATCCCACATAGACTTTATGTGATTACCTATTTCTTTTTCGATGGTGATTATCTAAAACAGTTGTTTATAGAGGGAGAATGTTGTTGGATTTAAAATCAAAAATAAAAGCATCTTAAGATTGTGGTTTCGTCTCAATGATAGAAAGAATTCACAATCCCTCATCCATCCTCTATTTTATTTTGAGTTCATTTTCTAAGGACAAGGTATTCAATGGTAACTCATGTTTCCTCTATAAATACTAGAGTATGTCTTGTAGCAAAATCAAACCTATTTTCATGGTTTATTATTGCCAAAACCCCTTAAGTAGAAACCTTTTCACTGCAACAAAGTTGGCAACCGAATCTTGATCCATCACGCGCTCCTTCTTTTAAAATTAAATCTTAGGGATCGCGAATCAAAGATCCAACGATCAAAGTCAACCTAATTACTAAAATTAAGTCTTATGGTCTTATGGACAGGAAATCGAAGATCCAACAATTAAGAACAACCTAATTTGATAAGGACCTTCTAGCTCAAGGAAATGAAGAACAAAAAGGAACGGTTACTAGAAGTAAAACAAGGAAGCTTCAAGAGGACATGGAGGAGAGGATTAGCTCTTTTTTGACTCCCATTGGAGGAGAATCTAATAAAGACAAATTTTACGAAGTCCTACTCATTATTGACTGTTCCTTATTAAAAATATATATTAGACTTGTTTTCTTTTGTATTTGTAATTTGTAATAAATGTACTTTGTTGTCATCCTAATTACTAAAATTAAGTCTTGGGGATCACGAATCAAAGATCCAACGGTCGAGATCAACCTAATTACTAAAATTAAGTCTCACGGGTAAGAAATTGGAAATCCAATGGTCAATATCAACCTAATTACTAAAATTAAGTATTGGGAATCACAAATCAAAGATCCAACGGCCAAGATCAACCTAATTACTAAAATTATGTCTTAAAGGTAACAAATCGAAGATTAAAATCAACCTAATTACTGAAAATAAGTCTTGGGGATCACAAATTAAAGATCCAACGGTCGAGATCAACCTAATTATCAAAATTTAAGTCTTGGGGATCACGAATCAAAGATCCAACGATCGAGATAATGAAATGAAGATTCATCGGTGAAGATCGACCCAATTACTCTAATTAGGGCATATGATGTCATGAATCAGAGATCCAATGGTCAAGATCGACCTAATCACTATAATAAAGTTTTGGAGCGTCACAAATTGGAGATCCAACGGTTAAGATCACCTAATTATTATAATGTGGTCTTGGGACGTCACAGTTTGGAGATCCAACGGTCAAGAGCGACCTAATTACTATAATGAAGTATTTGTCAACAGGTTTGTGTACTTTGCTTTTTGGCTTTGGGTGAATGTTTTAATTAAATTCGACATTAAATAACTTTATTATAAAATTTATATATTTTTTACCATACAAAAGTGGTAGCACGTCCCTACATATTATATTGGGTTAAATATGTACTTAGTACTTATAAACGTGTTTGGTTCGAACCATACATTCTTGGGAATAAACATTGTTATCATCAAAATACCATTGTTCGTATGAAATGTTATTTTACCTATTTAGGTTATTAAAGGTTAAATAAAAGTATAATATTAAAGAGATTATTAAATTACAATATTTTTGTTATAATTTGATTTGTAAAAAAAAAATCTTATATTCTTCATTTCTTAATCAATTTTATTCTTCATTCTTTATCAATCACTTATAATTTTTATGCTTCATTCCTAGTGCCTGTTAGTGTGCTTTTGGCCTTGGATTCTATTTATATTTTAAGCAAAATTGCACTTTTGGCCCTTTATGTTTGGGGTTTGTGTCAATATGGCCCTTTATATTTTTTTTCTCTTTTTAGCCCCTCATTTTTTTCTGTGTGTCATTTTGGCCCCTGTCGTTAGTTTTTTTCTAACGGACGCCACGCTGGCAGTTAACTGCTGACGTCGCGTCTAGGTGACGTGTACTCATTATTTGACATGGCCAATGGAGGAACTGTCATACCCTAATTTTGTCCGCCTAGGTTTAAAACTCTAATTTTCCACAAAAATAAATAAATTGAGAAGTGTGGCGTTATTTTGAAGAGTGTGAAGAACATTGTGCATGCATTTTTGAGTTTTTAGGGCAAAAGGGTATTTTGGTCATTTTCTAAAAATAAGATATTTTCTCATCAAAAATCATTGTGCAATTTTAGAGAAATTTATTTGAAGCAAAACATTTTGGTCATGCATGCGCATGCATGCATGCATGCATTATGCACAAAAAATTCAAAAAGGCATCAAAAAGGAATGTTCTACAAAAAAAAGTTTCAAGATGTGATTTTTATGATATTTTTGGTCATGGTGATCTCATAAAATGGCATATTCTTCAAGATACTTTGTATGTGGCTCAAAATGGTTAGATTTATGTACAATTATCTTGAAAGGAATAATCAAAATTGAGAGGATAATTGGAGGGTTCATGGATAGTACAATGGTACAATTGCCAACTTGCAAAACTTGGTGACCAAGACCACACCCTACCCCAATGTTGCGCCATTCCCTCCCCATTTCCTCTCCAATTTTTCATTTTTGTCCCTCATCATGTGTGTTTCAATCCTCACCCTCCATTCAAATTTTAAATGCAATCCTAGAGTGAGATGAGATGCACAATGACCTAAATACCCTTAAACCTAGTTGCTCTCTATATACCTTAGAAACCTCATCTCACACACACCTTTTTTTTGGCCTCACAATTCACTCACAAAACCCTAGCACACAAACCTCTCCTCTCCTCTCCTCCTTTAGCCGAAACCACCAACAACCATTCCCTCCTCCATTTTTCTTCATTTCACTTCCATTTTCCATCTCATATTAACTCACTCCTACTTCATATATCATCCATCTCTTCTACCAAGATTCAAGTGTTCATCATCCAATCTCAAGAACAAGGCAAGTTGCGCAAGGTTTTGGTGAAGATCTAGTTGATTTGTGGGTTTTCTCTTCATACTCTTTATTTATTAGCTTGGATTCAAGGTATACCTCAAAACTCTTGCATCATTCACTAAGTTTTTTTTTGCATCAAAATATAAAAATCATGTTTCTAATCTTGCATCCTACCATATTCATGCATTTTAGTGTTGGTATATTGTTGATCTGTTGATTGTTGTTGGTGAGAGGTGTCTCAAACATTTTGACAAGCACTTAGGGAGGCTTGGGTGTTTGAGATTGCTTCTCACCCTTGAATAAATTGTGATTTGTGTTGTTATCATTTTGTTTGTTGCATTTTGTGAAATAAAATTGTGTTAGGAAGCTATGAATGTTTCGCACCCTTAGTATAATATAGGTTTAATCGAGTTTTGATGCATTTCTTTATGCAATCTTGTTATTGAGGCTTGATTTTGAAGTTCCCATGTCCAAACATGTTGTTTGATTTTGCAAATATTCATTTTTCATGTCTTCTTACTTTCACAAAAATCAAAAAAAATATGAATAGTTGTTGATTTTGGTGTTTGATTGCTTGGATCTTGTGAATAAATGTTCCTAAGTCATGCTAGTGTCATTTGCTTGCTTGATTTTGTGGATTTGTTGAATGAAATTGTTGTTTGGTTATGTTTTGGTTCGCAAGTTTCTAATAAGTTAGGGTTTTGTTATTTCTTTGTGAAAGGGGTTAGCAATTGTGAGTAAAATGATTTCTCAAATTGTTTTAATGTTGGTCGTTATGTACTTTGCTTGCAAATTATTCTATGTTGATGATTGGCAAGAGGACTCACACTTGTGCCTTAGGCATTTCACTTTAAGTGTTGAGGATTGCCTAAGATGATTCAACACAACCTTGTGCTTTGATTGAAAATTTTGGTTTGCTTGTTAGTAACTTGTTTGCAAAATTACTCTATGTTGATGATTGGCAAGAGGACTCACGCTTGTGCCTTAGGCACTTCACTTTAAATGTTGAGGATTGCCTAAGATGATTCAACTTCCTTTGTGCAATTCTTGTTTAAAAATGCAAATGCTAGTTCTCTAACTTGATTAATCAATTTTGGCTACAAAATGACTTGTTATTGCTTTCTTTTGGTCACTTGTGATCATGCAAATGCGATGTTCATTCCAGGTTAATAATTTGTTTTGTGTTGATGATTTGGTAAAAGGACTAGACACTTATGCCTTTGTGCATTGTCTCAAATGTCAAGGATTACCAAAAGGGATTCAACCTTGTGTTTTATCTTGTGTTGATGCCTATTTGAATTAAACTTTTGCATTATCTATTTGTGTGCCTATTCTTGCAATCTATTTGGTTAATGTTGATCTTGCATGTTCATGGCCATTAAATGTTAGATGACTAAGCGTCATTCTTGTGCACCAGTGTAGTAATGGTTAAGATATATGCTTACGCTTGCATTGTTGATTGTTTTGCTTGCAACTTGTTAAAGTTTACACTTTGGTTCTTGATTTGGAAATTGATTTGAATTCCCTACTTCTTTTTCTTTTGGATGCCACGCCATCCCAACAAACTTTTGTGATCAATATCACCCTCCAATTCTCTTCCTCTCTTCTTCAAGTCATTTCTTTTTCCAAATTATTTTTCAAATTAAAACTTTTCTTCAAATTGTTTTCTATAGCAATCAAATTTTTTCAAAGATCAACAACAAACCTTTTTGAAAATTCATAAGGAGTCAAGTCGGACGTACGGCCGGTGTTGACTAGCGTCCTAAGATTGGAGTTGTACAGCTCAAACATCTTGGGATACTTATGAGAATTAAAACAAGCAATTAACAACTTGAACCCTTTTTTTAAAAAAAAATGAGTAAGGAATCAAATCGGATGTACATCCGGGATCGGTTAGCGAGCTGTACAGTTCGTGCGAGCCTAAGATACTAGCTCAAATAAAAGTAATCAACCTCACAACAAATCCTTTTCTTCAAGTAATTCAAACCATTCTCGAAAAGTAGGGGGCACGTCGTCTGTACAGGCGAGGATGTTTGTTGTTTTAGGTCTAGTGAACTGTACAGTTCAGGACCGAGAACCCCTACAATAAAAAAAAAGCACCAAAGTTTCTCGACTAAAGAGAACTACGTAAGCTTTGAATTCTCCATCGCACCGGGAGATACGTAGGAGCGGGTCACATCCCGTCAAGCACACTTTTAAAAAAAAAATATAATAAAAAGATTCTTCTTTTCCCCTGTTTTCAAAAACATTTTCTCAAATAAAAAAAAAGAAGTAGAATGAATTGTTTCAAATCAACTCTGTCAAAACCGCACATCAAGTTAAAGGTTCCCTTTCGGTAGAAAGGAGGTGTGGGATGCTAATACCTTCCCCACACCTAACCGACCCCCGAACCTACATCTCTAGTTCTCAAAGGACCACCCGCCTTAAAAAGGACCCTTTTTCAATGTTTTGGTCCCTAAATAAAAAATGTTGATGGCGGCTTCACAAATTTTCACGTTGTACGATGAAAGGTCCAATCCGGATTTTTTTCGGGGTGCAACAGCTGGCGACTTCACTGGGGACTTTCCTTTTAAAACGAGGGTCAGGCCTAATTAACTTGATGTGCGGTTTAATTGTTTGATTTGAATGTGATTGTTCTATTTCTCTCTTTTATTCTCCTTCTTTTTCTTCTCTCTTTCTGATGTTTGAATGTTCTCTTGCATTCTCGTGTTGTTATGTTGCATTCATGTGCATTTGACTCTTCTTCTTCTATGTTCGCTTCTTGTTCCTTCTTCTCCTTTCATCTTCTTTTGTTTATATGTTTAATATGATCATGCATTTCTCCAATCACCATGTCCCCTTCTTCTTTGCTCCCTTTCTTCAAGGTAAGCTCATGCATCATTCCCCCAATTCTACTATGATCCCTTCTTCTTCGCTCCCTTTCTTCGAGGTAAGTTCATGCATTTCCCCGATTCTATTATGTCCCCTCTTCTTGGCACCCTTTCTCGAGGTAAGCGGTGCATATGATTGTTGAAACCCTAGGGTAGTTTACTTGCTTATGTTGAAATGCTATGTGTTTGCAAAACTCTAGGGTAGACGACTCCTTGTCTGGACTGTTTCCGGTTTTTCCTTGCAGGTGGGGGGTATATTTATCATTGTGCTCCTACACCCACGTTGCACTTTTTACCTTTATTTCTTGGTGAGACAGCCCTATACCCGGGCTAGAGCATACCTTAGGCTAGAACGAAGTCATTAGTGGCTGCTCACTGGACGTACGTCTTGTTGGGTGGTTGCGAAGACTTCACCTAGAGTTTGGCTTTGATTGAAGACATCATCACTTGGACGTACGTCCCTGGGATCGGTGCTCTTAGATGAGGTCGTTGGCTCTAGGAACCTTATTTAGGGTCCTTCTTTTAGTGCTATCCTTGAAGTGTGTACCCGTAGAAATAGCTGTAGACCCTGTCTCTAAGAAACCTTGTAGGGCACAAAGGAGCTGCATACCCCTGCATCTGAATAAAGACTTTTGCAAATAAACCGAAAATTTTCAAAAAAATGTATGTGAATTTCTTGCTTTTGAAAAACTGTTATGTTGAAAATATATTTTTTTTTTTCATCATGCATCCATTCATACACTTTGCATGCATTCTCACCAGTGCCGGGGAAATTGTAGATACCAAAAAAAAAGAAGAAAAGAAAAATGGATCAGAATGTGAAAAAAACCCTCAAGTGGAATTTTAAGCAACAGGACGTCCAAAGCTTGGTTAGGTTCGGTAATCAGCTTCCCCCACGGCGAAAAGAGGCTTATCAGGGTACATATGGTAATCTCCTCGATTTGCTAGAGGTGAATGTTCAAACTGAGGCCCTCACTGCTTTGACCTAGTTCTTTGATCCCGAATACCGTTGCTTCACTTTCCAAGATTATCAGCTGGTCCCCACTTTAGAAGAATTTGAGAAGATCTTGGGCTTTCCCGCTGCGAACTGCAAGCCGTATTCTTATGTGGAGAGGTATTCATTAGCAAAGGCTTTGGCTGGCATTCTTCAGATTAAAGAGGAATTTTTGATTAAAAATGTGGAAGTCAAGGGTCAAAGGCAAGGTCTGTCAAGAAAATTCTTAGAAGCAGAAGCTGAGGCCCTACTTGCCAAGAAGGAGTGGAAAGCTTTCTCTGATGTGCTTGCCCTCCTTGTCTATGGAGTTGTCTTGTTCCCTTGTGTTGAGAATTTTGTTGATGCTGCAGCTATTGATGTGTTCCTTGCATTCAAAAAGCGGGAACAAAACCCCACCTCTGTTATTTTACCTGATTTGTACTATTCTCTTGTTGATCGTCACTCTAAGGGAGGAGGGATGGTTAGGTGTTGTTTGCCAGTTCTGTATCGGTGGTTCGCCTCACATGTGTTTAAAGGACACATTGAAAACAAAGGAAAAGATGAGTGGAAGTGGTTTATTGCTAGCCTTAGAGGAGGTGATATCTCATGGTGCACTCTGGCCCGGGATACACCAGAATTCATCTCTCAGCTCAACGGCTTTCCGAATGTTCCACTCATTGGCACTAGGGGATGTATCACCTACAACCCTGCTTTTGCGTTGAGGCAGTTGGGTTACCCAATGACAAGCCCACCATTGATTGAGTCTTTGGCTGGCTTTGTGTTACATGATAGAGGTTCCGGGGATTTGAGTTTGTTGAGAAGGATTGTTCGTGCTTGGAACAGGCCGGTAAAGAAAGGGCGTAATGAGTTGGGTCGCAGAGATACAAGTGTGGGGGAAGAGTACCTTCAGTGGGTCCAGCTCCGGGCTCGAGCAGTTAAGCTCCCATTTAGAGGCATTCCTCAGGTTGAAGTTGAGGTTCCTCCTCCTGCTCCTATTCTTAATGAGGAAGTTGAGGGGCTCAAGGCTGCCTTATCTCAGTCCCAGCAAGAGAAGTTAGAATTGCAGGCCCGGTTGGAAAAGTTGCTCCAAGAGAAAAAGAACTTAGAGCAAGAAAATGAATTCAAAGAGAAATGTCTTGCTGACTTCAAAGAGAGAATCGCCGCCAGTGACCAAAAGCTCATTGACATGCAGGGTGGTCTCAAAAGTGCTACAGGCGAAATCAGGGTGCGAAATCTGGATAGAAACAGAGCGTTTGATGATGCCCGTGCATGGAAGGTTCAGTTGAATGTCTCCAAGGAATTAGAGAGGAGCTTGCGGGGCCAATTGAAGGAAGCAAAAGCACAGTTGAAGACTCTTACTGCTGACTATGAGAGCAAGCTCAAAACTGAGGTGCAAGCAAGAAAGCTGGTGCGAGAGAGGCTTGAAGACTGTCAAGCGCTGCTTCAGGGGGAGCTCGGGAAATCTAAGGCATTGGAGGACCATGCGAGGCACCAGGGTGATTTGCTAGAGAGGTTCAGGGCTGAGATGTCCTACTTGATGGAAGAGCATCGAAGATTGGATGATCATTGCCGGCGCTTGCAAGAGAAGTATGCACTCTTGTCCAAGCTGTGCTATGATACTGTTACAGGCCTCCCAAGGCGCCTCAGAGCTGCAGAGATTGCCGTGGATGTGTGCACTACTCCGGTAGAGGTCAGAAGATTCGTCGAGTATGTCAGGGGTTTGATCTTGGAGATGAGGGGGCAGGCAGATCGTCCTTCCACTTCAAGTAAGAGGAAGAGGAACCAATGCAGGGACTTAGTTGTTGTTTGAAATTCTGGTTATTATAGTTTCTTTTTAATTGTTGCTTTGAGAACTCTTTATGATGTGCTCCTGCTTTTACGTTATGAATAAATAAAAGGATTATGTGTTTCAGTTCAAATAAAATTGTATGGTTCATTTCACATTCTCGATCCTTGTTGTTTACCCAAATAAAATATGTGATATCCCCGGCACCACGTGAAAAAAAAAACGCATTTTGCATCGCATGCATACACATATACTTATGCATCCATTCATTTCATGCATCCATGCATCTATTCATTCAGGCTCTTACACAATAAATGTTTAAACAAACAGAAAAGGCAAGCTGGTTCGCCATCACCGTTACTACACTCATCTACAGGCAAGGCTCATGGCAGAGAATCAAGAAAATCCGGACATTGAGGTTGAGAGTTACCACTCGGGTCCGGATGATCCGGTTATAGAGATACCCGGGGCAAGAAAGTAACAGAGCAGGAAGCCAGTGAGTTCTTAAGGATTGTCAGACAAAGTGATTATCAAATTGTTGATCAGTTGAAACAAACTCCAGCCAAGATCTCTATGCTGTCGTTACTGCTCAGTTCATAAGCTCATCGGACTGCCCTGATGAAAGTACTCAATGAAGCCCATGTCGCTGAAGATATCTCTGTGTGTCAGTTTGATGGGATTGTAGGAAGCATCGTGGCAGCTAATCATTTGACTTTTGCTGACGATGAGTTACCCCCAGGAGGAAGAAAGCACAACCAGGCTCTGCATATCTCCGTCAAATGCGGAGACTATGTGTTGGCTCGGGTTTTGATTGATAATGGGTCCTCACTAAATGTCATGCCGAAGTCCACCATGGACAAAGTGGATGTGGACTGCTCTTATATGAAGCCTAGTTCGACGTTGGTGAGAGCGTTTGACGGGTCGAAGAAGGAAGTGCTAGGGGAAGTGGAGTTCCCAATTCAGATTGGGCCGGAGACCTTTTATGTGAATTTCCAGATCATGGACATCACTTCATCATATAGCTGCCTGTTGGGGAGACCGTGGATTCACATGGCGGGAGCTATTCCCTCTTCCCTACACCAGAGGGTCAAGTTTGTGGTAGATGACAAGATTGTTGTTGTGTTTGGTGAAGAAGAAATGTTAGTCAACAAGCCATCCCCATTCCGTTATGTGGAAGCCGCTGAGGAATCTCTGGAGACCTCCTTTCAGTCCCTTGAAATTGCTAATGCTGTATTCCGAGGGAGCAAGCTTCCGTCACCAGGGTCAAAATTGTCAAGGAACGAGGAAATGGTCGCCAAGATCATGATAGAACAAGGATACAAGGTGGGATGTGGTTTAGGCAAGACTGGTCAGGGGATTCTTGCGCCTATTCAACTGAAGGAAAATCGAGACCGTTGTGGGTTGGGGTACCATCCTAATCAAGCCGAGAGAAAGGGGATGGCAGAGGAAAGAAAGAGCAGGTGGTTGGCCAAACTGAGAGGCCATGATCCTTGGTCAAAAAAGATCCCTATCTGTGATATTCGCTAGAGCTTTAAGGGTGCAGGGTTGCTGGACCCTAATCAAATTGCTGCCATTGGGGATGGTCCTGGAGCTGAAAAAGGTGATACCAGCCTAGTCCGCCGTTGCTTTGCCGGTGAAAAGTTGAAGAATTGGGAAGCTGCTGACTTTCCTGTGGCTTTTAATTCAAAATAATAATTTGTAATGCACCCCTGTGGCTCTGCCCAAGGCCATAGGATAAGTTGTTAGGGGCACGCATGTTTTTATCTTCATTGCTATCATCATCAATAAAAACGTTGTTTTTGAAATTCATCAATAAAATCATTTCTCTTAATTTCATGTGTCTTCTCCGCTTTATTTTATTTTGCCTGTTTGTTTCGCCTTTCATTCTTTTTTTTTTTTGCCTCTGCAAATGCAGATCAACAATAATTATCTCTAAAAATAACAATGCCGATGATCCATATTTTGACTTTGATCATCCAATTAATCAAACTGAGGGAGATGTTGAGAAAAACTGGAAAGCTCCTCCAGAACTAATGAGATTAATGGAACAGGAAGAAAGGGTCATTCAGCCTCACGGAGAACCAACTGAGGTAATCAACTTGGGTACAGATGAGAACAAGAAAGAAGTTAAGGTCGGTACCGCAATGAACGACAGTGATCGTATGAAGTTAATTCAGCTCCTGCGCGATTACGTTGACATTTTTGCATGGTCGTATCAAGATATGCCTGGGTTGGATACCGATATTGTTGTGCACAAGTTGCCAGTAAAGCCAGAATGCCCGCTTGTAAAGCAAAGACTGAGAAGAATGAAGCCAGAGATGTCGTTGAAAACCCGGGATGAGGTAAAGAAACAGTTTGATGCCGGGTTTCTAGCGGTTGCCAAGTATCCTCAATGGGTTGCCAATATCGTCCCGGTTCCGAAGAAGGACGGGAAAATCAGGATGTGTGTCGATTACAGGGATCTGAACAGAGCCAGCCCCAAAGATGATTTCCCCCTTCCCCACATTGATATTCTGGTGGACAGTACAGCCCAACACTCTTTATTCTCCTTCATGGACGGATACTCAGGATACAATCAGATAAAGATGGCTCCGGAAGATATGGAGAAAACAACCTTCATAACTCTCTAGGGAACCTTTTGCTATAAGGTGATGCCTTTCGGACTCAAAAACGCCGGTGCGACGTATCAGAGGGCCATGGTGACATTGTTCCACGACATGATGCACAAGGAAATCGAGGTGTATGTGGATGATATGATTGCTAAATCCAAGACTGATGAAGAGCATATTGTGAATCTGCAAAAACTCTTTGAACGTCTAAGGAAGTTCAAACTCAGATTAAACCCAGCTAAATGCACCTTCGGTGTAAGATCCGGAAAGCTACTGGGGCTCATCGTCAGTCAGAAAGGGATAGAAGTTGATCCAGATAAAGTCAAAGCAATCCTCGAAATGCCAGTACCAAAGACTGAAAGGGAGGTCCGTGGTTTTCTTGGGAGATTGAACTGCATCTCAAGGTTCATATCCCAACTGACAGCCACTTGCGAGCCTCTCTTTAAGCTGTTGTGCAAGAACCAAGAATCCAAATGGAACGATGATTATCGGAGAGCCTTCGAGAGAATTAAAGAGTATCTTCAGAATCCACCAATTCTGATGCCACCGGTGTCCGGAAGACCGCTGATCTTGTACCTAACCGTGTTAGACAATTCGATGGGGTGTGTGCTGGGGCAGCAAGATGATGAAAGACCTGTGCACAGAATTCAAAATCCAGCATCATAATTCTTCCCCCTATCGACCCAAGATGAATGGGGCAGTCGAAGCGGCCAACAAGAATATCAAGAGAATAGTTCAAAAGATGGTGGTAACCTACAAAGATTGGCATGAGTTGCTTCCTTTTGCTTTGCACGGATACCGCACTTCAGTGCGTACCTCAACTGGGGCAGAGGCAGAGGCAGTCCTCCCTATTGAGGTTGAAATACCCTCCCTGCGGGTATTGATGGAAACCAAGTTGGAAGAAGCTGAATGGGTACAAGCTCGTCTGGATCAGTTAAATCTCATTGAGGAAAAAAGAATTGCAGCTTTGTGTCATGGACAGCTGTATCAACAGAGGATGAGGACGGCCTTCGACAAGAAAGTTCGCCCTCGAGAGTTCAACGAGGGAGATCTTGTGCTCAAAAAGATATTGCCCATTCAGAGCGATCCCCGAGGAAAATGGACTCCCACTTATGATGGACCTTATGTGGTCAAGAAAGCCTTCTCTGGAGGAGCACTAATACTCACCAACATGGACGGTGAAGAACTCAGAAACCCAGTCAATTCAGATTCGGTGAAGAAGTATTATGCCTGAAAGAAATAGACGAAAAAAGAGAAAGATAAGCCAAGTAAGAATTAGCTCGCTAGGCTGAAAACCCGAAAGGGCGGCCTAGGCAAAATCAGAGCGACCCGGTGGATTGAAAACCCGCAAAGGGCGATCCAGGCAAAAATTAGGGTTAGAAAACTTGGGCATGAAAATAAACAAGGGCATACAGCACTCCTGAAGGTTTGGATAGAGGGGTGATCAAGGTCAAGGACATAAATGTTTGGCATTGTTCCACAGAGACGGACATTTAGAAACTAGCTTTTCTCTCTTTTTCGTGTCTTTTTGCAGTTTAAATTTTCAAATGTATTGAACAGTCGGCGTAACTTTCTGTACGACTGGTTTCCACATCAATAAAGTTCAATTTTTCTCATATCTGTTTGCTTTTCTATTTTCTGCTTTTTCAGCTCAAAATAAACGTTTTATGATGATGGTAATACTGAATTGTAAAACATGTGCATAAATCCTAGAGCATTGCAATCATTGCGAAATCCCCAAAAGTCACGGGAAGGAAGTGATTTCTCAAAAACAAATTAATGTTGCAAGGAAAATAATTGCGCCCATCAATCACTTCAGATGGCAAATCATAAAGCAAACCTGCACCCGGCCCGTGCGCCGCAGCAACTCTAATAAGTTCCCCAGTCTTGTGCCATGAGTGTCACGGGTCGGTCGAACCAGCAAAGAGAAAATAAGTCAAGAGCAAAAAAAAAAAACGATCAGAAAAAAGAAAGCTGATCAAGAAGAATCAAAAGAAAATCAAAAGCATTTTCACGGCATTCATCAAATCATCGCATCGCATGCACTCGCATCACACGCACTCGCATAACATGCTTTTGCATAACATGTGTTGCACCCCGAAAAATCCTTTGGAGGGATTTCTCTTCGCACAACATGAATTGGAGTCGCCACCAACATTTTTTTAGAGGTAAAACATTGAAAAAAAACCTTTCTTGAAAGACAATGGTCCTTGGAACCACGAGATTTGAGTTCGGGGGTCGGTTATGCATGGGAAAGGTACGAGCACCCCACACATCCTTTCTACTGAAAGGGAACCTCGATTTGACGTGTGATTTAAAAGGTTGATTTAAGAAATGCTTTGTTTTTATCTCTCTTTATCTCTCCTTACTTTATGGAAAAACTTAAGGAAAATTTAATCTTTTGCGCTTGACGGGAGGGCACCGTGCCTACGTATCCTGGGGAGGGAATCAAAGCAACGTAGTTCTTGTTTTCGAAAATTGTTTTGTTTTTAGAAATTGCCTTGTTTTGGAAAAGGGTTTGTTTTTTTTGAAAAGAAAATGGTTTTCATTTGTCGTGCTTGACGGGAATGTGACCCGCTCCTACGTATCTCCCAGTGCGATGGAGAAATCAAAGCTTATAGTTCTCGGTTGTCGAGAAAAGGTTTTTATTTTTTAGTTGTTTAATTGTGAAAATTGAATGTTCACAGTGATCAAACAACAAAGGTTTCGAGTGATCACCACTAGCATCCCATTATTGACGATCGTGCAAGCAAAGGCCTCGCATTGTCCTCAACAAAGTTTTTAATTTGTGAAATGAGAGTTCTTTTGAAAAATGAGTGTTCATGATAATCAATTGAGCAAAGACTCCAAGTGATCACCACTAGCACCCCATTGTTGACAATCGTGCAAGCAAAGGCTTCGCATTATCCTCAACAAAGTTTGATTTGTGAAAAATAGTTTGGAATTGTTTTGAGAAGAAGTGAAGTTGTTTATCAATGATTATGTAAATGCAAAAAAATGTTTTGAAGTTGGAACGTTACTAACGAGTAACAAGTTGTTTTTTGTATGCAACATGGTTTTGAAGTTTTGGAAAAAGCTTTAGAAAATGATTGATTTGAAGAAAGGAGAAGGGAGTTTGAGGGTGACATTGGTCACAAAATGTTTGTTGGGATGGCGTGGCATCCAAAAGGAAAATAAAGTAGAACATTCAATCAATTTCCAAGTCAAGAACCAAAGTGCAACATTTAACAAATTGCAAGCAAAGCAATCAACAATGTAAGCATAAGCATAAACATTACCAATTACAACATTTGAGCACAAGAATGACAATTAGTCATCAACATCTAATGGCATGCATATGTAAGATCAACAATAGGCACACAAAGAGATCATACAAAAGTTCAATTCAATTAGGTGTCAACACAAGATAAAGCACAAGGTTGAATCCCTTTTAGTAATCCTTGACGCTTGAGACAATGCACAAGTGCATAAGTGTCTAGTCCTTTTACCAAATCATCAACATTAAAGCATAACATTGACCTAGAAAGAACATCACATTTGCAAGACCAAAAGCGACCAAAAGAGGGCATTAACAAGTCATTTTTGTAACCAAAATTGATTAATCAAGTTAGAAAACTAGCATTTGCATTTTCAAGCAAGAATTGCACAAAGAAAATTGAATCATCTTAGGCAATCCTCATTACTTAAAGTGAAGTGCACAAAGACACAAGTGTGAGTCCTCTTGCCAATCATCAACATAACAATGACTTGCAAGCAAGATACCATCTATTAACATCAAAATAACTTGAGAAAACATTTTGATCACAATTGCAAACCCATTTCACAAGAAAATTAACAAACCCTAATTCTAATCATGATTTGCGAAGCATCACATCATTTTATTCAACAAAAATGCAAGATCATAGTGAAAACAACATAAATCACAATTTATTCAAGGGTGAGAAGCATCTCAAGCACCCAAACCTCCCACAGTGTTTGTCAAAATGCTTGAGACACCTCTCACCAACAACAATCAACAAATCAACAATATAACAACACTAAAATGCATGAATATGGCAGGATGCAAAATTAGAAACATGATATCTACATTTTGATGCAAAAAAGTTGAAGATGATGCTAGGTTTTAAGAAGTTTACCTCAAATCCCAGCTAAGAAATGACTAATATGAAGAACAAGACCACAAATCAACTTGAATCTTCACCAAACTTCAATGAAACCCACGAAATGCTTGCTTAAAAATGCCCTTTGATGATGCAAGCTTGAATTAAATTAGGAGAGAAGGAAAATATATGAAGTAGGAATGGAAATGAGGTGAGAAAATGGTGATTTGGTGAAGGAGAAGTGAAGAATTGATGGAGGAAGAAGGTGGTATGATTTCGGCTAAGAGAGGGAATTAGGAGAGGGAGTCGTGTGCTAGGGTTGTGTGAGTGAAAATGAGGCCAAAAGTTCTCTCTTTTTTTTTTCTTGTGAGGTGAGGTCAATAGGGTATATATAGAAAGCAATTAGGTTTAAGGGTAGTTAGGTCATTGTGCATCTCATCTCACCCTAGGATTGCATCTAAAATTTGAATGGAGGGTGAGGATTGAATCACACATGGATTGAGGTCAAAAAATGAAAATATGAGAGGGAATGGAGGGATAGGCGACACACATTGGGAGGGGTCCTTGGTGACCAAGTTTTGCAAGTTGGCAATTGTACTATTGTACTATTATGAGACCATTCCCTTTTCCTTTTATTTTTGATTATTCTTTTCAAGATAATTGTACAAAAATACACCACTTTGAGCCACATACAAGGTATTTTGAGGAATATGCCATTTTATGTGATCACCATGACCAAAAAATGTCATAAAAATCACATCTTGGAACTTTTTGTAGAATACCCTATTGATCCTTTTTGAAATTTTGTGCACAATGTATGCATGCATGCGCATACATACATACATGACCAAAAATGTTTTGCCTCAAATAAATTTCTCTAAAATTGCACAATGATTCTTGCTGAGAAATTATCTTATTTTTGACAATGATCAAAATACCCTTTTGCCCTAAAAACCTTGTTTTTTAACAACAAATGCATTTCCACTCTGACAATGAATTTAAAAGCCCTAGAATGACTTTTAAAACCCAAAAATGCATGCACAATGCTCTTCACTCTTCAAAATAAAACCACACTTCTCAATTTATTTATTTATTTGCGGAAAATTAGGGTTTTAAACCTTGGCGGACAAAATTAGGGTATGACAGCTGCCCCTCTTTATTTGGATTTTACCAAGGAATATGAATTGGCCGAAACATATTCCGAGGCAAAATAGAAATAAAGAATTCAGAAATAATACTAATTTTGTCTACTTAGAGAAACCCGAATTTTCCTTTTCTTTTTTCTCTTTTTTTTGTTTCCTTTCTTTGATCTCTCTTCTTTTGAGAGAGAGAGAGTCAACACTTGTCGCGTCGACGAGAAAGCAGTAAATTGCGTAAAGCAGTAAATGAAAGCAGTAAATGGGAAGTGCCGTAAATTGGGGAATTCGGAGGTTGCCTAAAACCTTTTAACGGACTCTCGTCGGGTCCGAGCTCTGGGGGTGGCCTTTTCGAGCGGCCGATCAATATCAGGTCCGGAACTGATATGATCAATGGATCTACGCTATGCCTTAGGTTGACACAATTAATCCGATGGACTTAACGAAGTCTGTAGGATCTGCCGCGCGCTCGTACGCGACGTTGTGATCTGTGGAAGGAGTTCACTAACTCTGTGGGAGTTTACTAACTCTGTGCTGATGGAGTTCACTAACTCGGTGCCATGATGATTTTATGAAAATGAGATTTTGGGGACCCATTGGTCCAAAGTAACTGACTTTTTGAAAATTTTGGGGCCTAACGAGTCCAAAGCAACTGAGTTTCTTTTTGAAAATTGGGAAGCTTTGAATGATGCATGGAATGCAGGCTCTTGATGCTGGGATGCACATGGATGCAATGATTGATTTGGTGAGAGGTTTTTTCTGTTTGATTTTCCTTTTTCTTTTTCTTTTCTTCTGTTTCTTTTTCTTCTGTTTCTTTTTCTTCTGTATCCTTTCGCCCTTCTGGGATGCGAATATGAAAGTATAATGCTCTACTGTTTGACGACATGGATGATATAGGAATGCTGAATGATATGAAAATGTTTTTTTTTTTTGCTGGTTAAATCAATCCGCGGGACTCGTGGCACTTGACACGAAGACCGTTCCAGGATGGTGATAACGCAAGGGTTGCGCGCTGGTTTGCAATGATCTTGTTATTTTTAAGGTGGCAGTGCATGTGACTGTTTTTTTTGCAACTTTACCCATTTTGGGAAACCATTTTTCCTTTTGTGATTTTCAAAGATTTCGTAATAATCTGTAATGCTCTGAATGTATGCACATGTTTTGCAATTCAATTTCATCAATCATAAAATCATTATTTTGAAAGAAACTGAATAAATGAAAGTAAAGACACGAAAAGCACACATATGAAAGAAAAGTTGGACTTTTGCTGATATGGAAACTGGTCGTGCAGAAAGTCACGCCAGTTGAAAGTACAATTGCAATCTTTATTCTAAACTGATAAAATACAAGAAAAAGGAACAGATCCTGTGATTCTATCCTTGAAGTAATGGTGCCCACCGTTCATACTTGTGACCTTGATCAACCCCTTATCCAAATCTTCGGGAGTGCTAGTTGCCTTTCTTTTTTCAAGTCCAAATTTTCTGACCCTAATTTTTGCCTGGATCGCCCTTTGCGGGTTTTCAATCCACCGGGTCGCTCTGATTTTGCCTAGGCCGCCCTTTGCGGGTTTTCGACCTAGCGAGCTAAACTTTACTTGGCTCATCTTTCTCTTTTTCTGTCTATTTCTTTAGGCATAGTACTTCTTTACCACATCTGAGTTCACTAGATTTGGGATTTCATCTCCATCCATGTTTGCAAGAATTAATGCCCCTCCGGAGAATGCCTTCTTCACCACATAAGGTCCTTCGTATTTGGGAGCCCATTTGCCACGGGGATCCGTCTGGATTGGCAAGATCTGTTTGAGCACGAGGTCTCCTTCTTGGAATTCCCGAGGACGGATTTTCTTGTCAAAAGCCCTCATCATCCTCTGTTGGTACAGCTGACCATGGCACAAGGCGGCTACTCGCTTCTCTTCAATGAGATTCAATTGGTCAAAATGAGCCTGAACCCACTCTGCTTCTTCTAATTTGGTCTCCATCAATACCCGCAGCGAGGGTATTTCAACCTCAATGGGGAGAACAGCTTTTGACCCATAAACCAACGAGTAAGGGGTTGCCCCTGTAGATGTACGCACCGAGGTTCTGTACCCATGCAAGGCGAAGGGGAGCATCTCATGCCAGTCCTTGTAAGTTACTACCATTTTCTGTACTATCCTCTTAATATTCTTATTGGCTGCCTCAACTGCCCCATTCATCTTCGGACGGTAGGGAGAAGAGTTGTGATGTTGGATTTTGAAGTCCTTGCATAAGTCTCTCATCACCTTGCTGTTCAAATTACTGCCGTTGTCTGTGATGATTTTGTTCGGAAGGCCGTAGCGGCAAACCAAATCTTTCTTGATGAACTTAGCAATCACTGAACTTGTTACATTGGGATAAGAAGCAGCCTCTACCCACTTGGTGAAGTAGTCGATAGCAACCAGGATGAAACGATGACCATTTGAAGCTTTGGGTTCAATAGGACCAATGATGTCCATGCCCCACATTGAGAAAGGCCAAGGTGCACTCAAGACATTCAGAGAGGTTGGTGGTACATGGATGTGATCTGCATAAATTTGACATTTATGGCACTTTCTTGCAAAGCTATAACAGTCAGATTCCATTTGCAGCCAATAGTAACCTGTTCTCAGGATCTTTCTAGCCATTGTGTGCCCACTGGAATGAATTCCAAATGAGCCCTCATGAACATCTTGCATGATCTTTATTGATTCCTCCCTTGTTACACATCTGAGGAGAACCAAGTCATGGTTTCTCTTGTAAAGGACGTCTCCACTCAAGAAGAAACCCATTGACAGCCTCCTGAGTGTTCTCTTATCATTTTCTGAAGCGCCGGGGGGATATTCTCTGCTGGTGATATACTGTTTGATGTCATGGTACCAAGGTTTACTGCCTGATTCCTCTTCAACTGCCATGCAATGGTAATAAGCAGGTAGACCCCGGTGTTGGACTCTGACACACGTCAAGTTCCTGTCACAGTTGACGTTGAACATGGAAGACAAAGTGGCCAAGGCATCGGCCAGTTGATTCTCATTGCGAGGTATGTGCTGGAAGGTGATCTCTTCAAAGGGCTTGATTAGCTCTTGAATGTAGTCACGGTAAAGGATCAAATCAGGGTTTCTTGCTTCCCAATCACCTTTTACTTGGTGAACAACTAGAGCTGAATCCCCGGACACGTCGAGCCTTTTGACTTTCCAATCGAGGGCCGCTTGTATGCCTAAGATGCACGCCTCATACTCTGCAATATTATTTGTGACGTAGAAACTCAGCCTTGCCGTGAATGGTATGAAACGATTGTCCGGGGAGATCAACACTGCTCCGACCCCATGCCCCCACATGTTAGAGGCACCATCAAACAGTACTCTCCACCTTTCATCATCTTGGGATTTTCCTTCGTCGAACAATGCCATGATGTCTTCATCTGGGAATTCACATTGCATGGACTGGTAATCCTCAGCCGGTTGATGTGCCAGATACTCTGCCAATGTGCTGCCTTTAACCGCCTTTTGGGTGACATGCTGGAGGTCATACTCTGATAAAAGCATTTGCCAACGAGCAATTCTACCTGTGAGCGCAGGTTTCTCAAATATGTACTTGATTGGGTCCATCTTAGACACCAACCAGGTAGTGTGACTAAACATGTACTGTCTCAATCGATGCGCTGCCTAGGCAAGGGCACAACAAGTCTTCTCCAATGGTGAATACCTGGTCTCGCAATCGGTGAATTTCTTGCTCAGGTAGTAGATTGCGTGTTCTTTCTTCCCCGACTCATCGTGTTGCCCCAGTACACAACCCATGGAATCGTCCAACACTGTAAGGTACAGAATAAGAGGCCTGCCGGACACAGGTGGCATTAGGACTGGCGGATTCTGAAGATACACCTTGATTTTCTCGAAGGCTTCTTGACATTGATCATTCCACTTCAACTCTTGGTTTTTGCACGACAGTTTGAAAATCGGCTCGCAGATAGCGGTCAACTGGAAGATGAATCGGGAAATGTAATTCAGCCTTCCAAGAAAACCACGAACTTCTTTCTCTGTTTTTGGCGCCGGCATCTCGAGGATAGCACGCACTTTGTCCGGGTCTACCTCAATTCCCTTCTGGCTAACAATGAAGCCCAACAATTTTCCTGACCTCACTCCGAATGTGCACTTGGCGGGATTCAGCCTGAGTTTGTACTTTCTGAGGCGCTCGAAAAGCTTCTGCAGGTTAACAACATGCTCTTCATCGGTCCTTGATTTGGCGATCATATCGTCCACATAAACTTCAATCTCTTTATGCATCATGTCGTGGAACAGAGTCACCATTGCTCTTTGATAAGTTGCCCCGGCATTCTTCAATCCGAAAGGCATGACCTTATAGCAGAAAGTTCCCCAAAGGGTTATGAAGGTGGTTTTCTCCATATCCTCTGGAGCCATCTTGATCTGGTTGTAACCTGAATATCTGTCCATGAAGGAGAACATTGAGTGTTGCGCTGTGCTATCCACCAGAACATCGATGTGAGGTAGAGGGAAATCATCTTTAGGACTTGCTCGGTTCAAATCACGGTAATCGACACACATCCGGACCCTTCCGTCTTTCTTGGGAACCGGGACGATGTTGGCTACCCACTCAGGATATTTTGCCACTGCTAAGAACCCTGCGTCAAACTGTTTCTTGACCTCATCCCTGATTTTCAAAGACATCTGTAACACTCCCTTTTACTATTACAATTAAATAGACAATTATCAGAGTCACCTCGAAGGGCGCTACATTTTTCACCATTTTAAAAAAAACACCATTTATTCCAAAAAAAGTCTCCAAAATAATTTATATAAAAGAAATCACTAAGCAGCGGAAATATTAACCAGTTTAAACATCTCCAGAATTAACAATTAAAGACATCTCCAAAACTAATTAAAACAATTTCCAATAACTAAAATAATAGTTCAAAACGATAACTAACGACTCCCCGGTGCTACATATCAGAGCTGACACAGACCCAAACGAGAGAGGAAGCAAAACCTAGCAATTCCTCCACGAGCACTAGCGATCACCTGCAGCGTTGCCGCATGAGAGCAACATTCCAAGCAGAAGGGGTGAGTCTAACAGAGATAATAAGTAGATGATAAAAATATGCTAGCATCAGGTAACTACAGCAACACAATACAATTACACCATATCACAGCACCCGATACCAAAGGAAAAATCCATTTGACAGTGAACCACCAAAATTATAACATTCATAGACAATGGGATGATATGCAACCCCTCCAGTGGGCATATGCATGCGGTACCGATCACCAAAATGAGCCACGACGGGCATATCACCAATAAACACCAGAGGCAGAGCCTATATCACCAAAACATGCATATGACAATGCGACACCATGATTATGCACCAACTCACCATAACAAGTATTTAAAATAAATACTATATCACCAGAATCAAAACAAATTATTTCACCAAAAATAGCACCAAGTTGTAGCATCACAGCTACCACCAAACTCTCCTGAGCATACCAGCACCGCACCTGAAATATTAACACCAGACGGCTCCACAACGCGGACATAACGCACGCACACCACGCACAAGACTGGCGCACAGCGCCTAGGCACATCGCACCTACTTCAGCGAATTAATTAAAATAGCAAACGACATCGGATTTCAACAAGTAAATACTTGTTGGAAAGCCCTATGGGTCTGGTTATCATCCCTAAGTTCAGTTTTTGAAGGAGAGTGTCCAATAGGTACAGTTTTCGAAAAGCACACAGGCTAGTTGCAAAAGAGGACAGTTTCTGTCCTTCAAATTCAAGCAATTCCAAAGTGACCAAAACTCAATCAAATTGCATGAAACTTGTGCATAAACTGGGGCAAATTTTGTCTAGTTTTCAAAGAAATTGGATTCGTTCGAAAATGAGTTCTTTTGAAAACGTGGTAACCAAAACACTGACCCTGTGTCCAGATTGTTTCCAGAATCTTACTCTAACTTGTGGAATTCATATCTCGGGCTACACAACTCTAAACGCAACCAAACCAGTGCCAAATTGACAAGCATTAAGTCTATTTTCCATAAAAATAAACCACATAATTTTTCGGTCAATAAAACGTTCCCAGTCACCGAAATACCGAATCTATACCCAAATCGTTTCCAGAATTTTAACCTAACTTGTATCGCCTATAACTCGAGCTATACAACTCCGAATTTAACGAAACCAGTGCCAAAACGACCGGCGTTAAGTCTATTTTCAAAAACAATCAACCTCATAATTTTTGGATCAACCAAACAGCGCCAGTTTTAGAAAAACGAACCTGTGTTCAGAATCGCTAAATTGCCAAACACCAAACCCTAACGGTAACGACACCGCAACCACCACCACAAAAACGACAATTCGACAACGCGACAACAACAATCAACCACGCACAGCAACAACAAAAACACGAACAATAACAACACCATCATCGTGATACAACAATCACGCAACAACAAATAACGAAACAAATCACAATAACGTGCAATAATCATCAAAGCACCAATCTCAACGAAAACACGATATGCAACAACACGAACAATTCAACAAAACCCTAGACTACCCACACATAATTATCATCAACCCATTATCAAGGTTAAGCCCACCCTTACCTCGAATAACGTAAGCTCCGGAACACGACGAACGAGACACGAACAAAACCACAGCAACACGAACGATCTCCTTTTGAAATTCTTCGGGAAACCCTCCTCTTCTCTCCCTCTTTGCGCCGCGTGCTCTCTCTCTCACTCTCACTTTCGTTTTTCTTTTGCTTGCTGCGAATGAGGGTTTGGCTTAAACCCCCAGGGTTTAAGTTGAGGGCTCAGTAAACACTGGGCTCTCTACGTCTCCACCTCCTTTACTCGTTTCACCTCCTACGCATATAAAATATTAACCTTTTAATTTATCTATATCCCGCCTCCAAATTATTTTAATAATTCAATCAACTATTTTAATTAAATTATTTCCGGGGTGTTACAACCCTCCCCCACTTAGAATCATTCGTCCTCGAAAACATACCTGATTCAAACAGCTCCGGATAGGACTCTCGCATCTTGCTCTCCAACTCCCATGTCATGCTTTCACCAGCAGCTCCTAACCAGACCACTTTCACCAGGTTTATCTCTTTGCCACGTAAAGTCTTCACTTCACGATCTTCAATTCGCACAGGCATTGTCTCCACAGTGAGATTATCCCGCACATGCACATCATCCATCGGAATCACATGGGACGGATCCGAAATATACTTCCGAAGTTGCGACACATGAAATACATCGTGCAAATTCGAAAGATTAGGCGGCAAGGCCACCCTATAAGCAACATTACCAATTCTCTCAGTGATCTGATACGGTCCAATGAAACGAGGAGTCAACTTCTTTGTCTTCAATGCACGCCCAACACCAGCCATAGGCGTGACTCTCAAAAACACATGATCACCAGCTTGGAATTCTAAATCCTTCCTTCTCTTATCATGATAGCTCTTCTGTCTACTCTGCGACGCTTTCATTTTCTCACGGATCAATTTCACCTTTTCAGTAGTCTCTCGAACAACCTCGGGTCCAAGAACAATACTCTCCCCAGATTCATGCCAACACAACGGAGTCCTACATCTCCGACCATACAATGCCTCGAACGGTGCCATCCCGATGCTAGAATGGTAACTATTGTTGTAAGTAAACTCGATCAACGGAAGGTGAGTATCCCACGCACCTCCCTGCTCAAGAACACAAGATCTCAACAAGTCTTCCAACGACTGAATGGTCCTCTCTGTCTGTCCATCAGTTTGAGGATGATAAGCTGAACTCAACCTCAATTTAGAACCCAACGCTTCTTGCAAACTCTTCCAGAAATCAGAAGTGAACCTAGGATCTCTGTCAGACACAATGCACAAAGGAACACCATGCAACTTCACAATCACCTGAATATAAATCTCTGCCAATCTCGACACCGGATACGTGATATTGATAGGAATAAAATGAGCAGACTTCGTCAATCTATCCACAATCACCCAAATTGAATCGTGCCCCCTCACAGTATTAGGTAACCCTATAACGAAATCCATAGAAATACTATCCCACTTCCATTCCGGAATCTCCAACGGTTGCATCAACCCAGCAGGCTTCTGATGCTCAACCTTCGATTTCTGACAAGTCAAGCAGGAATACACAAACTGCGCCACATCACGCTTCATACCAGGCCACCAAAACATCTTCTTCAGATCCTGATACATCTTTGTAGCTCCCGGATGGATACTCAACTTACTCCTATGACCTTCTTCTAAAATTGCTCTTTTCATCTCCTCATCATCAGGAATGCAGATTCTTCCACGGTACTTCAATACATTCTGCGCATCCAACTCAAAGTCTTTATTCTCGGATTGATCAATCCCAACCATCAGGTCAACTAATTTAACATCTAACTTCTGAGCTTCTCGAATGCTAGCCATGAATTCATTATCAATCTTCAACATCCCCAATCTGACACTCTGAGGCGTCACTTCACAAACCAAACTCATATCCCTGAACTGCTCAATTAATTCGAGTTCTCTAACCATCATTGCTGACATATGCAACGTCTTTCGACTTAAAGCGTCAGCTACCACATTAGCCTTTCCCGGATGATAGTTCAAGCTAAAGTCATAGTCTTTGCGCTGTCTCATATTCAACTCTTTCTGATCGAACAGATACTGCAAACCCTTATGATCACTGAACACCTCAAACCTCGAACCATACAGATAATGTCTCCAAATTTTCAACGCGAACACAACTGCAGCAAGTTCTAAATCATGGGTAGGGTAGTTCTTCTCATGAGTCCTCAACTGTCTCGACGCATAGGCAACTACCTTACCATTCTGCATAAGCACACCTCCCAACCCCATCTTGGAAGCATCACAATACACCACAAACGACTCTTCCGGATTAGGCAACGTCAGAACAGGAGACGTCGTCAACCTCTCCTTCAATTCTTTGAAGCTCTCTTCACAACAGTCATCCCAGATGAAAGCTTTACCCTTGCAAGTCAACTGAGTCAACGGAAGTGCCAACTTCGAAAATCCTTCTATAAACCTCCTATAGTAACCTGCCAGACCCAGAAAACTTCTAATCTCAGTAACTGACTTCGGAGACTCCCATTGTAACACGGCATCAACCTTAGACGGATCCACGGCAATTCCATTCCCCGAAATAACATGACCCAGAAAGCTAACCTCTTTCAACCAAAACTCACACTTAGACAGCTTCGCATATAACTTCCTGTCCCTCAGAATTTCCAATACCAATCTCAGATGTTCTGCATGCTCCTCTTCTGACTTAGAATAAATTAGGATGTCGTCAATGAATACCACCACAAACCGATCCAGATACTCACGAAAGATACGATTCATGTACTCCATGAACACTCCCGGCGCATTAGTCACACCGAAAGGCATCAAGGAATACTCATAATGCCCATAACGGGTTCTGAAAGCTGTCTTCTGAATGTCTTCGTCTTTCACCTTGATCTGATGATAACCCGATCTCAAATCTATTTTACTGAACACCTGAGCACCCACCAACTGATCCATTAAGTCATCAATCCTCGGAAGCGGATACTTGTTCTTAATAGTCACCTTATTCAGCTGCCGATAGTCTACGCACAACCTCATACTACCATCTTTCTTTTTCACCAACAACACTGGAGCTCCCCACGGCGACACACTTGGCCTCACAAATTTCTTTTCAAGCAGATCCTCGAGTTGCTTCTTCAGTTCTGACAATTCAGATGCAGACATTCTATACGGTGCCATAGACACAGGTTTAGTATCAGGTACCAGATCAATAGCAAACTCAACCTCTCTCTCTGGTGGTACATCCGGAATCTCGTCGGGAAAAACCTCAGAAAACTCTCGCACCACCTGCAACTCATCAACCTTCGCTTGGCTCTCAGCAGACAATGACGCCATTAATGAAAACAACTGGACGTCTTCCCTCATTACCCTATGCAACTGACCAGCAGACAACAAACCAGACTCTTTCTCTTCAGGAGAAAAGAAACTCACAGACCTTTCATGACAGTTGATATGAACATGGTTATCAACTAACCAGTCCATACCTAGAATAACATCCATTCCGCTCAGCGGCAAACAAATCAAGTCAACGAGAAAATCATTACCGAATATCGATAAAGGGCATTTAGCACAAACAACCAAGGTAGTCACCGAACCCTTAGCCGGAGTATCGATAACCATCTCCCTCAACATAGAAGATAAAACAAGATCTAATTTCTCAACACATGCAGTAGCAATAAAACAATGGGTAGCACCAGTATCAATAATAGCAATAAGAGGAGAATTATTAATATAGCATGTACCTCTGATCTCATTCACTGCATCTGACCCCGCCAGAGCGAACACCTTCCCAACGGACCTTTCTTTCTTCGGTTTAGGACACTGAGTGCTGATATGACCACCCTCACCACAGTTGTAGCATAACACATCCTTTCGATCACAGCTAGACGCCATATGACCCTCTTTACCACACTTGTAGCACTTCTTCACATCACCTGGACAGTCAGGACGCTTATGACCGGGTTTACCACACTTGTAACATACCACACTAGCAGCAGCATCTCCCCCACTAGGTCTCTTACCCACAGCAGTTCTCTGATTGCCCTTACCAGCTGGAACCTCATACGGCTTCCCACGACTCGAGAAATTCTTCTGCCTATCCCTCATGACTCTAGAATGAGCATTACTGTCTTCCTCGAAGATTCTGCAGCTGTCAATCAACTCCGAGAACACCCGAATTTTCTGATACCCTATCGCCTTCTTGATATCAGCCCGCAACCCATTTTCAAACTTGATGCATTTGGAGAATTCAGCACCAGCCTCACCATAATGTGGATAGAACTTCGCCAATTCAATGAACTTGGCAGCATACTCAGTCACCGACATATTACCCTGCTTCAGCTCCAGAAACTCAATCTCTTTCTTCCCACGGACATCTTCAGGATAATACTTTCTCAGAAATTCTCTGCTGAACACAGCCCAAGTGACCTCTTCATTCACAGTCGCCAACCTCTGCCTCACCTCCAACCACCAGTCATCAGCCTCCTCTGCCAGCATATGAGTACCATACCTGACTTTTTGCGCCTCAGAGCAATCCATAACACGAAAGATTCTCTCCATCTCTTTCAGCCACGCCAAAGCACCATCAGGGTTATACTTGCCCTTAAAGGTAGGAGGATTCTCCCTCTGAAACGTAGCCAAACTGCGCGACCCAGCATCACCAGCAGCACCTGGGTTATTCTCCACAGCTTGAGCCACAGCCTGCAAAGCAGCAGCGAGTGCAGCATCGTTCCGTCCTGCCATCTCAACCTAACACTGCAACAGAAACTATAATCAGAAACGAGTAACAATTACTCAAGTGTTACTCGACTCGACGACTCGACAACTTGGCCGGACAGACCGAACTGCTCTGATACCACTAATGTAACACCCCCCTTTTACTATTACAATTAAATAGACAATTATCAGAGTCACCTCGAAGGGCGCTACATTTTTCACCATTTTAAAAAAAAAACACCATTTATTCCAAAAAAAAAGTCTCCAAAATAATTTATATAAAAGAAATCACCAAGCAGCGGAAATATTAACCAGTTTAAACATCTCCAGAATTAACAATTAAAGACATCTCCAAAATTAATTAAAACAATTTCCAATAACTAAAATAATAGTTCAAAACGATAACTAACGACTCCCCGGTGCTACATATCAGAGCTGACACAGACCCAAACGAGAGAGGAAGCAAAACCTAGCAATTCCTCCACGAGCACTAGCGATCACCTGCAGCGTTGCCGCATGAGAGCAACATTCCAAGCAGAAGGGGTGAGTCTAACAGAGATAATAAGCAGATGATAAAAATATGCTAGCATCAGGTAACTACAGCAACACAATACAATTAAACCATATCACAGTACCAGATACCAAAGGAAAAATCCATTTGACAGTGAAACACCAAAATTATAACATTCATAGACAATGGGATGATATGCAACCCCTCCAGTGGGCATATGCATGCGGTACCGATCACCAAAATGAGCCACGACGGGCATATCACCAATAAACACCAGAGGCAGAGCCTATATCACCAAAACATGCATATGACAATGCGACACCATGATTATGCACCAACTCACCATAACAAGTATTTAAAATAAATACTATATCACCAGAATCAAAACAAATGATTTCACCAAAAATAGCACCAAGTTGTAGCATCACAGCTACCACCAAACTCTCCTGAGCATACCAGCACCGCACCTGAAATATTAACACCAGACGGCTCCACAACGCGGACATAACGCACGCACACCACGCACAAGACTGGCGCACAGCGCCTAGGCACATCGCACCTACTTCAGCGAATTAATTAAAATAGAAAACGACATCGGATTTCAACAAATAAATACTTGTTGGAAAGCCCTATGGGTCTGGTTATCATCCCTAAGTTCAGTTTTTGAAGGAGAGTGTCCAATAGGTACAGTTTTCGAAAAGCACACCGGCTAGTTGCAAAAGAGGACAGTTTCTGTCCTTCAAATTCAAGCAATTCCAAAGTGACCAAAACTCAATCAAATTGCATGAAACTTGTGCATAAACTGGGGAAAATTTTGTCTAGTTTTCAAAGAAATTGGATTCGTTCGAAAAGGAGTTCTTTTGAAAACGTGGTAACCAAAACACTGACCCTGTGTCCAGAATCTTACTCTAACTTGTGGAATTCATATCTCGAGCTACACAACTCTAAACGCAACCAAACCAGTGCCAATTAACAAGCATTAAGTCTATTTTCCAGAAAAATAAACCACATAATTTTTCGGTCAATACAACGTTCCCAGTCACCGAAATACCGAATCTATACCCAAATCGTTTCCAGAATTTTAACCTAACTTGTATCGCCTATAACTCGAGCTATACAACTCCGAATTTAACGAAACCAGTGCCAAAACGACCGGCGTTAAGTCTATTTTCAAAAACAATCAACCTCATAATTTTTGGATCAACCAAACAGCGCCAGTTTTAGAAAAACCGAACCTGTGTCCAGAATCGCTAAATTGCCAAACACCAAACCCTAACGGCAACGACACCGCAACCACCACAACAAAAACGACAATTTGACAACGCGACAACAACAATCAACCACGCACAGCAACAACAAAAACACGAACAATAACAACACCATCATCGTGATACAACAATCACGCAACAACAAATAACGAAACAAATCACAATAACGTGCAATAATCATCAAAGCACCAATCTCAACGAAAACACGATATGCAACAACACGAACAATTCAACAAAACCCTAGACTACCCACACATAATTATCATCAACCCATTATCAAGGTTAAGCCCACCCTTACCTCGAATAACGTAAGCTCCGGAACACGACGAACGAGACACGAACAAAACCACAGCAACACGAACGATCTCCTTTTGAAATTCTTCGCGAAACCCTCCTCTTCTCTCCCTCTTTGCGCCGCGTGCTCTCTCTCTCACTCTCACTTTCGTTTTTCTTTTGCTTGCTGCGAATGAGGGTTTGGCTTAAACCCCCAGGGTTTAAGTTGAGGGCTCAGTAAACACTGGGCTCTCTACGTCACCACCTCCTTTACTCGTTTCACCTCCTACGCATATAAAATATTAACCTTTTAATTTATCTATATCCCGCCTCCAAATTATTTTAATAATTCAATCAACTATTTTAATTAAATTATTTCCGGGGTGTTACAATGTTCAATGCATGCGCATACATACATACATGACCAAAAATGTTTTGCCTCAAATAAATTTCTCTAAAATTGCACAATGATTCTTGATGAGAAATTATCTTATTTTTGACAATGACCAAAATACCCTTTTGCCCTAAAAACCTTGTTTTTTTAACAACAAATGCATTTCCACTCTGACAATGAATTTAGAAGCCCTAGAATGACTTTTAAAACCCAAAAATGCATGCACAATGCTCTTCACTCTTCAAAACAAAACCACACTTCTCAATTTATTTATTTTTTTGCGGAAAATTAGGGTTTTAAACCTAGGCGGACAAAATTAGGGTATGACAACATGCACCCATGCTCCATGTACTATGCCTTGCATCTGCTAACGTATGCAGGTACTGTGGATCAGTGCGGCAGCATTGACCAACTGAAGAAAACTAATTGGATTTGCGGATCCCCCTTTAGACCCCCGTGTCCCCCAGAAGATTGACTTTACTTCGTATTCGAGCTGCGAGTAAGTCCCTTTGACCTCAATAGGTCCAGTCGAAAAGGATAGTTGTGTCGGCCTAAGACATGGCGCAGTCCTAGGGAAGTATCGAGATCTAGGCTTGGTATTGTACCCCCCCCCCCCCCCCCCCCCCCCTTGGTCGCTCTGAAGACCACCCCTTGAGCCCACGTGCTCCCCATGCCCAAGTGCAAACTCGGATCGTGCGCGGTTCGTTAAAAGGCTTTAGGCAGCCTCTGGTGTCGGCTTATAGAGGGTTGGTACCTTTTTACTGTTTTCTTTACTGCTTTCGTTTACTGCCTTTGCTGGCTTATTGAGGGTTGGCACCGGTTGATTTCCTGTTTTGTTAGCTTACTGAGGGCTAGCACTCACTCAAAGAAGAAAAGCAAAAAGGAGAGAAAAAGAAAAAGAAAATTTGGGTTTTCTCTAAGTTGACAAAATTGGTATAATTTCTGAATTCTTTATTTTTATTTTGCCTCGGAATATGTTCGGCCAATTCATATTCCTTGTTAAAATCCAAATAAAGAGGGGCAGCTGTCATACCCTAATTTTGTCCGCCTAGGTTTAAAACTCTAATTTTCCACAAAAATAAATAAATTGAGAAGTGTGGCGTTATTTTGAAGAGTGTGAAGAACATTGTGCATGCATTTTTGAGTTTTTAGGGCAAAAGGGTATTTTGGTCATTTTCTAAAAATAAGATATTTTCTCATTAAAAATCATTGTGCAATTTTAGAGAAATTTATTTGAAGCAAAACATTTTGGTCATGCATGCGCATGCATGCATGCATTATGCACAAAAAATTCAAAAAGGCATCAAAAAGGAATATTCTACAAAAAAAAGTTTCAAGATGTGATTTTTATGATATTTTTGGTCATGGTGATCTCATAAAATGGCATATTCTTCAAGATACTTTGTATGTGGCTCAAAATGGTTAGATTTATGTACAATTATCTTGAAAGGAATAATCAAAATTGAGAGGATAATTGGAGGGTTCATGGATAGTACAATGGTACAATTGCCAACTTGCAAAACTTGGTGACCAAGACCACACCCTACCCCAATGTTGCGCCATTCCCTCCCCATTTCCTCTCCAATTTTCATTTTTGTCCCTCATCATGTGTGTTTCAATCCTCACCCTCCATTCAAATTTTAAATGCAATCCTAGAGTGAGATGAGGTGCACAATGACCTAAATACCCTTAAACCTAGTTGCTCTCTATATATACCTTAGAAACCTCATCTCACACACACCTTTTTTTTGGCCTCACAATTCATTCACAAAACCCTAGCACACAAACCTCTCCTCTCCTCTCCTCCTTTAGCCGAAACCACCAACAACCATTCCCTCCTCCATTTTTCTTCATTTCACTTCCATTTTCCATCTCATATTAACTCCTACTTCATATATCTTCCATCTCTTCTACCAAGATTCAAGTGTTCATCATCCAATCTCAAGAACAAGGCAAGTTGCGCAAGGTTTTGGTGAAGATCTAGTTGATTTGTGGGTTTTCTCTTCATACTCTTTATTTATTAGCTTGGATTCAAGGTATACCTCAAAACTCTTGCATCATTCACTAAGTTTTTTTTTGCATCAAAATGTAAAAATCATGTTTCTAATCTTGCATCCTACCATATTCATGCATTTTAGTGTTGGTATATTGTTGATTTGTTGATTGTTGTTGGTGAGAGGTGTCTCAAACATTTTGACAAGCACTTAGGGAGGCTTGGGTGTTTGAGATTGCTTCTCACCCTTGAATAAATTGTGATTTGTGTTGTTATCATTTTGTTTGTTGCATTTTGTGAAATAAAATTGTGTTAGGAAGCTATGAATGTTTCGCACCCTTAGTATAAAATAGGTTTAATCGAGTTTTGATGCATTTCTTTATGCAATCTTGTTATTGAGGCTTGATTTTGAAGTTCCCATGTCCAAACATGTTGTTTGATTTTGCAAATATTCATTTTTCATGTCTTCTTACTTTCACAAAAATCAAAAAAAATATGAATAGTTGTTGATTTTGGTGTTTGATTGCTTGGATCTTGTGAATAAATGTTACTAAGTCATGCTAGTGTCATTTGCTTGCTTGATTTTGTGGATTTGTTGAATGAAATTGTTGTTTGGTTATGTTTTGGTTCGCAAGTTTCTAATAAGTTAGAGTTTTGTTATTTCTTTGTGAAAGGGGTTAGCAATTGTGAGTAAAATGATTTCTCAAATTGTTTTAATGTTGGTCGTTATGTACTTTGCTTGCAAATTATTCTATGTTGATGATTGGCAAGAGGACTCACACTTGTGCCTTAGGCATTTCACTTTAAGTGTTGAGGATTGCCTAAGATGATTCAACACAACCTTGTGCTTTGATTGAAAATTTTGGTTTGCTTGTTAGTAACTTGTTTGCAAAATTACTCTATGTTGATGATTGGCAAGAGGACTCACGCTTGTGCCTTAGGCACTTCACTTTAAATGTTGAGGATTGCCTAAGATGATTCAACTTCCTTTGTGCAATTCTTGTTTAAAAATGCAAATGCTAGTTCTCTAACTTGATTAATCAATTTTGGCTACAAAATGACTTGTTATTGCTTTCTTTTGGTCACTTGTGATCATGCAAATGCGATGTTCATTCTAGGTTAATAATTTGTTTTGTGTTGATGATTTGGTAAAAGGACTAGACACTTATGCTTTTGTGCATTGTCTCAAATGTCAAGGATTACCAAAAGGGATTCAACCTTGTGTTTTATCTTGTGTTGATGCCTATTTGAATTAAACTTTTGCATTATCTATTTGTGTGCCTATTCTTGCAATCTATTTGGTTAATGTTGATCTTGCATGTTCATGGCCATTAAATGTTAGATGACTAAGCGTCGTTCTTGTGCACCAGTGTAGTAATGGTTAAGATATATGCTTACGCTTGCATTGTTGATTGTTTTGCTTGCAACTTGTTAAAGTTTACACTTTGGTTCTTGATTTGGAAATTGATTTGAATTCTCTACTTCTTTTTCTTTTGGATGCCACGCCATCCCAACAAACTTTTGTGATCAATATCACCCTCCAATTCTCTTCCTCTCTTCTTCAAGTCATTTCTTTTTCCAAATTATTTTTCAAATTAAAACTTTTCTTCAAATTGTTTTCTATAGCAATCAAATTTTTTCAAAGATCAACAACAAACCTTTTTGAAAATTCATAAGGAGTCAAGTCGGACGTACGGCCGGTGTTGACTAGCGTCCTAAGATTGGAGTTGTACAGCTCAAACATCTTGGGATACTTATGAGAATTAAAACAAGCAATTAACAACTTGAACCCTTTTTTTAAAAAAAATGAGTAAGGAATCAAATCGGATGTACATCCGGGATCGGTTAGCGTCTTAGGGTTAGCGAGCTGTACAGTTCGTGCGAGCCTAAGATACTTGCTCAAATAAAAGTAATCAACCTCACAACAAATCCTTTTCTTCAAGTAATTCAAACAATTCTCGAAAAGTAGGGGGCACGTCGTCTGTACAGGCGAGGATGTTTGTTGTTTTAGGTCTAGTGAACTGTACAGTTCAGGACCGAGAACCCCTACAATAAAAAAAAGCACCAAAGTTTCTCGACTAAAGAGAACTACGTAAGCTTTGAATTCTCCATCGCACCGGGAGATACGTAGGAGCGGGTCACATCCCGTCAAGCACACTTTTAAAAAAATATATAATAAAAAGATTCTTCTTTTCCCCTGTTTTCAAAAACATTTTCTCAAATAAAAAAAAAAGAAGTAGAATGAATTGTTTCAAATCAACTCTGTCAAAACCGCACATCAAGTTAAAGGTTCCCTTTCGGTAGAAAGGAGGTGTGGGATGCTAATACCTTCCCCACACCTAACCGACCCCCGAACCTACATCTCTAGTTCTCAAAGGACCACCCGCCTTAAAAAGGACCCTTTTTCAATGTTTTGGTCCCTAAATAAAAAATGTTGATGGCGGCTTCACAAATTTTCACGTTGTACAATGAAAGGTCCAATCCGGATTTTTTTCGGGGTGCAACAGGAACAAATTGAAATAAAAAAGAAACATAGGGGACCAAATTGAAACAAACACAAAAACGTCAATCACTCTCCATCTTCTTCCTCCTTCTTCATCTTCTTCTTTTCCGGCAAGTACCACTACCTCCAGTGAGCCACCCTCCCTCTACCGCCATACCACCACCACAACACCAAAACAGAACCCTAAATCCCAATCCCAAATCCTAAATCCCCAAATTCCAAATCCCAAACCCAAATCCTAAATCCCCAACACCATCACTACATCATCATTGAGAAACAATGAAACAATATTTTCCAAGAAGCTTATACATCATCCTAAATTCTAAATCCCAAATCCTATCCTAAATCCTAAATCCCTATCAATCCCAAATCTCAAGAAGCTCATACATTAGTAGTTCCCCTGAACTTGCAGCCAATATTTTCCATAGGAAACATCTCATAGATCATGGTTTCATTTTTTCAATATCAGAAATTTGGAACCTTAAACTACTTGAGGTTCAATAGCAAAACTTCTTCAAATCCTCCGAAGCAATCTACGTCTTGGTCATGAGGTGCATGTACCAATATCTCATATCCATCACTGGATGATTCTTAACCAAAAATTCCTTTCTATAAGCCTCCCTAAGAACAACAGTCTGAGTCCTAGTCTTATTAGAAATGTAAAATATACCAGGATGATGAACCAAATTCTTCTTAAATCTCAAACCTAGCCTCAAACATTCTGCGTAACAAACCAAATTTTCTCTTTCTGTCTTCTTTGACTGGGTTGGAATTGGGTAAAAAGACGATGATATTTGTTGATGAAATTGATAGTTGTTGTAGGGAGATTTAGGGAAGATTTGAGCATAGAAGCAGTGTAAATTGATAGGGATTTTGTAGGAGATGAAATGATTTGGGATTGGGATTTGGGATTTAGGGATTTAGGATTTGGGATTGGGATTTAAGGGTTTTGTTATGGTGTTGTGGTGGTAGTGTAGCGGTGGATGGTGGTGGCTCGCCGGAGGTAGGGGTGGCTACCATAAAAGAAGAAAATTAAGAAGGAGGAAGAAGATGGAGAGTGATTGATGTTTTGTGTTTGTTTCAATTTGGTCCCTATGTTTATTTTTTGTTTCAATTTGGTCCTCCATTGGCCATGTCAATTAATGAGTACACGTCACCTGGACACCACGTCAGCAGTTAACTGCCAGCGTGGCGTCCGTTAGAAAAAACTAACGGCAGGGGCCAAAATGTCACACAAAAAAACACGAGGGGCTAAAACGAGAAAAAAAACATAAAGGGCCAAAAGTACAATTTTGCCTATATTTTAAGGGGATGTCTCACGCATCTTACGCATTTTGAACTTGCTAATAGGATTTGTTAAAAAAAAACATACAAAACCTCAACCACTTTCGTCACACACGCAAATGTCTAAATTTAGATGTTGATGCTTGATGAGGGTGGGGGAGACTAATATCAAGCAAAAGCTGATTTTAGATCATACTTGGGTGTTGGAAGTTGCAAAAACTGTTGTTGAAGTCAACTTGGGGTTGGAGGAGCTTCAGGGCATCACTCTTCTAACTTTCATGACTCCATGTTTCAGCAGTCATCACTCTTAACCACTAACCAAACACAACCTGTAAATAGAAAAAACCTCAATGCAGCTTAAACCACAGGCAATTGAAACCAAAACAAACTAAATCTTCAAAAACGTATGGAAAAAATGAAAAATGGAAGAAGATATTTCCTGAACACCATAACCAAATAATTCTCTTAGAACCTTCTGACAAAGAAGATAGAGGCAACATCCATAACTTGCGGACTCAACAAAATTCATAAGGCTAACTGGCTAAGGCAGCAAAGCAGTCTATTCAGAGAACTAAACACTTCTAACTGGCGCACACACATTGATGGTAGGGTGGAGAAACATAACAATCTTTAGCATGCCAACAAGATTTAGAGATTCTTCGCAAAGCAGCAACTATTACCTAGTGCCATGGTACCTCTTCAAAAAGAATTGACACCAACCTCTTAAGTTGTCATAAAATGTTTGATGTTACCAATATATTCAATCGAGTAAAAGAGTAAGTGATAGGCTGTAACAGGAAACACGAATTGGTGGCTAGGGTTCACCTAGAACCGTTAACACACCACAAACTGCCCAGGCACTGCAAGGTTATGAATGCTGTGCGATGGAACAGTATGCACTAAATAAACTAGGGTTGGAATAAGAGGTAAGAGAGATAAATGATTTCAATATTGATTGCCTTATTCAATAGAGCTGCTGCTATATATAGCCAAACACAGCTGGAAATAGTACTGACAGCTAATGATTGTACAATTGACAGCCAATAATTGTACAATCATTTGAAATTCGTAAATCCTAGGTAAAAAGGAATCCTAGGACTAATTCTTATCCACAGCAGCTTCTAGAAGCAAGCTGATTTAATTACACAGTAAAAAGTAAAAACTTGCAATCAATTTTATCCTAACTTAAATGAGGATCAGGAATATTCTGTCACAATACCCTCCCCTCCAAGCAGACCCTTGTCCTCAATGGTTGAAATTTGGAAACCTTTGGAGAAGATCATGGTAAAACTCCCATGTTGCTTGGTCAGGTGGGCAGTCTTTCCATTGAACCAGCACTTTTGTAGCAGCAGTGTTGCCTCTCTTCACCATCTTCCTGCCAAGAATAGCTTCAGGAATCAGAGTCTCAGGTGGAGGGAGGTGATGTGCAGAGATTGGAACCACAGTAGCTTGCTCAGGATTAGGACATAGCTTCAATTGAGACACATGAAAAACTGAGTGTATATCAGTAGTGCTGGGGAGTTGTAAATGAGAAGCTGTAGCACCAATTTTATCCAAGACTTTGAAAGGACCAAAAAACTTAGGGAGAAGCTTGTGGTGTTTGTGTTGCTTCAGAGTGTGATGCCTGTATGGTTGAAGCTTTAAATACACAAATTGACCAATAGTAAAGCTCCTATCAGACCTATGTCTGTCAGCTTGCTGCTGCATACGATTCTGTGCCCTTAATAAATGAAATTGCAACAGTTTGATCATCTCTTCTCTTGCTACTAGTGATCTGTCCACTGTGGCAGAGGTAGATTCCCCAGGCAGGTATGGCAGGTGAATAGGGGGTGGTTGTCCATATACAATTTCATATGGAGTAAGTCTAGCAGCACTGTGATAAGTAGTATTGTACCACCACTCAGCTAATGACAACCATTTAGACCATTGCATAGGTTTCTCAGAACACATGCATCTTAGGTAAGTCTCCAGAGATTTGTTGACAATCTCAGTTTGACCATCAGTTTGAGGATGGTAAGCTGTTGATTTCTGCAAAGAGACCCCTTGTAGTTTGAAGATGTGATCCAAGAACAGCTGAGCAATGTCCATAGCTGTGAATGGATGAGCAAGGGGAATGAAGTGAGCATATTTGCTCAGTCTATCCACCACTACCCAGATAACTTGTTTACCAAAAGAGTTAGGTAAACCCTCCACAAAGTCCATGCTAATGTCTTCCCAGATTTTGTTGGGTACAGGCAGTGGTTGTATCAAACCAGGATAGGCAGCATTGTCAATTTTACACTGCTGACACACAGTGCAATTTCTGATGTAATTCTGAACCTCTCTGTGCATACCTTTCCAAAAGAATAGTGATTTGATTCGAGCCATAGTAGCATCTCTGCCTGAATGTCTACCAAGTGCAGAATCATGTAGCCACTGTAGTATAATCTGTTTAATGGCTGTATCAGACCCTATCACCAGTTTGCCTTTCCTTCTAAGTTCACCATTGAACCAAGAAAATTTAGAGTGAGAAGTAGGGGAGTTACTTAGGTCAGTGATGATCTGTTGTAGCACTGGATCAGTTGACCAAGAGTGTTTAATTTTATCCAAAAGACCTTCAGCACCAGAGTTAACAGCAAGAGCAAGGAGTTCAGCACCTTCTCTTCTAGATAGAGCATCAGCTGCATGGTTGGTGATGCCTTCTTTATAGTGAATTTCAAACTCAAATCCCATGAGTTTGGAGACCCATACATGCTGAAAAGGTGTATTCAACCTCTGTTCAAGAATATGCTTGATACTCTTTTGATCAGTCTTAATGATAAATGGAGCATGAGACAAGTAGGCTCCCCATTTTTGCACAGCATACACAATAGCAAGCAATTCCCTTTCATAAATTGACATAGCTTGTAACTTAGGGCCAAGAGACTTGCTGATATATGCAATGGGATGATGTTCCTGCATAAGAACAGCACCTATACCCTTACCAGAGGCATCAGTTTCGACAGTGAAAATTTTGGTGAAATCAGGTAGTTTTAACACAGGAGCAGAGCTCAGAGCCTGTTGTAGTGCTCTGAAGGCAGTAGTAGTAGTATCAGACCATAAGAAAGAGTCTTTTTTCAACAAATCAGTCAATGGTTTAGCAAGTTTCCCATAATATTTAATAAACCTTCTATAATACCCAGCCAGGCCCAAAAACCCTCTGAGTTGTTTAATATTCACTGGAAGTGGCCAAGTGACAATAGCTTGTATTTTAGAAGGGTCGGTAGACACTCCAGCAGCAGTAATAAAGTGACCTAAGTATTCAACTTTAGGTGTAGCAAAGTAACATTTAGGTTTGTTTAAGAAAAGCTGGTTCTCACGCAGTGTTTGGAAAGTTAATTTGAGGTGTGTAAGGTGATCAGTGAGGGATTTGCTGTAAATTAAAATATCATCAAAGAATACAATGATGAATTTTCTAAGGAAAGGTCCAAAGACATGATTCATGAGTGACTGAAATGTGGCAGGAGCATTTGTCAATCCAAAAGGCATGACAAGGTATTCAAAGTGCCCTGTGTGAGTTTTAAAAGCTGTTTTAAACTCTTCCCCATAAGCCATTCTAACTTGATGATAACCTGATTTTAAGTCTAGTTTAGAGAAAATGGAAGCACCCCCCAATTCATCCATCAAATCATCAATTAGTGGGATGGGAAATCTGTCTTTGATGGTATTGCAATTAAGCTTCCTATAGTCAACACAAAGTCTCCAAGAACCATTTTTCTTTCTAACTAAGACTGTAGGAGAAGCATAAGGACTGTTACTATGTTGAATGACCCCTTGATCTAACAATTCCTTAACCAATTTGTCCACAATATTCTTTTGAACAATAGAGTATCTATATGGTCTCATATTAACTGGTGGTACATTGTCTTTTAAGGGGATTCTATGGTCAAAACCAATTCTACTAGGAGGCAGAGTTGTAGGTTCATCAAATAGATCATTAAATTCAGTCAGAAGCTGAGATATTGGATTAGGGAGTTCAGGAATTACCTCAGTTGAGTTCAATAAATTGCATGTAGGAATGAAAAACTGTGGAGTGGATTGATCCAAACTCATGAAGCACATTTCAGCCCCTTGTTGTACAGCACGAGCAAAAGATTTGTTGTTTACCAGCTTAACTGGTGGTGTCTTAGCAGCTCTAAGAATAAACCTCTTGCCTTCCATAGTGAATTCCATTTGTAGTTTCTCAAAGTCCTACAGTGTAGGTCCTAGAGAACGTAGCCATTGGACTCCTAAAATGAGATCATAGCTACCTAATGGTAGCACTAAAACATCAGCAGTAAATTCAGTTTGCTGGAATGTCCATTTGAAGCCTTTGCAAATGAAAGGAGCCACAAGCTTGTGGCCACCACCACCAGTGATGTGCATAGGAGAGACTTCTTCCAATTTGCAACCTAGTTTCTTAGCAATTTCCAAGTCAAGGAAATTGTGAGTGCTTCCACTGTCTAGTAGCACATGAATCAATTTTTTGTCATGTAATCCAGTGACTCTCATAGTATTGAAGTTAGGACTACCAGTTAGGGCTTGAAGGGATAGTTGAGGTTGTTGAGTTTCTGTTTCAGTAGGTGTAGGGTCTGTTTGAGGTTCTGGTTGTGGCTCAGGTGGTGGTTCAGCAGGTGATTCATCTTCATCATCACTTAATTCAAGCACAAACATTTGAGAGCGCCTATGTTTGAGTTGATGCCCTGGTGTAAAAGGCTCATCACAGAACATACAGAGGCCTTTAGCTCTTCTGTCAGCTTGTTCTGCAGCTGAGTATAACTTTGGTGTTCTAGGCATTAGTGGAGGTAGGTTACTGTTTAAGGGAATATTTAGTGATGTGGTGGATGAGCTGGGGTTTTGAGGGTTTCTGGTGGTGGGAATGTAGGGTCTGTTGAATTTGGTTGGAGGTTTAGGAGGCTTAGAAGCTTCATACAGACGTGTAAGGTGTGAAGCTTGGGCAATAGTGGTAGGATTAAACATTCTCACATGCATTTGAGTAGAGGGATCTAGGCCAGCTAGGAAAATGCTCAGTGAGTGTTCAGGAATAAGGTCAATTTGTGTTAAAGCTAGCTCAAATTTGTCAATGTAGTCTTGAAGGTTAGAGTTTTGTTTGATTTGGACCAAATCACTCAAGGGGTCTTCATAGGGATCACCAAATCTGGTGGTAACATCAGTTACATATTGAGTCCAAGGAGGATAAATATCAAACCTTTGGCGCATATAATTCAAATGCCATTGTAAAGCTAATCCCTCAAAGTGAATGCAGGCTAATCTAACCTTATTCTCAGGTGGGGTTTCATCCAAAGAAAAAAATTGAGTGCATTTATATAACCAGTCCTTGACATTTTTTCCAGCAAATTTAGGGAACTCTACCTTAGAAATTCTAGTAGAGTAATGATGTTGAGGTCTGTTAGGAAGCTGCTGAGGAGGTTGTTGCACCACTTGAGGCTGAGTAGTGATCAATGTCCTGAGCTCCTGCATACTCTGATTCATTTGAGTAGTCAGCAAATCAATTCTGTTGTTCACCTCATGTTGTCCTTCCTCCAGTTTTCTCTCCAAATCAGCAATGGATTGCGAGCGAGTAACCATGGTAACAAGCAGGAAAGTGACTCTGAAATACCAAATGTAACAGGAAACACGAATTGGTGGCGAGGGTTCACCTAGAACCGTTAACACACCACAAACTGCCCAGGCACTGCAAGGTTATGAATGCTGTGCGATGGAACAGTATGCACTAAATAAACTAGGGTTGGAATAAGAGGTAAGAGAGATAAATGATTTCAATATTGATTGCCTTGTTCAATAGAGCTGCTGCTATATATAGCCAAACACAGCTGGAAATAGTACTGACAGCTAATGATTGTACAATTGACAGCCAATAATTGTACAATCATTTGAAATTCGTAAATCCTAGGTAAAAAGGAATCCTAGGACTAATTCTTATCCACAGCAGCTTCTAGAAGCAAGCTGATTTAATTACACAGTAAAAAGTAAAAACTTGCAATCAATTTTATCCTAACTTAAATGAGGATCAGGAATATTCTGTCACATAGGGAGAGAAAGAAAGAGTTAACATTAACATTAAACTACAATTGCCACAATCAAGTCAGAATCTAGCTATCTGCACAACATAGCTCACAGAATCACCTTTAAAATTATGAGATTTATTATTAAACCACACAGATCATCTGCCTACCTAGTCCTCATCAATAAAAATCAAACCTAGTGAGAAAGACAGAATCAAAACAACCATACTTGATAGAAGCCGACAGAATTGAACCCTAAGTTCAAAATTAAAAGTCCAACTGATATTCCATTTAAAATCCCAAATCCCATTACGGCTTTCTGATCAAAAGGTTAATGCTCAAAGAACCTCACTCAGTGCCACATGAAGGGAACAAAATGTGACAAGCAGATCAAAACTTGTCAAAGTTGTAGCTGCATGAAAGGACAAGTTTAACTTGTAATCCCAGATAATGCACTGAATGTAAATAGTAAAGCCCAAATTTAGATATAGCAGAGAAATAACCCAAATCATTAGCATACGCCCATTTATGAGGTGATAAATTTACCTTCCTCATAAGTAGTATGAAAATTGGCACTTGCAAAAACTGAATCAATAATCATATTCTTTAAGAGGAAAGTTTTATATTTTTCACCTTGTTCAATTACAGTGTAAATTTAAGAAAGGAAGACATAATCCTTAATGCGGTTTTGGGTAATGAATGAGACAATAATTTACTTCCCACCTTTTTAAAAAGAATTTTGTCCCCAAAAGTTGATCTACCTTCATACCTCATCCTCCTGTAGTATATGATCTCTGCACTTTCACTGCGAACTCCAATCCTACTCCACTCTAAATGAGTTAGCTTACTTTTTTTAATCTAAAGATATATAAGGTTACCTAATTTATCTCGAGGGTTAGCACACCAATTGGCTCAGGGACAAGGGAAGAGTAGAGAAAGAGAGAAACTCTCTAATTTCTCAAGAGAACTTTTTATTGCTTGAATTACTTGGATATTGTTTGAATGACAAAATGCATGGTGATGAGCCCTATTTATACTACTCTTATAGGGCTTTACATTACAAACTAGAAGGATCTAGAAGCATTTATTACAAAGAAAACTCTAAAGATATGAATACTCTAGTTCCTATGACTAGAAAGATCTAGAAAACTTAAGAATGAACTAGTTCTTAATTATATCCAAGTAGTATATCTTGAAGGTTCCATAATAACCTTTATTTCTAGAAATTTCTTTACCATTCTCCATCATTCTCCCCGGATTGGAGAATACTCGTCCTCGAGTCGAAATTCTTCTTCATCGCCAAAGTATGGTGAAAGATCAGCAACATTGAAGGTTGCAGAGACTCCATAGTCACCTGGTAGCTCAATTTTGTAGGCATTATCATTGATTTTCTGCGTAATTCTGAAAGGACCATCATCTCTTGGAGATAACTTGGCGTTTGGTTTATTAGGAAATCGTTCCTTTCGCAAGTGGATCCATACCAAGTCTCCTTCCTTGAATGTGTGCAACCTGCGATGTTTGTCTCGCTGAGTCTTATACTTTGAATTTTGTTTTTCAATTCTTTCACGAACTTTTTCATGCAACTTTTTGATTTCATTGGCCCTTTGTTCCGCATCTGCACTGTACTGCTAAGTGTTAGGTGATGGAGTTAAATCTAGCGGACTCAAGGGACGCATGCCATAAACCACCTCAAATGGACACTTCCCGGTAGCTTGATTGGTGGAGTTATTGTGAGCAAATTCAACCTGTGCAAGGATAAGATCCCATTGTCTCAAATTCTTTCCCACAAAGCTTCCAAGTAGATTCCCCAAAAGCCTATTAATTGTCTCTGTTTACCCATCTGTCTGAGGGTGACTGGCACTGCTGAATTGTAGTTCAAATACCATCTTTTTCCGTCCTTTATTGGCATGTTTAACATAGCTCTCAATTTTTTTCTCAATTTGAAGTTTCACCTGCTCATGCAATTTCTTCACAAATTCAGCCTTAGCCTTTTCCATCTTTATGCTTCAAAAGAGAACTGTTAGGCAATGGCAATAAATCAAGAGGGGTCAAAAGGTTAAAACCATAAACAATTTCAAATGGTGAATGTTGAGTAGTACTGTGGACAGTCCTATTATATGCAAACTCAACATGAGGCAAACACTCTTCCCACATTTTAAGATTCTTTTTAAGGACAACTCGAAGAAGAGTAGAAAGAGTCCTGTTTACTACTTCAGTTTGTCCGTCTGTTTGAGGATGACAAGTGGTGGAGAAAAGTAACTTTGTGCCCACCTTACCCCACAAGGTTCTCCAAAAGTGGCTTAAAAATTTTGTGTCACGGTCAGAGACTATTGTTCTTGGCAGCCCATGTAGGCGCACAACCTCTTTAAAGAATAAATCAGCAACATGACATGCATCATCCACTTTCTTGCAAGGTATAAAATGTGCCATTTTCGAAAATCTATCAACAACCACAAAAATTGAATCTTTTCCATTCTTTGTCCTAGGAAGCCCCAAAACAAAATCCATTGAAATATCTACCCAAGGAGAATCAGGAACAGGTAAAGGAGTATATAAGCCATGAGGCTTCACTTTAGATTTTGACTTTTTACACACAATACACCTGTCACAAAACTTTTGCACATTAATTTTCATGAGGCCAATAAAAATGTTCTTGCAACATATCTAATGTCTTTGAAACCCCAAAATGCCCCATTAGTCCCCCCTCATGCGCCTCTTTCACAAGTAATTCCCTAATGGAACTTTTTGGCACACAAAGTCTTTTCTCTTTAAACAAATAGCCATTATGCCTAAAGTAACCATTTTGGGCAGCATGCTCACAAGAAGAATATTTAGAAGAAAAGTCAGGGTCACTTTCATACAATTCTTTAAGAACCTCAAGACCAAACAATTTTGTTTCAAGAGAAGTAAGTAAGACATACCTTCTTGAAAGTGCATCCGCAACCACGTTGGCCTTACCTTTCTTGTATTTTATCACATATGGAAATTGTTCAAGGAATTCCACCCATTTGGCATGTCTCTTGTTCAACTTACCTTGCCCTTTCAGATGCTTCAATGATTCATGGTCACTGTGAATGACAAATTCTTTGGGCAAAAGATAATGTTGCCAAGTTTGCAAAGCTCTTACCAAGGCATACAATTCCTTATCATAGGTAGAGTAGTTAAGAGCAGCATCCTTTAATTTCTCACTAAAATATGCAATTGGATGTCCTTCTTGCATTAACACAGCCCCAATTCCCACATTAGATGCATCACATTCAATTTCAAAAGATTTTGCAAAATTAGGCAATGCAAGATTGGGTGCATGAGTTAATTTTTTTTTTAGGGTAGCAAAAGCTTGTTCTTGTTTCTCACCCCATTTAAAACCTACATTCTTTTTAACAATTTCATTAAGGGGTGCAGCCAATGTACTAAAATCTTTTACAAACCTCCTATCGAAACTCGCTAAACCATGAAAACTTCTCACATCACTCACATTTTTAGGGGTTGGCCACTCTTGAATGGCTTTTATTTTTTCCTCATCCACATGCACACCTTCAGAACTCACCACAAACCCCAAGAAAATTACATGATTTGTGCAAAAAATGCATTTTGCCAAATTAGCATACAATTTCTCCTTTCTAAGCATATGCAAAACAGTCTTCAATTGAATATAATGATCATCCAAGTTTTTGCTATATATCAAGATATCATCAAAATATACAACAACAAACTTACCCAAAAATTCTCTTAAGACATGATTCATTAACCTCATGAAAGTACTTGGAGCATTAGTTAAGCCAAAAGGCATAACCATCCATTCAAACAACCAAATTTAGTTTTGAAAGCTGTTTTCCACTCATCCCCTTCCCTTATCCTAATTTGATGATACCCACTTTTCAAATCAATTTTTGAAAACAAGCATGCACCAAATAACTCATCAAGTAAATCATCTAACCTGGGAATAGGATGCCGATACTTTACGGTGATGTTGATGGCTCTACAATCAGTACACATCCTCCAACTACCATCCTTCTTAGGTACCAAAATCACGGGTACAGCACAGGGACTCAAGCTTTCCCTTACCCATCCTTTATGCATCAGTTCCTCCACTTGCTTCTGGATCTCTTGAGTTTGTTGAGGATTACTTCGGTAGGCTGGTCTATTGGGCAAAGATGCTCCAAGAATAAGATAAATATGGTGCTCTATCCCTCTTATAGGTGGTAAACCATTTGGTACCTCCTTTGGGAACACATCCTTAAATTCCTGCAAAAGAAACTCAATTCCTCTTGGCAAAATATTTGTTTCAAGTTTGTTAGAGATTAAAGAAAGTTCCTTGGGACAAAGCAAGTATATAGGCTGGTGTGAACAAATTGCCCTCTTAATCTCTCCTTTTGTGGCAAGAAAATTCTCTTTTATCTCCTTTGCATCACTTTTTTTCTCACTATTTTTACTTGTTTTTGCCCTCTTCTTTCTTTTCTCTCTCTTTTTCTTCTTGGCTTATCTTTTCTCTCATTTTGATTTGGTCTTCTCTCACCTCTCTAGGAGCTAAGGGTACAAGAGTGATCTTCTGTCCATTATGTAAGAATGAGAACTTATTTGTGTGACCTTCATGTGTGGCCCTTTTGTCGAATTGCCACGGCCTCCCAAGTAACATGTGACTAGCTTCCATAGGTACAACATCACACAAAACAACGTCTTGATACTTCCCAATTGAGAAACAAACTTCAACCTGTTTGTCGACAGTCATCTCTACCGCATCGCTTAACCATTGAAGTTTATATGGTTTCGGGTGAGGTTTAGTTTCCAAATTTATTTTTGAAACTAAACGTGTGCTGGCCACGTTAGTACAACTTCCTCCATCAATGATTAAGAAACATACCTTTTCTTGAATCATACACCTTGTATGGAAGATGTTTTCTCTCTGGTTGGTGTCCTCCCCTTTGACTTGGCTCCCTAACATTCTTCTCACCATGAGCAACTCTCCCTCCGGCGGCTCCTGCACTTCATCCTCCTTTTCAGATTCGGCTGAGGACTCGGAAGAGTAATCTCCATTGTCTTTCAAGATCATTGTCTTCTTGGTTGGACATTGGGATGATATGTGTCCTCGGCCTTGACACTTGAAACACTTAACATTACTGTGTTTAGCATCAGATGGGAATTTGTTAGAAGAAACCTCTTAGGGTCACCTGTGGCCTCTTTAGAAGACGAGGTTCCTTCTTTCTTTGGATTGTTCTTCCAACTTGAAGAGTTGAAATTTGAAGGATTTTTCTTTGCTGGCCCCTTCCTCTTGAGTTGTTGTTCCACCTTGATTGCTTGGTGTACCAATTCTTCTAGTTCAACATAATGTTGCAGCTCCACCACGTCACTTATGTCACGATTTAGGACATGGAGAAATCGTGCCATTGTTGCTCCATCGTTTCTATGATTACGTTTTAAACGGTGAGGTCCTCTCTATACACCGGAGCCCCTTCCTTCATTGAATCTTCATTTAATCAATGTTATTGTTAACTTGTACAGTTCACACTCATGGGCTCTTTCTTCCACTATGTTGGCCCTTATCAAAGCCACCTCCATCTCTTTGTAGTATTCATCAACACTTTTAGACCCTTGGGTGAGTCTTTGGAGTTTATTATGCAATTCTCTTTGGTAATAGGAAGGCACAAATCGTCTCCTCATAATTCTTTTCATCTCCTCCCATGTATCAATTGGTGGCTCTTCATACCTCCTTCTATCCTTGATGGTTTGATTCCACCACACCAAGGCATAATCACTAAATTCAAGGGCAGCAACTTGAACCTTTTTAGCCTCCGAATAAGTATGACATTGAAAAATTTGTTCAACTTTTGTCTCCCACTCCCAATACACCTCCGCATTATTTTTCCCTTGAAAAGATGGTACTTTAATTTTTATTCCACTTAATTTTTCTTCCCTGTTTCTTCCCTCATTTTCTCTCCTTCTCCTCCTGTGCCTCCTATCATCAGAACCATCACTATTATCACGAGAAGATAGTGATCTTCGTTCTATCTCATCAAGCCTCTGGTGAATTTCGTCTGCTTGATTACGCATCAACCTCTCCAAATGCTCAGTTAAGGCTCTCATTTCTATTGTTCTAATTTCTGTTTTAGGAGAAGGTGGATTTTCTTCAGCCATTGTGTAATAAGAATAAAAATGATGAATAGGACCTCACCACTCGCTCACGTGTTTCACTCAATAATTTTTATCACTCGTGTTTCTCTCGAAATGGCTTTTTTTTATATGCACTCTTGCCTTTTCCACTCAAAATGCTCTCTTAAATTCTTTAGAGAACCAACTTTTTAGTCCACACAAGAAAACAAACTCTAATGGTAATCACACCCAAGACTTAAGGAAAGCAATAGGAAGTAAGAAAAGTAATACGAAACCAAAATGAAAGCAATAAGATTTGAGAAAGGAAGAAATAGGTAATTTGAGTATGGCAGCAAGAAAATAGTAGAGGAATATAAACACAATTGCTTCAACAAACCAGAATCTTTCTTTTTTTCTTTTTTTTTATATACATTTTTTTTTTCAACTTTTCGTTTTTTTTTTATTTTACATATTTTTTTAACAACTTGATAATAACACCTTTTTTTCCAGCAACACTTTTTTTTTTTCAAGATCAGAATAACATACTTACTATTTGGAAGGATATTGTACCAATCAAGATGAATATGAAGAAGGGAATAGATAACAGATAAAAACAGAAATAAAATTCAACCCAACAACCTTGCTCTGAATACCACTTGATGACTATCGAAATGAATAGTTTTTCATCTATGTGAATTCGGGTTGAATGACACAAGCAAAGAGAATTGGAAAAGTAAAAGATAAGAACAAGAAAGAAGAAATGAGGAAAATATGGAGGAGATAAGAAATGGGAATGGCGCCACACTCTTAATTCATTGAGAGAAATAAGAAGTGATAAGCCTAAGGGAATGATCGCCACAAGAAAACTTGGTTTCTTGATAAGATCTAAACAAGGTTCAATGAAGAACAAAAGAGAGACATACTCTCACAATACACAAAGTATTTCATAAAATTCTGAGTTGTTATTCTCATAGATTGCTCCCCCTATATATAGGAAAGGATAATGATGGGCTGATTCAATACAAGGCAATACAAAGACCCCAAATAACTAACAATAATTCCTAGTGGCATTTCAATACACCTTAGTGGAAGAATGGTTACAAAACAACCAAGAAGAGCAAGAATCATCTTCAGCAAGCAAGCAAAGAGTCATCCCTCCTTATTACCAAGGTAATTTCGTGCACTTTGATATATGGATCAGCCACACCTTCATTTTGTTATTCACTCCTCCTTGAAGCTTGTTCTGGACCCCTTTTGCATGGATATTTCAGCCCACTTTTATTTTAAACATAAACTCAAGTGTTTTAGAAGGCTTGGGCCATGTAATAACCCAATCTTTGGTATCAGAGCTCTGATACCGCCACTTGATAACTATCGAAATGAATAGTTTTTCATCTATGTGAATTTGGGTTGAATGACACAAGCAAATAGAATTGGAAAAGTAAAAGATAAGAACAAGAAAGAAGAAATTAGAAAATATGGAGGAGATAAGAAATGGGAATGGCGCCACACTCTTAATTCATTGAGAGAAAGAAGAAGTGATAAGCCTAGGGAATGATCGCCACAAGAAAACTTGGTTTCTTGATAAGATCTAAACAAGGTTCAATGAAGAACAAAAGAGAACATACTCTCACAATACACAAAGTATTATATCATAAAATTCTGAGTTGTTATTCTCATAGATTGCTCCTCCTATATATAGGAAAGGATAATGATGGGCTGATTCAATTCAAGGCAATACAAAGGCCACAAATAACTAACAATAATTCCTAGTGGCATTTCAATACACCTTAGTGGATGAATGGTTACAAAACAACCAAGAAGAGCAAGAATCATCTTCAGCAAGCAAGCAAAGAGTCATCCCTCCTTATTGTAACATGGCAATTTCGTTCACTTTGGTATATGGATCAGCCACACCTTCATTTTGTTTATTCACTCCTCATTGAAGCTTGTTCTGGACCCCTTTTGCATGGATATTTCAGCCCACTCTTATTTTAAACATAAACTCAAGTGTTTTAGAAGGCTTGGGCCATGTAATAACCCAATTTTCACTTAAAATTAAAATAACAAAATTTAAACTAAGTGTATGGGCTGAAACATAGTTTAGCAACCCAACACATTTTATTACAACTTCAAAAAGAAAAACAAGTGCAATTGTGGGCCTATTTCATGTGCCCATCTCTTCATATGGACCCAAGCAATTGACCAATTTGGGCTCCATCCCTTCTAGTTTAGGCCTTGCTTCCATTAAATTTGTAACTATTTGATGTAAGCCCTCCCTAGCTTTCTTAGCACGTGCCCGTGTCATTGGTCCTCCTAGCCCTTGAAGTGCTTCATTAGTGTCTTTGCTCATTATGTCCTCACCACAGTCTCTTGTAGTTGTTGAATTTGTCGCCTCATTTCTTCCATCTCAATTTCATGTAAAGACCTTTCGTTTTGTCTTCTAGGTGGCATTTTGAGAATAGTGGTTGATAATATTTTTGATGAAGATTGTGGCGGTGCGTGGATGTTTTCTTGGCGGTGTTAGTTTTGCAAACAAATGGCCGCAAAGTGAAGTTTTGTCAACTCCTTGCTCACTTGAAAACTCACTTTCCGTTGATTTCTTCGCTCAAACTCAACTCCGAGATATCGTAACCTGCTCTGATGCCAAATCTGGCTCAGGGACAAGGGAAGAGTAGAGAAAGAGAGAAACTCTCTAATTTCTCAAGAGAACTTGTTATTGCTTGAATTACTTGGATATTGTTTGAATGGCAAAATGCATGGTGATGAGCCCTATTTATACTACTCTTATATAGGGCTTTACATTACAAACTAGAAGGATCTAGAAGCATTTATTACAAAGAAAAGTCTAGAGATATGAATACTCTAGTTCCTATGACTAGAAAGATCTAGAAAACTTAAGAATGAACTAGTTCTTAATTATATCCTAGTAGTATATCTTGAAGGTTCCATAATAACCTTTATTTCTAGAAATTTCTTTACCATTCTCCATCACCAATTAGTAATTATAGTGAATAAAGAATAAAGAATGGAGTACATCTACCTCAAATGCGCAGTCAACATTATTGATGATATAAACTATTAAACATGGAATACGCAAGGAAATATGTAATTTCATGCAATCTAATTCCATCCTCATGTTCCTCTAGTGTCCAGTCTTTACTTGAACTAGGAGTACAAGTTGCCATGCACTACTTACGTCTCATAATTTCCTTAAGGTTCAAATAAATACTTCAAGTAAATCATCATGTAAAGAACTCTTGGTTTAGCAACCTATATCCACAATGGTCAAGAAAAATAACATTGGCAATAACAAAAGAAAAGAAAACTGTATTAAGAATATCAATTGTTCTCGGTGAAAATGCAAATGCCATTCCTATTAATCATAAACAAAGTATGCAGTTTACAACTTGAGATTTCAAATCTATGACAGACAACAACAAAGATAGCAGCAGTAAGAATTCACACATTCAATATTTATCTTTCCAATAAGACCGAATTGTTGAAAGTATTCTAAGCATATGTCATACTAAGTAAAAGGAGAACATGTAGAAGCAACATTAAAAGTGAAGATGATAGTGCACAAAATGCAAGAACAAAAACATTGGGTTACCAAAAGAAACATCGAGTAAGAGAAGATCACCAAAGGAAAAGGAAAGATAAAACCAGCAATTGTGACAATCGACATCAGCCAAAATTCAGAAGTCCTAAATTTTATTATATTTTCAAATATTGAAACTTACAATATAACAATAGTATCCGAAGCTTAGTGCTATAAAGCATGTTATCTGTATCCCTCACAATTTACGTTAGAGTAACTTAGAAGATAGGTACGAAATGAAAAGAGAAAAAAAATGGTATCATTGGGAACCAATGAAGGATAATATTCACTATAAAAGTAAGTGACGAGTTGGTAATTTCAGCTTGCTTATATCTTTAGCTTTGACTAGGCTTGATTACCTAAATTAACATTCCTTTAGTTAATTCTCATAAGTAGATAGTAGGTGACCCAACCACTAACCAATGCAAGTTTTTAGCTTTATTCCAATCCATTTCTCAATGTAAACAGGAAGTACTTGAATTTCTACATAAAACAGAATGAATGAACCAACCTAAAATTTCTTCAAATGCATACCACATTTAATGGAATAGGAAGAATATTCGAAGACCAATAACAATCAAAGTGAGTTAACAAGTACAATTTTATCACAAAAACATCTAAAACCAAAATATTCTTTTCTGTAACTATCTTCAGATCCTATCTAAAAACAGCATCCCAAAAAAAAAAAGAATCCAAACATTCCAGACATTAAGAACCACCACTTCAATCAAGAAGAAAAGTTGTAAGGACCAAAAATACCTTTGAAGCATACTCTTAAAATCTGCAAACCAATCCCATAATGTGTGACCCACTTTGGAGTAAAATCCAAAATTCATCATTCATGAACATCACTAGAAACGACTCATATCTGCAACTAAGTTTCTAGCACCTACCATAATCAACCTAAAAACATACATTCTCTTTTTTTTTAAACAAAAAGAAAGAGATATGTAGCCTCGTTAAAACCTTCTTTTCTGATGCAAAACTCTCCTTAGGGAAAAAGCACCAGGAAGGAAAGAGTACTCCTCCTAAATTTTAATGATAAAAAATAGAAAAAATACAGAAAACATGGGGAGACTACACCAAAACCCATGAGCAAAAATGTCATTACAACTGGAAAAAAATAAAAGAAAACCTACAAAGGTGTGCATAAGCATCACTATAACGACTCTCATCCCAACCAGGTCGGTACCAGAGACGCTAACAATCATCTGCAGCACACCAAATATATGAGGCAAAAGGCGAATCCTGTCCATCTACGGACAACTGAACTAACAGAATCTGTAGTTAGGTAAACCTAACCTATTCCTGAAAAAGTCTTCCGCAATGAAGCTCGGGATGAGATTCCACCAGGTAAAACCACTTGAGTTAGTTTTATGACCTGCAAGCTTATCAGCACAAGCATTACCTTCTCTGTAAATGTGGGTGCAAACGAAATTCATCTGTCTAGTCAAGTATAAACAATTGTTCCATCTGTTGCAGAGTTTCCAAGGAACGACATCACAGTTCTTAAAGGCCGAAACAACTAATTGAGAATCACATTCTAACATACCACAAAGACATCCAACCTTTATCAAACGCAATCTCAATAGCCAACATAGCTCCAATAAGCTCAGCATTAAGGGCATAACTGTTACCTATCGGAGCAGAAAAACACCCAAGGACAGCAGCACTCCTGTCTCGAAAAATACCACCACAAGCAGCAGGACTAGTACTTCCTTTAGCAGCACCATCCGTATTGCACTTAATCATGTAAGGAGAAGGTGGGGTCCAAATTACTTCTTTGATGGTTGAAGAATTTTTGTAATTACCATTGGCATTAAAAGCTTTGATAATCATAAATTCAGCAGCAGAGGAAGTCATTGTAGATTTAGAGGCATTTCCTGCTAAAGTTACATTAGAAATAGTTAAATTGATGGCAGTATCTAAGGGGATCACATGATTATCAAATCTAGCCTGGTTCCTACAATACCAAATTGCCCAAAAAATATTTACAATAGCAGCAGAGACGATGTCATTCAATTGAGGACTCTAACCATGGGAAGTCAATGATAAAATGCTCTGGAAGGAAGCAGTGTTGATGTTGAGGCTTAGGATACCTCCGAGCCAATTCCAAATGTGTTTGGAAAATGGGCAGGCTAGGAAAAGGTGGTGAGAAGTATCCGAATCCCTACCACAAATGCTGCAAACAGAAACCACAGTGCAACCTCTATTCCAAAGTTGGTCATCTGTTGGCATCTTATTATGAATAGCCCTCCAAAGGATAAATGATTTTGATGGCGGAATAAAATTCTTCCAAATTGTCTTCGTCCAGGGAACAACCTGCTCAGCGGGAGCGTGAAAAAGAATCCCTGAAAGTCAGATCTCCTGAATTAGAGCAATCCCACATCAATTGATCAACCACCAGGATATTTGGGATAACAATTTTCTAAAAGTCAAAGTAAATTTGGGGGAAGTGATTAACAAAATCAGAAGGGATAGACCATCTGCCATTTACTATAAAATCACTAACGGTAGCTTTGAGGTCCTTGTGTACATTAGGAGGTATACCAATGATATCCACAATAGGCCTAGAGAGCCAACAGTCCATCCAAAAATTAATGCTAACACCATTGCCAAGCTTCCAGGTTGAGTGCTCGAGAATCACAGGAATACAAGACTTAAATCCAATTAACCCAAATAGAAGAAGAGACGTGATAGTTCACCGGCTTATTATTTTTGTAGGCCCTGGCTTTCAAAAGTAGAGCCCATTGTAAGTTGGTAGAGATGAAGTTCCAGCCAAGTTTTAACATACCAGCCCTGTTAATCGTTTTGATGGATCTAAGACCCAAACCACCTTCTTGAAAGGGCTTGCACACCTTATGCCAAGCAACAGTAACAATTTTCTAGTAGTGACATCGCCCGACCACACAAAATTTCTAATCCATGTATCAACAGTATTCAGGAGATTAGCAGGCCAGGTATAAATGCGAAAGCTATAGACCAACATGCTCAAAATGCCAGAATTTACCAGTTGAACTCTACCCATAACAGATAATAATGAGTCTTTCCAGGAGGATAGTTTAGCCTTAATTCTATCCGCAATAGGCAACAGATGGCTACGTCGAGGCTTTCCTTCGAATAAAGGAACACCAAGATAAGTAAAAGGGAGAGATCCTTTCGAGAATCCTAGCAAAGCTGAGATGACGTTAACTCGAGAGGAGGATATGCTGCCAGTGAAAAATTTAGACTTCTCTTTACTGATAACCTAGCCTGAGACTTGTTCATTATAGGAAAATAGTTCCATCAAACTAGAAATACTCTTTTTAGTGGCTCTACAGAAGATCATTATATCATCAGCATATAACACATGACTTGGCATACGGAAATCTCGCGGGCCACCCATGAGCTGAAGCTTACCCTCTGCCACAAGTTTGGAAATGCCTCGGCCAAGAACACCTTCTGCCAAGCAGAAGAGAAGAGGGGACAATGGGTCTCCTTGTCTAACTCCCCTTTTACAACCAAAGAAACCAACAGCGGAGCCATCCACAGAAAAAGAGAGCTTAGCTGAGTGAAAGATAATATTAATCCAAGAGCAAAACTTCTCATTAAAGCCAAAAGCAGCCAGAACCTGAAGTAAGAAACATTCTCAAAATTACCTTCGTGCAGAAAATTCAAAGTAGACAAATTCATGTCGGTGTGGGGTCAACAGCCAACCCTTTTCCACCCAAAAGAAACCGACATTTCAATTATCAAACCTAAATAAAACATTCAATTATGCAATCACTAACTAAGTTAATTCTCATCAACAAGTAAGAACAAAACCCAACTCACTTGTAAATTAATCAAAACATTACTACATTCTTAACGACAATCAAACATGAATTCAATATAGTAGCCAACTAACAAAAAAAATATCACATGAACTGATTATACAACTAGACTTAAACCAAACGAAATAATGACAAAGTTATATTGCATTCATAAGTGGGTCAATAAATAGGTAACGTATTAGAGCTAACAACATATATCTATATACCCTACGCATGAGTATTTACATATAATTTAAAAATCTACATTTAAAGTCATTACCTCTTTCTTGAAACTTCTTCGTTAGTAATTACACACACTAGTGGAAAAAAGGCATTTCATAACGGTTAAAAACGACATTTCATAACGGTTCACGAACAGATGCGGAAAAAGGAGATATGAAAAATAGGGACTTTTAACATCAGACACGGAACAGATGCGAAAAATACTTTCCATATCTGTTACCCGTACGTCCGTTATAAAAAAAGGCATTTTTATCAAATACAATCGTGTTTTTGACATCAGGTTTTTTTGAGAACCGATATTAAAAATAACTTTTCACATCAGTTTTGAGAGAACCGATATGAAAAATGTAGCTTTTTTAAAATAAAAAAAAATTGTTTCTTGACGTCATATAGCAAATCTTACTACCTGTAGCTTGTCATTTTAGAATGAACTAAAGGGGAGGTTTCCAATATGATATTCATAGATAATATGTTTTTGAGGAACCAAATAGTTGAACTTATGCGACCCTCAATTCCAAATAAAGGATGAAAACTAAAAACAATGAATAAAATCTTAACTAGCAGCATCCTTCTTCTCAGCCTTTCTAGATGGAGCCATCTTTTTTAATTCTTCAGCCTTTCTTTGACAACCAAACCAGTTGGATATCTTATCTTCGTATTTAACAATAACCTACAGGTAATTAACATTATAATTACTTTAATCTAACATTGAAACAAATATTTGAAATATATATAAATAGAAATAGAACAGATCAAAAGAATCAAAATTCTGCATGAATCAAAATTCTAAACAGATCAAAAGGAAGTATTGTTACCAATGAAGTATCTTTCATATGTTAAATTTATACTACAAACAAAATGAGATGAAATCGATTTAACAATTATTTATCACAACTCCAAATACTTGGGTTGGTAACACTATTGGTCACTATATCTGCAGATCCTACCCAGTGGAAAAAAGAAGAGATCAAAGTTGTAAGCTCAACTTGGAAAGTGGCTTTACACCGTTCCCATCACTATAAGAAAATATGCTAATTATGCAAACAAAATTCACTCAAAGCATGGTGAACTTATGCACACTAATCCAAAAGATGAAGTGATGGTCAACATTGTTAAGCCATTCAGCAAGTTGCTGAGTTTTTAGTTAGTTCAAATTGAAAGTGCATACTATAGAGAAATAAGCATACTTGTCAAATGGCGGATCAGAACATTTCCAATTTGAATCGGTCACAGCATCATGATGAATGCGGCAATCCTCTAACAATGACACATTAATAATGCAAAATAAAAACGGAGACATATATGATCAACACAAAACAACAAGACAGGGAAACCCAACTGAACAAATATTATGAATACAAAACCCAGCTGAACAAATAATTTATCCATTATCAACACAGAACAACAGCATAATTTATCCAGTATTAACACAAAACCAACAAACACAGGGAAAATCAATTTAGAACATCAATTAGGGACCCTCTAGTATTTATTGATTCTGAGTTACAGATTTGGGGGGAAATCAATTCAGCTCGTAGAAGTTAGAACTAACAAAGTAAATCAACAATTAGGGACCCTTGCATATAACTCCATGCATCAAAATTATTTGGTAGAGAAAAAATAATTCAGATTTCATACTATCACTATAATCTAACACTTCTATTCCACAAAAACATTGAAACAAAGAGAGTGAAATAATACTATCACTATAATTACTATCACTTCCACTTACATGAAACATGTCCCAGTCAGGTTGCATAAATTCTGATGTGATGGAAGGGGATGGCACAACATCATCAGTTTCAATTCAAGCAGCCTGTTACCAATGGAGTAATACAAGTAGTTACCTGAAAATGATACAAAGCAACAAATCTAGAAATTGTTCAAATAAAGACTGGGAATCTAGCATACTTATTATTGTTTGTAAATATGAGCTAATCAGGATTCAGAAGCTCAAAAAACTATATTTTTCATATCAGATTTCAAAAAGGATACTAAAACTATTATCTTCATTCTTTTGAGTGATAAAAAAATTTGCCACCCGAGAACTACATAATGGTATTTTATTCAAATACTTTTTCTTAAATAGTTATTCAAGTAAGTCATAAATGGAATAATAGATAGTAATATCCCATAAGAATGACATGCAGCTAGTTTAGGATCCAGAAAAGGGACATAACATAATAAGTTGCAGTGTGCATTGTTCCCTAAGGCAAAACTCCTTTCTGCAACAGACTGACTCTTTTCACAAAGTTGAATAGCTGCATCATACTTTTGCAGCTGCAAGATGTCACCAATCACCATAAACAAACAGCATCTCTTATCAGCCACAATATACAAAATATTTTAGCAAAACAGCAAAAACAGAATAATAGGAATAAAAAAAGATGAGTGGAGCAAATAATTGGATAGAAAATACCAAATATAGAGCCTCGGCCTTCATTTGAAGCAACTTTTCTGAGTATAAGCTTATTAACAATGCCTTTTTAAGTATTTCTAAAGCAGAACCAGCTGCATCAGAAGTCCTATACTTTAAAATTTAGCAGCATCATTCATATACTTAACCATTTCCTATTAACGAGGAATAACACTTACAATATTACTAAAATAACTGATTAAAAGTAATAGCTGATCATTCATATGAAGAGCGAGTTAAAGACCAATTGTAACTGGACTGACTAATAGTAATAACTGATCACGATATAAAGCTGATGTTGAGTTTCCAGAAAGAAACAACTATTGCCGTGTAAACTAGAAGTATTACAAAAAAGGTATTGAAATAAAATTAACACATTTGTGCTAATCATATATAAGAAAATCGCGAGAATACCTGAGATTTCTGTAAACCTTCAGCTCCTTCTACTATAACTCTCTAGTCCAAACAAACAATATTTCCAGATTTTTGCACTTATTAAATATAAAGCTAAACTAATCTTTACATGTAACAACCCTAAACCCTTTAAAGTAGATAATCAAAATAGAAAAACCAAAATCCTAAAATCAAAGATAATCAAAATAGAAAACCCTAAACGCTAAAATCAGTAAACGAAATCCCTAAAATCAGAGATAATCAAAATCAGATAATCAATGGATGTGAAACCCTAAAATCAGAGAAGGGAACCTGATAACAGCGGTGCTACAAGACGACGGGGTGGTTGCATGGGCGTCTCGTGGTGGGGCTCTGTGACGAGGTTGCAGCGGTGGCGTCATGGTGAGCTCGTTGTGATGCGTCCTGGAGCGAGAGGAATGAAGACGTTCTGGAGTGAGAAGAATGAAGAAGGTTTTTCTGGATCGAGAGAAATGAAGAGGCGACCGAAGAGGGCTTTGCGAAGTTGGAGCGAGAGAGCGAGAGAACGAAGAGTTTTGCGAAGCTGGAGCGAGAGAGTGAGAGAAACGAAGAGTGTTCTGAGTGAGAGATGGAAACGCGTGTTCTGAGTGAGAGTAAGGAAAATCACTTTCAACATCTGGTTACACATGGGCCGATATGAAAAATGCGTATTAGCAGTCAAAACGCAGTTTCTCTAACGGTCAGTACAACGACAGATATTAAAAATGTCACCAAAATTTCAAAATTGCCACCGCCTACCTTTTAACATCTGGTATTTCTTTAACCGATATGGATTCCTGATGTAAAATGTGTTTTTTCCACTAGTGACATGGATAAATAAATTTCTAGCATGAACAACCATCAATCTAAAGCAAATAAGATAGCATGCAATTTCAAATTGACTTTTCACTTTCAAGGAAAATTTGTCGTAAACTCATATTATCCAATTTTTGGAGGCGTTATTTGTCTCACGCTCAATGTGAGTAATTATTCTTCTCTATTCATTGAACAACTTGTTGAGCTGTCCAGCCTTAACAACTTGATCAACGGACTTCGAAGGATAAATACACTACAACAGACTAATGATGGACATCCTAAGCCGGATCACTTCTAAACACACAAATCACAGTCAGATTGGATCGAACCTGGCTCTGATACCATATTGTGACACCCTAAATTTCATAAGACATAACTTCCAAATATTTAACATGACACTTGAGTTTTGAAGGTGTTGTCGTCAAACTCTTAGGTCCTGGCCGTGGTGTCGGCCAGAGGTTTGGACAGTCTTTGATTCCTCCTTTCTTCAAGCAATTGCGTCGAGGAGGGAACTCTACTCCTCAATTATGGGTTTCCTGACTCCTCTAGAAAGGGTCAGGCAAGGTGAGAATGGACGCGAGTGTTGGATTATACTACGGCTAATGCATAAAGTAAAATAAAATAAATGCGAGTTCTTTACATTTCACTCTAATGCTATATATATATATATATATATATATATATATATATATATATATATATATATATATACACAGGCCCTCGTCGGCCACTATATTAGCCAACATTAGTCTTCCGTTGGATTGATCTAAGATCAACAGCTCTCATTGCTTCAGAGGCCCTCAACAAAGCGAAATAACTGCCCATGATTCCACTGGCATGGTTAGTGGGGTGAGTGCTCGTTGCTCCGCGTTTTCCGGCCTCGCTCTTCCGCTTGAACTTCAACTGTTCCCACGTTCTATCTTTGTGTTGTGTCTTGCCTTCCAAGTAACGCCCGCCCTACCTCGGCCGTATGGTGGCTCGGTTGTCCTGGCTCACTTTAGGCAATGATTAAGGTGTCCGAGCCACCTAGGCCTTGGCACTCTATAGGCTGGGGAAATCACTTTCCCTCGGCTTGGCTCATTGGCCCTCGGGGGTTTTGTCATTTAGCGTGCCCCGAGGACCTCCTTTTTGGCTTCACTCTTTCTGGCAAATACCTTTTCTACCCTTGTCTTGTGGCTTACCTTTACACCATGACTCCCTTTTTTCCTCCCTTGGCCCTCGGCCTACGACTTATTTATTTTTGGGTGTTAACAATTGCCCCCCTTTTTGTGCTGTCATGCGGCCTTGAGGACTTGATTGACGGTATGAAAACCCTTGAAATGACGTGGAGTGACGGTTAGAGGGGACATAACTGCTGCTACGTGCCACTTGGCGCTTCGCACGAATCAAAATGGCTGCACGACGGTTCCCAAGGAGACGCCGGTTGAAACTTCTCGCGAGGCTATAAATAGTCCTCATCATTACCCCTTCACGGTTACTGTTTCCTTCCGAAACCCCTTGCTTATCGCCTCAATTGCCTCCTTCCTCAGATCAAACCTTTCTTCAAACCTTCGTCATCCCTCTTCTTATGAACCAAACTCTTTTCCGCTCTGCTGCCACTTCCCCCTCCGTCTGACATGCCTTCATCCTCTGGCGCACAGGCTTCAAGTCATGACTACGGTGGTGATGGCGCTTCCTTGAGTTTTTCATTATTCCCTGGAAACTCCCCCCTTGAAATTATCCCACAGGATGTTCTGGTTGCTGCTGCTGGGAGAAGAGTCATTCCAACTGCTGCTTCCTGGGCTTGCGAGGGTTTCGGTGCATTGATACTTACTTCTGGCGTCTCCGGTGCCCCACCCATCCCCCCGGGTTGATTTACCGCGGCTATCACGGTGGCAGAGAGCAGGGGTTGGGCCAATGCTACCAGCGAATCTCTCCGATGGTTAAAGCATCCTCGCATCCCCCGATGGGCACAGGAAAATGGCGGTGCATCCGACTCTTTCAAGAGAGAATCCTTTACCGGTTTTGACTTTCAAGTTGTATTTCAAGGTTTGTCCATGGACAGCAGTTTCACACGGTCTCTAGGCTGTCCTAGGGAGGATCTCAGCAATTCTTCTTCCGGCTAGCTCACCAATGAGCACCAGCGTTTTACATGGTAGTTTAGTGTCTATTAGGAGAGGGTGGTTTTGTAACGGGGAACTAAAGGTGTTTAATTTCGTTTTCCACTTCCTTACTAGGGCGCCGGTGTGTGGCGAGCCACTCTGACAATATTCCTCTTATTTCTTTAAATCCATCTGTCGATTCCTCGCATACTTTCCCATAGAGTAGGATAATCTGCTTTGAGGTACTTGTTGTTAATCTTTGTTTCAAATTCTTCTCCGTCTAGAGTGATTAGACGATACGCTCCACAGTGGTATACTTCGCTAACGATGTAGGGCCAGTCCCAATTCGGGGACCACTTGCCCAACTGGGGGTCTTTCCTCCCTAGTGGCAAAACGGCCTTCCATACAAGGTCACCCTCAACAAACTTCTTTGGTTTGACGTGTTTGTTGTAGGCTCGGGCCGTTTTAGCTTTGTTCATCTCTATTCTGCTGAGGGCAGCCAGCCTAACATCGTCCACCGAGTCCAGCTCCATCAACATGGCTTGCTCGTACTCATCCATGCTAAAGGAGTGTTGCCGCGCTACTCTTAACGAGTCTACACTGATCTCTGGTGGTAGCACGGCGTCCTGCCCGTAGACCAAACGGTAGGGGGTCACCCCCGTGGCAGTAGACTTAGAATTTCTCATAGCCCACAGGACCTCGTTAAGGGTCTCGTGCCACCGCCGAGGCTAGTCCTCTATGTTCTTTTTGATGACTTCAATGATGATCGTGTTGGTGGCGTATGCTTGGCCGTTGGCTTGGGCATAATAAGGAGACGAGTGTCTCATCTTAATGTCGTATTCCTGGGCAAAGGCTACCACTCGTTCCCCGGTGAACATTGTACCTTGATCGGCCTTAATGGTCTCAGGGATTCCAAATCTAAAAATGATTTGGTTCTTGATGAACCTGATTACCTCGGCCTGATCAACGTTTCTTAATGGCATAGCTTCCACCCACTTGGCGAAGTAATCGATGGCAACGATAATAAAGTTGTGCCTTTTCGAACTTGGAGGGTATATCTTGCCAATTAAGTCCATTGCCCATCCTCTAAACGGCCAAGGTTTGACAATGGGGTGTAGCTCATCTGCCAGCACCCATTGGATCGGTCCGTGCAGCTGACAAGCCTCACATCCTGATAACTCTCATTTATGATAGTTATTATATCTTTTCCAAGCTTTAATTATTGTTAATTCTCAAGCATTGGTGTGATTATTATTGCAAATATGGTAGTTTAGAAGTAATCTATGGTGCAAGCTTTGAATTATGTTATTTGGCACTTTGGTGCCCAATTGTGTGTTTTGATGTGTGTATTTAATTGCTGCAGCACCTAATGCCGCAACAGTGCCTAATTGCGCAAGATGAAAGAGAAAATGATGAGGCGCTAACTTTAAGGCAAAGGACAGCTGTCAGTGGAGAATGTGTGTGTGTGTGTGTGTGCATGCAGGAAGGAGTATTCCTCGATGCCATCACCCTTTTGGGCACAAAGGACCTTTTAGGCACAAAAAGATCAATTGCTGGAATTGTTGCCTCCATTTTTGTGCAAGCTCACTCTCACTCACAAAAAGATCAATTGCTGGAATTGTTGCTGCAGCAACACTGGAGCTGAATATCTGGGGGATTTCCACACTTGAAGAGCTGGGTTGTTCCTCCATTATCATCTTTGGAGTTCTTCGTGGTTCAACAATTTGTAGTATAACCTCTCTCCTTGAGATTCTTATCATGACTTATACTCTTTTGTTTAAGTTATTTCCTTTGTTGTTTACGCTCAACATGAGCTAAATTTTTATAGTTGGGATGATGAACTTAATGTAATGAATTTATTGTGTGATTAATGAAGTATGTTTAGTGTTGAGCATTTTATCTTGTGTATGACAATATTTCTCTCTTAGGTTAGGATTGGCCGTCTAATCTAAGTAGCATTTATGAATTCAGAGATGGTTTATAAATTTAACTCAAAAGATAATATGGATTGTGTGCATTAAAAGAGATTTTAATGTTCCATGCTTAAACCCTAGATATAGGAGGGCATATTCCATAAGGTGAATACTGCGGGTGCCTAAGCAGCCTAGGGCGTACTCCTTTAGGGTCTAGAGATAAACTCTTGTGAGGAAACCCTAGTGTGAAGTATTTCTACTATATTACTTGTTGGTAAGTGTACACTTGCACTACCTCATTTTTACCAAAACAAGTTTTTGGCGCCGTTGCCGGGGATTAAATAGCTTAATACACTGTTTAATTAATTGGCAAACTAGTGATTTTTGTTGCTAATTTTTGGTGTCCTGTTTCTGGTTGTTTCAGTATTAGATTGCTACAGCATCTGTTGCTCCAGCATATGCACAGGCGCAGTTCACCAGAATTTCAACTTCATCCTGAAATAGAAAGACTGTTTAGGCTTTGAGAAGGGATCAAGATCACTCAGGACTTATTTCATTGGGCAGAGCTGTCAATATGGCTACACCACCACCTTCTAATCATGGGGGATCACCACCTCCTAGTAACGAAGGTTCAGATAGACATACCATAATTGCCACTGAACACCGCGAGCAACCTGTTCATGTGCAACAAGTTTTGAATGAAACTATCATAGGTATGGCAAATGACAGGGACAGACCTATGAGGGACTATGCAATTTTTGACCCTCAAACTATGCAAACTAGCATAGTAAGGCCTGAACTTGCCACAACTCATTTTGAATTTAAGCCTATGATGTTTCAAATGCTTTAGGAGGACCTTCTGAGGACCCACATTTGAATTTAAAACAAATTGTGGAAGTTTGTAGTAATTTCATTCTCCTTGGTGTAAGTGATGATGCTTTTAAACTTAAACTTTTTCCATATTCCTTGAAGGATAGAGCTAAGATTTGGTTAAATTCCTTAGAACCTAACTCTATTACTACTTGGAATGAGACGGCAGAAAAATTTATGACAAAATACTTTCCACCAATCAAAAATGCCAAGATGAGAACTGAAATTACTTCTTTTAGACAAACTGAATTTGAAACTTTGTTTGAAGCATGAGAAAGATTCAAGAAGTTGCTAAGAAAATGTCCTCATAATGGGTTGCCTGTGGTTGTTTAAATGGAAACTTTTTACAGTGGTTTGGAACCTCAGACTAAACTGATGCTTGATGCTTCTTCTGGAGGAGTCTTGCTGAATGGCTCTTACCAAGATGCTTATGATCGTATTGAAACTATTGCTGCAAACAGTTATCAAAGGCCAACAACCAAGGTTAATGCTCAGTAGAAAGTTGCTGGCATATATGAAGTGAGTGAAGTTACTGCTTTATCTGCTCAAGTTGCATCCTTGTCCAACATGATCAAAAATATGAATGCAACCAATGCTACAGCAACTGAATCTGTACCAGAAACTACTGTAGCAGCAATTGAACAAGTACATGTGGGTTCTGCTAGTGTGTTTACTGTGGAGGAGGCCACTTGTGTGAAGAATGTCCTGCAAACCCTATTTCAGTCAACTATGTGGGATATGATAAGAATAATAATCCATATTCTCGTACCTATAATCCTGGGTGGAAGAATCATCCTAATTTCAAATGGAGAAACAATGCAACACCTGCTACAGCTCCAGCAACACCACCAGGATTCCCTGCTCAACCCAAGGCAGCAACACCACCAGTTGAAAATTCTATGGAGACCATGCTCAAGGCCTTCATGAATGAAACAAAAACTCAGTATCAAACTCAAGGAACTGCAATCAAGAACTTGGAGAATCAACATGGTCAAATAGCAACTGCTCTTACCCAAAGGCCTAGTGGATCATTACCTTCCACTACTGAACCATCAACATCAAAAGGGAAAGAGCATTGTAAGGCTATATCTTTAAGGAGTGGGAAGGACTTGAATGGACCGTCTGCTGATCATAGTGATGGAGCCAACATAAACCAAAAAAATTAGAAAAATGAGAAAGAGAAGGCAACAGATGCTGTCACAGTTGATGATGCACCAGTTGCTGATCAACCTATTCCATCTCCACCTTTTCCTCAAAGGTTGAAGAAGGCTCAGCAAGACAAGCAATTTGGCAAATTTTTAGAGGTGCTAAAACAACTTCACATCAATGTTCCTCTAGTGCCTAATTATGCAAAGTTCATGAAGGATGTGCTCACTATGAGGAGGAGACTTGGAGAATTTGAGACAGTGCCTATGACAGAGGAATGTAGTATGATCATGCAAAGCAAGCTTCCAAACAAGTTGAAGGATCCAGGCAGTTTCACTAATCCTTGTTCAATTGGTGAAACCTATACTGGCAGAGCTCTTTGTGACTTAGGTGCAAGCATCAATTTAATGCCTAAGTCTGTTTTCACTCAGCTGGGTATAGGGGTTGCCAGACCTACCACTGTTACTCTCCAACTTGCTGATAGATCTATTGCATATCCAGAAGGAATCATTGAAGATGTCTTAAGAAAGGTAGATAAATTTGTATTTCCTGTTGACTTTGTGATTTTAGATTTTGATGCAGATAAAGAAATACTTATTATTCTTAGAAGACCCTTCTTGGCTACTGGCTAGACTCTAATTGATGTGCGAAAAGGAGAATTGACTATGAGAGTCAATGATCAAGAGATTAAGTTCAATGTGATGAATGCTCTCAAGTTTCCTGATCAAGGAACTCAGGAGTGTTCCTTTGTGGTTTCTCTTGATTCTGTGGTTCAGAAACATTTCCACAAGCAAAGAGGCCATTTGGTGAAAACCCTTCCTGAAATTGACAAAAGTGAGCTTGTGGAAGAAGGTATGATGCATGAGGAGGCTACTGTGAAGGAATTTTGGAGTAGACAGTATGAATCTCTTGAGCTTGAGGATTTAAATCTTAGAAGAAACTTGCCTTCCATTGAGAAACCTCCTATGCTTGAGCTTAAAGAGTTACCCAAGCACCTTAAATATGCCTATTTAGGGTAAAATGATACATTGCCTGCGATCATTGCTTCTGACTTATCTAAAAGTCAAGAGCATGATCTCATTACTGCCCAAAAAAAGCATAAGAAGGCAATTAGGTGGCAAATGGCTGATATAAAGGGGATTAGTCCTACCATCTGCATGCATAGAATCATTCTTGATGAAAATGCTAAGAATAGCATTGAAGGGCAGAGGAGACTAAATCCCATCATGAAGGAAGTTGCGAAAAAGGAGATTATTAAGTGGCTTGATGTTGCCATTGTGTATCCTATATCTGATAGTGCATGGGTGAGTCCTGTGCAATGTGTTCCAAAGAAAGGAGGGGTCACAGTGGTAGCTAATGAGAAGAATGAGCTTATTCCTACAAGAACGGTAACTAGTTGGAGGAAATGCATGGATTATAGAAAGCTCAACAAGGCCACAAGAAAAGATCATTTCCCCTTACCATTCATAGACCAAATGCTTGACAGACTTGCTGGTAAGGAGTTCTATTGCTTTTTGGATGGTTACTCTGGTTATGATCAAAGAGCCATAGTACCTGAAGATCAACAAAAGACTACTTTCACTTGTCCTTATGGTACTTTTGCTTTTAGGAGAGTGCCATTTGGATTATGCAATGCACCAGCAACATTTCAAAGGTGTATGATGTCAATCTTTTCTAAATTTATTGAGAAATCTATGGAAGTGTTTATGGATGACTTCTCTGTTTTTGGAGAAAAATTTCAACTATGCCTTGATAATTTAGAAGAAATCCTAGACAGATGTGAAGAAACCAACTTGGTATTGAACTGGGAGAAATGTCACTTCATGGTCCAATAGGGTATTGTGTTAGGACACAATATTTCTAAAAGTGGAACTGAGGTTGATCAAGGCAAAGTTGAGGTATTTGAGAAGATGCATCCTCCAACAAATGTTAAAGGTGTTAGAAGTTTCTTCGGACATGCTGGTTTCTACAGGAGATTCATTAAAGACTTCTCTAAGATTTCAAGGCCAATGTGTCAATTGTTGTAGCATGACACTCCATTTGTCATTGATGAAGCCTGTGCTGCAGCATTTTGAAAACTGCAGAGTGCTCTAGTTACTTCTCCAGTGATAGTGACTCCTGATTGGAGCAAGCCTTTTGAGCTCATGTGTGATGCTAGTGATTATGCCATAGGTGCTGTCCTTGGCCAAAGGTATGGAAAAGTCTTTCATTCTATTTATTATGCTAGTAAAACCCTTGTTGATGCTTAATTAAATTACACTACCACTGAAAAAGAGTTATTAGCTGTGGTTTTTGTATTTGACAAATTTAGATCATACTTAGTTGGCACTAAAGTAATAGTTTTCACTGATCACTCTGCCATTAAGTATTTGATTGCTAAGAAATATGCAAAGCCTAAGCTAATAAGATGGGTTCTCCTCCTTCAAGAATTTGATCTTGAAATAAAGGATAAAAAGGGGGTGGAAAACCAAGTTGCTGACCATTTGTCTAGATTGGAAGGTGATAGTGTAGGTAACCATAGTGGAGAAATCAAGGAATGCTTTCGTGATGAACAATTGTTAGCTATTGATGCGGCAGCAACAGATGCTGCAGCACCTTGGTATGCAGACATTGTCAACTTTCTAGTCAGCAAAGTGGTACCATGTGATATGAACTATCAACAGAAAAAGAGGTTCTTCCATACTGTCAAGCAATATTTTTGGGATGAACCCTTCGTCTACAAGAAGTGCCCTGACCAACTGTCAAGAAGATGTGTGGCTGATAAAGAACAGCAATTGGTGCTGCAGCATATGGTGGACACTTTGGGGGTATGAGGACAGCAGCAAAAGTGCTTCAATCTAGTTATTACTAACCTACTATATTTTCAAGGATGCTCAGGAGTTGGTTAAGAAATGTTATAATTGCCAAAGGAGTGGGAACATTTCAAATAAACAAGAAATGCCATTAACCAACATCTTTGAGGTAGAACTCTTTGATGTTTGGGGTATGGACCTCATGGGACCTTTTCCCCATTCTTTTGGTAATTCTTACATCCTTGTAGCTATAGATTATGTATCAAAATGGGTTGAAGCAGTTGCTTTGCCTAATAATGATGCTAAATCTGTCACCAAGTTCTTACATAGAAACATTTTCACAAGGTTTGGAACTCCTAGGGCAATAATCAGTGATGAAGGATCTCACTTCTACAACAAATTGATTGAAATTCTCTTGGCTAAGTATGGGGTAAAGCACAAGATTGCAACGACATATCATCCTCAAACTAGTGGTCAGGCAGAGTTATCCAATAGAGAGATCAAGAGAATGTTGGAGAAAATGGTAGGGCCTACTAGAAAGGAGTGGTCTAATCATCTTGATGATTCTTTATGGGCTTATAGGACTGCTTACAAGACTCCTTTGGGAATGTCTCCATACAGACTTGTTTATGGCAAAGCTTGCCACCTGCCCTTAGAGCTTCACTATAAATCTCATTGGGCAATCAAAAAGCTCAATTTTGATCATGCTAAGGCAGGGATAGCTAGGCTATTACAGTTAAATGAGTTGGAAGAAATGAGGCATTTTGCCTATGAGAACTCTGAACTGTATAAGGCTAAGACCAAGGCTTGGCATGACAAGAGGATTCAGAAAAGGGAACTAGCTGAAGGTGATCAAGTTCTGTTGTTCAATTCAAGACTCAAGTTATTCCTTGGGAAGCTCAAGTCTAGATGGTCTGGGCCATTCAAGTTGATGAAAGTGTGCCCTCATGGTGCTGTGGAACTTTATGATGATGTGAGAAAGCAAACCTTCAAGGTTAATGGTCAAAGGGTGAAGCAATATTATGGAAAACCAGTGGTGAGGAGAAAAATCACCACTGAGTTGAAGAACCTCTAATATTAGAGGAAGTCGTGCTGAGGACTCTTAAACCAAGCGCTACTGGGAGGCAGCCCAGGGTTTTATCTAATAAATTAGTTGTTGTTGTTTGTTTTCGTGTTTATTTTGCAGGAATTTAATTTTGAGCAATTTGAAGTTTGAGGGTGTGATAGCAGTTGTTGCTGCAGCAGTGAATGGCAGTTGAGGAAAAAAATAAAATAATGGCAGTTAATCCTTTGCCTGATGCGTCATCAGTGGCTCGTCCCATCAATCGCATTAACCGTCCCATCATTAAACCTCCACCATTCACCTCACTCTAATCTCAACGGCTATCTCATTAATTGAGAATGCCACCCACTCTCCTCCATTCCATCACCACTTCACCATTGCATGCGAGATTAAACCCTAGGCTTTCTAAACAGTAACCTCTCCATTGAAGCAATTCCAAATTCCTCCCAATCTCTCTACATCAAACCATACTTGTGATCACAATGGCAAGAACTAAGGTGAGCGCAACCAAAACCTCTAGAAAGCGCCAATCATCAATTGGGCATGGTGAATCCAGTCAAGCAAAGCGAAGGAATATCATGAATCAAGATGCAATGCCACTGAGAAGTTCCAGAGCATGAATTTCTGGGAGGAAAGGGGATTTGTGCTACAAAAACACCTCTGATGCGTTCACATCCATTGTGAAGGCATTGGGGTGGGAGCAATTGGTGCAGCACCCACCATTTTTCTTCCCCTCTATCGTTAGGGAATTCTATGCAGGAATAGCGCCTCTAAAAGATGGAAAGCCCCAGTACTTTGCTGAAGTCAGAGGTGTGCATGTCAAATTTGACTCTATGGTGATCAACGAGTTCTTGGGTTTAGGCTATCATGGCTTAACCTTTGCAAAGAATTTCAATAAATGGGGCAAGAAAGAAATGGAGGTTGTCAAGAAAGCAATCACTATTCCTGGTACTCCTTAGGAACCCTGCAGTGCCAATGAATTCAAGGTCAAGAGGAGCAGTTTAAACCATGATGCAATGGTTTGGTTCAACATTGTCAAGCACTCACTACTGCCTACTTCTCACACAACCAACGTTGAGAAGGAAAGAATGATGCTTCTGGATGCAATTCTTGGAGCAAAGGATGTTGATGTTGGAAGATTGATACGCAGGGAAATTTTGGTGTGCCATGGAAAGACTGCTGATTATCTATTCTTCCCTTGCCTGATCACAAACCTTTGTGTGAAGGCAGGGGTGGAGATCAAAGGAGAAAATAAGGGTTATTCTGTTGCTTCCTTCCTAACTGTGCTGAAAGCAAAAGCAAAGTCTGCTGCAGCATCTGGTGATCCCACCATGCTGCACCAGTTTATGCTGCAGCAACGATCAGTTTGGGAATTCATGAGGAAACAGCAAGAATGGTTAACTGTTGTGTTCACAACAAATCTGAAGGAATTTGTTGGGGTTGAAGCACCTGTTTTCCTAGAATGGGTGTTCGAAGAAGAGGCAATTGATGCCAACTTGTTTGATGAAGCAGCAATTGATGACATTGAAGATGAGGTGCTAGTTGAGAAGAAGAAAAGAAGAAAAGAAGTGAAGAAGGGAAAGAAAAAGGTTGGAGAAGAAGAGGAAGATCTGTTTGAAACTGAGGGCGAGGAATCTTTAAGTGAAGGGGAGAAACAAGAAAACAAAGAAATCATGGCTCAGTTGAACAGAGAGAGTGATGAGGAAGATGATGATTCTATTGCTGATGGAGGAAATGATAAAGATGGAGAGCCAGATTGGGATGACCTAATTGACATTGAGATGGACCCTCCACCAACCGACAATATCACCAAAATCACTAACATAGCTTCCACATCAACCTCTCAACCCATCCTAACCCCTCTCAACCAAGCCACCACTGAAATGCCTAACCAATCGACTCCCCAGCCAGAAAACCAACCAGAAAATCAACCACAATCACCCACCAACCAAACCAAAGAAAAAGAACTTGAGTCAATGCCATCCAATGCTGTCACTTCACCTACTGCAGCAACTGTTGCTGCTGATACTGAAAGTGGAGCTGCTGCTACACCTACCAAGAAGTCAAGATCAAAGCGTATGACAAGGAAGAGAAAGCTTGAGGAAGTGCCAGAGGAAAAGGAGCTTGATGCTGCAAAAGTTACTGAGAAAGAGGATGCACAAAGAGAGGCCACCATTGCTGCTGTGGTCAAAGAAATTGTTGATGCTACAGCTCTGATGCTGCAGCAATTGAAGCGCAGAAGAAAGCTGAGGATGAGCGGATAGCAAGAGAAGCCTTGGAACTTGTAGCTGCATCAGTGACTGCCCAAAAGAAGGCAGGTGTTTCTGATACCGGTGTTGTTGTTGCAGATACATACCAGTGCTGCAGCAATCCAATGCTGCAGCAACAGAAACCTCTGATGCTGTTGTAAGCCCAAGGCCCAAGAGGCAGAAACCCTACACACCAAAGCCAAAAAGAGGAAGAGCCATAAGATCAAGTCCCAGATCTAAATCAGAAGCCTCTGCACCTTAATCTTTTTAGTTTGTGTCTTTTCAATTCTACTTTTACCTGCTTTTTATAAAATAAACCTGTTGAGTGTTTGTGTTCTGTGATAACACTTGTTCCGGACTGGGCCAAACCTTCACCCGCTGAGGCCTGGCCCATTTCCGCCTCATAGGATATCAACTGCCGAACTGCTCACCTGACCAACGATTAGAATCAACCCTCCAGATCCAACGGTCCAGGTACGGCGTCCCGACTATAAATAGAGGTTCCGCCCTCCAAACCCAGGTACTAAGATTCCGCCCTCCAAACACAAGGCTAAGATTCCGCACATATCTTACCTTCCCCGAGCTTAGCGCACCCGATCTTCCGAGTTCGGGCACCTGGAGCTCGGCACTCAGTCAAGCATCTCAGCACAACCCTGAGGTCGTATTATTTACCTCATCTTATTTATCTCTTATTATCTCCTCATCTTTCACATACTGACTTGAGCGTCGGAGTGTCTTGCAGGTACCTCCACCTGGCGTGGACGAAGCTCTGCCTCGGACGTCCTAGCCCAGCATTCCAACTACAACATACCTACTTGGAAGCAATCAAGCACTTAGCCCCAGGTTCGAAGCCTCATCTAGCCTCGAGAGTTTCACTCTTGTACTCCGGTACCGAACATTGGCGACCACAGTGGGAGCATCACCGCCTGCTTCCATCTCTCAAAAATTTCTAGCCCTCTCCGGACTGAGTTGGTTCACCAAGAGGCATAACAAAAACTTTAAAATCATGAAACCTATTCCCTACTATTTCGCAGGACTTCTTTTTTCCCATTTTGCAAGTTATCCTCGCCTCCCAACCACGGCTTGAAGTTGAAGAAATGCCCGCCTCCCAACCACGGCTTGATCCTGAAGAAAATGCTCGCCTCCCGACCTCGGCTTTAGCTCGAAGACTTCGCTCGCCTCGGAAGCACGGCTTGAGCATTTGTCCGACCCCGGATACCCCAGGGCACTTCTCAAGGACTCTCGTCGCCGACTTCCGGCGTCCACCTCAATAGTGGGTCTTCACCCGATCATCTCATGATTTCTTTGCAGGTCTTCGCCCTCTCGGATCTCCCACATGATCGCGGCGCGGAATCAACAGCCCGCAGCAGCTCCAATAGCTCTCTGATCTCCGAGCCCCGCGCTCCATCAGAGAGTCCGACCTTCCCTCTTGTGCCTGAGCTGACGAGCTCCACCACAGGCCGAAGGGTTCCCAATTTCGCCTCGTGCGAGCCGACCTCCCTCTGATCTCCGAGCTGACGAGCTCCATTAGAGGCTGAGGTCTTCCCAATTTCGCCTCGTGCGAGCCTGCAGCGCCCCTAATCTCCGAGCTCTGCGCTCCATTAGGGGTTGAAGGGCGGAGGTCCACAGCGATCTCCGTTGGAGGATTTTCTGGAGAGAGGAGCCCGCAGTGGCTTTCTCATCTATAAAGACAACTGCCCGCAACGGCTCTCATCTAGCTACGAAGCAGGGGGCCGTGCCGGCCTTTTCCCCTCTTCAAAGCTTATTTTCAGCTCTTGTAATTGCAGGGATGTATCAAGACCTACAGGCTTTCTATTGACTACCTCGGATTTCGCTCTGGATTCGGGATCATGGCATTTCCCTTTGTAAACTAACAAGCCGTCCTACAACAGCTCGTGCTCTAATCTCGGTCGTTTTTCCTAATTCTACGGACATTCATTCAAAGCATGCATAAGGAACAACGAATAATCAACAGAATTAATGAGACAAAACAAATTAAAGACCGGAAAAAAGGGACGGCGCCCATTGTGTGTTACAATTGAAATTTGGCCCCTGACATACTTGGCCCCTGAGTCAGCACGGTCTTGTCCGCCTTCAGCTGCTCTACCTCCTTGGACTTCGTCTCCTTGGCCGCCTCGGCTGCCTCCTCCCTCTCCAGTGCCGCCTTCAGATCCTCCTTCAGTTTGGGAAGGTCGGCAACCAGTTTGTTCTGCTGAGAAACCTGAGCAAGGGCATCCTCAAGCTGTTTCTGAACATCCTTCAGCTTCCCCAGCTCCTCTTTCAGGCTCCGGTTCTCCTCGGAGTAGGCTACCAAATTACAATCTCGGTAAGAACTGAGCTCACGAAAAATTTGAATATATTTGCCTTGTAAAATTCTTACCTTTGAGGCGGTCAGCCATCTTGCCGGCTGCTAGATCCCGCAGCTACTTGATAACCCCCGCACCGGTCTGACCAACCCGAATACAGGCTTCGAAGTCGGCCAGGGAAGCTTTTTCTTTGCCCTTATCTAAATTCTGCTGTGTGGGCCTTTGTTGTTTTGCAGGTTCACTGGCAACGGCCTCGACGTTGCTCCTCTTCTTGCCTGCTGCCGTGTCTAGCTGCGGAGTAGAGGAGCGGACTGCGGGTGACTTTAGAGGAGGTTTATTCTTGTTTGATTTCTGTTTATTTACCACGGGCCCCCCAGAGTCGGGCTTGCCGTGGTCTTGTCTGATGGGCCGGTCCCGGTGGCCGACCTAGAAGGCTTGTCTGCTGCCTTCTTTGCAGGAGTGTTCTTGTCGATTGTGACCGTGGTCTCGACCCCAGCCACCTCGAAGACGGCGTCCAAATCCAGATCATCCATTTTGCCTGCAAAAACAACAATGGGATCAGTCAACAACAATGACACGCCGAACTCAACCATGCACAAGATAAACAAAAAATCAAAGGCATTTTACAAGTAACAAAATATTGATCCAATCTGGCTGTGGACACGGCCAAGGCCTCTATCATTGAGCCACAAAGAAACCGGAGTCCGGCCTTGACCATTATTCTTCCCCATTTATTGAACAGTTCATAAGATTTTTTATCTTCTTCGCTCAGCTTTTCAGGGCTCAACATGTAGCTCTGAGTGCTAATCTCCACTTCGTCCCGGATGTAATGGCTCTGATCCAAGAAAAGAGGAAAGTGCCCAGCCACCAAATTTTTGTCTTCAAAGTCGGCAACGGCAAGTTTCGCTGCGCTACTCAAAGCTCTAACAAATAAGAAGTTTGACTTGAAGTCCCGATTCGAATCATTAACAGCAAAGAAGTAAGACCGACTTGGGTGGCATCTCAGTCCGATGTGTCCGTGCCTTTTGCCCTTAGATCTCGCCTCTGGAGAACGGAGCACGTTGAAGAAGCAGAAAAAGACCTCCGCCGTTGGAATTCTCCCGAGACGCTCCATGACCAGCTCGAAACCTCGGACGAAGCCCCAACCAGTTGGCGTCAGCTGTGAAGGGGCCACGTGCAGAAACTTGAGCACGCTCTTCTAGAACTCGGTCAATGGGATCCGAACTCCCATTGTCTCCAGTACAACTCCGTAAAGAAATAATCCGGCCGCGTCATTCTCCATGCACACCGGATACTTGTAGGCAACCATTAACTCCCATCTCTACTCAGCAGGATCGGTGATGAATTTCTCGTAGAAAGATAGGGGTCTGTCCGGTCTCAACCTTGCCATGGTATTGCAGATCCTTACCGCCTCCCAAGGGAATTCATTTTCAACAAGGACCTCAGGCTCCTCCGCCACGGCTTCGACTTCCAGCTCAGCCTCAAGTTCTTCGGCCTAAGAAGCGACTTCAGCGTCCTCCATTCGAGGGTTCTCCTCAACAGTGCATTCCGATGTCTGCAGGACAGGCCCTCTGGCCGAAGCGCCAGACCCGACAGGAGAAGGAGCGCAGGTGGAAGACAATAAAGAAGGGGCCCCCTTAGGGGCCAACATCGGCTCACCCGTGGCCGACTTCCTCAAGATTGGTTTCCCAGGGGCTTGTCTTTCCTCACTCCTGGTTCGAGTCATGATCCGCAAGGGGAGGACGGTGCCATCACTTAATCTAAACGCATTATGTTTTCTATCTTGCTTTGCAAACAATAACACGTCTTGGCCTCGGACATCCCCAAGGCCGGACGGCTCCTCCCCTTGGAACGAGCAGCGGCGGCCGCGAACATGGTAGCGCCCGCCGCGACTATAATCTTAAAATACAATATTTGCGAAAGAAATAACCTCGGTGCAAGTACTTTCGAATATCAGACTGAATGTTGACCTCGTACGTGAGAATCACAGGAAACGACGTCGACGCTTGAAGAGCTGATCTCGCGCGCTTACGAAAAGATTCACCTTGCAGAGATCAAAGTCAAGAAAAACACAGAATGACCAGGAAAATCTCCAACTCACCCTTTTATAGGAGGGGGAGGTGAAGCGTCACAACGGAATAAATGCGCAACTCTTCGCAAACAGGTACTCAAATTTCCTGAGGCATTACATGAGTATTCAAAATTACCATTACAGGGGACAAGACCTATCAAGGGTTCGCCTCGGAAGAAGAGCAAGCCGAGACCGAGTTCATTCCGTCCCGCTCTCGACTTGTGGGGCCACTGTTCTGGACTGGGCCAAACCTTCACCCGCTGAGGCCTGGCCCATTTCCGCCTCATAGGATATCAACTGCCGAACTGCTCACCTGACCAACGATCAGAATCAAACCTCCAGATCCAACGGTCCAGGTACGGCGTCCCGGCTATAAATAGAGATTCCGCCCTCCAAACCCAAGTACGACGACGACAACGACGATTTCGCATACACAATTCACAAGGCTAAGATTCCGCACATATCTTACCTTCCCCGAGCTCAGCGCACCCGATCTTCTGAGTTCGGGCACGCGGAGGTCGGACACTCAGTCAAGCATCTCGGTACAACCCCGAGATCTTATTATTTACCTCATCTTCTTTATCTCTTATTATCTCCTCATCTTTCACGTACTGACTTGAGCGTCGGAGTGTCTTGCAGGTACCCCCCACCCGGCGTGGACGAAGCTCTGCCTCGGACTTCCGAGCCCAGTATTCCAACTGCAACATACCTACTTGGAAGCAATCAAGCACTTAGCCCCAGGTTCAGAGCCTCATCTAGCCTCGAGAGCTTCACTATTGTACTCCGGTACCAAACAACACTCAACAGTTGTGTTAGTTGTTGTTATTTTGTTTTGTTTTCGCTTTAAAATAGGCCTCCCTTAGTTGCATGAGCAGTGGGGACACTGCAAGGTCTTAAGTAGGGGGAGGACCTGTAGTCTATGTACTCTATTAGCTTGTATGCCTGTTGGTTGAATGAATTTTAATTTTAGAAGTCTAGTTGAGCAAAAACTTAGTGATGAAATGGTGAGAATTGAGTGATTAGTGTCCCTGTTCGTGAGTGAACTAGATTGCTCCTGTTCCCACACTTTAGCATGAAACTCAGATAGGAACAAAGTGAATTAGAAATGATCTGAACCTAAGCTAGTTGTTGGTAGACCTAGGGATTTGCCAAATTTTTACTAAAAACTTAGGGTAGCATAAGAAACTAAGTTTGGGGGTTCTTTGAGCTATATTAAGGCAAAGCTTGAAAGAATGGAATTAGGCTATGTACACATAGTTTTAGGAAAGAGTTTAGAATCAATGTAATGTGCTATGTATAAAGCACCAATGTTGTAAATATGTGTAAATGTTGTTATTACCCAATCATAAAAAAGGGCAAAAATGCTATAAAAAAGAAATCGAAAGAATAAAGGCAATGCAGCACAAGTGTCAAGTAAATATTTGTTTTTAAATTCTGTTTTAGTCTATGTTGCTGCAGCAACTGTTGCTGCAGCACTTAAGTTAAGTTGTAATAAGTGCACTGGCCTAGAGTTCTGGATTGCTACATCAAAGACCTTTGTCATGCTTATTCCCCCTTTCTGTGCTTCAATTGTTAGTCTACCCTTCCTTTTGAAACATCTTTGGCAATCCCAAAAGAAAGCCTCTCTAGTCTTAGCTAAGTGATGTTTTGAACATTGCTATGATCTGAACTGAGTTGAGTGTCACACACACACTATTGAGTAGGATGTAATCTAGGGAACTTGCTTACAGTAGGCTAGGGATGGCAAAAATACCCGCACCCGTGGGTACCCGCGGGTATTACCCGCGATGGGTACGTGGCGGGTAGCTTAACGGGTACCCGCGGGTTGCATAAACGGATAATTAAAGTACCCGTTAATAAATGGGGCGGGGCTGGGTATTGAGGTACCCGTGCCCGCGGGTACCCGTACCCAAAATAAATATACTTATTTGGAAAATTTCTTATTATTATTAATTTTATTGTTGTTTATCTTCTTTCATTAACTACTATAAGCTATCAAATAGATGATAAAATCAATGTATAATGAAATGCCTAATTTTTTTTATATGAATGAAGATAAAAAATGGTGTTCAAAAGGTTAGTTTTGTTTGGTATTTCGAATTTTATTTTCAAAATAATTATTTAAATTAATATTATATGAATGTATAATGAAATGCCTAATTTTTTTATATGAATGAAGATAAAAAATGGTGTTCAAAAAGTTAGTTTTGTTTGGTATTTCGAATTTTATTTTCAAAATAAATATTTCAATTAATATTATATGAATGTATAATGAAATGCCTAATTTTTTTTATATGAATGAAGACAAAAATGGTGTTCAAAAGGATAATTTTGTTTGGTATTTCAAATTTTATTTTCAAAAAAAATATATTTCAATTATTATTAAGTGTATCCGTGGGTATCCGCGGGTACCCGCGAGGAGACAATACCCGTGAAATACCCGTTACGCGGGTACCCGCACGGGTATGGGGCGGGTACGGGTAGCGTTTATATTAAACGGGGCGGGTAGCGGGTAACCACTACCCGTGCCCGCCCCGCCCCGTTTACATCCCTACAGTAGGCTTACTATTGAGTGACCAATCTGAAAGTTGATGCTCAACTTGATATTCTGTTTGTTTGCTATTGATTAAAATCAACTTTCTGGTTTGCTGGTTATTAGTGTGCTTGTCTTTGTCAAGTGTCATTGCTTGAGGACAAGCAATGGTTCAAGTTTGGGGTGTGATAACTCTCATTTATGATAGTTATTAGGTTTAAATATGTTTTTAGTCCCTGCAAATATAGCTGTTTTTCAAATAAGTCTCTGCAATTTTTTTTTTAAATAAGTCCCTACAAAATATTTTTGTTTTAAATATGCCCTTCCGTTAACTTTCTGTTAGCCATCTGCTGATGTGGCTAACAGAATTACAAGTTGGCATTGACCAAGTCCTATTTAACTTTACATGTCACTACTTTTTATTTTTATTTTATTTAAATTTGATGACTAGATTAATTCATATTTGACCAAGTACTATCTCTCTAAACTCTATCTCTCGCTGATCTCTCTCTCTTTCGCCAAACTCCCTGTAACTGTTATGCAGAGTCGTACGCTTCTTTTAATTGATATTCTGAACTTGCTTCACTAATGTTAATGGATTCATCTCTCTTAGTCTTTACACAACACAGAGATACTAATGCAAGAAGAGAGAGAGAGAGAGAGAGAGAGAGAGAGAGAGAGAGAATATAAAGGATTGGAGCAAACGCTAGAGCAACAATTTCCACCGCTTCAAGAGCAAAGATTGCATCGAAGTTGTAATAATTCGTAACAAGAGGTTGGGGTTTTATGTCAAACAGGTTCTGTGCAACTGACAGATGATAGAGATTTGAATCCCTTTTGATGTTTCTCCCTGTGCATCACTGGATTAGGGATTAGAATCCCTTTTGATGTTTCTCCCATATTTTATTGGTGACCAAGTTAAAGGCATATCACTGCCTGTACAAATGATCCCACCACTAATTACTGGAAAGGAAGTTATAATTGATGGCCAACACAATCAACATGATTTAAAATTAAAAAAACATATTCTTCTCCTTATTCATGATATCGTTGCAGAACTCAATTGTGAAGAGTGTTGATTTGTGCAGAGAGGGGTGAAATGGGAATAAGCATCGTTGGAATCTTTCCATTCTTCTCTGATGAATAGTTTGGGGTTTCTGGAGAATATGGTCTAGGTTGGGGTTCATATAATTTGGGGATTGATTTTGGGAATCATATAATCAATTGTGTCTTTTGTGTGAGGAAGGGTAGGTGGCAGAGGAGTGGGAGTGGGAGTGGACTGGGGATTTAGGTTTTCTTTTTCAAAAAAAAAAAATCCTATGTGGCATGTTAAATCAGATTTTTAAAAAAATTGAAATGAAAAAGGAATAACACCTCAGCATTCCGTTTAACACATCAGCATTTTTGTAACGCCTCACTAACAGAAGGACATATTTAAAAAGAAAGTTATTTTGCAGGGACTAATTTAAAAAAAATATATTTTGCACGGACTTATTTGAAAAACAGCTATATTTGCAGGGACTAAAAACATATTTAAGCCTAGTTATTATATCTTTTCCAAGCTTTAATTATTGTTAATTCTCAAGCATTGGTGTGATTATTATTGCAAATATGATAGTTTAGAAGTAATTTATGGTGCAAACTTTGAATTATGTTATTTGGCATTTTGGTGCCCAATTGTGTGTTTTGATGCGTGTATTTAATTGTTGCAGCACCTAATGCCGCAATAGTGCCTAATTGCGCAAGATGAAAGAGAAAATGATGAGGCACTAACTTTAAGGCAAAGGACAGCTGTCAGTGGAGAATGTACGTGTGTGTGCGTGCAGGAAGGAATATTCCATGATGCCATCACCTTTTTGGGCACAAAGGACCTTTTAGGCACAAATAAGGACAAAGGGCGCCTCCCACTTTTAGGGGTACCTTGGATCATGAGTCTCAATTATAAATAGCAGCCTTTCTCCCTCATTTGGTAGACCTAGCCGGAAAGGGAATGTATAGAGATAGCCTCCATTTTCGTGCTAGCTCACTCTCACTCACAAAAAGATCAATTGCTGGAATTGTTGCTGTAGCAACACTGGAGCTGAATATCTTGGGGATTTCCACACTTGATGTAACGCCCCGATATTCAGAGGTCACTCATGAAGTTCTAACATCTAAATGCAACCAAAATTTCTTTCCTTAAAAGACAAAAGAATTACAGTCACTCCTTCAGCTTCATAAAATCCTGGATTTTTTTTTTTTCAAAACGCTTTGGAAAAGTCAAATCAGAGTAATTGCAACATTTTCGAAGCATGATGCACAACTAGAGTTCACAGACGACATACGCGAAAGACATCCACGACATGCCCCCATGTGCATACACATAACCATTTTAAGATAATACAATTGAAAATGAGGAATACACCGGAGCTATAGACTACCTTTATTTGAGACCCTCATAACCCCGGGGTACTCTTGATAGTTACCTAGACAAGGATCCTCTCAAAAGTTTTGTTTTGAAAATATACATACTCCAAATATACTTCACAACAACCCCTTTATGATTGTCAGCACTTATAGACTCAAGATTAAAGCACACCAATTGAACACCTAAAGCTGATCATAATTACTACAGATTCTACTATAATATGCTACCCCACAACAATTACCCCCAACTGTAACAACAACCCGCTACACTAAAAACACATGTGTGATATGACTAATTAACGTTCGTCGCCTTGAACGCCATCATCACTATCATGAGCCCATCCACATCCATGTCTACACCGTCCAACTCAGATTAGTCTACACACCAGACTAATAGAATCTCCCTATCAAGAAAAGCCAATGTCGTCTTCTTTGAAGCGACGGTCCTCGGAGCAAGAAATCCCTCATCGGCTGAGAGTGGCGATCAGCCCAAACAACAATAGCAAGGGTCACCAACCGAAAACAACAAACATATGTACAAAACAAGTTCACATATGCATATACATAAACAAAGCACAATTAATCATTTAGTAACTCAACACCACAATACACCACACAACTCAATACACCCTAATGCAATGACTACATGCTAGTGCAAATGATTCCGGAATATCACCTCCCCCGTAGGGGTTTGTGAGGTCCAATAAAGAACAACACCACCATTTGTGAGGTCCAATGAAGGACAACACCACCATGTATGCATGATTATACATCAACACCTCATGCATAATTTCACAACACCAAACATTATTCAACCAACCATCACATGGATCAAGAATAATGACTTAAAACCAACACCAACTCACATAGTTCCACAATATTAACAATCAATTATATAAATGCTTGTAAAGAGTAGGAAGGTGCCCTTACCAACAATCTACATGTCATGTTCGTCGTAGTCCTACACTCAGCTCATACTCAACTCCACAAGGTCCTAAACAATAAACACCAAAACTCAGAGTTATCCTAGTTCCATTAAAATAACTCCCTAGGTTATGTTTCAATTCTAAGCCATATGTAACTCAACTTCAAGACTCTATATAATAGACACACACCTTCAAAGAAGTCATAAGATTTGAAAACGAATCATTTAAAGTCTAGAAATCCATTTTATTTTACTTTTAGAACATGAAGCAACACAACACCTAAATTCTTTTCATAAAAATTAGTTGAATAAGGATCCACTTGGATTAGGAGTACAATAATCCCATTTCCTTTAGATGTTTCATGGCCTTAGAGTCTAGGACTACTCCCCATTTCCTATCCACCTCTCTCCATTAGTTTTCCAAAGCTTAAACAACAACTCAACACCATTTAAGCATGTCAATGACACAAAAATCTTCTTCCCCCAAATTGCATATAGCTCTTGGCCACACCACATCATTAGGGAAACAATTAAATGTAAACTTTTCAAATCAACCAACTATATCATTAAACACCTTATTCCAAACTTCTCAAGGTTTCAATTTAAAAACTACTAATCTAGATACTTTAGAAGCGTTAAAAGTATTTTGTACTTCTTTGAAAACATTTGAACAAAACGTCAAACAAAGAGACTTTGAAATCACGAACAAGGTAACTAACAGTTAGGTTTCTTTCCAAGGACTTAAGTGCCGACTTAGTCCTCATCATCAAGACAAGAAAAGATATCAGAAGTTTGAAGTCGAAGTCCAAAATCTTTATGAATGATTCGGTCACCCTTTGGAGAAAGGTATACTTTCTTTTCTTGCCAAGTTTTTTTCTTTAAGTAAAAGTAAGCAGCCCTCTTCTCACCAAACCAAATATTAGAAGATCAGAACATCTTTTCGAAGAACAAGATAAAAAGACTTATAAGTTCTAAACAATATCCTTTTGACATGAATATTTTTCTCTTAGAGTTAGTGGAATAACTACAATTAGTTGTGATCATCAAGAAGTAATAAATAAAAGGACCACAACTTTATTCTCCCCCCCTTTAGACCTCTCGGTCAGCAGCAAAAGTAGGAGGAGAGATTTGCTTCATCCATCTCAAAATCTGGATCATGTTTTAAAGAAGAAAAATCAAGTTCAAAACAATGGCCTTGTAAAAGATTACAACTAAAATTTGAAACCAACCATTCCCTTCAAAAACATGGGAGAAAGTTGTCATTTTACAACTATTTTGAACATTCGAAATTAATAAAAAAAAAACCAACATGTTTTTGATCTTCCATTTTTTTTCCATAACAGCACACTTCACATTTTGTTTTTTTGATATGTATTTTTTTCTTAAATCCTAGTTCATGAAAATCATTTTCTTTAGCACCCACTCACTCTAATTCAATTCACCATCAACAACATGGTCTCATGACAAGAATAAAACAAAAGAAAACAATAGGACCTATCTCCAATGAGGGTGTCGACCAGCTCTAAATAAAAAGGAAGAGATGGCTTCTTTTTTTTTTTTCCTAAAAATTCACACCACACACTTTGTTATCAACAAGTTTGCTCCTAAAAAGAGAACTCAAAAAAAATGATACCCAAATCAAACACTTATTGGCTCAGTGTTTCTCATTTTCGGAACAAATACCTTTTTTGATGCCGATGTTGGCTCCATACTTAGATTTCTGCCGGAGCGTAAGTGCATACGCAAACTATAATCCAGTCCAGGCGAATCAAACAGAGGCGTTTGCTCACGTTTTCCTGTCCCACTGGGCGTGCCAATTTTTGTTGTCGTCAAACTCTTAGGTCCTGACCGTGGTGTCGGCCAGAGGTTTGGACAGTCTTTGATTCCTCTTTTTTTCAAGCAATTGTGTCGAGGAGGGAACTCTGCTCCTCAACTATGGGTTTCCTGACTCCTCTAGAAAGGGTCAGGCAAGGTGAGAAGGGACGTGAGTGTTGGATTATACTACGACTAATGCATAAAGTAAAATAAAATAAATGCGATAAAGGAAGATAAATTGAAATAAACGTAGAGTTTGATTGATTGATGTGTGTTCTTTACATTTCACACTAATGCTATATATATATATATATATATATACACACACACAGGCCCTCGTGGGCCACTATGTTAGCCAACATTTTCCTGCCGTTGGATTGATCTAAGATCAACGGCTCTCATTGCTTCATAGGCCCTCAACGAAGCGAAATAACTGCCCACGATCCCACTGGCACGGTTAGTGGGGTGAGTGCTCTTTGCTCCGCGTTTTCCGACCTCGCTCTTCCGCTTGAACTTCAACCGTTCCCACATTCTATCTTCGTGCCGTGTCTTGCCTTCCAAGTAACGCCCGCCCTACCTCGGCCGAATGGTGGCTCTGTTGTTCTGGCTCACTTTAGGCAATGATTAAGGTGTCCGAGCCACCTAGGCCTTGGCACTCTATCGGCTCGGGCAATCACTTTCCCTCGGCTTGGCTCATTGGGCCTCGGGCGTAACCCTCCCTTGGGGGGTTTTGTCATTCAGCGTACCCCGAGGACCTCCATTTTGGCTTCACTCTTTCTGGAAAAAACCTTTTCTGCCCTTGTCGTGTGGCTTGCCTCACACCATGACTCCCTTTTTTCCTCTCTTGACCCTCGGCCTACAACTTATTTATTTTTGGGTGTTAAGAGAAGGATTCATACATGTAAAACAAAAATCTAACTTAACATAACTAGCCTAACCAACAATAAGATCCCTTGAAGCTAGAACTCTGATTGTGATTCGGTGACTGACCCTCTACATTGGACTACTGACGAGCAATCCGGATATACTCTTTAGCTTTCCAATGTTATCTGTTACCTGGAAACATCACCCCAAACATGGTGAGTTTTACAACTCAGTAACAAAGAATATATGAAAAAAAATTACTTGATGTTTCCAGCCATATTTGTGTGCGAGATATGGAAAATCGTCTCTGCAACATAGAAAGTACAAATCACATACAAATGTTTTTCACTCAAATACAGTTCTCAAATAATAACGAAAGAAACACAACAATATAGCACAAGAATCACGTTACATAAAAAGATCACAATAAAATTTCGTATGCGTATATCCAAGATATTATAAACAGAACACTTATTATACTATGTGCACATAGACCACATTATCTCTTCGTCGTGGCAAACGGAAATCATAGGCCGTATTAGCTCTTCGTCACGAAAAAACGGAAATCACAGACCGTATTATCTCTTCATCACAGCAAAACGGTAATCAACAATAACAACAAATATCATGGAAATAAAATTTCTCATTTCATAAATTAGCTACTCGCATATTACTCAACCAAATGTAATTCATGCAACAATCATGATTGATAACAATTTAAAACATATAGGTGAAGTGACTAAGTTACACAGGAGGGGGGGGGGGGGGGGGTGGGGTTGAATTGTGTACCCTTTTAAAAACTTTGTACCTGCAACCTTCTCAAGAAGAATGTTCTCAAGATAAACTTGGTGTTGAGAGGGTTAAGGCTAGTTTTACTAACAAACAGCAAATGGATGTATATAATGTATGATGAGTAATTAGGATGAGTTAAATAAACTTTAGCTGGTAAGAGAATTGTTTTAATCAAACTAATAATATAATGAAAAGATTAAGAGTTAGTTTGGAAAACTGTCTTGAGAAGGTTGATCGAGTTAACCTTCACAAGGTTTCGAAAACAATCACAAGTGTAATGCAAGTAGGTAGATAGTATGGACAGCAAGTAAATAACACAGTAGAGTTAAAGAGGTTCACCCAACAATGGCTACTTTCTCTCCCCACTTCCCAAGTGAGTATTTCCACTATTTCCCAAATAGTACTTACACTTGCTTTTGCTCAACCACAAAAGACTTCAAACATCGCTTACTTTTGATCAACACACAAAAGCAACGTGCTCTCTCTCACACAGCTGTTCTTCCTACTAGAAAACTCTCCCTAGTTTCCTAAACAATTCCTCTATCAAGTAGATTCTCAGCAACACTCACCTCTCTCTAGGTAGTTTGATAGAATGCTCACAAAGACAATCAAAGGTTTGGGTTTGGGATAGTAAATAGCTTGAGAATAAACTATACTAAGTGTTTACAATAATGTATATCAAGCTAACACACACTCTATAAAAGAATCCCAGATTATGAACGTTGAGTAACTTGAGTGTGGGATGAGTAGGTTGGATGAACTTTGTGAAGCTTTACTTTTGAAGGTTCCACCTCTCATGATTTGTAACTTCAAATTCCAACCTTTAAGTAGCCATGAGAACTGAATATAGCCGTTAGAAACTTGAATATAGCCGTTTGGAGATGTCCATTGGTCCATAGGAGTGACTAGATGGAAGGGTTCAAAGTTGACAGCTTTTGAAGCTTCACAAGCTGACAATTGTACCTTATACTAACTTTTCAACCTTCACATGCTGACACAGTCCTTTACCTTCAGTGTTCTAACTCTCTCTTAGCTGGCTTGTCCTTCTAAATTAGTTATGGCAGCTGTACACGAACCTTCACATTCTTTTGAACCTTAAAACACCTTTTGGTTGGCGTAGGAATAATCAAGGAGTTCCTCCTTCATTTATTGCTTGACTTCAGCATTAAAAACTCTTTGATCTTCAATTAATAAGGGTAAATATGTTTGTTATGATGAGAAACTTGATGAACATAATCTTCTTATCTTGTTCTTCATCTTGTTCTTCAACCTTCACATTACTGGATGTTCATCATAAACGTGGGGCCAAACTTCTTTTGACTTCTGGTCAATATTGAGTTGACTTGGTCAACCATTTTACGTTGACGTTTTGGTCAACCTTCATTTGACTTGGTCAGCCTTCACATCTCATTTCTACCTTTGTATTTTTATGTTCATTTTAGTTCAAGGTAGTTTCACACTTGAAATAAATATGTTAGATAAACATTAACTAGAAAACTTAATGTCTTACTAAGTTTGTATCATCAAAACATGGAAAGAGATTTTCATTCCAACAATAGGAACTCATTCTACACAATTCAAGTGTCATTATACTCATAATCAACTATGCAGAATTTTCAGCAGCAATACATCAACTTCGACAATTTTATTAAAATATCAAACGGTGTCGGATTTGAGCAAATGACCATCCATTAGAGAGCTTAAGATGTCTATATTATGAATATGATTTTTATTTTTCAAGATAACCAACCAACTATTAAAGTTTATTAAAAGAAGATGCATAGGTGCAGAAACAAAAATAAATATCTTGCTCAACTTCTAACATGATTTATCTCTACCAATTCTTAATCAAATGCAGCAAAATAGGTGTCCAAATTGAAGGGAATTCAGTCTAGTTTCTAAATAAAGAAAAGTAATTTCGAAATTACTTATGTAGAAGTCACAACAAGCCAAACTCAATCCACTTCCAGTTCAATTTCTACAACTTCTACTAAGTTACACCATCAATCAGCAGCCAAACAGGTCATAAGACACTTAATTCCAAGTAACTCAAAGGGATTCAAAGAGTTTCTAAGAGAATCTTAGCAACACAAATCATTTCCTCAATATCAACATTCATATATCTCAAGATTGACATGCATAACATCTAATTTCATCTTAAACTTAACTAACCCCAATTTCAAATATGTAAATAGGGTCTTTCTTCTTACTAAAACAATACATAACAGAGATATGATCATTTTCATAAACATACTGATTTCAACACAAATCATAAAACTGAAATTCTCTCATACTAGTTAAATCAAGCACATTGCAAGCATATACACTATTCATTCTATCTTAAATATCATGTAGGAACATCTCATCACTCAAACATGCAAAACAAATTAAATTCCTAAGCACACCTATGAGAGGTTTTGAAAGGGGATTCTATGTTACCTATTGCTCCTTAGAAGCTTTAGGATGAAAACCCCCAATTTATGAAATGGAACCCTAGCCATCTTCCATGGAATTGTTTCCTAAGCTTCAATCTCCATCTCCTTTCTTCAATAGCTTTAACCTAGGGCTGATAAACCTTTGATTGAGCTCCACCTTGTATTTGAATCTCTCTCTCTCTCTCTCTCACGTTCTTCTCTCTTTTCTTTTCTTTCTTCGCTTCTTTCCTTCTTTCTTCTTTTCTGTTTCTTTTTTCCTTCTTTCTTTTTCACCGTGGGGACAACAAAATAGGGGTAAGTGAGGGAAAGTGAGAATGATAGGATGGGTTGTGAATAAGTGTGGTGTATGGTGGGACGTAAGACAATTTATTAAAATACTACTCCTTCCGTCCCATAATATAAGGCCCATTTGCATTTTTTACGCATATTAAGAAAAGTTGGTAGAGTAATTAATATGTACAATTTGTGTGTGACTATTACTAAATTACCATTTATGTGTAGAAACATTTAATGTTAGTTTTTCACATACCAAGACAATTTAGAAGTATTAATGGGGGATATATTTGGAAAAAGAGTAATAAATGTATCTAGATATTTGTAAAGGGGCTTATATTTTGGGACAAATAAAAGTGTCAAATGAGGCCTTATATTTTGGGATGGAGGGAGTATTACTCAATGAGCCCTCATTTGATTATTCTAATTAGTCTTTGTTTCTAACCAAAACCTCAAATAAATTGGTCAATTAAATACTACTCATAATTAAATAGACCCACATTTCTTAGTCCTTGGGTGAAATTACTACTTTACCCTTATGATCCAATTTCTTTTTAATTACCAAATTAAAGAAAATCTGGGATGTTACAAATTTATACTTCCACAGAGCCCATATTTAACAGAGAAAATGAAGGAATAACAACAAATTGATTTGTTGAGTTACATTCTCATGAAGAATATCTAGGAAACTACATTCCAAAACATAGAGCCAAATAAGAAATCGTAAAATTCGACAAATCTAAATTCCAATTTATACCACTAGACTTTAGTTTTATGACGGACAGGAAATGTTGAGTTGGCCGAAAACAATTGTTAACCAATAATAAAAATTAAGTGCATTTCGTTTTCCACCTTCTCATGTTTTTGTTAAATTGAAGTTGAACCAAGCAAGTATAACCTAATTTTGATTCCAAAATTTCCACCTAAATAACCAGCCCACACCCTAAGAGAGAATTTTGCCTTGCTAAGGTAGTCGTAGCAAGTACACTAAAGCAACTTCGAGTTCCAACAAAAGATGCAAAAGTGTGGAATTCAAAACCATCAATTCTAATAGCAAATCACATTGAACAAACAAGGCTTATTGAGGATAATAGAACAAATGTTTTAGTAATGAACATGCTTGGAAATACATGAAATCAGCAAAATACAAATAAGCAGCAACAAACAAAAAAAAACTGATGACTTAGAAAAACAATCCAAAGGGGAATTTATCAAAAATGAAATGCAATGAACTCATCAGCGCCTTATTGCAAATCACAATGGTCACAGAAGACACCAAAGAAGGAGTCCCGAGCTGAAAAAGGTTCTCCCTCACCCATCGTTGCTCAAATACCTGAACAAATAGAAAAAAAATCAAAAACTCAAATGGAATCAAACAACATAAGAATTGCAATAACAGTACAATGAATAGCAGAATTAGCTAAAATCCATAAATCGAAATCAACACTTTACTCACCTAGAAGCAAACAGCGGAACTTTGGAGGGGAAATTGAAGAGGAGCAACAGGGGGTTTTTGATTTGGGAGAGGAAAACAGAGATTTAGATGGAACCAGAGAGTGAGTGATTATTTATCATCGATTTATTTATCTTATCAGTAGTGCGCACTTGCACATCATCATAATAGTTGAGCAGAACAGAACCATTGAAAATCACAGTAGCGTTCTTCGCAAGTACACAGTTAGAATATCAAAAAGGGACAGAGATTGAAACAATAATATTGAAAATGAAAACAACCGAGGGGAATCATATCAATCAACACCCTGGCACTCCTATCCCTTGCGAAAGTCATCAAGATCTTGTCTAGTCCATGAATCCTATAACACGCAAGCACGTCGTCTTCTAGCATGAACCATCATCGCTGCACTTCGTCGTAGAGAAAGATGTTTTTTTTTGTTGAATTCATCGCTGTATGTAAATTCTCCACAAAGAAAGACAAACGAAATGAATCTGACCTAAGACTTGAATTGCAATTTCTAAATATGTCATAACTTTTTAAAATTATAAAAAAGGCGCCGACTTTCAATTTATCATAACTGCAAGTAGCAGGTTGTCTTAATAAAATCTCAGTCTTTTATGAAAATTTGTATCAATCCAACTGTCAAAATTAATATCTCCCCAGTCAAAGATTTAATTTAAACTTTCACCCTAGAATCACTCCATACACCCCCTAAAACAAACTCCCCCACGTGTTGTGTCCTCTACTATTTTGAATGAGACACCAACGGGCAAATACTCCCAACCATCCTAAACGCTCCATTCCCATAGTTACCAGTCCTCTTATCATCAAACGGTGCCTAATAATAAAACGTAGTTTCACTGGTTTCCCATTCACTCGGCATCACGGATTTTTCTTTTCTCACAACAAAAGGTTTTCGCAATTTTTCATGGAAGTTTCTCAGAAGAAGAACGAGATCGTGATCAAGAAGGCCAACGATCACTGGGCTTTTCTGGTTAGTAATCCTCTCTTCTCACTTCTTCTCGGTTTCAATTTCATCGATTCCACATTATTCATTTTTTAGGGTTTTGCTTATGCAGTTTCTTCAAATTAGGGATTTCTTGTGATTATATAATTGTCACTGTTGATCTCTAATATTCTGAAATTCTTCTTTTCTCTTTCTCTTTCTTTTTTGTGTTCTCAAGGAAAAATGTGTGAAACTGAAAATGGAACGAGATCGGTTCAGATCATAACTCATGCTAAGACGCTTCAATTGCACTGTAAATTAGTTAGTACTAGTTATTCTGCTATTGGAGTTGTTAAGTTGTAAATTTGTGATTTACAGGAGGATATTGAAGCACCTATGTGGGTAGATTTTACTCTTGTAGATAAATCTGGTTATGTAGAAATGTGAGTTTTCCCGATTGGAGTCTGTCTTTCATTTTCTTTTCATCTTGTTATATTCTGTTTTAATTTTTATTTTAAATATAAATATAAATATAAATATTTATTTATTTATTGTAATGCTGCAGAAATGATGATGAGTGGTTCAACACAACCCACCCGTAAGGTTCCTTTTGGAATATTTTTGGGTTTTTCATGTTGGGTTCGGGATTTTAGTGATTGGTGTTTGAGTACAACATTGCTATCAAATCATTTTCAGGTTCCACCAGTGGTCTGCTAGGGAGTTAAAATCTAAATTCGCTCACTCTTGTGATGAGGTAGTGACATTAGGAGCAGATTCACAGGGACTCGCTTCACCGGTGCTTCCTTCTTCAGTCTCAAAGTCGAGAGGAAAAGACTATAACAACAAGAAATGGGAAGGTATTAATCTGAATGTTTTGTTGGACCAACAGGAGGGTTTAGGTAGGAGAGGTGTCCAACCAGGTTTTCTTTTTGGTAGGGAAATGAAACCCAAATCAAAACTAAATGTTAGCAGACCAAATGGATTGTTTAGTGCAAAATTGGTATCGTCTTTTCAACATAGTGCCAGAGGAAATACTATGTCTGTGGCGAGTTGCAGCAATTTAGTGAGTAGTTCAAGTTCCATTGGTAATAACAAGAAGGGTGAAAGCTCTACAAGAATTACAATTACTTCTGAGAATACACTGCAACAGCAGGATTATAAGGAGGTGTCAAGCCAACCATGTGATCTGAAAGGTAAAAGCTCGTCAGTTAGAAGTGTTAGTTTTGGGAGAAGTTGTGTTACAATAAAAGCATCAAGAACTCAGCAACAGAAGAAACATGTATATGTTTCTAGTCAACCATTTGATCAGAAAAGTGGAAGTTCTTCAGTTACTACTAGTGTTAGTCATAGGAAAAGTAATGCAACACAAAAATCCTCAAATGTGGAGATGGATGTTGATAGCATGAAATCAAGGGGTCGTAAATCGTCTTCTGGGAAGTCTAGTGTTGGGTCATGTTCAAACCTTAGATATGAAGTATCAAAGCAGCTGAGCGAAAAAATATCTGGGAAGAAAGATGAGCTCACAATGAATCTTGCGAATAAAAATAGATCCAAGATATCTGCCATTGGAGTTGAAGGGAAAAAAACTGGCAACAGAATGGGAAGCAACATCAGTTTTGCAAAGCCAACATGCAATACAACTACTAAGTCATTGGTGAGAAATGCTTTCACCCGTCTCATATAAAACACCAATTAATTGAATATTGAGAAATGCTTTCACCAAATGATTATCAAAATCATCACTATATCTGCCTAGTTAGATGTATTTGGGCTCTTCCCTTTTTATCAAATGTATCACTTTAAGTTATATGTTTATCAAGAAAGCTGGGTTTACATTTTCACAGGTCAAAACTCAGTCTAGTTCAAGGGCTACATTACCAGGAAAAGTCAACAAAAACAACTCTAGTGCTGGTGTTAATGAGAAACTAGGCAAGAGAAAAGAGAATGCTACAAGGAATGTGGCACCAAATCAAAATTGCAATGAAAAAGGTGTTCCTGCTGGGTATGTGTTAAGGAGTCAGAGAACTACACAACACAGTCGTCTGCAGAAGGCTGACATAGCAGGAATAGCAGCTTCGACAAAACTGGTATTTGTTGTCAGTTTCACTCTTCTTTTGTTTCGTTTATATTTTGAAAGACTATTATTTATAGACTTCTGTCAGATTTCTAATGCATCATGTTATGTAATTCTAGTTGAAAGTAAACATAGGCTTGACAGCCTGGAATGACTTATTTAGCAAAATTCACATGTTTGACTCATACATTTCTTATCAAAATTAAAACTGACAAATTTGGGAACTCAGGCCCGTGTTCCCTTAGCCATTCCTTATCTAATGATTATCATGCTCTTTTTTAGAGGTTGAGGGCCTGCAATATTTGGTGCCTTTTGAGGTCCACAAATCCTAATCGTAAGGTTTGTGTTCGGTAGCAAAAAGAGATGGGATAAAGGGAATTGGCAGTTAACCGGTTTTCACTATTTACATGTTTTACCCAAGGTTTTTTTTTTACATGTTTTGCCTGCAGTAATCTTCATCTTCTACACTCTGTATCTCACCCTCATAATCTGGTTACTGTCAACATTAAATCCACAAACTGAAAGGCTGACCTTTTCCCCTTCTTCTTTCCACTTCCTTTAGAGGATCCTTCAGTTCAATGTAGTCCACATCCTGTAAAACTCCATATGCAAATGTCGTGCCTGCAACACCAACTCTGTTAACTTTCTTATCATTCCTACTCTGAAAAGCTATGTTAAACAAATCTGATGGTATTGGTAACAACAAATCTAATGCCAGCCCTCGTTTACTCATAAGACTAGTCATCCACCCACTGTAGATAACAAGTTCATATTATATTTAGTGTAGACCTCCAAAACAAAGGGCATAGTCTGAAGGAGAAAACAGTGATTCAAGCATGAAGTATGAATCCATCACTGACTGCATTTAGCGAAGAACAAGCACTTGTTAGCTCAAACCATTCCCTCCGTTATAGAACTATTTCACAAACTCCTCCATGAACTTGTGCTTTCTCTCAGCCTTCCTCTGCCCAGCCTTGGTTTTCATTATATACTTGAGATTGAGAAGCTTCTCATGAAAATGATTAATTGTGGTTTGTTCCTCTTTGTTAGGGTGAGAAGAGAGGCCTTCTCGAATCTGAGTTCATGCAGTGGTTTTTCTGTCATTTTTTAATTAAATATTCATCTACAACTTTTTGGTAATTTTTGTTTTTGTTGAGTCCTCCACATTGCAATTACAATAAAATGGGCAGCAAAAAATTTCAACAGGTAGCACTTCTTGAATCTGAACCATTGAAAATATATATATATATATATATATATATATATATATATATTCTATGGGAGGGTGAGAGGAACCAATCATGAGTGGTAGTTCAAATCATGAGTGGTTGAGATTAAAGCAAATAGTCAACATGATAACTACCCACCTTTTAATCACAACCACCCATGTAGTGTTATACGGTCCAGATGTACTCTTCACATCTTTCACAATAAACTCCTCTCACATTATACATCCCCTATATATATATATATTTAATAGTTGGTTATTAGACCCTTAGGAGTTTGTTATAATTGTCAAGGCATGTTGCCTAATATTGTGAGTGGAGGGCAGCTAGCCAATTAGTCAGAAAGTACTCATTTGTAAAGGGAGAGGTCCCACACTCTCGAATGGCCCTGTGGGTTTGCTGGAACTTGTAACCAGATTCTATCAATACAACCGTGTTCTTGATTCATTTACGTCTTTGATCCCATTTTCTTCTATTTTCTTATTATATCGGTCGAAGAACCTTTCATTTTTTTTATCTATTTGGGTTCGGTTCACAAATCTTTAGATTTGTACTGTAACCCCACCCCCATATGCTCCAAACACCACATGTAGTTTTCCTGAAATTAGTCAACATACATGAAAGTTCTGGCAGAGCGAATGTTGAATGAGTTGAAGAAATTTGAAGTAGTGAAGGGGGATAAACACAAACATGAGAGACTCAAAATTTCCTTTTTTTTTACAAAATTACTTTTTGGCAAAAACTGTAAATATAGATAGATTTTGGGTCAAATCAAAAGTATAATTTGATGAAAACCTATTATCAGGCTGCTGAAGGTAAATGGTAAAGCTTCTGATGATGGGAAAGTTTTTATCCTTTCCCTGGAAAAATGCCACCATCAAATAAAAAGTTTCTTTTGCGAAGATATCTTTCATTTACTCATCTCTATGTGAACAATATCCTTTTGTTATATGAAACTTTCAAGAATCAATTCCCCTGTAAACTTCCGTTGATGTGATTCTTCATGAAGTTTCACAGTATCACTTTTTCGAGAGAGAGGAAACTTTACAATTGCTGCAATGCATTTGTGCTAGTCATATTATCATTTTGTTTAACTTACAGCATCCCGATCTAGCAATTGCGGTGTTGAAAATTGCTCTACGGTTTTCTTACTTGTTTGTAAAGTGTTTTTTCCCTTTCTTTTTTGTTAAAATACTCTTTGGAACAAGGCTAATACAAATTCATCATTACAGGGAAAAGTCAAGGATCAACCTGAAACAAAGAACCCAAGTAAGCCTGCAAGAAGGATTTACCTGCGGTAAGGGAAAGTAATAAGCTTTTAGTATTTTGAGGGAAAGAAGTAGCGCAGTATCACACGACTCAGTGAAGCATATTGGTTTGTGCAGCTAACTCTTGTAAATATAGCGTCAATGAGTCTAGTATGGTTATGACCCCAACCTGCAATGTTTGTGATAAATTCTAGTTTCTGTTTCTAACAAAACACCAAACCTTTCAGTTCTCTTTGCAATAGCTTTTCGCTGCCTTTCATCATTATCCTACAATCATAGTTTTAAAACCCGGACGGACTCGGTCATGGTATTGGGTCATTTGGTCAGGGGTCCAACTGATGGGTCACTCATTGAACTGCATGACTCCGTATATATTAAATAAATTTAAAAAAATTGCACTCTAAAACATTTATATTTAAATAATTAAGAACATACTTTAAAAATTCTTATCATGTTTGAATAAATATTTACAATCTTTTTTTTAATTTCATATATTTAATATATATTTATATAGGCATATGTACATTAAAAAGAAATTTATAATCAAGTAGAAGAATATTAACATATTCAAATTTACAAAGATTTGTAACTTACTATCAAATAATTTTGTTTAGATATAATGTCATGTTATGGTATTAATATTTCAAATATGAATTTTGCGTTGCATAATATTGATATATACATTTGGTTCGACGCTTGTCTTCAAGACTTCTTAACTAGTGGGATACCCGTGCCTTCGCACGGGTCATATTTTGTTTGACTAATGTGTTAGAGGGAACTGGTGTACATATATGAGATAATTGATAGTTGGAATTGTTTTTATAGTTTAGCAATGTGTTAAATTGAAACTTATATCATATTTCTGTAGAATCCATCATTTTTAGATTGGCATTGATTTCCATATCTGAAAAAAATCGTGTTGTGAAGTGAACTTTGTATTCTCAAATAAAACGAAAGCAGGTATTTACATGGCAATCCAATTTGTTGTTATGATAAATAACTTAGTAAGAAAATAAGAAATGCTAATTCTTCCAAGTCACGTCGATTCTTGCTATCAGCTCAATTGTCCTTTGGAGTGAAGTCCAGTTATTAACCTTAGAAACAAAGTTAACACTAATATCAATGAGACCGTTTGAATGGCATATTTTGATATGAAGTTGAAGCAATGTTATGGCGTGAGACTTGAGAATGCATACCATGATAAATTATAAATCTTGAATACTGTTATGGTGTGGAACTTTTACCATATGCACCCCTATGTGCACCACTGTTCGCACCCCACGAAGGCCCAATATCTTAAAGCCCATTTTCAAAAGCAGATCCATCTATCAAGGGTTCAAATCAATCCATAAGATCGAACGGCTCAGATTCATTAGGTCGAACCCCACCACACTCTATAAATACAGCATTTAATGCTTCATTAATGGTAAGCAATCTCACCCAACTTATTACTCTGTTTGACTACCTCCTCGACTTGAGCGTCGGAGTGTCTTTGCAGGTATTACACCCCACCTCGGACCATAGTTGATCAAGGACAACATCTACCAACTGTCTCGGACTACTCATTAAGATTGGAGATACGGTACAGAACATTGGCGACCACAGTGGGAGAAGCTTATACTCAAGTTCCTCTCCCATCACCTTGATCGGTGATGACTCGTAACCTTCGTCCGAGGACTAATAGTCTTGTGGTAGGACCCGTCCTCGAACCAATGGTACAGCAGGTCGAACCTCACCCGACCCCGGTAGGACCTGTTCTTCTTTGGCTTCTTCATCGCCAAGACGACGTTCCCGGAGTAGGGAGATTTCAAGCAATAAAGACCGACCTCAATATCACAAGTACCTCGATCCTCATCATCGTCACCGGTCTCCACCTCGGGCGCAGACGGCCAAGCTCAAAAGCCCGTTCACTGCAAGGATCGACAGCTTCTTGGTAGCTAAATATCTTGAAAAGCCCCCGGAGGGATTGAAAACGCACGATGGGACAGGCGACCCTGATAGGCATTTAGATTATTTCGACACAATCATGCAATATCGGAATGTTCCAATGGAAATGAAATGTCGGATTTTTCCTTTAACATTAGACAAGATAGCATCGGAATGGTTTAGGACCCTAAAACCGAACACCGTCTCCTCTTGGGATCAATTTGCAAAACTTTTCTCGGCTCAGTTCGCCCATGCCAAGAGTAAACCAAAAGACAAAAATGTCTTGGCATCCGTCGTCTAAGGGGAGGACGAATCTCTACGGGAGTACATAGAGAGGTTCAACAGAGAAGCTGCCCTAGTTCAGAATCTCGACGACACCTTTCGAGTTTATTTCATGGGGGATGGGACTACGTCCAGGAAGCCCGTTCAAAAAACACGTCAACACTTGGGAACCTGATACTTTGCAGGAGTTCCTCCAACTATCCAGTGTTTTATCAATGAGGAAGAAAGCGCCAAGACCGGAAAGGAAACAACACACGTCGGACCATCAAGAACCCGTAATGAAAAAGATCACAAGAATGATAACCGAGGCAACGATAACCGAGGCAACAGGGATCCCCGACCTCGGAATCGTCATCAGGTTTACACCGACCTTAATGTCACCCAGGCTCACCTGTTAGGAGAGTGTTGGAATACAGAGTTCAGAGATCAGAAATTTCCTAAACAACTCCCCCAAAGGTCGGGGCAGCGATCTAACAAATACCGCCGGTATCATCAGAGTAATGGTCATGACACCAACCACTGCAACGCGCTGAAAGATGACATCGAGGACATGATTAAGAGGGGAAAGCTAGCCACCTATGTTAAGAAGCCCGGACAACAGGCTGGCGAAGTAAAAGAAGAAAGAGAAGAGGAACCCGAAGAAAGGGGAAAGCAGAAGGCCGACTCGGACGACGAAGAGCTCGACTTTAGAAAATCAAAGGGACGATCAGTGATGATGATGATCACAGGAGGACTCTCCCACGACGAGTCCGAGAAAACGATGAAACGAAAGTGGAAAGAGCTATTGAGCGTAGCATCAACCTCGACAGTGCCTCACTCGTCAAACCGACTCCCTTTATCCTTTGGAGATGAACATCTATTGGATGGAAAACCCAATAAACACGTGACACTCCTAATCACAGCTGTGATAGCCAATAAGGAGGTAAGAAGAATCCTGGTTGACCAAGGAAGCTCATTTGATATCATCTTCATTGATCTACTTGAGAGAATGGGGATCGACAAGGAAGATCTCATTCCTTACAGAGGAACGACATTATCAGGATTCAGTGGATCTCGGACTAAACCTCTTGGTCACTTGGAGCTGATGGTTTCCTACGGGGTAGAACCTATGGTAAGGATCGTCAAGACAAAATTTCTCATCTTGCCTTGCGAGTTAGTTTATAACTGCATTATCGGGAGACCGACTCTAGGAAGGCTCGGAGCGGTGATTTCCACCACTCACCTCAAAATGAAGTTCTACTCCCTCTGCAACAAAGTGATCACCCTAAACTCCGACCTTGAATCTGTTTCAAGGTGTTTTTTCCTGTGGACAAAGGCAGAGAGAGGAAGGCTCAAGATAAAGAAGGGGTTCCCCCTATTGAAAGCCGAAGTACCAAAAAAGTCAAGGGACGATCTGCCGAGGTGAATGTGACTAATTTAGACACAAGGTACGATCTGGATAGCTCGGAGGACGAAGATGACGACGACATAGCCAGAGAGCTAAAGAGAAAAATGAAAAGGCCCCAGCCCGATGGGGAATCTATCGAGGTTCAACTTGGAGATGATCCCACCAAAACTGTAAAGATTGGAACTGACCTCTCTAAGGAAGTGAATGTTGACCTAGCCCAGTGTTTAAGGGATAATGCTGATCTTTTCGCTTGATCGGCAGAAGACATGCCCTGAATTCCGCCTGAAGTCGCATGCCACCAGCTCGGCATAAACCCGGAAGCAAAGTGGGTCGCTCAAAGAAAAAGAGCTCAAAGCGGAGAAAAGACAGTGGCTGCCGCCAAAGCCGTTGAGGATTTGATCAAAGCAAATTTCATATCAGAAGTCAAGTATACAACCTGGCTATCCAACCCGGTGCTAGTTAAGAAAAGCAATGGAAAATGGCGCATGTGTGTGGATTATACCGACCTTAATAAGGCCTGTCCGAAAGATGCCTTCCCTGTCCCTAGCATTGATCGCCTCGTCGACAATGCTTCAGGTTTTCGTTTGCTATCCTTTATGGATGCCTACTCCGGTTATAACCACATCGCCATGTACCCTCTCGACCAAGAAAAGACTGCTTTCATGACTGACCGAAGTAACTTTGCCTACCGAGTTATGCCTTTTGGGTCAAAGAACGCCGGTGCCACATATCAAAGAATGATGAACAAAGTGTTCCAAAAACAGATAGGCGAGACTGTTGAAGTCTATCTCGATGACATGATCGCGAAAAGTAAACAAGAAAGCACCCATGTGGCAGGTCTTAAGGAAATCTTCGCAGAAATCAGAAAGAACAACATGAGGTTAAACCTAGAATAATGCACTTTCGGGGTCCAAGCTGGAAAGTTCCTCGGATTTTACATAACAGAAAGAGGAATTGAGGCGAATCTAGATAAATGTCAATCTGTGACTGAAGTGCAGACGCCGACCTCTAAGAAGAAGGTCCAGAAACTCAATGGCATGATCGCCGCTTTGTCCTGTTTCATATCAAACGCAGCATTTAAATCACTCCCATTGTTCAAATTATTGAAAAAAGAAGAAGAAGAGTTCAAATGGACAACAGAGCAAGATGAAGCCCTCAAATAGCTCAAGAAAGCACTCTCCGAGCCTCCAATCCTAACTCGCCTAAACGAGGGGGAGACTTTGTACTTATATTTGGCAATCTCGGAGGAAGCCTTGGGCGCCGTTCTTGTCCGGGAAACAGAGACTGGTCAAAGCCCGGTCTACTTTGCAAGCAAAGCTCTACATGGACCTGAAAATCACCCTTGCCTTAATCATCGCTCTTCGCCGTTTCCGACCTTGTTTCGTGGCTCACCAAGTAGTGGTACGAACCAACTACCCAATACGACAAATCCTGCATAGGCCCGACCTTGCTGAAAGAATGATTAAGTGGGCAGTAGAGCTATCCGAGTTCGGAATCAAATACGAATGTCGTACGGCCATGAAGGCGCAAGTTTTGGCGGACTTTGTGGCAGAAATGACCCCTTCCGATCCTGAGAACAACATCTGGATCCTACACGTGGACGGATCCTCAAACCCTAAAGGAAGCGGTGCCGGGTTGATGTTAGAAAGCCCGGATGGTGTTGTCATTGAAGTCTCCCTGACCTTCAGTTTTCAAACAACAAACAATCAGGCGAAATACGAAGCTTGCATCGCCAGCCTACGGTTGGCGACTGACCTCCGAGTTGCTTAGGTCATTCTGTATACCGACTCCCTTTTGGTCGTCTCTCAGATCAGCAATCAGTTCGAAACCAAGGAACCGATTTTGGAAAAATACCTACTTCGGATCCGAGAGTTAGTTGCACAGTTCAAAACAGCGGAAGTCAAGCATGTCCCCAGGACGAAAAATCAAAGGGAGGATATCTTGTCCAAACTCGCCAGCACCAAAATCCCCGGTAATCACCAGACAGTCATCCAAGAAATGCTCCGCAAACCGAGTGTTCCTCTCGATCTTGAGTTTAGTTCGACCATATGCATAATTGAAGATAGCCAGAGTTAGATTACTACGATCTTGGAATATATCGAATCAAGAACCGAGCCACCGGACTCAAAGGAAGCCAAGGTCATCAGAAGAAAAGCATCGACCTTCTCGGTAATTGATGGGACCTTATACAGAAGAGGCCTTTCCTCGCCGTTGTTAAAATACATTGAAGGAGAAGAGGCAGACTACGTCTTAGCCGAAATTCATGAAGGTATATGTGGGCAACACCTTGGAGCCCGATCTCTAGCTCGAAAAGCTTTGCGCGCAGGTTATTATTGGCCGACCATGGAGGGTGATGCTAGGAACTATGTGAAGAGATGCAAAAAATGCCTGTTCCATGCCAACGTCCACATAGCCCCACCAACGAGCTGAGTAGTTTATCCTCCACGTGGCCATTTGCATGGTGGGGGGTAGATCTCCTAGGACCATTCTCAACTGCACCTGGTCAGGTCAAATATTTGATCGTAGCAATTGATTATTTCAGCCAATGGATCGAAGCAGAACCCTTGGCCACCATCAGTGCAAGGAACTGCATAAGATTTTTCAAAAAGAACATAATGAGCAGGTTCGGGATCCCCGAGGTCATCACTGATAACAGAACTCAATTTGCTGACAAAGGCTTCAGAAAGATGATGTCCGACATTAAAATCAGGCATCATTTCACATCGGTAGAACACCCACAAACCAACGGGCAAGTTGAGGCAGCTAACAAGGTACTCCTTAACGGCTTAAAAAAACGACTGGACGACGCTAAAGGAAACTGGGTGGAGAAACTACTTTATGTCCTTTGGGCTTACAGGACCACCACCTCTCAAAGCTCCACAGGAGAAACGCTGTTCCGGCTCTCTTATGGCAGCGAGGCGGTCATCCCTGAGGAGGTCAGCGAACTTAATTGGAGAACAACTAATCCCAAGTCTCAACTAGAAAATGATCAAGCCTTAAGAGAAGAACTTGATCGTATCGACGAAATCCGAGGACGAGCCTCATCAAACAAAGAGTAGCAACCCGGTACAACGGTAAAGTCGTCCCCAAAGTTTTCGAGCTCGACAACTTAGTACTACAGAGAGCTGATGTGGGTTTGAAAAATGCAGCCCAAGGGAAGCTCGCACCCAATTGGGAGGGACCTTACCGTGTTATATCTAAGATCGGTAAGAGTGCCTTCAAATTAGAGACCTTGGATAAGAAAACGGTTCTCCGAATTTGGAACGCCACGAAACTGAAGAGTTATTACACTTAAAAATCCCAAGTTAAAGGCTTCTACTGATCTTTTGTAAGGACACCACTTTTGGTCAAACCCTACCACACTCTATAAATACAGCATTTAATGCTTCATTAATGGTAAGCAATCTCACCCAACTTATTACTCTGCTTGACTACCTCCCTGACTTGAGCGTCGGAGTGTCTATGCAGGTACTACACCCCACCTCAGATCGGACCATAGTTGATCAAGGACAATATCTACCAACTATCTCGGACTACTCATTAAGATCGGAGATATGACACAGAACAAATACCATGTTGTCATCACGTATAGCAAACTGCATATTAGGGAGATTGCATTAGTAAAGTTCACATCAAAAGCTGTAATATGCATAAATGATGCTTGGTTAAAAAGGTACTTTTAAGAGTAAGTTTTGGATTAGACTTATGTCATGTTAGTAAGATATCGGTAATGTGTGGAAATTTTTTTTAATGGCATTAATTTTTTTAAAAAAACATAAAGTTAATTTCATTTGTACTAAAGATCAGAATACTACGTGTAGAAATGTGTTGGTTGATCACACTTTATGGTTGCATACCCAAGTATAGGTTTGTCTCAAGTAATTAATTTCTCGGAAGTCCGAGTGTCGAACCACAGGGATACTCTGCAGGAAAAGGTATGCCAATCTAATTGTGAGGTTTGAAGTTTATATAAGACTAAGTACTAGAGCTTTGGGGTTCCACTTAAGTAAAATCATAGAGTTGTTCTCTTCTTTTAGCAATCTATAATTTTTGAAATCTCTTTTCAGGAGTTCCAATATTAACAAACTATAACAATTTCATCTCTTGATCTTTTCCTAAAATTATATGGACAAGTGATTTCATTTTTGTATTCCTCTTAATTTTAGAATATGATTTGAGATGATTATACCACATACGTTCAAATCAGTGTTATTAAAGCCGGACCGGACCGGCCGGTCGGATCGGGTTCCGGTGCCCCACCCGGCTCGGCCAGCATGTTAGTCCGGTTCTGCATTTGGGCCGGCTATGACGTCATCGGACCGGTCATCATGCCGGTTGGGCCGGTCATCATGCCGGTCGGACCGGTCATCATGACATATTTATAATTTTGCGGATATTTTATTTCTTATTAAATTTAAATATTTTATCATTTTACTTAATTACAATTATAAATACAAATACTTTCTTAGTATATATTATAATTTTTGAATTTATTTAATATAGACCGGCTCATGCGGTCCGACCAAAGACCCACCGGCCCGACCAAAGAACCAGTGACCCAGTGTCTTGACCGGCTCGATGACCGGTCCGGCTTTAATAACGTTGGTTCAAATTATATTCTCTCTTGGAGGAACTAATTCAATTTGAGTAATCATTTCGAGAATTTGAAAAATGTGTCTTGGAATATTAAATCCTTCAGGGATCTTCAAGTAATTATGACTACCAAATGAGTCATACAAATAAGTTGTAGCAACATTCATCTTGTGAAAATTGAGCTCTTCATGTACTACAAGGCTAATTAAGTACTTAAAAGTACTCGCATCCACTACAGGTGAATATGTCTCATCAAAATCAATTTTAGGTCTTTATGGAAACCCTTGAGCAACAAGTCGAGCTTTGTATCTCACAACCTTTTGCTTGTAAAGCAAATTTAGTTCTGCTTCAATTTCATTTCTCAGTTTTGGCCAATTCTCACTTTATCTACAACCTTTACTTGACCATGGTTCATGTTCCTCATTATCATTTATCACATTTAGCGCTATATTATATGTAAAATCATCGTCAACGTTGACTTCGTTTCGGTTCCATCATTTTTCATTATTGACATAATTCATTGAGATCTCTTTAATTTCATAATTTGTCAGGTACCTGATCAGTTCTTCTGGAACTAAAATGTCAATTATGTCAGAAGACTCTTTTAGAGTTTCTTTATTCTCGCTTGGACCATCTTACTTTTTTGCTCCTTTTCTTGTTCAATGATTTTTATCTTTGGAACCGATTGGTCTACTACGCTTCAGGCGCGGTTTGAGACTCATTTGCAATGTTTGATTGTCCAACAGGGACATCCATTTTATTGGAGCATTAGCAGCTGATATGTATGATTTGGTCAAACCTTTGGATCAGTGAATGCATAATTGGTAGATGATTTGCTAAGCTTTGCAAAATGAATTATCTTTTGAACTTCTAGTTCACATTGTTTAGATTGAGGATCAAGATAAGACAATGATAATTCATTCCAACTGATCTATTTTTCCAGCTGCTTATTCTCTCCCCCTAATATTGGGAAATTTAATTCATCAAACTGGACTATAAACAAGTATATATCCAGATGTTGGCTCAAGATACATTATTATACGTGGAGATTTATATCCAATATATATTCCCAAAATTGTTTGATGACCCATCATAGTGCATTGGGAGAAATTGGAATATACACTACACATCCAAAAATTCTAAGATGGTAAATATTAGTTCGTGACCAAAAACTAAATATAAAGGGGAAGAGTTGTGGTAACTTGTTGGCTTGAGGCGAATCAATGTTACAGCATACAAAATTGCATGTTCCCAAAATTGGAAGTTCTTATCTCATAAGTATTGGTCATATAATTAACTTTAGACGTCTAAAGAATGATTCTTCAAGAATATTTTATGAATGAACGTATGATACGCAGTGTCCAATATCAATTCTAATCGACATACATACTTTCAGGGTAATTTACATTAAGACCTCTTATTCAAATTATTTGAGCAAATAATCTCACAAACTTCTGGTTGTGAAAAATCACAAATATCTAAATGGTCCACTTGATTAGTGTACTCGTTTGCAAATATCACCACCTTATATAAGTTCTGAAAATACGAGAGACTTATTCTCTGAAATTGTCTACTTGCTTTGGGAACTAGTGAACACAAAAATTAGTAGATTGAAGAAACTATTGACTCTTCAATACCAGTTCACATATAGATTTTAACCATTTTTCGCACCACAATATACTCGGGATGGTCCAATTGATCTTGCCAACAACAAAATTATTATGATATGTAAACTTCTAGTTTACAACAATATATGCTTCAATTGCACATATATAAGTGTAGTACGATTTAGAGGAAAAAATAGACAACTTCTCACTACACTTATTTTATCCAAAGTATGTCTCGTTAATATGATATCCATTTGGACGGATATCCTTAAAATTTAATAAATTTTTATGAGACCTGAAAGATTATAATATGGTATAATGTGCCAAAAAAATGGTTCTCTAGGTAATTAGCAATACACTAGCTCTTATGGAGCCTTCAATTACATTTTGTAAACTTCTGGTTGCAAATTAATAACAAGTACACATGCTACCATATGACTTCTTGTCATAACTAGATAATGTAAACACTTTCCTATAAAATGCATTCGAAACAAATGCCAGATAAAACTCATTATATTCTAACAAAAAATATTTTCTTCCTTCAAAAGCATCAATATGAGATGTCATTGTTAATTTAGGATAATCTTCCTTCAAAACTATGTCGACTACTAAACTTTAGATTTGATTTACTATAGCATAGTTTTAGCTCCGCTCATATTTGTTTAAACAAAAATAATGTATTAAACTTTGATCATACAAATAACAAAATATAAAACTGCTAAGTACATGTATAACAAAGATTATCATTTATATACAAAAAAATTGGGGACACAAGTTTCTTCAATAAACAAACTGTAGAAACAATACATACTATTTTAACCTTGATTCAATTATTTGTTTGCAAAACTTAGAAATATTTCCTTTTTTTTAATAGGTATGATATGTGTCATTACGTATATGCTATAATATGATGGTAATTTATGAAATACAAGAAGATAGTAAAAAATTAGGATGGAAAATAAGAACATAAGAGTGTCTAGTTTTACAGGATCTAGTCATACAATCAACTCTTCTTATTCTCCCCTTTTTTAGCAACATTTTTATTTGGAATTCTAAGTATAAGAAAGAAAAAGAGTTACATTTTTCCATAAGATACTACACCATTATTCGGAATAACAAAGGTCACAATTCACAAATGATACAAATGTCACTTAAATAGGATAACGATAATTTATAACATCAATTGTCATCACCAAAACTTTTCTTGTACCGAAATTATAATGTGAATCATTCACTTCAGGGAATGAAATTCAATTTATTGGGTGGTTTGTGAGTATTCTTTTCAATCACCATATCACATAATCTTGATTCATAATATTTTTGAAAATATTTTCTCATTTTGCTACTTTATGAGAATATTTGAGACATAAATTATATCCCTTTCTCTTAATTTCCTTTGCTTCAAAAGATACTAAGATCAAATAGATCTCATAGATTACAATCATTGTGTAAAAGTCGAGTTCTTCAAGAACTCGATCACAAATCTTTCATATATGTTAATCAAAGAAAAATACACTTTATAATCAATTGTTATTCAAAAGTCAAAATCATCTTGATTAGGCTTTGGAGATGTCAACAAAGCAGTGTAAAGGCGAAGCCTATCCTCTCCCAAAGAAGAGCATCGTGACAAGGGTCTCCTAGGCCTTATAAAGGACAATGAGGTCAAAGTCAACCTATGCCTATATCTTCTCCACGCCAATTGAATAGCGACAGCAGCCCAAGTTCTCCATCCTGGTGAGTAATACCTTGCACTTCTTTTGACCTTTTCCTTCACGAAGGTGTACCTGAAATGTTGGGTTACATACTTGACATCCTCTGCTTCAAGACCAAATGCCTCAGTGGTTTCAAGTGTGACGAGTGTGGATGTTGATAGTGGAAGGCGTTCAATGAAGGGTCTTCTCAAACACCATGATAGTAGCTCGTCACCACTGAAGTTTCCTGGTCCTAACATGCAACAACTTTTCACACCATCCCTTAAAACTTGACTGCTCTGAAGATGCCCTCTAACTACAAATAGCATCCTTTGAACTGGATCACCTTCTTTAGCTATCTATTAATTATATATATGTCAAAACTCAATTCATCAAATATAATTATGTTGGAGTAGGTGTTTTAAAGGACTTACTGTTTCACCCTTTGTGAATATGAGAGATTTTACACGATCACAAATATTCTCTAGAACCAGCTCATCCATATGTTGAAATAGTGGAACCTGCCTCACTAGATCTAAACAAAGATGGTATTTGATGTCTCTTCTTAGACCCTCAGGAAGATTTCTCGTCATCTCATATTCATCAACCCCACGCATAGCAGCCCAACGTTGTCTTTCATAATTCCGAACCCGCTGCCGAAACCCTTGTGGTAATCTTCTTTTCCTCATCCACCAATCAATATTCCTCATCTTTAATTGCATTGCTTGCTTTTTTGATGTTGTTGCATGCAAAAACACCTGTCCCATACACACACACACCAACATTCTCTTTCACTTCTACATTTCCATACTCTATTATATTCAAATTCGTAAAATTATTACCTTGATGTTTCCGATCAACATAGTGACAAGAAGAAGGCCACTCGTCAATACTATGATGTTGAAAACCACTTCTAGCCATTCCGTTGTGCTTTCTAGGTTCCCGAAGGTGCTTATCACATTAACAACAATATTATTTATACTTTATAGTAGACTTTTTTGAAATGACAAATATATATATATATATATATATATATATATATATATATATATATATATATATATATATATATAGGGAGAACTGAAACAAACACGCAAAAAACCATAAAAATAAAGTGACAATCCAAAGCAGGTACTTAGTGCACCCAACTCCACAAGTAAAGTTTTGTCCCAAAAAAATTCTTAAGAGAGGTCAGAAGGTTTATTAGGAATGTTTACTTTATTTTTAAATTTTTGTATTATTATGAAAGATCAATTGATCCAAAGGGGAAAAATTCGATTGATTCAGAACAAAGAATTACACAGAACTCTGGTTTTGAGTTCCAACAAACTATGCTTGAGCTTCCATGGAAGTGGAGAGCATCAATTTTGTTACAAGATGATTTTTGTTCTAACTAACTAGCTATCAGTTATTACAATGCTATTTATATCTTTCTATTTAACCCCTATTTACAATAATACCCCTCTATTTATCCTTTGTTCCTTCTATGGTACACCCTTCTAACTAAGGGTCTGCTAATGTGAAAAACAGGATGTATTTTCCATCTTGCTGGCAGCTCCGATTTGTATGCTACTGTGCCCACCTTGTCTACTACTCTGTATGATCCATAAAACCTTGGACTAAGCTTTTGATTTCTCCTAGTTGCAAGAGATTTCCACCTATAGGGTGTAGCTTTAAGGTAGACCCAATCATCCGCTTCTAGAGACAAATCCCTCTTATGTTTGTCAGCTTGAGTCTTCATTCTCTGCTGTGCCTTATAGAGATTCTGGTGTAATTGACCTAGAATAGTGTCTCTCTCATCATACATCTGGTTCACCTCCTCCATGTTGGATGGTATAGCTGGACCTTTGATAATGGGGCTAGGCTCTCTACCATATAAAGCCTTGTATGGTGTCATGCCAATGGAAGCAATGTAGTTAGTGTTAAACCATAGTTCTGCCCAGCATAGCCACTTAGGCCAAGAACGTGGGTTGTCACGAACAAAACACCTCAAATAAACCTCCAAACAACGGTTAGTGACCTCTGTTTGGTCATCAGATTGAGGGTGGAAAGCTGTACTGTACTTTAACTTAGTGCCAGCCAATTTAAACATAGTTTTCCAAAATTGGCTCAGAAATATTCTGTCTCTATCAGACACAATGGTGGATGGGAAACCATGTAACTTGACAATGCCTGACACAAAGACTTGAGCCAAGTTCACTAGCACTATAGGGATGACCAAGCAAGAGGAAGTGAGCACTCTTGGTCAGTCTATCCACTACAACTAGTCACTCTAGGAAGTCCTCCAATAAAATCCATGGATATGTCAGCCCACACTTGTGTAGGGATGGGTAGTGACTGTAATAACCAGCAGGAGCCAATGTCTCAATCTTACTCTACTAACACTGTTGGCACTTCATGATATAGTCTTTAATGTCCCTCTCATGCCATGCCAATAGAAAACACCAGCAATTCTCTTATATGTGCGAAAGAAACCAGAGTGGCCTCCTTGCAAAGAGGTATGGAACTCTGCCAACACTGTGGGAAGCTTGGAAAAATTTTGTGGTCGCACCAATCCTACATTCCTGTATAAGAACCCATGTTTGATGCTGTAATGAGGATGTTCTGCTGGTTAGAGGGAAACTTGTTGCAGCAGCTCTTGAATCTTAGGACAAGCATGTATCTCTTCCTCCCAGTGAGACCATTCCGGCAATGTCACCTTGGAAATGGCAACAAACATTATTTTTCTTGAGAGAGCATCAGCCACTCTATTGACACTCCCAGGCTTGTATTGTACCTCAAAGTCATACCCAAGAAGCTTTGAAGTCCACTTCACTTGTTCTCCTCCTAAGAGGTTCTGCTCAGTCAAATACTGGAGACTTTGTTTGTCATTTCTAACCACAAAGTGTTGTCCCATCAAACAATGTCTCCATTTTTGAATGGCTAGCACCATTGCCATTAGCTCTCTTTCATAAGCTGACTTTTGTTGAGCCCTTGTAGATAGCTTTTGACTGAAATAAGCAATAGGTTTCCCTTCCTGTGTAAGCACTACACCTACTCCTTTACGTGAAGCATCTGTCTCTATAACAAATTCCTTAGAGAAATTAGGCATTGTTAACACAGGCAGAGTAGACATGATGCTTTTCAGTTGCTGGAATGCAGTTTCAGCTGCAGCATCCCACACAAACTTATCATGTTTCAGTAGGTCAGTTAAGGGCCTTGTCACAATGCCATACCCCTTCACAAATCTCGTATAATACTCAGTCAATCCAAGGAAACCTCTCAAGCTCTTTTGATCCTTTGGTGTTGGCACTGAGTTATAGCAACAATCTTTTGAGGGTCAGCTGACACTCCCTCTGCACAAACAACATGGCCTAAATATTCACCTTGCTCACATCAAAATCACACTTTTTCTTATTAACAACCAGGCTGTTATTACTTAGGACCCGAAAAATTTGCTTCAAATGCTCAGTATGGTCTTCAATGCTCTTGCTATAGATGAGGATATCATCAAAAAATACCAATGCAAACTTTCTCAAGAATGGCTTAAGCACCTCATTCATGAGTAATGAAAGGTGGATGGTGCATTGGTTAAACCAAATGGCATTACTAAGTATTCGTAGTGCCCCTCATGAGTCCTAAAGGCAGTCTTAGGCACATCTTCTGCCTTCATTCTGATTTGGTGGTAGCCAGACTTCAAGTCAAGTTTGGTAAACACCATGGCCCCAGTCAACTCATCTAATAGTTCATCTATCAAAGGAATGGGGAACTTGTTTGGTATTGTCAACTTGTTAAGGGATTTGTAGTCAACACAGAACCTCCAACTACCATCCTTTTTCCTCACTAGTATAATGGGACTAGAATATGGGCTAGTGCTTGGCCTTATGATCCCTGTCTTGAGCATATCACTCACCAATCTTTCAATCTCATTTTTTTGGTAGTGGGGATATCTATAAGGTCTAAGATTAGGTATGGAAGCACCCTCTTTCAATACAATAGCATGATCAGTCTCCCTAACAGGAGGTAAACCTTCACTCTCTATAAATAGGGACTCAAAATCATTAACAACATGCCGAATTACATCATGTATGGGTTGGTGCTCAGCCTCAAAAGCTTTCAACTCCATGCATTCCACCATATACACTTCCTGAGGGTGTTGGAGCTCTGCCACAATCTCTTTGGCTGTAGCTTCTCTCTTAGACAGAGAAGGATCACCCTTCAAACAGATAGATTTCTCTCCCACCTTCAACTTCAAGGTCATATCCTTGAAATTAGCCTTGATGTTCCCCAATTTCTCAAGCCAATCAATCCCTAGCACCAAGTCTTCACCATCAAAAGGAAATACATAGCAATCAGCTTGCACCAACATCCCTTGCAACACTAATTGCACACCTCTACACATACCCCTTGTCAAGATCCTTTGGCCATTTCCCACCTTCACCAGCGTGGTGGAGTGTCCTCAACCTGCAAGTTGTTGGCAGCAACCAACTTCATAGACACAAAGTTATGAGTTGCCCCACAATCAACCAACACTATGACTTCGAAAGTTCCCAAGGTTCCTTTAATCATGAAAGAACTCTCGGATAATAGCCCTGCCAAGCTACACAATTGGAGGCTCTTTAGGTCCCCTACCCACACAATCTCTTCTTCTTCCTCCTTAGGGTCCTTATCGTGATCCTCACCACATTACTCCACATACAAGATCTTAAGCATCTTCTTCTTGCAAACATGACCACGCACAAACTTCTCATCGCAACAGAAACATAGACCCTTCTTACGTTTTTACTCAATCTCCTTGCTTCCAATTGGCTTGGCAGCATTGCCTAGGTCAATCTTGCTAGATTCTGGGCCCTTAGTTATGTTAGCAGTCTCATTGCCAACTTTGTTTGGGTAATCAGAGCGCCAGTTCTTGAAATTACCATTTCCACGAATGTTGGAGGACTGCTTCCCCCGCCACCGTATCTGCCAGAAGCACCAATCTTTTCCTCTGCTAGCAACGCAACTTCCATCATCTTCGCAAACCCCTTGGGTCGTTGCAAATGCACCTCTGCTCTAATGTCCTCATGAGTAGCTCAACTGCGTTCGTCACCAATGTTGGTTGAAAACGGCGTAGCATCGCCTCTTTCAACCCATCCCAAGACAAGACTTCAGTGTTTGCCTCCCACCATTGAAGCCAGGATAGTGCTTCTCCTTCGACGGCCATCATCGCCGCGTCCAATTTCTCATCTTCCTCAATTTGTCGCACCTTGAAGAATCTTTCAATCTTGGTTAACCAACTGGTTGCATCGTCGTAGTTAAAAATGGGTAGATGTATCTTTCGTAGCCGTCATTCACCGTCGTGATGAACAACATTGCTACCGGGTCTCAATTTCGGGTCGGGTTCTCCCGATACAGTTGCTTGCTTCAGTAACGCCGCTGCGGGTCGCGTGTTCTTCGAAACAAATTTGACTGCGTTCCTCCAATTCATTCATCCTTCGTTCCACCTCGTCAATTCTTGGATCCATCTGATTTGCAGAAGCCTACTTGCGCACCGTGAATTTTTTTCCAGAAACGACTAGCTGTGATACCAGTTGAAAGTTCAACTGATCCAAAGGGGTAAAATTCGATTGATTCAGAATAGAGAATTACACAAAATTCTGGTTTTGAGTTCCAACAAACTATGCTTGAGCTTCCATGGAAGTGGAGAGCATCAATTCTGTTACAAAATGATTTCTGTTCTAACTAACTAGTTATCAGTTATTACAATGCTATTTATATCTTTCTATTGAACCCCTATTTACAATAATACCCCTCTATTTATCCTTTGTTCCTTCTATGGTACACCCTTCTAACTAAGGTTATGCTATCATATTATTAGGTGAGGCCGAGGTTGCCTTTAAGAAAATGTTATTAAATTACCCACATTCACTTGTATTTCTGAAATTTTGACACACAAATCTTACTAATTTAATATCGATATGATTTAGACATACAAATATACAAATCAATCAAGGTACTTGGTGAAATTTACTTTGTTGGTGAACCCATGATCCCTTTTGAAAAATATGGGTAAGTTACTCAATCTCACTTGCATTCATTCAAAATTTGTCACATATAGCCAACTAATTCAATAAGATTAGGTAATTTAATAAACTAAAATATTTGTATGTATAAATCATACTATTGTGCAGGAAGTAATATCATAGTCCGTAATTAATTGTAGTTGAGCATAGTCTTCAATAATATTCTTGGTAATTTTCTTCGTCTCTAACTTTTGTCAATAACTATGTTGGAATTAGTTGAAGTTGAGCATCTTGAAGAAGTTATGTCCTTGACTTTCGATATGGGGAATTCTTGAAGTGGTTTCGCTTCAAATGAAGTATATTCTTTATGATGGAGTATGATAGTTCTTTTGAACTATGATTGTCGGTGTAAACAATGAAAACATAATATGTCTCGTGTATGAATTACAATCAAGGAAGATATTGTTGGTGTTGATTGGAATTTAACATCTTGAAGAAGTCTCACATAGATTAGTTTTGTGAAGGAAAAGGGAGACCAATGTTATATATATATATATATGGGTTCAAGTTCGCATTTACAAAGAGGATCAGTCAAAGACACGATAGCAACAAGCTAGCCATTCCAACATCCAACAGAGTGACCAATATATATAACACAAAAAGACTAAACTCAATCTATATCTAAAATCTTAAGGCAATAAGTATATGAGCCCCTCTCTAATATATCCTTTATTTAGTAATGATATCAGCCATAAAGAGAAGTAATGATAAATAAAATCATTGTTAGTAGAAAAATCACGTCAACATATGGAAAGTCAAGGAGTTGACGTTTTCAAAAAAAATGAAGTAGTCGACCAGATCACAAGAAATGAGAACATGAAGGTACCTGAGAGTCATTAGTCCCCAAAAGATAGGGAAAAGTATCTTTTCTAATCGATTATCATTAGTGACAAGTTGAACAGTCCACTTATAAGCTCCATAGTTGTAGTTATCAGGACTACTTAAGCAGGTGGACCTTGCTTCCATGTTCTCTGCCCACATCAATCTTGCTCTATCCCTATCCAACAAGCTATTACTTCCATAATATATTGGCTTATGACAAGACAGGATTTTAATACCACAACCATTTGATTTCTCACACTGCTCTTTCAGACATTTGGCTGCCCTCTGGACTCCTAGCAAGTACCAACATGCCCCTGCAGCCTATTTGTGCATACACAAATTGCATAGTTACTTCTTTTGTCTCATTTTTTTTTTCAAAATAATTATTAATTAACTACTTTATATATTAGTTAGCCTTTCCGCCTATCGCCAATTTTAACAAATGTATTTTAGTAAAAAATGGATCTTACATTAAAATCCTAATAAATACGTTTCTTAAGATCCATCCATAATGTTAAATGATACTTCATCTGCAACAGAGAGAGTAACAAGCAATTTTCCCATATATATAGTAAAAAAGTGATACCTTAACTTAAAGTCTTTGTTCGTAGTAAGGGAAAAGATAGTGATACAAGTCGTCTAATAAATTTAACCACAAATATATAGAGGAGAGAGAGAGAGAGGGAGAGATATAGAGGAGAGAGAGAGAAAGAGAGTATTTATAGAGGAGGACATAAAAAACGTATTTTGGTATTTTAGAAAGCTTGTATGTGGGTCAAAAAGTTGTACCAAGACCACTTTTCAGATCAAACACTGTTGAATCCCTACCCTTTATTTTTGGGAAATCAAACTCTGGGTTGAATTTGTTTTCTTGTTGTGGCTTCTTATAAGTCCACTGATATAGTTCCATGGAGACTTAGAAGTAGATGACGTAACTGCAGTACTATAACCACGAGGATGAATTTCTTGATTTCTCATATCAATAGAGATGGAAACTATTGTGCTGAAAAGCTAACTAATTATGGCTTTATTAGTCGGTGTTTCAATTAGTGGGAGGTGTTTCCTAATTTTTGTTTTAGAGGACTTTACCCATAACAGACTAGGTCTTCCATATTATCGTTTCCATTGACACTGTTTTTCTCCCAAGGGTTTTAATCTAATCTTCCCTTGGATCCTCTGTTGCTCTCATTTTTTCATCTTTTTTAATGATAACAGGGGAGAGTACTCTTTTTCCTTTTTGATGACTTTCCTTAAGGAGGGTTTGTATTAAAAGATTTTAACGAGGCTCAAAATTTTCTTTGCAAAGAAAAAAACTCACGCTACTTAAGACAAAGTGTGTTGCAGAATATACACATACTTTCACCCATAACTCACTGATCCCAATCCTTTTCATCATGCTCTCCAAGTAATCCCAACTGAATCATATATACTTTTTCAAAATCCACTTTCATCATGAAGAACATCACATTTCTTCATTTCACCAAGTTTGTTATCTCAATTAAAATTAGCACCCCATCTAAAATCTGTCTTTTAGAAAGAAATGCATTTTGAAACTTTGAAATGACTTTCCAATAACCTCTCTGTAAATAGCTTAGCAAGAACTTTATACAAACATTAAATAAGTAAAATAGGCCTACACTCCAAAAGTGTTTGAGGATTTTCCTTCTGTTGCAGTAAAACACTTAGTTCCTAGCCGCGGGATCGGCCTGAGGTTTGAAACAATTTTAATTCCTCCGTTCTTCAAGCAATTGTGCTGAAGAATGAACTCTGTTCCTCGACTATGGGTTCCCTCACTACTTCAAAGAGAGTTAGGTTAGGTGGGAGAGGAACGTGATTATCTACGAACTATGAAAACATAAAGAAAACGGTAAAGATAGAGTAAAAAACAAGAAAATAGTAGTTTTATTGATTGACGTGTCCTACAATTGCTCACCGTTGGATTAACGAAGATAAACGACTATCATTAATCATAGTCCCTAGAAACATGGAGCCTTTCCTCCTTGACCTCACTAGCACAAGTTAGTGAGGTAAAACCTTAGTCACCCCTATTTCCACGACGTATTATGTTCACTTACCTTAACCACTCCAACATTCGGTCTACGTGCATTGAATACTTGCACTCCAAGCAAGCTATCCTCATCTACAAACCTCACTCAGCCAAGCTACTTCCTCTACCTTCGCCCGTTGGTGGCTTAGTCGAATTTCCTTGCAAAGAGGCTTTTTCCAACCGAGACTCACCTTTCCTCAGAGTCCTATTTTTTCCTAGGTACTCAAGCTCTTCTTACCATATCTTCCGTACCCTTAACCTGAGCTTGACATCGTTTCTATCTCCATGGCAAGTACCCTCATCACCCATTGTCTTCGTAGCCTTCCTCAGTCTTCTTACTTCACCCCGACCCTCTCATTATCCCTTGGCGAACAAATTATTTATTTTGGGTGTTAACAAATGTCCCCCTTTTTGTGTTGTTGTCAGCCGCATGGAGGTCACTGATGGCGCGAAAGTGGAGGTTCTAGAGTTTGTTGGCTCTGACCTCTCCTTCCCCAAGCATACGGGTTCCATCTCTAACCGCTAAGGACCAGCCTCCTAATCTCAAGAGGCTAAAGGTAAGCCCTTCTTTCGTCTTTTTAATTATAACATCATCTTCCCTCTCCACTGACCTCTAGTGTTGCATTGCAAAGAGCTCACTTTCCAACGACATCATACTCCTCCCATCAGCGGAGGCACAATCCCATTTCTGACCCGCTAATTGGCGTGTCTTTCAACTTTACCAGTTCTTCTATACGATCATTGTATCTGAAACACAGTATTTCCTCTTAGGTTCATGTCGAGGGAATTCAAACATCCAGCCCCTGAGCTTTGTTTAACAATGACCGCTCCTTCTCCCCTTCTATCTCAACAAGATAACGTCAAACCAGTTGTCGCTGAAGAGGAGTTGACTCACTATTTCTTGGGATTAGATGTCCTACTGACGGTGATCTCCCCACTGGATGAGGATCATGCTCAAGTAGAGGCCACCTTAGTAGGAGTGATACCCGCTAATGTAGCTCAAGTAGCCGATCTCTAGACTTCTGTGTTTAGGCTATGGGATTCTGACGAGGTCCCTGAGTTGTGAAAGAATGGCTTTACGCGGATAGCCCTCAAACTTGGTGAAATTTCTAGACTCTACGCCCAAGCTAGAACCTCTAAGACGACCACCTAATCATCGTGGCAAAAGTTAAAGGATCTCCAGACCAAAAAAAATAAGTACCGAACTTCCTTTCTTTCCTTTGACCAAGAGACGAGTGCCGCTTTGTTCAAGAAAGAAAGGGTCAGTAAGAGGATCCACATTGTCGAGACAACCATTGCCTCCCTAGAAGCGAAACTATCCCTCACTCCTCAGCATTTTGCAGCCACCCGAAAACTCAAAAACGTCTCCACCAACCTTCAACAGCTCCTCTATCGCAGTTCCTCTTTGGAACCAACAATGAATCTACTATTTCCATAGAAGGCAGAGCTTGAGTCAGATCTCCAGAGGAGCCGAGACGACATCATGAGAACGATAAATGCCATGGGGTAAACTGCACACTTCTACCCCATAAAAGTCTCAAGAAGGAGTAGACTTGCCTTTGGGTCAAGCTGATGCCTAACTTATGGTTGAAGACCATCCTTTCTTTTGAGAACCTCCACCCCATAAAAGTACTCCTAAGCTAACGTGCCAGAGGTGAGCAACATTAGGACTAGTACAATCGTCGAGGTGGAAGCAGGAACATCAAAGGAGAATATGACAGCTGAGCCCACGCTCAAAGCTATTGATGCACCCAATGATGTGTGGCATTAGAAACGACTGGAGTGGCTATCGATCTTCCTCATCCCTTGGCGAAACCTGTGGTGGCAACTACACACGTCGATACCCTCCCGGGCACCGATGGAGAAAAAGGAGAGTAGGTTGACTTGTTTTTCATATGATTTTTTGCAAACACCAGGCAACAATTGTGTAGAGAGCCATTATGACAATGTAAATATGATATTTCATTTCTACATACTTTCCTACATGATACGATAATACGTTTTCAAATACTTGCCATTAATTTTTCTTTCAGATTCTTCTACCTCCGGGAGATTAGTATGTAGGTGCCTCCATCGTAAACATCACTTATAATATACAGTTCATCCCAATTCGGCGACCATTTGCCAAACTTGATGATAATCTTGTAGGTTACCTCTGCTTTCCCATTAGCATGAGCGTAGTAAGACGTTGAACCTTAACTTGATGCCGTAGTCTTGAGCAAATGCCACCACTCGCTCCCTTGTGAACATGGTGCACACTGGTCAGCAATAATGGTCTCAGGGATCCCAAATTCGTATAGGATCTGATTCTCAATAAACCTAATCATTGCTACCTGATTGACATTGCCCATGGGCATAACTTCTACCCATTTGGTGAAGTTGTCTATGTCTACATTAAAGAAGTTGTGCCCTTTTGATGTTGGAGGGTATACATTTCCAATCATGTCCATTGCCCATCTTGAATGGCCGAGGCTTGACAATTGGGTGAAGCTCATATCTGGGTACCCTTTGAATGGGCCCGTGTAGCTGACAGGCCTCACAACCTTTGGTATATTGGAAACAATCGGCCGTTATTGTCGGCCAACAGTATCCAAGCATGTAGATGAGACATTTCATGATGGGGTCGGATTTGTGAGACCCACAAACCTCTTCATGAACTTGAGTCATGACCAAGTAGGACTCTTTTCTCTTGATCCATCGCAAAAGTACCCCATTGGTGCTCCTTTTGTGTAACTCGTCGCCTACTAGGACATACTTGAGGGCTCTCTACTTTATCTTGAAATCAGTCCTAGCAGAAGAGTCTGGCAAATAATCTACCATTAGCCTTGTCCAAGCATCAACAATGTCTTGCTCTCCACCGTTACGACCTCTTGATGCATGACCTCCACCATTGTTTCCTTGTACCTAGAGGCCTGCTGAGAAAATCATTTGCTTCTTGGTTCTCATTCCTTGGGACATACATGATTATGCAGTTCTCTCAGTTTAGCATTATAGCATTTATGTTCACCAATGATTTGCTTAATCACTAGTTGAGAACCCCCTTTTATCTCCACCTAATGGACCTTCTTGGGGTTCCGAATATCAAGTCAATTGATCAAGGCTTTCGTACTTGGTCTGATTATTGGATGCTTGATCCTCTATCGCACACATGAACCTCGATATCTTGGCACATGGGCTAGATATGAGAAGAACCTTCCCTCGTTTGAGTACTTGAGGCATCAAACATGAACCCAAGGTTTTAGACCGATGTAATTGACAGGGTCATTGGGGGGGGGGGGGGGGGGGGTCATGAACTTTAACACATGGGTGTTGGGCGAGGAAATTGGCGAGGGTTTGTCCTTTGACAACCTTTAAAGGTACATAAAATAAAAGCAAATGCATTCAATCTAACGGCCCACTTTACAAGTCTACCTTGCAAGACAGGTTGATTAAAAAGGTACCTTACAATGTCAACTTTGCCTAAAACTAAAATCTTTTTGGGCAATAAATAATACTACAATTTAGTCCCTACAACATTGAGAATCCTACTAAAGTAATAAAGGACTCATTCGTCATAGCTGTCGTCATCCTCTACGGGGAGGCAGCCAACAACTTGTTCCTCGACCACTATATAGAGCTTCAACGGTCTTCCAGACGAAGGACGAATTAGAACTGGGGAGATAGCCAAGGCAACCTTGATTTGGTCACAGGCCTCTTGTTGCTTTGCTCCCCACACCATCTCCTTAGAGTTCTTCATCCTCAGCAAGAGTGAGAAAGCTTTCATCTTCTTTGCCGAGTTAGCGGTGAACCTCCTCAAAAGTTGATCTTGCCTAGGAAGCTTTGTAAGTCCTTCTTAGTTTTGGGAGGACTAGATTCCAAGGTGTCTCGGGCTTTATTCTTGTCCACCTTGATGCCATGGTTGTGAACCAAAAATCCTAGAAAGTTTCCTGCAGACACACCTAACACACACTTAGTGGGATTCATTTTGAGATTGTGGATTTTCATCCGCTTTAGAGCTTACTCAAGCACAACTAGGTGGGCCTCGAAGCTCTTAATATTGACTACCACATCGTCAATGTATACTTCCATGCTTTTGTTAAGTAGATCATGGAAGATCGTGTTCATTCCCATTGATAGGTGGCTCCCACTTTTTTGAGGCCAAAATGCATGACCAACCATTCATTGATGCCTAAGGCACCAGGCACTTAAAGGGAGTTTTATCGGTGTCTGCCTCAACCACATAGATCTGGTTGTACCCAGAATAGGAATCCATAAATGTTAGGATGACATTGTTTATCTCGGCGTCAGCTAACATGTCAGCCACAGACATAAGCAAATCCAGTTCCTTGAGCAGATGTCTGGCTATTCTGGCAAGGTGGAACATGGCTCCATGGCTGCTCGACAGAAGTGCTGGTCATCTGTGGTACAGATGTGAACCCACCAGAAATGGTACGAGTACTTCAGGATACGAGTGACTAGGTGGCAGACTATTCGAACGAGGTGGGTTTGCAGGACCCATAACTACTGATTCGGGTAATATACGCTAACCTGCCAAGCCCTAATTCTTGGCCGAAGGCTTCCCCCTGCGTAGAGTGGATGGTTAGCCGTCGGAGGGCACCCATTGGATGATCCCTATGGTAAACTTATTGATCACGTAGGCTCGGGCGATCTCTAGGGCATTTGCACCTGTCCATGTTGAAGAGTGTCCATATTAGTAACATTTGCCATAAACTGCCCCATATGTTGCCGTTGGAAAAATCACATGGCTAAGGAAATATTGAAGTAGGATTTACCTGATGAGAAAGTACCTGCTGAGACTCGACCTTATTCCCATATGGCTGAAGCTATTGCATAGTCCCCATCTTAACATGGGAAGGTGCCCGCTGAGGTCCTGCCACACCAGCATATAGTGGGGCTGTTGCACGCACCCATTGGGATAGGTTGTCCTCCCTTCGGTTTTTCGGGGACGCCAAGACTCACCACGCTAATAGCTTGCGTAGCACGTCTCTTCTCCTGCTCTCTGGCTTGTTTCACTTTGTTGTGCACCATAGGTTTAACTATGTAGGCAGTTATTGGGAGACTTGCTACATAATATCATGAATTCCCATGTCTATCTTCCATCGAATCAACAATGTGATCATCACCACGAGTTCTTCTTCGATCAGCTGCAATTGATAATGAGGTTCTATGATTACCATATAAGAAGCGGCCCAGACGTATACGTTGGTTCCACGTTGTTAGCCTTCGCCGTAATTGTCTCATTTGATGCAGAATTCGGTTCCATGCTTAGGCTTAAAGCAGAACGTAAGTACATACGCCAATGATAATCCAGGCCACGAGAACTAAACTCAAGGGTTTGTTTACCTAAGTGTCTCTCACTGGGCGTGCCAATTTTGTTGTTGAAAAACACTTAGTTTCTAGCCACGGGATCAGCCAGAGGTTTGAATCAATTTCGATTCCTCTATTCTTTAAGCAACTGTTCCTCGACTATGGGATCCCCAACTCCTCCAAAGAATGTTGGGTTAGGTGTGAGAGGGACGCGTGGATTGAATTATCTACGAACTAAGAAAACATAAATAAAATGGTAAAGATAGAGTAAAATACGAGGAAATAGTAGTTTGATTGATTGACATGTCTTACAATTGTAGACACTACTCTAGCCTACAATTGCTCACTGTTGGATTAACTAAGATCAACGACTATCATTAATCCTAGTCCCTAGAAACTCGGAGTCATTCCTCCATGACCTCACTAGCACGAGTTAGTGGGGTCAAACTTTAGTCGCCCCTATTTCCATGGCTTAACCACCCCAGCATTGTGTCCACATGCATGCATTGAATTTTTTCGCTCCAAGCAAGTTTTCCTAGCCTCAGATACAAACCTCACTTGGCCAAGCTACGTCCTAGACCTTTGGCCGTTGGTTGCTGGTCAGAGATGGTGGTGGCTCGCTGGGGAAGATGAAGATGGAGATTGGGAGTGTTTTTCCAAATTTTCTATTTTTGTTTGTTTTTTTTGTTTTTGTTAATTTGTTTGTATGGTCCCCCATATTTTTTTAGTTTCAATTTGGTCCCCTTTTTGCCACATATTTAATAAATTTCAAGTCGACCCTGACTCCTAACATACCACGCCGGCAGTTAACTGCCCGTGTGGCGTCTGTTATCGTCAATTCTCTTCTTCCCTCGGCATCCAGCTATTGCATATGAGGGAGATCACAAAGGTTCCCAAGCTCATGTAGACGTTCTTCTTCTCCCCTCATTCTTCTTTCTTATGATATCCTTTTTCACAAGAGTTTTCTCTATTTGTTCTATTTGATTTCTAATTTTTGCTATATTTATTCTATTTGCATTTTGACAGTTGCTCTATTTGTTCTTTTTGTTATATGATTTTACAGTGGAGGTTGTGTTTTCTTCAATGTGCACATTTTATAATGGATTTGTGCTGCATTTTTCTTCGCAAGGGTAGTTCTCTTGATTCAGATTCTCTTTTGGGTAAGTGAGATTGAAAATAGGAAGGAAATTGAAATAACATTCCTATAAATAACAACCACAACCACAAAGGTATAGTGTGGGATTAAATTTAGGGTTTCTTTCTTAATAAAAAACTAATTAAAAATATAATATTTTAAACAAAAAACTTTATTTGGACTTATCACATCAGCACCTTTATAACCATGTCAGCATATAAACCCCATGTGGGCTTTTCTAATGGAGTTAAACGGAAACTCATAAAAAGGGCATCGTCGTGCATGTTTTGAGACTTCAAGAAACTAGTTGGGAAAAAACTTAAGGGATTAATGAAAGTGAATCGGGCCAAAATAAAGGTCCTCAAGAACAAATGGACTAAGTTATTCTTGGACTAGCAGCGTTAGAAGCGGCCAACCTAACCCAAAATGCAACTCAATTGGGTTGGCCCGTCGACTGACTCAAATAGATGAATGTATATATGTTACCTCAGATAGACTAGATACTATTGAGATATGTACTATTAAGGGGTGTTTTAATCTCCTCTAATCTTTCCAAACCATAGATAGTGTCAGGTTTATTAGGATGCAAGCCAATGATTTTTTTATATGGGAAATAGTCATTGGTGGATTTTAAAAGGAATAGCTATAGAGGAAGGTGCGACTTACATGGGAAGCGACAAAATAAGCGATCATATTAAGGGCAATACCCCACCAAACGGTTCCAAATATGTATCCTGAGAGGTTTTGCGTGCGACGGAGATGGCATACAGAGTGATAAATTTTGGGAAGGTATTGAAAGAGAAACAGGATTAGCAACACAGTCATTGCCAACGTAACTGACCCTTTCTCCAATAGAGAAGGGATTGCCACCCAAAGTACAATCTGCAAACATAAATAACAAAATACATGAAATAACTCCCTCATTATCATTCATAACACAACAACTTCTACTCAATTTGAGCTAAAAATCATTCATCTTTCTTTCATAAATGTCATACTTTATAAAAATTACATGAAACAAACAATACGTAAGATCTTTTATTGTTGGTTTAGTTTAGACTTTTAAACTATTTTTCTTAAAAAGCTTAAATAAAAAAAGTAAGAGGGCTAATATTGAAAACCTCTATTATAACAAATAAATTTTCATATGAGTAACAAATTTTGAATTATGGATAAAAAAATTGTCATTCGGCTGAGAAAATTTTGTTATCATTTTTAAGTTTATCAACTTCGCAACCCCTTTTTATTTAATATTTAAAAATAAAAAATTGCAGTAGAATATATATTGTTTTTGATAAAATTGAAGTAAAATATTGAGGTATGGACAAAGTTGGATGACATATATACGTACCATGTTCAGTATAGTGAGTGTGTTGTAGTATTCAGACCATGAATGAAAAATTCAAAATGCGACATAAGATTTGTAGTGATATATTAGGGGACCATGCTTTGCTAGCTATAATAATTTATAATGAGACAAAGAATGAAATTGGTTGTATGAGTTTAGTGGCGCCCATCTTGATTTGGGTGTGACATATTTTCTGATGTTGTTTGTTTTTTTGCATCTGAGAAACAGCAACGCATGTTATGAAAACAAGTGCCGTGAGCCATGTTGTGATAATAACAACAAGAAGGTCTTTTCAAATTTTCCTTCAAGACAATGCAAACAAAATGAATGAATGAAAGAAGTAAAATAAAAAACAAGTGGCTAGACAGATGAATTTCGTTTAGGGGGTACTCTTTCCTTCCTGATGCTTTTTCCCTAAGGAGGGTTTTGCATGAGAAAAGAAGGTTTTAACGAGACTCCATATCATTTTCTTTTGTTAAAAAGAAAAAGAAAAGAAGTAAAATAAAAAACTACATCTGCGCAATATTTTGGACATGTACTGTGTAGGAGATGTGCTTAGGCTCATGATGCAGTGCGCTAGCTAGTTGTTAGGTAGGGTTAATGATGCATGGTCCTTGTTATATTGTATGATGATGGGGATAGCACAAACAATTAATTAAATCATAACAGAATTGGTTAATTCTTACCTGAGGTATGGGAAGAATAACAAATAAATCAAATAAGAATCCACGGCGTGACTTAATATAATGAAGAGCGATGGATGGACGGCGGTTATCTGGAAGGGCGTTATGAGGAGCAGTGAAAGCGAAAGGGCGTTTTGGCATCTTAAAGCGAAGGAAGATGTTCCAAAGGTGTAAAGCATCGGTCATGCAACGGAGAAGGGTTACAGTAACGGCGAACCAAGCATCTACGAAGAGACACACAGATGAGTGACTAACAGAAAGAGAGTAAAAGAAGAGTGGGTCGACAAACAACCCCGCAGCGCATACTAGCAGGAACACTCTATTCCATTCTTGGACCCATTTTGTTCTTGGGTCTACCACCCCACCCGAAGAGGTTCCCATATACCACCGCTGCCATGACTTGCTAATGCCTTCCTCATTCTCTCCTTCAACCTCCTCCTCTTCTAGTTCGCTCTCCTCATCAACCACCTCGTTTTCTTCATCCGTTGTCCAAGTATAGTCTTGCATGTGTGAACTACGTGAGATGTGTTGCTCTGTTATTGTGGTGGTGGACATGATGGAAGAGAGAGTTTAGAGAAGAAGGAGTTCTGTTTTTGGTGGTTTTTCAATCAACATAAGGAGTTCTTTTATTGTAACTCATTGTATATTTTTACTTTTTTTGGTTTCACTCTCCTCCCATCTATCTTTTAAGAGGTACAAGCTTTATATTTTTTCTTTTTCTAGATATTCAAATAGTTTAATATTTATAAATTTTTTAATACAAAAAATATTATAGATTTTAATTATCATATTCGTTGAGGGACTCATCACTCATTCGAAAATCCTCACACACTCCATGTAGTAATTAAGAATCCGTCATTGTGTTTAATAAACTTATAAACACACATAATAACAACACAATAATCTTCTTCCCAACCCACTTGCTTGCCAATTTTGCTTTAGAACACGACGAATGGTTTGAAGAGACACAAGTTCGTCCTCCATCACTCACCAGATGACAACCAAATATCACCTATTGTTTTTGTTGCCTTTTTAGAAAAAAGGTAAAATATTTGGACCCTATAAAATTGGGTCATTTTAAGTTTAGTTCCTACATTATTGAAATAGGTGTTTTGATCCCCAACTTATTTTTTTCGTTTTCACTATTAGTCTTTGACGTTAAATCATGCTGACTGGATTAACAAAAATCTGAGTTGTCATCCACTTGGTTATTTTAATTGACCACGTGCCTTTGGTGATTTGTTAAATTTTATTTATTTGATAACTTATTCTTTTTTCATCAAAAAAACTTCTTCTTCTTCTTTCTTCAGCACAAACGCATGCAGCAATGGCGAAAAGCCCCAATGGTTTTCTTCCTTATTTCGTTCTTCCTCCCTACAACATGATCATCTCCAAAACATCAGACATCTACATGAAATCCTTCTTTGAGTCCAAATCTATCATCAATTTCACCGATTACAGACTAAACCAACAGATCCAACGTCAATGAACCTGTTGAACGTGACGTCATATTCAACCACAGTCGGGAAGTTTTCCATGAAAAAGGAATGTTGTTGGAAGATGGTGATGATTTAGGGAAGAAGACCAATTTTTTTGCTATGAAGTTTATCGTCATATTCCCTAAACATATTTGTTGTCTCCGTGACATCCGTGGCTGACCAGGGTGGGGAGTGCCGGTGACCAAAAAGGTGGCATGGTAAAGAGCGGCTCCTGGAAGCTTCAAAGCAAAGGGACGCGTGAATGAGCCGAAGACGCACCAGAATAAGAGGGATCATGAGGCTGTGCAGGTGTGGGACTGCATAGTTGAAGGAAGGCTTAAAAGAATTGAATTGGACTACCTATACAAACAATATGCATCTTCTTTTCGGGAGCCCTTCCCATAAGAACTCCATAGCTAAGCGTGCTTGACTTGGAGTGGTAGTGGGATGGGTGACTTTTTGGGAAGTTTCCTAGAAAGCATGCAAGTGAGGACAACTCATGTTTAAAAGACTACCTATACCAACAGTTCAGTAAGAAGTCTGAGATGTTACAGTCTCCAACAGATTCATAGCCATGTCGATAAAGTTTGCTATGAAAACAGTAATTTTTTCATCATTTTTTCGTCAACCACAGCGTTCATCATTTTTTTCCTTAATTTCAATCTTCGAAATTGTTTCCCTTGCATTTTGTTCCCTCGTACCAATCCTTTTATGGGGATTTTTTTCCTGATTCGGCTCTTGCAAGATAAAAGATGGAGACTTTTGATGGGGATGTAAGGGAGGTGTGAGGGAGAAAGGAAAGGGATTTTAATGTGGGTGGTGTGTTGATGATGGAGGTATGCTTGATGATGATGTTGAATGTTGGGAAGTCTGGTTTTAATGGAGGTTTGGTTTTAATGATGGAGATTTGCTTGATGATGATGTTGAATGTTAGGAGGTATGGTTTTAATGGTTTTAATGGGGAAGATCGATTTGGGGAAGATTGTTGGAATGAAAATCTCTTTCCATGTTTTGATGATACAAACTTAGTAAGACATTAAGTTTTCTAGTTAATGTTTATCAAAAATGTTTATTTCAAGTGTGAAGAACAAGCCTCAAAGATAGCAAATATGAAACTACCTTGATCTGAAAGAACATAAAATTACAAAGGAATAAATGAGACACGAAGGTTGAAGTATGTGAAGGTTAACATATGTGAAGGTTGACCAAAGTCAAATGAAGGTTGACTGAAAAGTCAATGCAAATGTTTGACCAAGTCAACTCAATATTGACCAGAAGTCATGTGAAGGTTGAAGAACAACTTGAAGAACAAAATAAGAAAATTATAGTCATCAAGCTTATCAACATGATAAACATGTTTGCTCTCATTTATTGAAGATCAGAGGGTTTTTAATGCTGGAGTCAAGCAATAAATGAAGGAGGAACTCCTTGATTATTCCTAGGTCAATCAAAAGGTGTTTAAGGTTCAAAGGAATGTGAAGCTTCGTGTACAGCTGTTATAACTGAAAAGAAAGGACAAGCCAACTAAGAGAAAGTTAGAACACTGAAGGTAAATGACTGTGTCAGCATGTGAAGGTTGAAAAGTTAGCATAAGGTGCAATTGTCAGCTTGTTAAGGTTCAAAAGCTGTCAACTTTGGACCCTTCCATGTTGTCACTCCTATGGACCAATGGACATCTCCAAATGGCTATATTCAAGTTTCTAACAGCTATATTCAGTTCCCATGGATATTTAAAGGCTGGAATTCGAAGTTACAAATCATGAGAGTGAATTGGAACCTACACAATTAAAGCTTCGCAAAGTTCATCCAAGCTACTCATCCCACACTCAAGTTACTCAAAGTTCATAATCTGGGATTCTTTTATAGAGTGTGTGTTAGCTTGATATACATTGTTGTAAACACTTAGTATATTACATTCTCAAGCTATTTATTATCCCAAAGCCAAACCTTTGATTGTAAAGAACTATCTTGTGAGCATTCTATCAAGCTACCTAGAGAGAGGTGAGTGTTGGTGAGAATATACTTGATAGAGGAACCCTTTAGAAAACTAGGGAGAGTTTTCTAGTAGGAAGAACAACTTGGTGTAACTGTGTAAGAGAGCACGTTGCTTTTGTGTGTTGATCAAAAGCAAGTGGTGTTTGAAGTCTTTTGTGGTTGAACAAAAGCATGTGTAAATGCTGTTTGGGAAATAATGGAAATACTCACTTGAAAGTGGGGAGAGGACGTAGCCATTGTTGGGTGAACCTCTATAACTCTACTATGTTATTTACTTGCTTTCCATACTATCTACCTACTTGCTTTATACTTGTGAAGGTTTTAAAACCTAGTGAAGGTTAACTCAATCAACCTTCACAAGACAGTTTTCCAAACCAATACTTCATCTTTTCATTATCTGATTAGTTTGATTCAAACAATTCTCTTACTAGCTAATGTTTGATTAACTCATCCTTATTATTCATCATACATTATACACATTGGTTGTTTGTTAGTGAAACTAACTTTTAACCTTCTCAAACCCAAATTTATCTTGAGAAGGTTTCAGGTACAAAGTTTTAAAAGGGTACACAATTCAACCCCCCCTTCTTGTGTAACTTAGTCACTTGACAGCTGATTTGGGAGTTAAAAAAAAAGTAATAAAACAAAAAAACAACATGGAAAGCCACATGTTTCCACATCAAATAAAATGCAATGCCACGTCAGCGTTCCATTAGCCTAGTCACCATCATTTAACGTCAGGAACTAATAATGAAAACGGAAAAATAGGTTGGGGACCAAAACATCCATTTTGATAATGTAGGGACTAAGCTTAGAAGGAACCAACTTTTATGGACCAAAAATATATTTTATCTTTAGAAAAAATAACATAAAAAGAAGTCTTTTTTAAAATAAAAAAAAACACGATTGTTCCATATCTTGTGAATTACAGTTGTTTATGCACCACATAGTAGCAGACATTTGATTCTATAAATGAATCAAGCATATTGAATTGAATAATACGTCAAGGAGTGTAGTTGCAAGCAAGTCCAATATTCGATGGCTTTTAGGGTAAGTCGAAATAATGCACTACTATATATACTAAACTCACACTCCTAGAAAAGGAATGATCTCTCCATTCCTCTCTTATGCTCCATCTTATGGACTGACTTGGGCATCAGAGTGCTTGTGGTTGGTGCCCACGTTTTCATCGGAGCTTGGAGCACCACCAGATCCTACTCGTCACCACCGTCGTGAGGTATCTCTCTCTTGAGTTTCGGGCGGAACATTGGCGTGAAGTGACTAAGTTACACAAGAAAGGGGGGTTTGAATTGTGTACCCCTTTTTAAAATATCTTCTAACCTGCAACCTTCTTAACAGTTCATTGTCAAGCTTAACTTGGAGAGAAGAAGGTTAGAGTTAGTTATGGAAACAAGTTATATGTGTAAACTCTTATAATTAATACCAGTACTATTTGTAAGATAAGTATAAACTATGCAAGAGAAGAGTAGGTTGAATGGTGTAGTGTGTATTTAAAACTGTCTGGAGAAGGTTGGGAAATCTAACCTTCTCGTGGTTTAGAAAACAGTGTTTAGTGTAATGCAATATCAATAACAGTTACGGAAAGCAATATAAAGAACACAGAGGAGTTATAGAGGTTCACCCAACAATGGCTACTTTCTCTCCTCACGTCCAAGTGAGTATTTCCAATATTCTCCAAATAGCTATTACACTTTGCTTTTGATCACACACAAAAGACATACACCAATACTAGCTTCTGATCACATACAGAAGCCTAGCACACACCACTTTCTTTTGATCTGCACAGAAAAGACAGGTGCTCTCTTACACAGCTTCACCAAGCTGGATTCACCTGCTAAGAAACTCTCTTCTAGTTTCCTAAAGGTTTCCCTTTTATTTTCTTACCAACACTCACCTCTCAATCTAGGTAGTTTGATGGAATGTTCACACAAACAATTACAACAATGGTTTTTGGGATATTTAAGAGCTTGATACAAAGTAGATACACTGTAAACACAATGGTACTAACAAACTAGCACACACTCCTGCCTCTGCTAGCAAAGAGGTATCAAAGATACCAGGCGACCAAGTGAAAGTGAACAGCCCCGAGCAAATCTTCTAGACAACGCACCTGTTGTAGCCAAACAAAAAAAAAAGAAATGAACAGCAGCATCTATAGTTGTGGACAGTCAAAAAAAGAGGTTCTTCGAAGCTGTGCTAATGGTAGTCAAGGATAAAGTACTAGTTTCAGTGGGAGACATACAGTCTGCATGAGAAATCTGGGAGACTCCACAGAGAATGTATGAGTTAGTGACAATGGTAAACATGAAGTTTCTTCCGCAACGGTTTTTTCCAAGCAAGATGCAAGAGTGTCCAGCACGCAAGGGGAAATAGAATGCCCAAGGAAGACTAGCATGGACAGAAGTGAGATTTTATTGGATTACATACTTGAGCCACTCACGAAGACCACTGTTAGGCTTGTTCAGATCAGAGGGGAGGAATTTAGTAGCTTTAGGGCAAGTTATGAGGACATGGTCGGTGCTTTCATTGATTCCTTGGCACCAACAGGATCCCTGACTAATTTGCCGAGTGTGGAGAAGGGCTATACGATCATGGGCACAAAGCCAGAGGAAGTCGTTCACTCTAGGAGTAGTCTGGGTAAATCCACTTCAAGTCACTCGATTGGAGTCGTTGCTGAGAGTCTTGATGAGCAGCCATATGGTAAGCATGTCTGCTTTTGAAGTTACCCTTGGGATCCATCCTCCCTCTTTCTTCTTTTCCTTCCTGACGTGAAGGACCACTATTTATACTAGATTCTGGGGGTATCGTGAGTGCGGAGCCTGGGGAGTACGAATTCAATGCCATTCCGAAGAGATGGTGATTGGGAAGCAAGATATGTTAAGTATAGAGAGTAAGCCGGACAAAAATCCGACTTTTTGTTTTTTGCAACGCTCCTGGTGAAAGCGTAATTTGGTACGGTAAAAGGGTCTTGGCTTCTTTTATCGATTTTCTTTCGAAAACTATGATCAGTCATGGCAAACTCCGGTTGCAATTTGTCAATAAGAAGCTACATTTGAGGTGGAAGTCAAACTTCTGTGCTGTATGACGAGGAAGACGTGGGTCGCTTTTCATCAGACCCCGCCATTCGATCAAGGGCTTTCCTACACAAGTGGCCTCAACAAAGAGTTGAACCTTGTTCGATTCCACTCCGAGTGAATAAGTTCCAGGAAAGGCGGGATGCTAATAAACGATGAAGACTCACTTTTCAGTGAACCTACGCCCGGCTTGAAGCTTTGTATTAGGGTAGGGATTTACTTTCTCTTCCGTCTAACTAGAAGGTAGGACAGTCTTGTCTATTTACGACTGTGATTTCTGCCTAGCTTGCTTAGTTAATTATACTTTATGTTTGAGCAAGGGGTCAGAAGGAATCTGACTCCACATCGCTAACAAGCCTGTGATTTTTTAGCGTAGAAAGAAGTGAATGGCGGGGCTGTGAGGGCTGCTTTACTTTAGGCATAGCATTCAACTATTTCCACGAAAGCCTGATCCGTGCGTTGGTCCTTCTTTCTATAGTAGGAATACAAGATCGCAAGGGAATCACTAGTTCCATGGATAAACCAAATCCAGGTATACCTAGCCAACTACCAACATCAGCTTCTAGGGAGAGTAGACTTCGCCAAGTTCGACTTGCCTGATCATTGACTATGTGAATAAAGTCTTATGGGTGACTATGTATGGCAGTGCCACCCTCGTCCATCTACTAAGAAGGAACCTGACTCTTTGTCAAAGAATTCAAGATCCGGGGCTTCGGGTTCAGATTTTCAAGTCTGTTGACCAACTGTGTAATCTAAACTAAATAGAGGATTTGCAGTGGGCTCTCTCTTTGAAGTTTGGCAGATTCACGTCTCTATTAGCTAACCCGCTTCTTCCTACTAAGCCAACTCTCTGATTGAAGAAAAATCTTTTCTTTGCTCGAGATTAGCAAAATGGAAAGTCTAGCAAGAAGAGTTTTTGAATAAATTAAGTTAAGACTGCGCTCCTGCCGCAAAAGAAGAAGTAAAGGGTTTCTCCCCCGGGTCAACACCAAGGCAAGATCGATGCTTATAGCCTTTCGTGAAGGACGTCCAAAAGCATCAACAGCTTCTTCCTCTATAAGATCTGCTGCGGATCATATAGCAGCTCCTAGTCCGACAACTGGAGCAAGAACCAAGGATGGCACGTGCTTCCCTAAATCCATTTCACCAGGTGTTCACTCAAACTCCTTAATCATTGAGTCCGGATCAGAAGGTGATTCCCCTAAGGCCTCAGGCTTACTCAGGTAAGACTTCTTCCTTCTCCCCTTTCATGCTCTAAGCGGGAGGCGAAGAAAGAAACGGCAAGAAAGCCATCTCTAGAAGTCAATAAAAACTGATCTATGACAAGCCTTCATCAATAGTTCAACAACCAGAGCTACTAGGCTAGTCAAGACAGGGCTAATTACAAATTATAAGTCCCTATCCGGAGTTCTCTAGACCGAGGATGAAAAGAAAAAGGCTCGGTCGTAGTCGTTGGTCGGTAATAATGACCAGTCATTAGTTAAGCTGGCTTGGTTTACGCTTCCTTCCCTCGAGGACAAAATCCCTCACAGTAGGGGTAGTGCCATAGACTATCTCTTTGGCTTAGAGGTCGGCTGAGCTACTTAGGTTTTGTGTACCGCATATTCTTTATTGTGAAAGTGGCATCTTTCTTTCAGATAGCTTTACTTAGGATGGCTTAGCCGAGCTAGAAGCTATACTCTAGGCGGGCTGAGAATCCTCTTCTTTTTATTCCGGGAATGAGCTGTTGCTATTGTAAGGCCTTCTCTTTTTCGAAAGCTAAACCTAAAATAAGTGCCAATTCCTTTTTTTCTAGAATAGGTGAATCCATACTTTTTATTTCCTTCCCGAGTTGAGAACAGAGGACAATCCCACCCGGACTTTGATCCTTATCGACTTTGACCGAAAGAGCTATTCTTTTCCGGAAGTGGAATGAAAGTCTTGTACGAGGTTCAGTTCAGCCTGGAAAAGAAGTCATACCTCATTCTGATTGATGTAGATAGGCAATCACCAACGGCTGAAATGAGAAAGAAAGGGCTTCGTCCGTAACGACGTACCGACTGGGTCTCCGATAGACTAGTAGATAGAATGGCCTTTCATCGACCCCTTTCTACTCACCCAGGAACCGAGGAGACAAATAAAGATAGAATAATAAGAATTCTTAATCTCACTGCTTTCTTCAGCCAAGACTCTTTCACCTCACCCTACCAACTCCTTTTCAGTCAGGATGTCTGCAGAGATCCCAGACAGGAAAAGACTCCCTGCTAGCTTTCCGACATGATTCAAATCCATCTTTCTTCGAGATTTTGGGCTTACTCTTCTTTCCCTTTGGGGCCTTATGTTTCGAGAAAGAGTCCCCACTTGTATTGTATGTATTGACTGACTATTGGCCCGCTGACTTTTTTGTGACTTTACTGAGTTCCTAAGCACGAGCAAGTCAGGTTTTGAGCCCCAACGAAAAAGGAACGAGCATTTTCGGGGACTTTCCTTCGCCATAGGCCAGGTTAAGGCGGGATCAGTAGCGAGCTTACCAATATATATATATATATATATATATATGAGAATATATGGGTCGCCTAATCCGATTAAACCCTTTTTTAAAAGTTTCTTTAAGTAATTACACAAGAATTTCATGTCCTTTGTCCTTCTCTTTCTCCTCCCTGACTCCCATATTATGGAATCTCCCCTAACTAACTTGACCATTGGGTAAATACAAGAACTAGAATCCTACTATCCTTTTTTTACATTGGAAACTCTATTAAGGGAAATGCAAACTAGAATATTTCTATACGGGGAATTTCCTGAGGCCGCAGGGAGAAGCGGAATAAGCTACGACTAGTGCTAGCGCGCTCAATCGTAGGTTCTTTGGTAAAGTGCTGAGCTCCTTCACGTGCGACTAAATAAGCTCTTGTTGCTTCCTCTGCCTACTCCTTGCGCTAAAGTACGGTACACTGAAAACCATGCCCAGCAAAAAGAACTAAGTACTTGCTTCTGCCCTTCAATGATAAGCTTTCTTTAAGGAATTCTTTTCCCCGGTACACGGAACTTCAAAGGAGGAATCCCACCAAGCGGAACTGCACTATCAATAAGTGGGACACCTAGTTTCAGTGGCGTGGACCATAGAGGTAGGGGCAATAGAGAAACCAGCAGATCCAGAGTAGGGGCTAGCGAATCCATAACCACTAGATCCATTGATTTAGACCCCCAGTGAATGATTCGACAGTTCCATCTCCAGTAAAAGCATAAGAGGTGCATCTGATCGGGTAGCAGTGGGAGAGAGAGAGAGGAAGAAGAGGCACCCACTAGAGAACAAATGATATGGCTCGTTCGTATAGGCAGATAAAAAGTGAATGCCTATGTGCCAAATAGCGTGACTCAAGAAAGAATTGTAGCATGTCAATCAAGGGCCGTATCGAATCGCATTGAGAAGGAAGGGAGACAGATCTCAATGTCATGATAAAAGGAACGGGTCAGGACCGGGGACGGGTGTCAGAGAAAGCTGGTAATCGAATAAGTAGTGAGTAGTAAGGCTGACAGTGAGTAAAACGAACAAGCTGGGGGCTATTGAGCTTATCGAACCTGTGAATGTTTCGGTTCGGTCTTCCAGTTACGAAGCGTATTGATTGTGTTACACCCTTCTATTCATCTCATCCCAGTTGTAGTTGATCCAATCGATCTAGAACCTGCGGTAGTTTAACTAGTGAAAGCAAGGCTGGGAAAGAGGAAAGGAATTCCCTTCTTTCGGTAAAGAATTAATTTGAACTTCTCTTCTGTGAACTGCAATTCTGCTTTTCACTTTGTCTACCATCGGCTGAGGGCATCCCTTCTCAGCTTCCCTTATTTTGTCTGTCATTGTATTTGACTTTCTCGATATGAGTCGAGTGACTTTGTACCATTGAATAGTATAACATCACTCTTACCAATACTTCTTTCCTTGATTGCTTGAGTGAGGATCAGAAGAAGCTCAACTGCCAATGCAAAGTCCACTTAGTTCAAAACTCTGAAAGCCGAAGGGAGGAAGGCTTCATAGCATTTTTTTTCTAGGTTCAGGGGCGAATCACTAAAGGTCGAAGTCAACAGCATTTGAAAATCAGACGGAACCCTCCCATATACTCTTAAGTTAGACCCCCGCACAAAGTAAATCTCTAAATGGTGTCTTTGGCGCCGACGTCCTAAACTAAGAAAAAGACCGGGTATCCATAGCATCATCTCAATAAGAAGGAAAAAAGGGTGCCTGCTTTTCGCTACTCTAAGTAAGCATTCCTTTCTTTATTGGTAAGGAAGCTTTCTTTTTCTTCAGTTCTGTTATCGACTGATCCAAAGGATTTATGCGTTGAAGCCGCAATTGAGCTAAGTCAGCTACGAGTGGAGCTCTGCCTAGAGGGATTTAGAGGTTCTAAAAGAGGTTACTAAGGAGTTCCTCTCACAGCGGTGCTTCAGTCTTCGATGCTTATTACGAATACTCTGGATTCATTTCTTTTTCTCTTCCTTGCTCAATGCCTTGGTGGACGTCCCCGCTTTTTCTATCTCATGCTGGTTCCGGATCCCAATAGTAAATCGCTATTTTTACTTGTACAGAAGAAGTTGCTATTTCAGCACGAAGGTTTAGGGCTTGGGGATTAATATAAAGTAGAAAAAGTAAGACTTCATTTTAAAATGTTTGAGATTTCCTCCGGGGTTCCCATCCGCTAATATAATAAGTCAAGCGGTAATCGCTCCTCAGGCTTCCTTCCAGCGGAGAAGAGCAAAGCAAACTCTAGCGGTGGGGCGTCTCGACCTATTTATTAAAGTAAAGAAGGGGCTTTTCTCAAAAAACTCAGGATCTCGAGAAGGTCGAAAGGCGGGGGCAGGATTCGAACCTGCAATCTTCCGATCATGAGCCTGATGAGTTCACCATTACTCTACCCCACTTAAACCTTCTCTTATTATGCAAAGCAAAGGAAGCTAACAGAAGAAAAGAAGAGTAAGGGAGGTTAGCTACGAGCTCTAAGTTAGTCTAAGGCAAGTCCTACTTCCAAACATTGTTCTTCCTTTCTCTGGGTATGCTTTCGGCTTCCTTAGGGGCAGCTACTTCCTTCCTACTATAGCTAGATTTCAAACTGAACTGCTAGCTTCCAATCATAGATTCTACTTGTCTAGCTGACAGATAGAATAAGCACCTCATTTTATAGGATAGAGTTGGTGAAAGAGAAGAGATAGGCATAGCAGTTGACTTAAAGAAGTTATTAGTCGATCTCTCTCTTGCCTAGCTGGGGATCTTTTAGGATGCCGAATGGGCCAGGTAGATTGAAATCTAACTATCTCCTATTGCTAGCATGGCAGAGACAGAAATAGCAACTAATCCTTCTCCTTGGCGGAGAAAGAGTAGCCGATTTCTTTATCCCGGGCAGGCAATCGGGAGTCTAGTCTAGCTAGTAAGGGAAATGGAAAGCGAGACCGGATACGTCGAATCCCTTTTGCTTAGTTCTATTTTAACTACTCCTTGCCCCTGCCCTTTCAATTGCGGATGCGAGAATAAACATCAGTCTCACAGCTCTTTCTCGAGCATTGCAGTAAGAGCTCCCTCCGTCGTCCGATTCTATGCCTATCCGCTCGGATTAACTTGTGCGTGGGTGTAGTTCTACTATGGATTCAATTCCTTCAAACAACTTATTCGATAACAATTCTGCCTTTAGCCGCAATGCAAGAGAGGAATTCCTTTCAAAGCCAAATCCTCCTTTTCAAGGGGCGCATTAAAGCAAGGGCAAAAGCAGAAAGGAAGGTGTGATTCTCTTTGAAAACAAAAACTCTCTTTAACTCCTTATCTGCTTTTCTAATTCTAATAAGGCATTAATGCTCCTATCGGCCGACTCATTTTGTCCTTGCCCTAAGCCCGTCCTTTCTGTCGTTCGAATAACATCTCTCTCGTCCCTCTAGCCGGTGGAGCTTATTCCTTCTTTAGCATAGAGGTTGCCACCCTATCCCTCTCCCTATTGTCTCGTACCAAAGCTCCTATCTAAGAGCATATTCAAATGTTATGAACTCAGAACTCTCGTTTGACTTTACCGCAACATCAGCTCTTTGAATGAGACTCTGCAACTGTTTTGCTTAGTCGAGCGTCTTTGACCTTTCCCGGCTTTGATTCAGAATAATGCTTTGTATAGTGCTACTAAGAGGCCTTTCCTTTCAAGTCTTTCTCTTTCAAGTAAGCTAGTTTTTGCTCCTCAAGCAAGTCAGTGGTTTTCAGCTTAAGCAGGGAGCTCCGCCCACCAGTAAGTACTATGGTGCTCTTCTTTCTTTGAAAGAATGTTTCCCCCCTAATGTCTCTACTGAAGAGAACTGGAAATAAGTCTTTAAAAGAACTTAAGCTCTTCCTTTTCTGGGGTTGGGGTTATCCTCCTTTCAGTACTTTCTTTCTTTGACCTATCTCCCCTACTCTACTCGCACTGCTTCTTTCCACTCCAATATCTTATTTTCTTAGTCTTGTTCTCGTCTCTATCTCTTAGGTCAAGCATCTTCGGGCGAGCTTCTGCTTTCTATTCTTTATCTCTCTCAGCAGCAAGACCATAAAATAGGAGAACCACTAGATCCGCTGCAATCCCAGTTGCTGTTAACTCAACAAAGAATCTATTTTGTTTGCTTTGGTGCTTTCTTTTATGCCCTTCCTCGGGATATTACCACCAAATCGGATATCGTGATCTTGGATCTAGGTACTTGACTTCTCCCTCTTCCTATGTATGGGGCGAGTAGCCTAGCCCATCTCCTCAGACCAAACTGAGTTGAATTACCAATCCTTTGAGCCGCTTCGCTCCTTGGGATGCATTACCTTAGGGAATCTCGAAAAACGAAGATTAGTATGAAACTAGAGCCATCTCCTTTTTGCTGGGGAATCTCCTTTGGTTGATTATCTGGTTTCAGAATATTCATTTCAAAACCTTTTTATCTCATGCTCATTTGTCTAAACTCCGGTTGTCTAGCTTTGGCTTATGCCATTACTACTAAACCCGATTCTTCTCTCTATCCGGATCCTTTTTTTGTGACTTCTTTATTTGAATGACTCCCTTCCCTACCGGTGATGATGTTGATGATCGATATTTTCTTTCACAGTTCCACTCCGGGACTGCTTTCCTTGCCTTTCCTGCATTACCGGATTGATTGCTTTTATACAGTAACCTATATTCCTGCAGCTGCAAAAGAATTAGGAGCAGCCTCCTTTTGAAGTAGATCTGGTCTAGTTAAATTCTTTCGATCTATCGTCAAAGTAAAGCTAGAAACCTCTCCTACAGCCCATGGTAAGGGAAATCTGAAGATTAGGCTAGGCTACTACTAAGACTGATTTAGTTGAGCGAAACGACTGCTTGGTCAAGCCAAAACTATCCTCTCACTTTCCCAGCTATTCTTTGCCCCTCCTTTTGTCTTAGTCGATTCCCTCCTCATCTCAAAGTCTCTGGCATTCTCGTCGGTGAATACGTTTTTTACTACAAATGCTAGGGGTCCTTCTTCTTTAGTATAGTACGTTTATGCTTCTGTAGATTCCGGGTTGAATGAAGAATTTATTTTAGTAGATCTCTAGGTTATGTATAGTATGCCAGGGTAATATATGATCTAAGTGTTGTTTGAGCCTCCTGTTGATGTAAGCCCACAGCGTTGCTATCACCCAACTCTGAGTTCGTGAATGTGTTGTTAAAAATGCATTAGAATAAATATTTCCGGTATATTGATTGAGCATGGTAGTGGTAGGTTGTTGGCGATGAGTACGAGAGGTACAGTACTTTTTTTTTGGAAGATCCTAGCATCCTTGGAGAAAAGTTTACACTCTTTTCCAGAAAGGATTTTTAGTAGACTTTTAGCCGATGAGGAGAGCTCAGTGGGAGTTGGAGCACCACTCTCAGCTTCTGTCAGATCGAAATCATCGAAAAGCCATAGGTCGGAGTGATCATAGTGAAGTAAGTCTATCCAGAACTGGAAAATCCTAATTGCCTTGGAAAGAAAGTGAAAGAGAAGATTTTTGTGTTGGTGGAACCGTACGAGAAGAGTTGCTTGGTTTTGATGGGTCTCTGATAGCAAATTTGGAAACTGATCCAATCCAGGAGAGGAGTCCGTCTTTTTTTTTTCCTTCAATTCCCCCGCGCCGCGTGGTATTCCTTTTCATTCCATGGATCATAAGCCACTATTCGTTTGATAGCGGAAGTCTTCATTTGCTTTACCACTTGTAAATCCTCATAGACTGTTCTAACAAAGGTTATGGTATGCGGCTTCACTTCTGTTAAGGTTCATTGGTCTTATGGCCAGGCATATTACTAATAGATTCTTTTACCTGCAACGGTCGAGCAACCGCTACATTTCTTGTATACAGTTCCTGGCAGGTGCTTTTGTGGTTCTTCACTCCAGCCCTGAAGTATTCTGTGAGCCCCTTTTGTTTAACCTGGGCCCTTATTCAAGGAACTTTTCTGAAAAGAAAAAAAAAGCAAAAACGCATCTTTTGTCGAGCAAAGGCTCCACCTCATGTTGGGTTAAGCGCTTAGTGGAACCCAATTTATGCATTTGTAGTCTAGGGTGTTGCTTGGCATTGGGCTTTGGTTAAGCCTATATCCATTTCAGAATAGGATCTTTTATGTAGCCCAACTCTTTGAATTTGGATAGATCCGGAGGACAAGACCTTGGCCTTCTTGCATAGACTTGGGCTTGCTTTTATGATGGGTAGGCTTGTCGTGCTTTTGCCCCCATATCTAATAAAGGGGCTTCATTTTCAGGGTTTCAGAGATAAGATAGTGAGGCTTTGCCTATACGAAGAATAGGCCTTCCCTATAGTACTGGGGCTACTAGGCAATCAGACTTTTCCCACTACCGGGACGACTATTTACTTCCTTACTAAAGGACTTAATAATCCAGGGAGGAAGCTAGTCTAGAGAGAAGCAGAAAATCAAATAAGTAAGGTATAGAGCACCCTACATACCTTGCTCAGAGAGAGCAAAGACAAGTGCTGTTGAGGTACCGGTTCAACCAAGTGCCCAAGTAGCAACAATAACTTAAATACTGCGGAAGACATATATTTCACCCGTGCCCAGAAAAGAATCTGACATTAAGTCCAAAGATCTAGGGTAGGGATGATTGACACGTTGATGTTAGTACCCCTTAAATGATATGGTAGGTTCATATGTTTTTGTGAAAGCTCGGCTCCTGTTATTGCTAATGTCCAGTCATCCACATTTGAATTCCTTGGAAAAGAAGGATAACTTCTTGTTGGCTGGGAGCGAACGGTAAGTCCATTAGTTCGATGATTCTTCTTCGCTTAGAAGGCTTGTTCAATAAATCTCCTAAACAAACAGTATGAATTTCCTAATCAAACGACCTAACTTATTGTTTTGTTCATGCTCTAAGGAAGTGACTTGTTCTGCCTCTGCTGTTCTTGTTTATGACTCTACTGCTATTGATTAATCCACTGGGATTGGAATGTTTGACTTGCTTTCAAAGCCTTTCTAGGCTAACTTTTAACTAAGTCAACTCCCAACAACAGCTAGCGAAGAAACTGTAGGGATTAAGGCAGCGAAGACTTGAGGGTAGGCAACTCAATAGAATAATTAAGCATACTGGCTTAATTAGAAGACTTGATTTAGAAGTCTGATTTGTTTTACAATACGGGAATGAATCGCATATGTTGGTTGAGAATTACTCAGGAATTAATTAATAGTTACTTTTCCAGGTTCAAGGGGGCTACTCTTCTTTTTTGTCAATCGAGCGGCTTTCCCTCATTCCACTCGTCCAGCCTCTTCGCGAACTTGTACAATCGATGCCACAAAGATTGTCAACTCTATTATCGAAGAAATAAGGAAACGAGCGACGATTTGGCACCAGATATCCGGAGGTGTGGAAAGAGCAGCGGTGAGAAGCGGAAAAACCATCAAAAAACGACGATTGTTCGTGAAGGTTTCTAGAGAAGGACCCCTTGGTTCGGGCAAACAGATCACAATTACAAGTACTTGAGAGCATACCGATGGAATGAACGAAATAAAAGACAGTTAGCATAATATGGTCATAGATCTTAGGTTGTAACTTGATCATGAGCGAATTTGTTGATGTTGCACCGACGAAGTATAGAAAGTACCAAACATTGGGAACTACCCGGGGAAGAGTTAGGAACAGGAACAAGGAGAAGCGAGAACCACTTAAATAGCGGAATCGATTGTATTTCCTCCTTTGTTCCCTATAGCAACTGGGGATCAAAAAGCACCAAATTTGATGACTTATTAAGGGAAAGACGAAGTAAGAACATGCTATTGAAGACGTTGCATGAGTACCTTATTGAGAAGTCTTCCAATTGATTTTTGATCCAAAGTACTTGAGAGAAGCATCTAGCAACAGATACATACCAAGAGATCAAAGATTCTCCCAATAGTTGACATGTACCACCAGTACTCTTTCTATCAATCTTATCACCAGCATAATCAGCATCACAGTATGCAATTACATCAAAATGAGTATTTTTCTTGTAGAACAAGCCAATGCTTGTAGTTCCACCTAAGTATCTGAAGATTCTTTTCACAGCAGTAAGATGAGATTCCTTTGGAGAAACTTGAAATCTAGCACATAGGCCAACTGAGAACACAATATCTGGTCTACTAGCAGTTAGATACAATAATAACCCTATCATACCTCTGTATTCTTTTTCAGATATTGGTTTTCCCTCTTCATCCTTCTCAACTTGCATGGAAGGATGCACAGGAGTTTCCATTGCTTTAGCTTCATTAATCTTGTATTTCTTGAGAAGGTCTTTAATATATTTTTCTTGAGAAATGAAGATGTGGATATCTTGTGTTGCAGGTTAAGTTTTGATGATAAAGTGATATAAGACAAAGTGACAAATGGAACTCCAAGGCACAACGAACTCAAGAAGTAAGTCTGTTTCAGGGTAGTCGCTAGGAAGTTGGGTCGTGTATTAGGAATGAAATGTAAACCGCTTTTGAGGATCGACTCAAATCACTCAACACACTAGCACTCACACAAACAAACCTAACGTATGTTATCGAATTGAGAAAAGCATGTTAAATAGGTTAGGCACTTGTTGTTTTTGTAATTTTAGATTCATGGCTTAATGTTTTAAAAGAAATTGTTTTTGAAGTAAAGAATTGATTCTTGTTTTGGTACTTTAAAGCTAGAAATTGATTTCACTCTTATATTTAAGCTAGAAATCGATTTCTTTCATATTAGTTTAGCTGAAAATCGATTTCATTCATGTTGTTAAAGATAGAAATCGATTTGTGTCTTAATTGGTTTTAAAATGGAAGTTGTTTTGGAAAGAAAACAATCGATTGATGACTTGTTGTTTTTGAAGTGTAAAATCGATTTCTTTCTTGTTTTTAGAGTTAGAAATTGATTTCATTATTGCTTTTTGAAGCTATAAATCGATTTCACACTTGATGTTTTTAAAAGGAGCTTGTTTTGGAAAGAAAGCAATCGATTGATGACTTGGTGTTTTGAAAGAACAAAATCGATTCATAGCCTCCTATTTGAAAGAAGAAAATCGATTTCATGCTTCCTCTTTGAAACAAAACAATCGATTTGTGACTTCATTCTTCAAAGAAGAAAATCGATTCCTCACTTGTTTTTGTGAACTTGTTTTTTAAAGCTAGGAATCGATTATCCACTTACCTCTTTGAGCACCAAAATCGATTCTTCTCTTCTCTAAGTTAAGCAAACAATCGATTTCTTCTACTATGTTTTAAAGGACAACAATCGATTGTCCACTTATCACAATAGAGTTAAAAAGTGTTTCAACGGTCATATTTTTACAAACTCTATAAATAGAAGTTAAGGTTTCACGATTCAACGACAACCTACGCATAACAAAGAACAAATCAAACCCTATTACACAAATACACTTGCTCTCCACTATTTCTATCAATTTGAGTTGATCTCTCACAAGGGTTAGGTTGGATTCTTCAAGTTGTTGCATTCGCCTTCTTAGAGGTATTTCTGTTTATTGTAATTTCTTCAATTCCTGTTATTTGGTTTTACTAGAGAGTGGGGAATCTCTCTAGGGTTTTGACTGTAACAAGGGTGGGGTATCTCTTGTATGTCAATTGGTTGTACTAGGGAGTGAGGTATCTCTCTAGGGTTTTTGATTGTAATAAGGGAGGGGTATCTCTTGTTGTAATTGTTGTTGAGGGCTCTTGCACAAGGTGGGGTATCCTAGGTGAAGAGCGCCTGAGTTTGTAAGGGTTTTAAAGCACCCAGTTGAAAGCTTTGATTTGATAGTGAAAAATCTCACAAAGGGTTGTGAGGACTGGACGTAGGTCACTGGGAGGTGACCGAACCAGTATAAATCTCGTGCGTGCTTTACTGTTCTATATTCTAATTCGTTCATTTCATAAACCTGCGCGAAAATTAATTTAAGTCGTTAAAAAGGGGAAAAGTTTTTTAAAGTCTCAATTCACCCCCCTCTTGAGACTGAAGCCACTTGGTAACAGAAGATGCCTTCATCAAGTTTCTTTATTTGTAAACCAAGAAAGAATCTTAACTCACCCATCATACTCATTTCAAAATCACTTTTCATGAAATTTCCAAAATATTTGCATAGCATTTCATTTGTTGATCCAAAAATGATATCATCCACATATATTTGCACAGTCAACAAATCCTTTTCAAGAGATTTTTTAAATAGAGTTGTGTCGATGTTTCCTCTTGAGAAGTTATTTTTGATCAAGAAGTTACTCAACCTTTCATACCAAGCTCTAGGAGCTTGCTTTAGCCCATAGAGAGCTTTAGTAAGTTTGAAAACATGATTAGGTTTTCTTTGATCAGCAACATCAGGAGGTTGATTGACATTGTGGATATCTTGTGTTGCAGGTTAAGTTTTGATGATGAAGTAATCTAAGACAATGTGACAAATGGAACTCCAAGGCACAACCAACTCAAGAAGTAAGTGTGTCAAGGGTAGTAGTCCCTAGGAAGTTGGGTCGTGTCTTAGGAATGAATTGTAAACCGCTTTTGAATATAGGCTCAAATCACTAAACACACTAGCACTCACACAAATAGGACCTAACATATGTTTTCAATTGATAAATAGGTTAGGCACTTGTTTTTAAAAGAAATAGATTCATCGCTTAGTATTTTTAAAAGAAATTGTTTTGAAGTAAAGAAATCGATTTCATTCATATTGTTTAAGCAAATCGATTCATTCTCATTATTTAAGCCAAAAATCGATTTTCATTCATATTGTTTAAAGCTAGAAATCGATTTTCATATTGATGGTTTAAAAAGGAACTTGTTTTGGAAAGAAAATAATTGATTCATTACCTTGTTTATTTGAAGCAAAGAATCGATTATGCATATGTGTTTTAAAAGAACAAAATCGATTCATGGCTCTTATTTTTAAAGAAAAGAATTAATTATGCACTTCCTATTTTAAAGCCAACAATCGATTCTAATGACTTGTTTTTAAAAGAAATCGATTATTGCCTTCCTTGGTTTTGTGAAACTTTCCTATTTTTAAGCAAACAATCGATTCCCTTCTTATTTCTTAATTCCTTTTTTATTTCTTTAAGCAAACAATCGATTTCTCACCTACTCTATTTAAGCAAGAAATATATTTTCAACCTATTATTTTGGAAGCACAAAATCGATTTCTTAACTATGTTTTAAAGGACATTAATCGATTTTTCACTTATCTAACTCGAGTTAAAAATTGCTTCAACGGTCATATTTCTACAAACTCTATAAATAGGACCTAGGTTTCACATTTCAATTACAACCTACAATTCTAAAAAGCAGAACGTGAAGCTTCTCTCTGTCACAATCACTATTTCACGTTCTTCATCACTTTGAGCTGATCTCTCTCAAGGGTTAGGTTGGGAATCTTCAAGTTGTTCTATTCACCTTCTCAGAGGTATTTGTTATTTCATTGTAATTTCTTTTAATACTGTTAATTGGTATATACTAGAGAGTGGGGAATCTCTCTAGGGTTTTGATTGTAACAAGGGTGGGGTATCTCTTGTTTTCAATTGGTTGTACTAGGGAGTGGGGTATCTCTCTAGGGTTTTTGATTGTAACAAGGGTGGGGTATCTCTTGTTGTAATTGTTTTTAGGGCTCTTGCACAAGGTGGGGTATCCTTGGTGAAGAGTGCCTGTGTCTGTAAGGGTTTTAAAGCTCCCGGTTGAAAGCTTTGTTTTGATAGTGAAAATCTCACAAAGGGTTGTGAGGACTGGACGTAGGTCACTGGAAGGTGACCGAACCAGTATAAATCTTGTGCGTGCTTTACTATTCTATATTCTAATTCGTTCATTTCATAACTTCCTCATTTAAGAACACATTTAGAAAAGCTCTTTTCACATCCATTTGAAATAATTTGAAATTTTTGTAAGCAGCAAATGCAAGTAAAACTCTAATAGCTTCCAACCCGGCTATTGGAGCAAAGGTTTCATCACAGTCAATACCTTCTTGTTGGTTGTAACCTTGAGCAACAAGTCTTGCCTTGTTCCTCACCACCTTACCATTTTCATCTAGCTTATTTTTGAATACCCATTTGGTTCCTATGACTGACTGTTACTTTGGAGGTGAATAAAGATTCCATACTTCATTCTTTTCAAATTGTGTAAGTTCCTCAGTCATAGCTTCAATCCATGACTCATCTTTAATGGCTTCATTTATGATCTTAGGTTCAATGTCAGAGATGAGAGCCATTCCAGCAGCATTGTCTCTAAATGATGTTCTGGTTTTAACAGGATATGAAGTGGTACCAATGATTTGGTCTTGAGGATGGTGTATTACCATTCTCTAGCTCCTTGGTAGTTGAGAAGGTTGATCAGAAGCTTGAGTAGCTTCATTTGATTGTTGAGAAGATTGAGGAGTAGCATCAATTTCATCCTTCTCATGCCTGTTTTCCTTTTCTTGACCATCTTCTATGATCTCATTTATTTCATCAATATCAACTACTTCTTTAGCACTGTTAGCTTCATTAAAAATGACATGCATGCTTTCTTATATAGTTTGAATCCTAAGATTGTATACTCTATAAGCCTTAGAAGTTGTTGAATAACCAAGAAAAATTCCTTTGTCAGATTTTGAATCAAACTTTCCTAACTTGTCTTTGTTGTTTAATATAAAACAAGTGCATCCAAAGATACGAAAATAGGCAATGTTTTGCTTTCTGTTTTCCCAAATTTCATAGGAGGTTTTCTCTATTCACAATGTAGCATGAAGTAGGAATTGAAAAAATTGTGAGAAATACCATTTTCATCAAAGTAGTTTTGAAAAGAAAAGTTTTCAAATTCTCCCCCATGATCACTTCTTACAGACACAACAGTTGTTCCTTTTTCATTTTGTATTCTTTTGAGAAAGACTTTAAAAGACTCAAAAGCTTCATCTTTGTTTTTCAGAAACAATATCCAAGTGAATCTAGAGTATTCATCAACAATTACAATGCCATATCTCTTTACACTAAGGCCAGCAGTTTTAGTACGGCCAAACAAGTCAATGTGTAATAGTTCAAGTGGTTTTTGAGATGTGATCATATTCCTTGGTTTAAAACTAGATTTGACATGTTTACCATGAACACATGCTTCACACACTTTATCTTTTTCAAAATTTATTTTGGGCAGCCCTCTGACTAGTTCCTTTTTGGAAACCCTTGAGATGGTTTGCATGCTTGTGTGGCTTCCTCTTCTATGCCAAATCAATTTGTCATTTTCAGAAGACATAAGACAAGTTTCATGAGAAAGTTCATCAAGACATAGGCTATATAGATTTTTATTCCTAGATGGAGTGAATAATACTTTTCCAGATGAGATTTCTTTAATAAAACATTTATCAGATTTAAAAGATACTTTATGACCACTATCACATAATTGACTAATGCTTAGTAGATTATGCTTAAGCCTTCTACATACTGCACTTTTTTTATTTTAGGAGAAGAAGAGTTACCTATAGTACCTATACCTTTGACGCAAGCTTTGTCATCATTGCCAAAGACAACATACCCTCCATCTATTCTCCCAATAGGGAGAAATTTATCTTTTTCTCCTGTCATGTGCCTTGAGCATCCACTGTCCAATAACCACAGCTTCTTCTTGGATGCTAAGAGGCATTCCTGTTTCAGAGGTTAGTAAAGTTTTAGGTACCCAAAGTGTCTTGGGTCCTTCTTGATTAGTTTTCTTCCAATTGGAGATTTTCTTAGCTCTGGAACACACACAAATGTCATGACCATATTGTTAACAGTAAGTACATTTCAACCTTCTTGCTCTATTTCTTGAGCTAGATTGAGAGTCTTGTTCCACATGTTTTTCTAAACTTCCCTTTTTTAAAGAAGGTTTATTGTACATGTGTAATTCTTCATTTAACAAGAGGATTTTATTTTTGAGAAGGTTGTTCTGTATTTTAAGCTTTGAAAGAGCAGAGTTTGATTTTGCAACCAGTTCTTCTTTTATTTGTTGGTCTTGTTCACAAATCCTAGTTAGGTTGTATTGTAAGAGGTGAACTTTATCTAATAGGTATCTATTTTGTTTTTGATGTTCATCATTTTTTCTTGGCTTAAATACAGTTTTGGTCCCCCAAGTTTTACCAACTCACGATTTTGATCCCCCAAGTTTTAATTTCACGAATTTGATCCCCTAAGTTTCCGAATTTGTAAAATCAGGGTCCCCCACTAATTTGGTCAAAATTGATGCTGACCTGTCCACCACTTAAACTATGTGGCAGCCACGCTGGCATGCCAAAGTGGCTTTTTTGTATTATATTTTAACATTTTAACATTTTATATCCATTTTGATTCACTTTTTTTTAATTTCTAATTTCTTAAATATAATATAAATACATATAAACAAAATGTTAAAATAAAAATAGCAATTTTTAATATAAAAAAGCCACTTTGGCATGCCAGATTGGCTGCCACGTAATTTAAGCAGCGGACAGGTCAGCATCAATTTTGACCAGATTAGTGGGGGACCCTGATTTTACAAATTGGGAAACTTGGGGGATCAAATTCGTGAAATTAAAATTTGGGGGGATCAAAATCGTGAGTTGGTGAAACTTGGGAGACCAAAACTATATTTAAGCCTCGTTTCTTTTTGCATCATAGACTTGATTTTTGAACATAACACATTTTAGAACTAGTGTATTTGAATCAGTTAACAGATTTTCGAAAGCATATTCAATTCCTTTGCATTTAACACAAGAAGGTGGTTCAAAAGTGCTTACCTCTTCAATATCAGATTCTGCCATCATGCATGAGTTGGTTGATTCTTTGTCAGGTTCTGGATCAATGCTTTGATGATCTTGAGAAGGTTCTTCTATGTCTGCTATGAGACATAAATATGTTGTTTCTTCTTCTTTCTCTGATTTTGATCCTTCAGAGTCATCCCAAGAAGCTAGTTGAGCTTTTTTCTTAGGATAGAACCTTTTGTTGCCTCCTTTTAGTTTTGGGCAATCATTTTTGAAGTGTCCAGGTTTGTTGCATTCAAAACATACTGGAGGAATCTTGGTTAAGCTTTCTCCTTTTGTTGTATCCTTCTTGAAGAATGGTTTTCTATTATTCTTTTTGAATGTCCATCTTCTTAACCTTCTGGAGATTAAAGCTAACTCATCTTCTTCATCAGTATTCTCATCATTTTCATTACTTTCTCCGTTTGACTCATACTGTGCTTTGAGATCCACAGTTTGAGAAAGTTGAGGAGATTTTTGAGTAGCTTTGAGTGCAATGGTTTTTGCCTTTTTGGGATGCAATTCATCCATGATTTCTTGTTCATGAACCTTTAAGGATCCCAACAGATGTTCTATTTGGACAGTTGACAAATCTTTTGCTTCTGTTATAGCAGTCACCCACTCCACACTTTGGGCAAGCATCTCAGAAGCTTTCTGACTTCGGATTGATTTGTATAATTATTGCCAAGATAGTGTAGATCATTTGCTATAGTTGTGAATCTGCTAAACATTTCTTTGATTGTTTCTTGCTCTTCCATTTTGAATGTTTCAACTTGGTGGATGAGAAGGTTGATCTTAACTTCTTTAACTTGATCAGTTCCTTCATGAGCAATTTTTAATGTATCCCAGATCTCTTTGGCAGTTATTTTGCCAGCTACTTTGTCATACTCAGTTCTTCCTAATGCACATGTTAGATAAAATTTAGCTTTAGAGTTTAGAAGTACCATGCGCTTGTCAATAGTTGTCCAACTTTCTCTGGCTTTGGGAAGAGTTGTTCCATCATCAAAAGTTGTTGTAGGAGCAAAAGGTCCATCTTCAACAATTCCCCAGAGGTCAGTGTCTTGAGATTCTAGGAACAATCTCATTTGATCTTTCCATTAATAGTTGTGTTCACCAGGGAATCCAGGAGGTCTGTTTGCAGAAGCTCCTTCAGGGAGGATCATAACAGAGTTTGGATTGTTTATCACTTCTTCCAAGATCTTTCCGCTCACATTGTAGAGTGTGCTCAGCCTCTAAAGGTGAGCTCTAATGCCAATTGAAGTGACTAAGTTACACAAGAAAGGGGGGTTTGAATTGTGTACCCCTTTTTAAAATCTCTTCGAACATGCAACCTTCTTAACAGTTCATTCTCAAGCTTAACATGGAGAGAAGAAGGTTAGAGTTAGTTATGGAAACAAATTAATACCAGTACTATTTGTAAGATAAGTATAAACAATGCAAGAGAAGAGTAAGTTTAATGGTGCAGTGTGTATTTAAAACTGTCTGGAGAAGGTTTTGAAATCTAACCTTCTCATGGTTTAGAAAACAATGTTTAGTGTAATGCAATATCAATAACAGTTATGAAAAGCAATATAAAGAACACAGAGGAGTTTTAGAGGTTCACCCAACAATAGTTACTTCCTCTCTTCACATTCAAGTGAGTATTTCCACTATTCTCCAAATAGCTATTACACTTTGCTTTTAATCACACACAAAAGACTTACACAAATACTAGCTTCTGATCACACACAGAAGCCTAGCACACACCACTTTCTTTTGATCTCCACACAAAAGATAAGTGCTCTCTTACACAGCTTCACCAAGCTGGATTCACCCACTAACAAACTCTCTTCTAGTTTCCTAAAGGTTTCCCTTTTCTTTTCTCACCAAGACTCACCTCTCAATCTCGGTAGTTTGATGGAATGTTCACACAAACAATTACAACAATGGTTTTTGGGTTTTTGGGATATTTTAAGAGCTTGATACAAAGTAGATACACTCTAAACACAATGGTACTAACAAGCTAGTACACACTCAAGAAGATGATCCCAGATCTGAACTTGAAGAAGCTTTGAGTGTGGGATGAGAAGGTTGAATTGCTTCTAGAAGCTTGACTTTGTGAAGGTGGCAATTAACTCTCATGCTTATGAACTTCAGAGTGACTCCTTTAAATAGTTAAGGATGATGAGTATAACCATTAGAAACTTGTTGAGAGCCGTTGGGGATATCCATTGGTCCATAAGATTGAAGAAAGTACCAAAGATGACAGCCTTTGAACCTTCTCAAGTATGGCTTTATGCTTTATCTGAAGAGTTAAACTGTCTCCAGCTGGATATGTACTCCTCTAGTTGCCTTCTCAACAGCTATGGCATAGGTTGTATCCGTTGGCCAGCCTAGAACTCTTTTAAAGGAACCTTCTCAAGCTTCCTAGTAGGCACAAACACTTCAAACATAAAAGGGAAATAATCATGAATTTCCTTCTTTATTGCTTGAGACTTTTCACCATATTTAACACAAGATGTCATCATTTAATTCAGGTAAAACCATCCAAGAGAAGTTGATGTGTTTTGGTTGAACTTGATATGGTTTCCAGCAACCTTCTCAATATTCATTTAAGCTAGCTTCACATCAACCTTCTTCAAGCATGAACTTATGCTTCTAAGGTGTTTGTGAGTCAACCTTCTGTTGACTTTTGGTCAACCTTCTGTTGACTTTTTGGTCAACCTTCTATAGACTTGGTCAAACCTTCTGTTGACTTGGTTTAAGCTTCTTATGCTTAACCTTCTCACGGCTTTAACTACCCTTGAATAATACCAATTTGTTGAACCAAGGTAGAGCCTTATTTTTCTAAGTTAAGACACCTGTTATTATCACATGGAAAACATGTTAGATCACACTTCATTAGAAAACTTAAATCTTACTTGGTTTGTTATCATCAAAACATAGAATGAGATTCTTATTACAACATGGTGATCCCTGTAGGAGCGCCTCGGTTTCGATATCCTCACTCACGGTGGTCAATCAATATCTGAAAAGAACTACGACCAAACGGGCTACAATATTGATCCAATGTTTTCATCAAAGTGTACAATCAACCTGGTTCAAAAAAGATCACAAGGGTATCAGACCATGTTCATGCAGTGGGCGGCTCAAAGTCAATGACAACAACTATTTAAAATTCAAATTTGTGGGATCGAGCAATGTTGCTCCAGTCATTCTCAATCAATTCATATTTAAAATTTCACAGCTTCAATTATTGAGTATTGTCAGAAAAAATTTAGGGGAAAGACCACTGGTTCATGCTTTGAAATCGCTAATCAAAATCTAGATGAAGATAGTAGAGAGGGAAGGCCTGATGGCTCTGGAAGTCACTCAAACGCGTGGTTCTGAAATTTCTCATTCCTTCTAGGACTCAAACTTTTATCTCAATCTGTATTTTCGCTCGTGATTTGGATGTCTGTTCATATTATATTATCATGAAATCGCCAAGGCTCTAGGTTTCCGCTCAACTATGTCATCTTCAGAATAACCGATCCCAATCCCAATCAACAGCTCACATCATTGTCTTTCTCCTCAGTAGGATATCATCAGCGTGGAGCACATAGGGGGCTTCTATTGGAAGTCAATCCCCACGTCACTTCGACAACGAGTACCTGATCAGCATACCTAATGCAGTTCAACTCATATTCAAAGTCTGTGTTGAGGAGCGAGAAGTGTAAGTAAGGGACGAAATTGGGTAAGCTAGGGGGCAACAGGTTCAGACACAATACTCCAAGTTGTAGCCGAACTCACCTTCAACTTTTCGGACCTGATAGGCGACAACCTTTGTTCCTCTTCCCCAACAATGCGTGATGCAAGTTAAGGTTAAAGTCAATTTGTGTTACAAGAAAAGGGGTTTCAATTGTGACACTTTTTAAAAACTATTGTGACACAACCAAATTGGCTAAGAAGATATAAGTAATTGTTATAAAAAGGTATACACTTGAGAAGCTTTTGACTTCATGTATCTTCTTAGAAGCTCAGCTGTGTAAGAAGATACTTAAGTAAAAAAAATATAACTTGTATTTCTTATCTTCTTACGGTTGTGATGATGTTTATAAAAGATGTGCTTGGTTGAGAAGGGTTAAAGTGCCGTGTTTTTATAGAGAAACAGTGTAAGAAGATTTATCTTAAAATAATGAGAAACTTCTTAAAGCAATCTTTGCACAAGTATGCACAAAAGCTTTTCTTTTAAAACAAAGTGTTATTTCAAAGAAACTTTAAAGAAAACAGTAAGTAACACAGAGGAAGTATAGTGGTTCTCCCCAAACCGACCAGAGCTACTTTGTTGAGGCAAAACCCCTAAGTTATGTTTTGATGAGGAGAAATAATTTTGATAAGCTTCTTAAATGGGTACCTCAATTTTATATTTGTACCTATTCTTTTTTGTTAATTATTAAATTAATATTTTTATTATTATTATTATTATTATTATTATTATATTGAAATAAAGATAGTCTATAATCACTAGAATTAATTTATATAGACTTATACTAAGTATAGCTAAGTCAACATATATGAATAGATAGATAATAATTACATATATTATTACTCTATTTATTGAGTATACATAAGAAGCCATAATATATATATATATATATATATATATATATATATATATATATATATATATATATATATTAATAATACTAATTTCTTGAGTGATCTTTCAGACATGTACAAATCATTAAACCTCAAGAAGTACATTTGCTAGACATAAGCACACTATGAGAAGATAGTTTGAGCTTCTGAAAATATATGTAAAGCTCAGAGAGGTACTTAGAAGATAAGAATACTGAAACAACACTAGTTGGGCTTTATATGAATCAAGTGAACCTTTGGAAACAAAGTAGCTTTGATTGAGGACATAAAAACAAAGTGTAAGTGGCCAAGAAGATACCCTAGAAGACATTCATAAGGTATTTCAAAAGAACCTTTGCAACCTCTTCTCAATGGTCAAAAGACACATCAACAAATTCAATGTCCCTAGAAGAAGTGGTATAAGTCTTAGAAGCCATTGTAAAGGGAAATCATCAAAAACGAGCCTAGAAGCTCTCAACGGACACCTGCTGCAGTGTATGAATGCCTGCAGTGGACCTGGTTAGGCGCGAAAAGTATAACGGCTTCAATTCTCTTTATTCATATGTTTCAACGGCTCTTTTGGAGTAAATTTCCTATAAATGTATCATGGAGTGCCTGAGAAACCTCAAGAGAGGCTGCCCAAGAAATTGGTCAAGACATTAGAAACTTCTTAAGAGCGGCTGAGTAAGTGTATATTCTCTCCAAACACACTCACTGCAAATCAGCATCTCTAGAATCTATTTGAGTGTCTTTATAGCTTGGTGTCAACTAATATATGTGTTTTTGATTAAGCTATTTTTTCCCAATTCAGAACAAACATATATTGTATATGTGTACCTTCTAAACAATAAGAATTGGTTGCTGTATTGTTAAGGAAGAAAAGTCTATGAAATTTTTTTAGAGGTATTTTTCGAAGGTAGAAACTATTTCATTAAACCGTGGAATAGTTGCCACCAAAAGTGGGCTTTACATTATAGAAACTAAAGACATCGTTACAAGGATAACCAGTCCAAGACCTGGCTCCACAATGCCTACCTAAGCTTGCTAAATCATGAGCAGCTGAATTACAAGATCTGTTTACATGGCACACACTAATAGTGGGACTCCTACTTATAATAACATTACAATCGAAGACAATGAGTTCCAAATCAGCAATCATCAGGTCTTGAGCCACCAGGCATGCCTCTAAATTTCTCTTGACAGAATAAATGGTAGGCCGATTTGGCTGAATAAAATCCACTCTTCTCTTCATTCCAAACAAGCTTGTCAAGCAAGGTGGAGGTAGAGAGTGGAATGATGATGATCTACATAGCTTCTTCCTTATTGAAATTCCTAAGGATTTTTGCCGTATCCCATTGTCTGCTGTGAACCACCATGAGATCAGAAACCTTGCAGGTTTCAGGAACCTCTTCAGATAGCCTGCTGTGAGTAAAACAGGCTTGTTTTGGTAGCCAGATATCTTTCTTTCCACAAGTCCACAGTTGATAGGACAGTGCTAGGAAATTATCAGTGTTTGGCCAGTTTTTGGCTTGTAAGCTATTTGGAAAATTGTGATAAACCACACTTGGTGGGAGGAGTGGATGTAGGCCTTGACGATTACGGTGAACCACTATAAGTCTCTGTGTGTTCTTTACTATGTGTTTATTGCTTTCAGTCTTTACTGTTTTCCAAATAACATTAGATTCCTTGTAATGTTGTTCGGCCAAGAGCAGTTGCTAAATATGTTCCAAAGGTTAAGGCTACTAGTAATTAATCCTAATATTAAGGATGATGCTCCTGTTGTAAGTATTCCCGTGAATAAGGAAACTTTTAAAGGGGTCAATAATATTCCTTGGAACAATTAAGATCCTAATCCTTTAGTGGAATATGCTCAACCTTCTAAACCCCAACAAAATTTTCTTATGGAATTGATGCAACATAAGAAGAAAGGAGAAACCTCATCCAATGTGATTAAGGAAATTGACATGCAATCTAATGAAGATTTAGACTCTGTCCAATTTGAACATAACTCATTCGCTCTTGTGGCGAGCAGGCAAGTTCTGGTCACTCCAATAGCAACATCTGATATCAATAATGGCTGTAATATTGAAAGCCTGTTGTCCATTCTGAGATCATGGTAGTTAATGATATGCATATTACTAGTCGGCTGTGGTGCGTTTCTAGCAATGATTCTGACGTGGACCAGATTTTTGAATCAGGAGATTCTCATGATGTGTCTTCTAAGTATTTGGAAAATAATAATAACAAAGAGAAGTTCACATAGGTTTTGTCTAAATATCAGAAGAAGAAGAAAGATGAGAAAGAAACGACGAAAAATTCAAAAGAAGGTAGGTTAAAGATTCTATATTGGAATGTCAGGGGCATTGGTAATTCTGACACACTAGAGTTGTGTTAAAAAAGTTTTGTCAATTACATAAGCCGGATTTTTTGTTTATTTATAAGCCTTGGGTTGGTATAGATCAAATTCCCTCCAATTTTTTCTCTAAGTTAAATATCAAGTTGTTTGCTGAAAATAATAGAGGGTCTTTGTCTTCTAATCTTTGGTGATTCTGCACCGATGTTTATAGTCTTACTGTTATCTCATTTACTAGCCAACATGTGGCTTTCTCTATAGTTGTGGAAAATCAATCATTATATTTCTTTGCTGTTTATGCGACCTCTTCCTCTTACATTGCCAGATGTCATTTATGGAGGGATTTTACTAACTTGCAATGGGATCATTTTGGTCCTTGGGGTTTTATTGGTGATTTTAATGCAATTTTGAGTGTTCATGAGTACAGAGGTAAGGGGCTCCCTTTTGCTATTTCCTATGATGATTTCTCTTCTGGGTCAGAGGTGAATCATTTGATCCATATTCCTACGAGAAGAGACGTGATAGATCCATTTGTGACGAGGCTTGGCTCAATTTTTGGGACATTGTTGACTTTTGTACTCTTACCAGAAGTATGTCTGATCATTTTCCTCTTCTTTTCCTATTGAAAAACGAGACTTCTCAGAAACATTCTTCTTTTAAGGTAATGAAAAAGTGGGCTCAACACTCTGACTATTAGAGGGTTGTCTCTGAGGCTTGGCAAACTCTTATCGTTGGTTGTCACATGCATGTCTTATCCCAAAAGTTGAAAAACATTAATGGTAAGCTTAAAGACAGGAATACTACTATTTTTGGTAAAGCTTTCGCTAACGTCAAGGAAGCTTTAGCCAAGCTTGATAATATCTAGGAGCAGATCGCTATGAAGTCAATGAGTGTCTCAAGGAAGGGGAGTTGGAATTGTGACATTTTTAAAAATTAACCTGAAACAATATAAACAGCCTCACAAGTATTGTTAGACATTGTGTATGTAAATGCAAAGTTGAGAAGGTGAGTGAAAACAGTCTTCTCAACTATGATAGTGAGTTGAGAATGGTGAGATGAATTTGTCTTCTCAACTATGGTTCTGAGTTGAGAAGGGTCAGTTGAAACTGTAACACCCAAAGTAATTTGTTTTACATTCACCTCAACTTGAAAAATTTTGTCCTCAAAATTGTTCAAGTCTCACCCGTGTGCTAAGCACAGAATTAAAGTTCGTTGATCACTCGACTATATATAGGCTTCCACTAAAAATACATGTATTCGTGTATAAGTCCTATTCAAGAAATTCAAATCATTATGTGTCAACTACCGGATTGAACAAGGTTTGGGTTGGTCTCTCAAGCCGAGTAAGAATTACAAAACAATCTTTGGTTAAAACTTTTCCGGAAAATTTTATGCTAGAGAGGAGAAAGTTTATAAAATGTCAAAATTTGATAGTGGTCTTGTGGTTCTTACCCAGATCGGACTCTCTACTCACCCCAACTTAAGTCAATCGATATCCAAAGCAATATTCAAGGCCTAAGAAAGCTGTGAGACAACAACAGGAAAGTAGAAAGTTCATATCCTTGGGCAAGCTATGTACCTATAATACCAATGTTATCTAGTCCGATAGGACTGAAAATGACTCGAAAATTACTGAAGCGAAGACTATCCGACGATTCAAACAATACTAAGATGCACCCCGAACATGCAACTCACATAACTTTATGAATTGGGAAAACAAGGTTATAAAGATAGGATTTTATAACTCGAAGGGTTAGGTTATGCAACAAAGATTGACGAAGGCACTTTCAGAACTTTAACTGACAACTCAACTTAAATCAATATTGATACACATGGATGGATATAACTATCTTATGCATGCCAAGGGTAAATGTAAAACAATCTAATCGTGAGAAAACAATACCTTTTGGAAAGCATCCCAAGGTACACCAAGAAATAAAACATTAAAGAGGATGTAATAAATTGGAAGGAAAACCAACGGGAATTTCGTAAGACCTTACCAACAACAAATTTTAAAAACACCCAAATCGGCTCGGAGGAGGCTAATGTGAAAAAACTAAAGAATAAATTGTGGGAAACTGAGTCATAACTATGCGACAACTTAATGAAGAAGGATTTTGGTTATTTTGAAATAAGTTCATGAGTGTCGAAATCGATTAAATCACTTCAAATAAAAGTCATGAGGTCAAGCCTTGTTTTGTAGAAGGAAAATGATAATCTCTGGTTGTAAGAAATTTTGAAATAAACAAGGCTGAAAATAATTAGAAAGTTAGGGAAATCATGTCTTCGACTACTTTTACAACACTTACGATTAAATGGTAGTTAGATTGAGTTATAGGGATCCTTAGGATGAGTTGAAGCACAATTCACAATCCATTTGCGATCATAGATCTTTTCGGTAGCTTTCCATTGTATCACTGAACTCAAAAATCGGAGTCCTAGATCAAAGGTTACAATCAAAACAGGGTGGAAAGCTATCGAAAATCACATCGTGTTTAAAAAATCAAGCTTTAGTGCCCTCTACTCCATTCTAAGTATCGTTAACTCATCCCAACTGTTAAGTAATGCAAAACTTCAAAAGTGTGTAGCCTTGACACATGGAAATGTATGCAGTGAGACCATCTCTTCGATTAGATCAAACAACCAATGAAATGTGGAACATTAAACATTGTAAACACACTGCAGCAATTCTCACACGTCATACAATTCCAACTAATCATGAAAACGTGTGAATTTCTCAACATTCAACACATTAAACCAGAAACAGTCAGCACACAATCATTCAGACATTAAGGTAACATTCATGGGCAAGCTCACATTCAAATACAATCAAATCTCACACTGTCATGCAGTTACACATAAATCACTCCTAAGTTATACATGTCACACTACATTAGAACCCAACTGAATATCCCTTACAAAACATATTTAAAGAAGGCCTGTCGTATTCTAAACTTGACTCATTACAGACAGCTCATTTCCACCTCGTTTACCCAAAGGTTTCAAATCAACATGCATTACTGATATCATAGCAATTTGAAATCATTACACATTACTATTTAAGAAAACAGATTTTGGGAGTCATAATCAAGTTTATACCGTAACAATCAAATGAATTCCAAATATATTATTACTCAAGGCTCGGAACATACGAAAACGAGAAGTAATGAAACTCATATCATGTTCATGGAACAATTCAAATGGAAGCACTGAAATATCAAAATCTCAAGTAACAAAATGGAAACGTCCACTACAAAACATTCCACAAGTGCCTCAATTGCAAACACAATTAATCCTCAAAATCAATTAAGCATAATTACCCACATTCACAAGTATCTCAAGCAAACAGTCATTTCGCAAAAAATCTTAGCACATAAGCTCACCCTAAAAGAGAGATATCGTGTTTTGAACCAATTCACGAATTAAAAAGTTCACCTCAAAATCCATATCGTTAACCTCAAACCTATAAGGAACCATGACAGATGACATCTTGCAACTAATACACGGAAAAGGGAAAACTTATCACGCTCTTACTTAACTGACCTCTAAACTAGTCTAGACATATGCGTAAGACTAACTTGATATCTAAAGGTGTAAGAAAAGCTCTTGGCAATCGGGGTATTACCTAAATGACATGGAAACCACTAGCAAACATTCAGGTTTACCGAGTATCAAACAAACCTAGCTATTGTGGGGTTTGGCCCAACGAAAGCGTGATACCCTACCATGGAACAAATCTTAGGATTTATTAAACAACATGACAATGGCTACGAAAGATTTCTAAGGTTTGATGTGTATATGAGGGATAAAATAGGATATTAGCAATGACAGGCATAACCTAGCCATTCCTAATATCACGGCCATGACAGAGAAACTCTGTGCCAAGGATGGTATACATTATTGGCATAGAGAAATATTGTAGGTGTCACAATGTGAACTAGCAAGAGTCTGATAACAACACAAAGACTTCAAAAAGGTACATGTGATGAAAGAATACTTTGTGTAAGGGAATGCAGGTGCTATAGGCACATATTAGTGTTAAAGGAGACACACTAGGGAATATCAAGAAATTGGCAGTAACAAGAAAGCTTCAAAAGGATCTATGACTCTAAGGTAACTGGGGTGGAATACGAGAAACTTGGATAACCAAATGGTAATAACTACGCAGGAAAAAGGTCATGGATCAATGCGACATATTTGTTCAATGTCTAAAAGGTTACTGAAAACTGGATTTGTACTCGAGGAAAACTCACTGTGAAGATGGACAACCCTATGAGACCGACACCATCTATAAGGGAACTTCCTAGTAAGGTTACTCCTAGACCGAAGACCTCAAAACTTTGCGGTGACTCCACGGAAAAGGGATTCTAATGACCAAGTTGCTACTCATAAAACCGGATGCCCGACACTCTGTAGAGCCATCTGTTGCAGCCCTTTGCTTCTGCTACACACTCTGATTAAAGGAGGCTGGGGATCCTAGGATTTAGGGTTTTTGATGTTTTTGGGGCTGTGGTAATCACTTATCGTTATTCTCAGTGCTTTGAATGATACTTCGAGATGATCAAGCTTGAGGCTCAACGAAATGCACTGGGAGGTTTCAACAACTGATCGTCAAAGTTCCTAACTGACTCGATCTATCTATTCTATTGATCGCATAAACTCTAAGTCCAACAGGGGCAACCTGGCTCTGATACCAAAATGTACGTAACATCCCAAATTTGTAGTCGACAATACAAACTCGAGATATTACTCTTTAGTCTTTCAGAGATGCACTTTTGTGGATTGAAAGTACATAATTGATAAAATCAACTATAAATAACTGGAATGATCAAAAACTTTATAAACTTCATGGTTTAATACATAAAAAAAAATACTGACGATCATCCAACCTAGTCATTAAATACGTAACGCAATCCATAGTGCATAAGACCCTAAAACAATGGTCGTATGTAACGTAACTGATACTTATACAATACATCATGATCCTCAACATGAATATTAGCAATTATGTGCTAATCTTCTCAATCTGATAATCCTCATGCCATAAGGCGCTTAGACTTGCCCGAAACTGTTTTATACTTTAACTGTGAATCCTAAAAAACAACATCAATGAGGGGTTAGATTACATAATCTCAGTGAGTTCTCGTGACCCCTTACCATAATACTCCCTAGGCTATATTGATTAAAATTGAACCTAGAGAGTATTATGATGCTTCTTATCACGACCCTTCTGATCACGACTTGACTCTTATCATCATGACCCTTCTGATCTTGACCCTTCTTGTCATGAAGCTTCTCAACTTGACTCTGTTACCAAGTGGCTTCAGTCTCAAGAGGGGGGGTGAATTGAGATTTTTGAAAACAGTTCCCCTTTTAACGACTTAGTTTGATTTTCGCGCAGGTTTATGAAATAAAGGAATTAGAACGTAAAATAATAATGAACACGCGAGATTTATACTGGTTCGGTCACCTCCCAGTGACCTATATCAAAACAAAGCTTTCAATCGGGTGCTTTAAAACCCTTACAGACGCAGGCGCTCTTCACCTAAGATACCCCACCTAGTGCAAGAGCCCTTAACAACAATTACAACAAGAGATACCCTACCCTTGTTACAATCAGAAACCCTAGAGAGATACCCCACTCTCTAGTAAAAAACCCAATAGTATTACAAGAAATTTCAATAACAATGAAATAACAAATACCTCTGAGAAGGTGAATATGACAACTTGAAGATCCTCAACCTAACCCTTGAGAGAGATCAGCTCAAAGTGATGAAGAACATGAAATAGGATTGTGAAAGTGAGAAGTTTCGCGATCTGCGTTTTAGAATTTTAGGTTGTGTGTTGATCGTGAAACCTAGGGTTCTATTTATAGAGATAGGAAAAATATGACCGTTGAAGCAATTTGTGTTATAAGTGACTAATCGATTTATGGCTTGCAAAACATAAGATGATAATCGATTAGTTGCTTTAAAGAAAATAGCTCCATAAGTGAATAATCGATTATATGCTTAAATAAAGAAGGATAATAATCGATTATGTGCTTGACAAAAGGTGCAGTGTTGAAATCGATTTTGTACTTCACAAATACAGGTAGCAAATCGATTTCGTGCCTGTAGAAATAGGTGAGTAATCAATTATCTCTTTTAGAGAACAAGTGATGAATCGATTGCTAGCTTGAAAATAGGAATAAGGTGAATCGATTACTAGCTTGAAAATCAGGAGGATAATCGATTCTTTGCTTTATAAAACAAGTAGGGAATCGATTCATTGCTTCCAAAAACAATTCCTTTAGTATTTTAATCGATTAATAGCTTTGGCAAAAGGAGGATAATCGATTTTTATCTTTAAAAAATAAGGAGGGAAGAATCGATTATATGCTCGAAAATAGGAATGAGAAAAAAGATTATTTGTTTTATAAAATGAGTCAATAATAGATTCATTGTTTCCAAAGGCAAGTACTTTAAGATATTAATCGATTAATGGCTTTAAGTAATGAGAATGAAATCGATTTTTGGCTTAAACAATTTCTTTACTTCAAAAACAATTTCTTTTAAAAACATTAAGCCATGAGTCTATTTCTTTAAAAAACAACAAGTACCTAACCTATTTATCAATTGAAAAACATATGTTAGGTTCATTTGTGTGAGTGATATTTTGTTTTGTGATTTGAGCCGATTCTCAGAAGCGGTTTACAATTCATTCCTAAGACACGACCCAACTTCCTAGGGACTACTACCCTTGACACACTTACTTCTTGAGTTGGTTGTGCCTTGGAGTTCCATTTGTCACTTTGTCTTAGATTACTTCATCATCAAAACTTCACCTGCAACACAAGATATCCACATTCTCCCCCTTTTTGGTGATGACAAAATTTTAATTCATCTCAAGTGTGGGAGGTTAGTTCATCAAGCAAAACAATGCACTAATATTAAAAGGACTCCCCCTTACTTGATGCTCCCCCTATCTAAATGCAAAGTGACAATCCTATAATTCTCCCCCTTTTTGTCATGATCAAAAGGGTAAACGTGAGACGTAGTTAGCGAGTCGATTGAGTACAGCTAAGAAAGATAAATAGACAATTACAATAGAAGACATATCACCAAAAAAAAATTCTTAGAAAAATCATTTGAATCCTTTTTGAAACACTTGAATAACTCACATTTCGTTCAAATAGATGATGAATCAATGATTCCTAGTTCTCTTCGAATTTAGAAGAAGCTTTCTTTTTGCAATGGTTTTGTGAAAATGTCAGCTAGCTGTTTTGACGACTCAACGAACTCAATCACACAATCGCCTTTCTGAACATGATCTCTAAGAAAATGGTGTCTAATCTCTATATGCTTAGTCCTAGAGTGTTGAACGGGGTTCTTTGTAAGATTAATTGTGCTTGTGTTGTCGCATTTAATCGGAATGTGATCTAATTCTACACCTTAGTCAAGAAGTTGTTGCTTCATCCAGAGGATTTGTGCGCAGCAACTTCCTGCTGCAACATATTCCACTTCAGCAGTTGACAGTGCGACACTGACTTGTTTCTTACTATGCCATGAAACTGATGCACTACCTAAGATGTGACATGTTCCACTAGTGCTTTTCCTATCAAGTTTACAACCTGCAAAATCAGAGTCGGAGTATCCGACAAGACTACATGTGGCGCCCTTGGGATACCACAAACCAACATTTTGTGTTCCTACGAGATATCTCATGATTCTCTTGACTGCTACTAGATGTGACTCTTTTGGATTTGCTTGATATCTAGCACACATACAAACACTAAACATGATATCCGGTCTACTAGCAGTTAAATAGAGTAGTGAGCCAATCATACCTCGATATTTGCTTAGTTCTACCGGATTACCTTCTTCATCCTTGTCTAAGTAGCATGAAGTGCTCATCGGAGTTGTCATTTCTTTTGTCTTGTCCATTTCAAATCTCTTGAGAAGTTCTTTGCACTATTTTGTTTGAGATATGAAGATGCCGTTCTTGGTTTTCTTTATTTGAAGCTCGAGAAAGAAGTTGAGTTCTCCCATCATCGACATTTCAAACTCGTTCTGCATAATACTAGAAAATTCTTTGCAAAGCAATTCATTAGTAGCACCGAATATAATATCATCCACATAGATTTGTACAAGTAAGATGTCATCTTTTGACTTCTTTATAAATAGTGTATTGTCAACTTTCCCTCTTTGAAAATCATGATTGAGTAGGAATTTGCGCAATCTTTCATACCAAGCTCTTGGAGCTTGCTTCAGACCATAAAGAGCCTTTTTGAGTTTAAAAACATGATCTGGTTTTTCATAATTTTCAAAGCCAGGTGGTTGTTCAACATACACTTCTTCTTGAATAAAGTCATTCAAAAACGCACTTTTGACATCCATTTGATATAGTTTAAAATCCATAATTGATGCAAATGCAAGGAGCATGCGAATAGCTTCTAGTCTAGCTACGGGTGCATATGTTTCATCATAGTCTATTCCTTCTTCTTGATTATAACCCTTAGCTACTAGTCTAGCTTTGTTTCTAACAATTATGCCCGATTCATCTAGTTTGTTCCTAAACACCCATTTTGTGCCTATTATTTGATGATTGTCAGGCCTAGGGACAAGATCCCATACTTCACTTCTTTCAAACTGATTTAACTCTTCTTGCATAGCAATGGTCCAATGTTCATCTTCTCTAGCCTCATCTAGATTTTTAGGTTCAATTTGAGATACAAAAGCTATATGATTACATGCATTTCTAAGAGAGTTTCGAGTAGTTACCCCTTTTGATACATCACCGATAATATTTTCAATTGAGTGGTGCCTTGGGATTCTCCATTCCTTTGGTAACTCATTGCTCGATTCCTCTTCATTTCTTTGTTGAGGAGTGGACTCAGTCTCCTTGTCTTTAATTTCATCTTTCTTCTCTTCATCTAGTTGTAATGCTTCAAACTCATCTGCAACATCATCAATAACGTTTCCCAACCTTTTGGGGTTAGTTTCTTCAAATGTAACATGTACAGATTCCTCAATTACTTTATTTCTTTTATTGAAGATTCTAAAGGCTTTACTAGATAACGAGTAACCGAGAAAAATTCCTTCATCAGCTTTAGCATCGAATTTTCCTAGGTTATCTTTTCCATTGTTCAAGACAAAACATTTGCATCCAAAAGTATGTAAGTGTGAAATGTTTAGTTTTCTCCCTTTGTAGAGTTCATAAGGGGTTTTCTTTAAAATAGGCCAAATCAAAACTCTATTCATAACATAACAAACAGTACTTACAGCATCAGCCCAAAAATACTTTGGGATGTCATGATCATTCAACATTGTTCTGGCAAGCTCTTCCAAGGATCGATTTTTCCTCTCAACGACTCCATTTTGTTGAGGAGTTCTAAGTGCTGAGAAGTTGTGATCAATACCAAGTTCTTCACAGAAATTTTCAAACCTTTCATTCTCAAATTCTCCACCGTGATCGGTTCGGATGGAGACAATTTTCAGCTCTTTCTCACTTTGAATGCTACGAGCAAGTTTCTTAAAAGCTCCAAATGCATCGCTTTTATTTGCGATGAATAGTGTCAAAGTGTATCTTGAATAGTCCTCTACTATGACAAGTGCATAGTAATTTCCACCAAAGCTTTTCGTCCATGAGGGACCAAATAAATCCATGTGTAAAAGCTGCAAAGGTTTGTTAGTAGACACAATATTCTTTGATTTGAAAGATACTTTGACTTGTTTACCTTTTTGACATGCATCACATAATTTATCTTTTTCAAACTTGATTTTAGGAAGACCACTAACTAGTTCCTTAGAGACTAATTTGTTAAGATGATCCATATGAATATGAGTTGCTCTACGATGCCATAGCCAAGAGTTTTCTTCCTTACTAATGAGACAACATGCATTATGAGATGAAACTTCATCAAGATTAATCATGTATATATTTTCTACTCTGTTTCCTATCATTCTAACTTGTTTGCTCTTTTTATCTTCAATGATGCATGATCCTAAATCAAATATTACTCTATTTCCTTTATCACATAGTTGGCTAATACTTAGTAAATTATATTTAAGACCTTCAACATAAAGCACATTATCAATAGCAGTAGATAAATCTTTTCCAACTTTACCTTCACCGAGGATTCTTCCTCTATTGTTATATCTCCAGTCATGTGCTTTGAGCATCCGCTGTCAAGGTACCAATCTGACCTCCGTACCTTGAAGCATACCTGCAATGAGTTTAAAACACGGTCTTAGGTACCCAAATCTCTTTGGGTCCTTGTGGGTTAGTACTTGGCATGGTCCCTTTGGGAACCCACACCTTTTTCACAACTTGTCTACCTCTAGCCATGCACACAGAAGCAGTATGTCCAGGTTTAGCACAGTAATAACATTTGATATATGGACTAGTAGTAAATTTAGGTCTATGATGCACATGCCTTTTCATGAAATTGTTTCTAGAAGACCTATGATGCACATGTTGTGTATTAGACATTTTTCCTATTGACCATTCAAGCTCATGAATCTTCTTTTCATATTCATTGCACTTATCACATACATAATTAGCTTTAAAACAACCAAGACTATAGTTTTCATTTCTAAGTTCTAATCTTTCCTTAGTCAAGGAGATAACTTGATTTTGAAGATGATTAACTGCTTTCTTAGATTGTGTTAATGCTTTAGCTAGTTTCAAAGAGTCACTATGCAATTCAAGAAGTGCTTCATGTAATTCATCATATGCATTATACGAAGTTTCAGAGTTAGAATCTACCTCCTTTTCGCTTTCACTTTCACTTCCATGATTGGCCATGAGTGCAACTTGAGCTTCTTCACTTTCTGAATCATCTGATGAGTCCATGTCATTATCTTCCCATGCTATGTAGGCTTTTCTACCTTTGTTTTCTTTGAATCCCTTTGTCTCATATTTTGACGCCTTTTTTAGTAAGCTTGGGCACTCCATCTTAACATGACCAGGTTTTCCACATTCGTAGCAAGTTGGAGGACTAGATGAGTTTTCCTTGCTTGAGAACCTTTTGGAGGAAAGTTCTTCCTAGGAGTATTTTTCTTTCTCATGAACTTTTTGAATTTTCTAAACATAAGCGCCATGTTCTCATCATCTTCATCCTCTTCATTTTCTGAGTCATCACTATCATCAGGTTGATTTGAACTAGAAGCCTTTAAAGACAAGCTTTTCTTTTTCTTATCTTTTTCTTCATGCTCTACCAGACGAGTGAGCTCTAGTTCATGCTCTTGTAGTTTGCCAAAAAGAGTGGCGAGTGTCATGGTAGCTAAATTCCTCGATTCAGCTATAGGAGTTACCTTCGGTTGCCATTCTCTATTCAAACACCTTAGCACTTTGTTGATTAAGTCTTCAACGGGAAACGATTTTCCTAATGAACCCAATTGATTCACTATGTGAGTGAACCTCTTTTGCATTTCTTGTATGGTTTCTCCTGGATTCATTCTGAATAATTCATATTCTCGGATAAGAGTATTTGTTCTTGCCCTTTTTACCTCACTAGTACCTTCATGAGTGACTTGAAGATTATCCCACATTTCTTGTGCAGTTTTGCAATTTGACACCCTAAAGAACTCATCGGGGATTAGTGCGGAAGTAATTATGTTTTTGGCCCGGAGATTGTGTTGTACCTTTTTCTTATCATCATCAGTCCATTCAGCTCTTTCTTTGACAGTGAGAATACCATTTACCATGTGTGTGGGGACATAGGGTCCATTTTCCACAGTATCCCATACATCAATATCAACCCCTTCTATGAATATTCTCATTCTTTCTTTCCAATATGCATAATCTTTCTCGTTGAATCCCGGAGGACGGGTAAGAGACGCACCCTCTTACATAGACCAACCTGAAGCCATTTCTCTTGAAGCCGCTAGGCCCTTTAAACAAGAGTCTAGCTCTGATACCACTTGTTACCAAGTGGCTTCAGTCTCAAGAGGGGGTGAATTGAGATTTTTGAAAATAGTTCCCCTTTTAACGACTTGGTTTGATTTTCGCGCAGGTTTATGAAATAAAGGAATTAGAACGTAAAATAATAATGAACACGCGAGATTTATACTAGTTCGGTCATCTCCGAGTGACCTACGTCCAGTCCTCACAACCCTTTGTGAGATTTTCCACAATCAAAACAAAGCTTTCAATCGGGTGCTTTAAAACCCTTACAGACGCAGGCGCTCTTCACCTAAGATACCCCACCTAGTGCAAGAGCCCTTAACAACAATTACAATAAGAGATACCCCACCCTTGCTACAATCAGAAACCCTAGAGAGATACCCCACTCTCTAGTAAAAAACCCAATATAGTATTACAAGAAATTTCAATAACAATGAAATAACAAATACCTCTGAGAAGGTGAATATGACAACTTGAAGATCCTCAACCTAACCCTTGAGAGAGATCAGCTCAAAGTGATGAAGAACGTGAAATAGGATTGTGAAAGTGAGAAGTTTCGCGTTCTGCGTTTTAGAATTTTAGGTTGTGTGTTGATCTTGAAACCTAGGGTTCTATTTATAGAGATAGGAAAAATATGACCGTTGAAGCAATTTGTGTTATAAGTGACTAATCGATTTATGGCTTGCAAAACATAAGATGATAATCGATTAGTTGCTTTAAAGAAAATAGCTCCATAAGTGAATAATCGATTATATGCTTAAATAAAGAGAGATAATAATTGATTATATGCTTGACAAAAGGTGCAGTGTTGAAATCGATTTTGTACTTCACAAATACAGGTAGAAAATCGATTTCTTGCCTGTAGAAACAGGTGAGTAATCGATTATCTCTTTTAGAGAAAAAGTGATGAATCGATTGCTAGCTTGAAAATAGGAATAAGGTGAATCGATTACTAGCTTGAAAATCAGGAAGATAATCGATTCTTTGCTTTATAAAACAAGTAGGGAATCGATTCATTGCTTCCAAAAACAATTCCTTTAGTTTTTTAATCGATTACAAAAGGAGGATAATCGATTTTTATCTTTAAAAAATAAGGAGGGAAGAATCGATTATACGCTTGAAAATAGGAATGAGAAAAACGATTATTTGTTTTATAAAATGAGTCAATAATAGATTCATTGCTTCCAAAGGCAAGTACTTTAAGATATTAATCGATTAATGGCTTTAAGTAATGAGAATAAAATCGATTTTTCGCTTAAACATTTTCTTTACTTCAAAAGCAATTTCTTTTAAAAACATTAATCCATGAATCTATTTCTTTAAAAAACAACAAGTGCCTAACCTATTTATCAATTGAAAAACATATGTTAGGTTCATTTGTGTGAGTGATATTTTGTTTTGTGATTTGAGCCGATTCTCAGAAGCGGTTTACAATTCATTCCTGAGACACGACCCAACTTCCTAGGAACTACTACCCTTGACACACTTACTTCTTGAGTTGGTTGTGCCTTGGAGTTCCATTTGTCACTTTGTCTTAGATTACTTCATCATCAAAACTTCACCTGCAACACAAGATATCCACAGACTTTTCTCATCATGACCCTTCTGATCTTTACCCTTCTTGTCATGATGCTTCTCAACTTGACTCTTCTCATCATGACCCTTCTGATCTTGACCTTTCTTGTCACGATGCTTCTCAACTTGATTGTGAATCTTCTCATGTTGATTCTTTTCATTACTCTTCTCATGTTGAGTCTTCTCACGATGACTCTTCTCGTGCTGATTCTTCTTATGATGATGTTTCTCATGATGAATGTTCTCATCACGACTATTCTCATGTTGAGTCTTCTCTCACGACTCTTCTCATATTGACTCTTCTCATGTTAACCCTTCTTAATTAATGACCTTTATCTTGTCTTCCAAGGGTGCTTTTCTTTGATATTTCTGTCAACATTCTTATGGCTTCTTTGTCTTGTCATTGCTTCAATTCCTTTTAACACTTATTCTTCTTAAAAGCAGATTATCTTCTTGAGAGTAGCTAATATATCCTGTTCTTAAATTTCACTCAAGAAGAAACAATAGCCGCATACGAAATCAGATAACTTAAACTTCTCACATATGAAGTTTGTTAACCATCAAAACTAAATTGGGATTTTTCCTCAACACAATAATCAAGGAGGCTCTGACTCTTTATTCTCTGTTGAGAAGGAGGCTCAATCTAATTTTGCAGATGGCCTTAAATTATGAAGAATCTTATTGGAATGAGATATCTAGAGTTAACTGGCATAACATTGGAGATATAAATACCGCCTTTCTACATAGAATGGCCAATATTAAAAATGCTACCAATAGAATTTCTGTTACGAAGGAAAGGGATAATATTCTATGTGACGTTGTTGATATTGAGAACCATATTTATATTATTATCAAAATTTGATAATCATATAAATATGGCTCTGTTGTTGGTTTCTTTGGTTGTAGAAGAGGAGTTAGACAAGGAGACCCATTGTCCTCTATTCTATTCTGCTTGGCTGAAGATGTTCTTAATCGTGGCATTTCCAAACCCTTGGTAGATGGTAAGATTCAGCTCATGGTTGCCCCGCAAGATTTCCGTATGCCCAATCATGTGTTATATGCTGCTGATATAATGATCTTCTGAAGAGCCACTAAAAAGAGTATTTCTAGTTTGATGGAACTCTTTTCCTCTTATGAACAAGTCTCAAGACAGGTTATAAGTAAGGAGAAGTCTAAATTTTTCGTTGGCAGCATATCTTCCTCTCGTGTCAATGCCATCTCAGCTTTGCTAGGATTCTCTAAAGGATCTCTTCCATTTACTTATCTTGGTGTTCCTTTGTTTGAAGGAAAACCTCGTCGTATCCACCTGTTGCTTGTTGAAGATAGAAATAAGGCTAAACTATCCTCCTGGAAAGGCTCATTATTGTCTGTTATGGGTAGAGTTCAACTGGTAAATACTGTCGTTCTGAGAATGTTGTTCTATAGCTTCACATTTATCCCTTACCTGCTAATCTCCTTTGTACCGTTGACAAATGGATTAGAAGTTTTGTGTGGTAAGGCGATGTTACTACTAGAAAAATTGTTACTGTTGCTTGGCATAAGGTGTGCAAACCCTTTCAAGAAAGTGGTCTGGCTCTTAGATCCATCAAAACAATTAATAGGGCTGGTATTTTAAAGCTTGGATGGAATTTCATCTCTGCCAACTTACAATGGACTCTGCTTTTGAAAGCCAGGGTCTATAAAAATAATAAGTAGGTGAACTATCACGTCTCTTCTTCTATTTGGCTTGGATTTAAGTCTTGTATTTCTGTGATTCTCGAGCAGTCAATTTGGAAGCTTGGAAATGGTGTTAGCGTTAATTTTTGGACGGACTCTAGGCTCTCTTGGCCTATTGTGGATATCAGTGGTATACCTCCTAATGTTCACAGGGACCTCAAAGCTACTGTTAGTGATTTTATAGTAAACAGAAGATGGTCTATCCCTACCGATTTTATTAATCACTTCCCTCAAATTTACTTTGACATTCAAAAAATTGTTTTCCCAAATATCCCAGTGGATGATCAATTGATCTGGGATTGCTCCAATTCAGGAGATCTGACTTTCAGGGATTCTTTCCTTTTTCACGCTCCCATTGGGCAGGGTGTTCCCTGGATTAAGGCAGTTTGGAAGAATTTTATTGCGCCCTCAAAATCATTCATTATTTGGAGGGCTATGCATAATAAGATGCCAACTGATGACCAACTTTGTAATAGAGGCTGCACTGTGGTTTCTGTCTGCAGCATTTGTGGTGGTAATGTAGAGATTTCTCTCCACCTTTTCCTGGCCTGCCCATTTGCCAAATAGATTTGGAATTGGCTCGTAGGTATCTTAAGCCTTAATATCGACACGCCTTCTTTCCATAGCATTTTATAATTGACTTCCCATGGTTGGAGTCCTCAATTGAGTGACATTGTCTATGCTGCTGTTGTAAGCATTTTTTGGGTGATTTGGTATTGCAGGAACCATGCTAGATTTAATAATCATGTGACCCTCTTACATACTGCTATCAATTTAACTATTTCCAATGTGACCTTAGCAGGAAATGCCTCTAAATCTACAATGTCTTCCTCCGCTGCTGAATTTAGGATTATAAAGGCCTTTAATGTCAATGGTAATTACAGAAATTCTTCAACTATCAAAGAGGTAATTTGGACCCCACCTGCTCCCTACATGATTAAGTGCAATACAAAAGGTGCCGCTAAAGGGAGCCCTGGTCCAGCTGCTTGTGGTGGTATTTTTAGAGGCAGGAGTGCTGCTGTCCCCGAGTGTTTTTGATAAAGGTTGGATGCCTTTGTGGTTAGAATGTGATTCTCAAATAGTTGTTTCTGCCTTTAAGAACTGCAATGTTGTTCCTTGGAAACTCCGCAACAAATGGAACAGTTGTTTATACTTTACTAGAAAGATGAATTTCGTTTGCACCCACATTTTCAAAGAAGGTAATGCTTGTGCTGATAAGCTTGCAAGTCATGGAACTAATTCAATTGGCTTTGCCTGGTGGAATCTCATCCCGAGCTTCATTGTGGATGACTTTTTTAGGAACAGGTTAGGTTTGCCTAACTACAGGTTTTGTCAGTTCCGCTATCCCTCGACGGGTTGGGTTCGCCTTTTACATTAGAATGTTTTAACGAGGCTCCATATCCCTTTCTTTTGTTTTTAAAAAAAGAAAAATGACTATCGTCTTAATGTTCAGGAAGTTATCCCTTCTTTAGTTTCAGATAGGGACAATGTTATGCTTAGCAGCCTTCGCTCTATGGATAAGGTAAAAATGTTGTTTTCTCTCTTAATCGGGACGGCGCTTCTGGTCCTGATGGGTTTGGTGGTTTCTTCTTCCAGCATTACTAGGAAATCGTTGCTCAAGATATTTATTATGTTGTCCTGCAAATTTTTCTACAAGGTTGGATACTTCCTAACTTGAATTCTAATTTTGTAGTTTCTTTGATTCCTAGAGTTGAGGGGGACGATAGAGTGGATCGATATGGACTTATAGCTCTAACTAATTTAAAATTATTACTATGGTTGAAGTCGACACACTTGCTCTTGTTGCTCCTAATATTATTTATGATAATCAGAAGGGTTTTGTGAAGGGTAAAAATATTTCTGACTGTATTTGCATTGGCTATGAATCTATTAACTTGCTTCAGAGAAAGTCTTTTCGTGGTCAATTAGCTCTTAAAATTGGCTTTAAAAAGGCTTTTGACACTATAGATTGGATTTTTTAACTTCAAGTTTTGGCTGCTTTTGATTTCAATGATACATTTTGCTCCTGGATAAATATGATTCTTCACCGGACCGATCTATTAAAAAGGGTGTATTGTTGGTTTCTTTGGTTGCAAAAGGGAAGTTAGACAAAGTGACCCCTTGTCCCCATGGGTCATAAGCCACAATCCATTTGATAGCAGAAGTCTTCATTTGCTTTACCACTTGTAAATCCTCATAGACTGTTCTAACTAAGGTTCTGGTACGCGGCTTCACTTCTGGTAAGTTTCATTGGTCTTATGGCCAGGCATATTACTAATAGATTCTTTTACCCGCAACGGTCGAGCACCCGCTACATTTCTTGTATACAGTTCCTGGCAGGTGCTTTTGTAGTTCTTCACTCCAGCCCTGAAGTATTCTGTGAGCCCCTTCTGTTTAACCTGGGCCCTTGGTCAAGGAGCTTTTCTGGAAGAAAAAAAAGCAAAAACGCAGCTTGTGTCGGGCTAAGGCTCCACCTCATGTTGGGTTAAGCACTTAGTGGAACCCAATTTATGCATTTGTAGTCTAGGGTGTTGCTTGGCATTGGGCTTTAGTTAAGCCTATATCCATTTCAGAATAGGATCTTTTATGTATCCCAACTCTTTGAATTTGGATGGATCCAGAGGACAAGACCTTGGCCTTCTTGCATAGACTTTGGCTTGCTTTTATGACGGGTAGGCTTGTCGTGCTTTTGCCCCCATATCTAATCAAGGGGCTTCATCGAGGCTGGAAGACCAAGATGCGAATTACATGCTTACCAAATCAAAAATGGAATCATTTTCAGGGTTTCAGAGATAAGATAGTGAGGCTTTGCCTATACGAAGAATAGGCCTTCCCTATAGTACTGGGGCTACTAGGCAATCGGACTTTTCCCACTACCGGGACGACTATTTACTTCCTTACTAAAGGACTTAATGATCCAGGGAGGAAGCTAGTCTAGAGAAAAGCAGAAAATCAAATAAATAAGGTATAGAGCACCCTACATACCTTGCTCAAAGAGAGGTAAAGACAAGTGCTGTTGAGGTACCGGTTCAACCAAGTGCCCAAGCAGCAACAATAACTTAAATACGGCGGAAGACATATATTTCACCCGTTTCCAGAAAAGAATCTGACATTAAGTCCAAAGATCTGGGGTAGGGATGATTGACACGTTGATTTTAGTACCCCTTAAATGATATGGTAGGTTCATATGTTTTTGTGAAAGCTCGGCTCCTGTTATTGCTGATATCCAGTCATCCACATTTGAATTCCTTGGAAAAGAAGGCTAACTTCTTGTTCGCTTGGAGCGAGCGGTAAGTCCATTAGTTCGATGATTCTTCTTCGCTTAGAAGGATTGTTCATTAAATCTCCTAAACAAACAGTAGGAATTTGCTAATCAAACAACCTAACTTATTGTTTTGTTCACGCTCTAAGGAAGTGACTTTTTCAGCCTCTGCTGTTCTTGTTTACAACTCTACTGCTATTGATTAATCCGCTGGGAATGGAATGCTTGACTTGCTTTCAAAGCCTTTCTAGGCTAACTCTTAACTAAGTCAAGTCCCAACAATGGCTAGCGAAGAAACTGTAGGGCTTAAGGCAGCAAATGACCTGAGCGTAGGCAACTCAATAGAATAATTAAGCAGCTTGGCTTAAAGTCTAGGACTTCCTAACTGCTTGATTTAGAAGTATGATTTGTTTTATAATACGAGAATGAATCGCATATGTTGGTTCAAAATTACTCCGCAATTATTTAATCGTTACTTTGCCAGGTTCTAGGGGGCTGCTCTTCTTTTTTGTCAATTGAGCGGCTTTCCCTCATTCTACTCGTCCAGCCTCTTCGTGAACTTGTACAATCGATGCCACAAAGATAGTCAACTCTATTATCAAAGAAATAAGGAAACGGACGACGATTGTTCGTGAAGTTTTCCAGAGAGAAGCGGAATAACCATCAAAAAACGACGATTGTTCGTGAAGTTTTCCAGAGAAAGACCCCTTGGTTCGGGCAAACAGATCACAATTACAAGTACCTGAGCGCAGCCCGATGGAATGAACGAAATACAAACAGTTAGCATAATATGGTCATAGATCTTAGGTTGTAATTTGATCATGAGCGAATTTGTTGATGTTGCACCGACGAAGTATAGAAAGTACCAAACATTGGGAACTACCTGGGGAAGAGTTAGGAACAGGAACAAGGAGAAGCGAGAACCACTTAAATAGAGGAATTGATTGCATTTCCTCCTTTGTTCCCTATAGCAACTGGGGATCAAAAAGCACCAAATTTGATGACTTATTAAGGGAAAGACGAAGTAAGAATATGCTATTGAAGACATTTCATGAGTACCTTATTGAGAAGTCTTCCAATTGATTTTTGATCCAAAGTACTTGAGAGCATCATCCAGCAGCAGATACATACTCTACTTCTACAAGACCAAGATATCAAAGATTCTCCCAATAGTTGACATGTACCACTGGTACTCTTTCTATCAATCTTATCACAAGCGTAATCAGCATCACAGTATGCAATTAGATCAAAATGAGTTTTTTTCATGTAGAACAAGCCAATGCTTGTAGTTCCACCTAAGTATCTGAAGATTCTTTTCACAGCAGCAAGATGAGATTCCTTTGGAGGAACCTGAAATCTAGCACATAGGCGAACTGAGAACACAATATCTGGTCTACTAGCAGTTAGATACAATAGTGACCCTATCATACCTCTGTATTCTTTCTCAGATATTGGTTTTCCCTCTTCATCCTTCTCAACTTGCATGGAAGGATGCACAGGAGTTGCCATTTCTTTAGCTTCATTTATCTTGTATTTCTTGACAAGGTATTTAATATATTTTTCTTGAGAAATGAAGATGCCTTCATCAAGTTGCTTTATTTGTAAACCAAGAAAGAATCTTAACTCACCCATCATACTCATTTCAAACTCACTTTTCATGAAATTTCCGAAATCTTTGCATAGCTTTTCATTTGTTAATCCAAAAATGATATCATCCACATATATTTGCACAGTCAACAAATCCTTTTCAAGAGATTTTTTAAATAGAGTTGTGTCAATGTTTCCTCTTGAGAAGTTATTTTTGATCAAGAAGTTACTCAACCTTTCATACCAAGCTCTAGGAGCTTGCTTTAGCCCATAGAGAGCTTTAGTAAGTTTGAATCATTTAACACAGTCCTTGCCACTTCTTGGAAGGTTCTGTTTTTCCTTTCTACAACACCATTTTGTTGTGGTGTTCTAGGAATTGTGAGAAATACCATTTTCATCAAAGTAGTTTTGAAAAGAAAAGTTTTCAAATTCTCCTCCATGATCACTTCTTACAGACACAACAGTTGTTCCTTTTTCATTTTGTATTCTTTTGAGAAATACTTTAAAAGACTCAAAAGCTTGATCTTTGTTTTTCAGAAACAATACCCAAGTGAATCTAGAGTAATCGTCAACAATTACAAAACCATATCTCTTTCCACTAAGGCCAGCAGTTTTAGTAGGGCCAAGCAAGTCAATGTGTAATAGTTCAAGTGGTTTTTGAGATGCGATCATATTCCTTGGTTTAAAACTAGATTTGACATGTTTACCATGAACACATGCGTCACACACTTTATCTTTTTCAAAATTTATTTTGGGCCTCTGACTAGTTCCTTTTTGGAAACCCTTGAGATGGTTTGCATGCTTGTGTGGCTTGCTCTTCTATGCCAAATCCATTTGTCATTTTCAGAAGACATAAGACAAGTTTCATGAGAAAGTTCATCAAGACATAGGCTATATAGATTTTTATTCCTAGATGCAGTGAATAACACTTTTCCAGATGAGATTTCTTTAATAAAACATTTATCAGATTTAAAAGATACTTTATGACCACTATCACATAATTGACTAATGCTTAGTAGATTATATTTAAGACCTTCTACATACTGCACATTTTTTATTTTAGGAGAAGAAGACTTACCTATAGTACCTATACCTTTGATGCAAGCTTTGTCATCATTGCCAAAGACAACATAGCCTCCATCTACTCTCTCCATAGAGAGAAATTTATCTTTTTCTCCTGTCATGTGCCTTGAGAATCCACTGTCCAATAACCACAGCTTCTTCTTGGATGCTAAGAGGCATTCCTGTTTCAGAGGTTAGTAAAGATTTAGGTACCCAAAGTGTCTTGGGTCCTTCTTGATTAGTTTTCTTCCAATTGATGTTTTTCTTAGCTCTGGAACACGCAGAAATGCCAAGACCATATTGTTTACAGTAAGTACTTTTCAACCTTCTTGCTCTATTTCTTGAGCTAGATTGAGAGTCTTATTCCACATGTTTTTCTAAACTTCCCTTTTTTAAAGAAGGTTTATTGTACATGTGTAATTCTTCATTTAACAAGAGGAATTTATTTTTGAGAAGGTTGTTCTGTATTTTAAGCTTGGAAATATCAGAGTTTGATTTTGCAACCACTTCTTCTTTTATTTGTTGGTCTGGTTCACAAATCCTAGTTAGGTTGTATTGTAAGAGGTGAACTTTATCTAATAGGTATCTATTTTGTTTTTGAAGTTCATCTTTTTTTCTTTTTGCATCATAGACTTGATTTTTGAACATAGTGTATTTGAATCAGTTAACAGATTTTCGAAAGCATATTCAATTTCTTTGCATTTAACACAAGAAGGTGGTTCAAAAGTGATTACCTCTTCTAGATCAGATTCTGCCATCATGCATGAGCTGGTTGATTCTTTGTCAGGTTCTGGATCAATGCTTTGATGATCTTGAGAAGGTTCTTCTATGTCTGCTATGAGACATAAATATGTTGTTTCTTCTTCTTTCTCTGAGTTTGTTCCTTCAGAGTCATCCCAAGAAGCTAGTAGAGCTTTTTTGTTAGGATTGAACATTCTGTTGCCTTCTTTTAGTTTTGGACAATCTTTTTTGAAGTGTCCAGGTTTGTTGCATTCAAAACATACTGGAGGAATCTTAGTTAAGCTTTCTCCTTTTGTTGTATCCTTCTTTAAGAATGGTTTTCTATTATTCTTTTTTAATGCCCATCTTCTTAAGCTTCTGGAGATTAAAGCTAACTCATCTTCTTCATCAGTATTCTCATCATTTTCATTACTTTCTCCGTTTGACTCATACTGTGCTTTGAGATCCACAGTTTGAGAAAGTTGAGGAGATTTTTGAGTAGCTTTGAGTGCAATGGTTTTTGCCTTTTTGGGATGCAATTAATCCATTATTTCTTGTTCATGAACCTTTAAGGATCCCAATAGATCTTCTATTTGGAGAGTTGACTAATCCTTTGTTTCTGTTATAGCAGTCACCCACTCCACACTTTGGGCAAGCATCTCAGAAGCTTTCTGACTTTGGATTGATTTGTATAATTGTTGCCAAGAGAGTGTAGATCATTTGTTATAGTTCTGAATCGGCTAAACATTTCTTTGATTGTTTCTTGCTCTTCCATTTTGAATGTTTCAACTTGGTGGATGAGAAGGTTGATATTAGCTTCTTTAACTTGATCAGTTCCTTCATGAGCAATTTTTAATGTATCCCAGATCTCTTTGGCAGTTGTTTTGCTAGCTACTTTGTCATACTCAGTTCTTCCTAATGCACATGTTAGATAAAATTTAGCTTTAGAGTTTAGAAGTACCATGCGCTTGTTGTCATTAGTTGTCCAATTTCCTCTGGCTTTGGTAAGAGTTGTTCCATCATCAAAAGTTGCTGTAGGAGCAAAAGGTCCATCTTCAACAATTCCCCAGAGGTCAGTGTCTAAATATTCTAGGAACAATCTCATTTGATCTTTCCATTAATAGTTGTGTTCACCAGGGAATCCAGAAGGTCTGTTTGCAGAAGCTCCTTCAGGGAGGAACATAACAGGGTTTGGATTGTTCATCACTTCTTCCATGATCTTTCCGCTCACATTGTAGAGTGTGCTCAGCCCCTAAAGGTGAGCTCTAATGCCAATTGAAGTGACTAAGTTACACAAGAAAGGGGGGTTTGAATTGTGTACCCCTTTTTAAAATCTCTTCTAACCTGCAACCTTCTTAACAGTTCATTCTCAAGCTTAACTTGGAGAGAAGAAGGTTAGAGTTAGTTATGGAAACAAGTTATACGTGTAAACTTTTAAGAATTAATACCAGTACTATTTGTAAGATAAGTATAAACAATGCAAGAGAAGGGTAGGTTGAATGGTGCAGTGTGTATTTAAAACTGTCTGGAGAAGGTTTGGAAATCTAACCTTCTCGTGGTTTAGAAAACAGTGATTAGTGTAATGCAATATCAATAACAGTTATGAAAAGCAATATAAAGAACACAAAGGAGTTATTGATAAACTTTAATTTAGTGCACTTATTAGAGATATTTTGTGTTGTTTTGAGAGTAATTATTAATGATTAAATAAATAACTGACTTAAATTACTCTATATTTGCAGCAAAGTAGAAAAAGAAAAATATATAAATGTGGGCTGAAATTAGAAGAAATGTTAGAATAAAAGAAAGCAAGCCCAAGCCCATTAATGAAAGAAGGCCCACAGTAATAAAAAGAAGAAGTTCCTCTTGAAGATTTCGATTAAAAGTGATGCACATGTGACTTGGAGAAAAAGAAAGAGGCATGGAGTGGATAGCGAACAACACATATTTAGGAAGGATCTAAATCCTAATATTTAGGGATTGAGATATCTTGCAATTAAAATAGGAAACAATCTTGACTTGATCCCATGTTTGGAGAGAAAGAAAAGAAACTAACATAAAAGGAGGACTTCACTTTTAAATTAGGGCAGTCACACACCATAACACAAACAAAACCACTCACGCTGACGACAACGGATTGGAGAGAAGAAAAAGAGATTTTTGGCACCGTTATTGACACGGGGGGAGAGCTTTGGAGCAGAAAAAAAGAGATTGAAGACATTGATCAAGACTTTATCTATTTTACGGGTTATTCTTTATCTTTGTACTTCATGAACTTTATTTCTATTTTATTGTCCTTGACTATTATGGATACCTAAATCCTCTTCTAGGGTCTTAGGTGGATCTTGCATTCTTAGAGACCTTTTTTATGTTCTAATTTTATATTTGAATTCCTATTTTTATTTCAATTAATATTGTCCTATTGTTTTTATCACATAATTAGGATTAGCTACCCTTTTCATGTCCATAATCAATTAGTTGATCAGCGACCGTACTGCAATTAGTTGGTGGACCTATAGAATAATTGGGGCTATAATTAATGCATGACCCAACTTTAATTTAGTCTTCCAATCATTCAACCTTTTTGTTCTTTATGCTTTTCTTAAATTTAAATTCTAGCATGACCAAACTAGGGTTAATTTAGGAAAAAGAATATTAATTGCGAATGACCAAACGGATTAGTAGTTTTAGTAAAGGGATTGGTAATTGAATAAAATAATGGAATTCAGGTAGAATTAGACATAGGGGAATCGAAGCTTGCAAGTGAAACCGCGACCCTAGACTCACTCCATTGATTATATTCTTGCATTTTAATTCTTGTTATTTTATTTCTTTTTATTTTGTTTCTACAACATCCAAATTATTGTTCGTCTAAACAATATATAATCTCGACTAGTTTGGTACTTGTTAATTAATCCCTGTGAATACGATAATCTTTTATACTACTTCTGCGAAAGAGTACACTTGCTCTAAGTGTGTTTTCAACGTAACAAGTTTTTGGCGCCGTTGCCGGGGATTAATTTAGCAATATTAAACGAAAAAGATTTTTATTGCTTTAGAAAAATTTTTATTTTTTTCTTTTAAATTTGTTTTTTATTTATCTTAATAAAAAATACAAAAAGAAAATTTGCTAATACTTTTCCAAGAGATCCTTGCAGTTCACCTTGTTTTGCAGAAAGAAAGCCTAAACCATGGTTAAAACTCTTGGAGATTATATTAGAGAGGCAGAGGCGAAAAGGAATTTATAGAAGTTATTTTGGTATATGCCTCAACGTCAAATCCCATTTTCTCCTCCTCCTTATGAGCCTTATTCAGACTATTGGGATGACTATGAGCCACCTCCTTATTTCTCCAATTGTGATAATCAGGAGCAACTACAAGTTTTTGGGCAAGAGGAGAAAAAACTAGATACCAATGAGATCTTGCCCAATTTAATGGAGCAAACAAATGAAAGACTTGATAGAAGTGAGAAAAATATGGAGCAGACAAATGAAAGACTTGATAGCATGGAGAACCAACTTGGAGTCATGAGTGATCAACTGTCAAGTATCATTGCTTTATTATCTCAAGAGGCCCAAGAAACTCCTGATTCACAAACTGAGCAACACAAAGGTAATATTCTTAGTAGTGATGAAGAGTTCTCCATGGAAGATAATTTAGAGGAAGAAGCTCTCAAGAAAGATGAAGAGACTACTACTGATGGCAGTCAAGTTAAAATAATAGCTCCTACTGAAAAGAGTTATATTGAAACAAAAGATCCTACTGAAGGGAACATTTGTGAGGATAATGAGAAAGATCAATTGGTTCATGAGTTGCAAAAAGAGGAGAAAACCCCAATTTTTGGGCAAATTGTTTTAACCATTGGTGACGCTGTGATTGAGGTTCATAGGGGAAAGTTAACTTTAAGGAGTGGTAAAGAAGAGGATGTGATTAAAGCTTTAAATTCCTGTGAAAATTTCTCTTCTTTAACTTCTCATTATTTTGATTATGTGGTTGAAACTAACATTTCTAGTGATTTAAAGGTGCAAGATCTTTTGGAAAAAAAATATTATTTTGCAGGATCCTAGCATAGTGGTGGGTGGAAATCAAATAAAAATTCCACAACCCTTTGAAGTTCATCCACCACTTGGAAAAAGAATGAACAATGTCAACCACTTGGTTAAAAAACTAAGAAGGTGCACTGCGTTAGATGTAAAATTTGCTCATGGAGAGCCACCTGATTGAGCACCAACCATCGTCAGGCTCATGACATTAAACAAGCGCTTCGCAGGAGGCAACCTGTGTTTTATTTTCAGTTATTTTGATTTTTGTTTTGCTTTTGTTTTGATTTAGGAATAAACTCTAACTGCAAGCTCTCTCAGGGAAGTCACTCTTACTCTCACTCACTTATTTATTTTTGTTTCTGCTTGAATATTTTGCATTGAGGACCATGCTTCATGCTAGTGTGGGGGAGGATAGTTTATTTTGTCAATTAGTCTCTATTAATGCACATACCCACCATATATGTTGATAGCATTTTTTTCTGGCTTGTTTTGAATATATGGCTTATGCTTCAAGTTGAAAAAAAATAGAGATTTTGCCTTTAGGGGATCCCATAATTAATTCACTTGACAGACTTGTGCTATATTGTAACTGTGAGGATGTCCTTAGGAAGCTGATAATTAGCATTTGTCCATCTTGAGTACTTTTTGTGAATTAGCTTCTAAATGTGAGATTTGAGCCTTCATAAGGGGATTGATACTAAATCATAAATTTTTACCCCTTTTTCTTTCTATGAGTGTGTTTCCCAATTTGCTACATTCTAGAAATTGTCTTTTGACCGTTTCAATGCGAAAATTGATTTGCATCATGTAAAAAGATTTAGGGATTTAGGTATTTTTCTGGCCTCAGAGTTGTTTGTTTAAATTATCCATTAGTTTCCCCCTCTGAGCCTATTTGTTATATTTTTTCTTTGGTACCCAGATATAATTTTTTCTTTTTTGTTTGTGGTAACTATTTGAAATTGACTGTGGAGCAACTATTGAAAATTACAATTTCGTCCTATACTTTAGTTGTTTATCTTGTCAGGATGAAGAAAACAAAAGGAGTGAGTCACGTGCTTACAAAAATATTTTCATACAAAGGAAACAAAATAGGAGTTTTCATGTACTTACCTTTTCCTCCTACGAAAAAAATGCAAGCAGGAGGAAAAGGCACATCAAAAGAATGAAAGAGCCAAAGGGCAAATCAAAAGAATGAAAGAGCCAAATGGCAAATAAAAAAAAAAACAGAGTCTACTTAAGGAAAAATAATCAAAAAGAGTTGACTCAATAGAACAAGAATAGTAAAGAATGAAAGTGAAATTAATTTGGAGTTTGGACAAAAATTGTAAAATAGATAGGAGCTCCATATTTAGTTTCAAGGGTTACTACTTGTTTCTTGTTTTTTTTTTGTTTTTAGCCCTTTGATTATCCCTTCTTTCTTATTTTCTACTCTGCATGAATTCACCATGGCCCCATTACTGTGGATATCTTGTGTTGCAGGTTAAGTTTTGATGATGAAGTAATATAAGACAAAGTGACAAATGGAACTCCAAGGCACAACCAACTCAAGAAGTAAGTGTGTCAAGGGTAGTAGTCCCTAGGAAGTTGGGTCGTGTCTTAGGAATGAATTGTAAACCGCTTTTGAAGATCGGCTCAAATCACTAAACACACTAGCACTCAGACAAATGGACCTAACATATGTTTTCAATTGATAAATAGGTTAGGCACTTGTTGTTTTTGAAAGAAATAGATTCATGGCTTAGTGTTTTTAAAAGAAATTGTTTTTGAAGTAAAGAAATCGATTTCATTCATATTGTTTAAGCCAAAATCGATTTCATTCTCATTATTTAAAGCCATCAATCGATTAAATTCATAAAGGACTTGGTTTTGGAAGCAATGAATCGATTCCTTACTTGTTTTCTAAAGCAAAGAATCGATTTTGAGCTTGTTGGTTGCAAGCACAAAATCGATTCATGACTTGTTAGCTTTAAAGCTAGCAATCGATTATGGGCTTCCTAATTTTGTGAAACTTTCCTATTTTTAAGCAAACAATCGATTCCCTTATTATTTCTTTAACCAAACAATCGATTTCTCACCTGTATATCAAAGAGGAAAATCGATTGTCTACCTGCCTTCCTTCTTTTTATAAAGCCAACAATCGATTATCTACTTGCTTTACTAAAGCACAAAATCGATTTCTCACTTGTTGACACAAGCAAGAAATCGATTTCTCACCTATTATTTTTAAAGCACATAATCGATTTTCATCTTATCTTTTTCAAGTCATTAATCGATTTTTCACTTATCTAAATAGAGTTAAAAATTGCTTCAACGGTCATATTTCTACAAACTCTATAAATAGGATCTAGGTTTTACGATCAAATAAACAACCTACAATTCTAAAGAGAAGAACGCAAACTCTCTCACTGTGTCACACTCATTCTTCACGTTCTTCATCACTTTGAGCTGATCTCTCTCAAGGGTTAGGTTGGGATTCTTCAAGTTGTCATATTCACCTTCTCAGAGGTATTTGTTATTTCATTGTAATTTCTTTTAAAACTGTTATTGGTTTGTACTAGAGAGTGGGGAATCTCTCTAGGGTTTTGATTGTAACAAGGGTGGGGTATCTCTTGTTCTCAATTGGTTGTACTAGGGAGTGGGGTATCTCTCTAGGGTTTTTGATTGTAACAAGGGTGGGGTATCTCTTGTTGTAATTGTTGTTTAGGGCTCTTGCACAAGGTGGGGTATCCTAGGTGAAGAGTGCCTGTGTCTGTAAGGGTTTTAAAGCACCCGGTTGAAAGCTTTGTTTTGATAGTGAAAATCTCACAAAGGGTTGTGAGGACTGGACGTAGGTCACTGGGAGGTGACCGAACCAGTATAAATCTTGTGCGTGCTTTATTGTTCTTTATTCTAATTCGTTCATTTCATAAACCTGCGCGAAAATTAATCTAAGTCGTTAAAAAGGGGAAAAGTTTTTTAAAGTCTCAATTCACCCCCCCCCCCCCCCCTCTTGAGACTGAAGCCACTTGGTAACAAGTGGTATCAGAGCTAGACTCTTGTTTAAAGGGCCTAGCAGCTTCAAGAGAAATGGCTTCAGGTTGGTCTACGCAAGAGGGTGCGTCTCTTACCCGTCCTCCGGGATTCAACGGGAAAGACTATGCATATTGGAAAGAAAGAATGAGAATATTTATAGAAGGGGTTGATATTGATGTATGGGATGCTGTGGAAAATGGACCCTATGTCCCCACGCACATGGTAAATGGTATTCTCACTGTCAAAGAAAGAGCTGAATGGACTGATAATGATAAGAGAAAAGTTCAACACAATTTTCGTGCCAAGAATATCATCACTTCCGCCCTCAGTCCTGATGAGTTCTTCAGAGTGTCAAACTGTAAAACTGCCCAAGAAATGTGGGACAATCTTCAAGTCACTCATGAAGGTACTAGTGAAGTAAAAAGAGCAAGAACAAACACTCTCATCCGGGAATATGAACTATTTAGAATGAATCAACGAGAAACTATACAAGAAATGCAAAAGAGGTTCACTCACATAGTGAATCAACTGGGCTCATTAGGAAAATCATTTCCCGCAGAAGACTTGATCAACAAAGTGTTAAGATGCCTAAACAGAGAATGGCAACCGAAAGTAACTGCTATAGCTGAATCAAGAAATTTAGCTACTATGACACTCGCCACTCTTTTTGGGAAACTACAAGAGCACGAATTAGAGCTCGCTCGTCTAGCAGAACATGAAGAAAAAGACAATAAAAAGAAAAGCTTAGCTCTCAAAGCTTCTAGTTCAAATCCATCTGATGATAGTGATGATTCGGAAAATGAAGATGACGAAGACGAGGAGAATATGGAGCTAATGGTTAGAAACTTCAAAAAGTTCATGAGAAGGAAAAGCTTCCCCAAAAAGAATTCTTCACCCAAAAGAGTCTCAAGCAAGGAAAACTTCCCAAGTCCACCAACTTGCTACGAATGTGGCAAATCCGGACACATGAAGATGGAGTGCCCGAACTTACAAAGAAAACTGTCAAAATTTAAGAAAAAGGGATCCAAAGGAAACAAGGGTAGAAAAGCCTACATAGCATGGGAAGACTATAACATGGAGTCATCAGATGATTCAAAAAGTGAAGAAGCTCAAGTTGCTCTCATGGCCGACCACGACAGTGAAAATGAAACTGAGGTAGATTCTAACTCTGAAACTTCACAAAATGCATATGATGAATTACATGAAGCATTTCTTGAATTGCATAATGATTCTTTGAAACTAGCTAAAGCATTAACCCAATCTAAGAAAACAGTTGCTCATCTTCAAAACGAAGTTATTTCTTTAACTAAGGAAAAATTAGAACTTAGAAATGAAAATCATAGTCTTGGTTGCTTTAAAGCAAATTATGTATGTGATAAGTGTGCTGAATATGAAAAGAAAATTCATGAGCTTGAATGGACAATAGGAAAAATGTCCAACATACAACATATGCATCCTAGGTCTCCAAGAAATAATTTCATAAAAAGACATGTGCATTATAGACCTAAGTTCACTACTAGTCCATATATTAGATGTTATTACTGTGCCAAATTAGGACATACTGCATCTGTTTGTATGGCTAGAAGCAGACAAGTTGTGAAAAAGGTGTGGGTTCCCAAAGGAACTCTACCAAGTACTAACCCACAAGGACCCAAAGAAATTTGGGTACCAAAACTTTCAACTTGATCTTATTGCAGGTATGCTTCAAGGTATGGGGGAAAAATTAATACCTTGATAGCAAGTACTCAAAGCACATGACTGGAGATATGACAAAGCTCTTAACACTCACCCCCAGAAAAAGCCGTCATGTGACTTGTGATAACAACAATAGAGGAAGAATCCTCGGTGACAGTAAGTTTGGTAAAAGTCTATCCACCTCTATTGATAATGTTCTTTATGTAGAATATCTTAAGCATAAGTTACTTACCATTAGACAAATACGTGATTATCATTGTTTGATTTTGATTTATGCACCATTGAGGACAAAGTCAGTAAGCAAGTTAGAACAATAGGAAATAGAGTAAACAATAACATATGGTGTCGATATAAATCACATTAATCTATAGATGGACCCCGTTCAACATTCTAGAACTAAGCATATACAGATTAGACATTATTTTCTTAGAGATCGTGTTCAAAAAGGTGATTATGTGATTGTTTAGTTGAGCAGCCAAAACAGCTGATATTTCTTTAAACCATTGCAAAAAGAAAATCTCTTTTTCATTCGAACAAAACTTGGAGGTATTAATTTATCACTTATCTGAATGAATTATGAACTGTGAACTGCTGGTTAGGCTATCTTGTGTTGAAACTCTACTATCATGTCATTTTGTGATTTAAGCATTTTTTTTTAATGCAACGAACTCACTGTTACTATTAGCTGCGTTTTCGACTCACCAACTAAGTTTGGCATTAACCCTTTTGATCATGACAAAAAGGGGGAGAAATATTAGTGTATTGTATTGTCACTTTGCATTTAGATAGGGGGAGCATCAAGTAAGGGGGAGTCTAGATACATATCTTTAATATTAGCGTATTGTTTTGCTTGATGAACTAACCTCCCACTTGAGATGAATTAAAATTTTGTCATCATCAAAAAGGGGGAGAATGTGGATATCTTGTGTTGCAGGTTAAGTTTTGATGATGAAGTAATATAAGACAAAGTGACAAATGGAACTCCAAGGCACAACCAACTCAAGAAGTAAGTGTGTCAAGGGTAGTAGTCCCTAGGAAGTTGGGTCGTGTCTTAGGAATGAATTGTAAACCGCTTTTGAAGATCGGCTCAAATCACTAAACACACTAGCACTCAGACAAATGGACCTAACATATGTTTTCAATTGATAAATAGGTTAGGCACTTGTTGTTTTTGAAAGAAATAGATTCATGGCTTAGTGTTTTTAAAAGAAATTGTTTTTGAAGTAAAGAAATCGATTTCATTCATATTGTTTAAGCCAAAATCGATTTCATTCTCATTATTTAAAGCCATCAATCGATTAAATTCATAAAGGACTTGGTTTTGGAAGCAATGAATCGATTCCTTACTTGTTTTCTAAAGCAAAGAATCGATTTTGAGCTTGTTGGTTGCAAGCACAAAATCGATTCATGACTTGTTAGCTTTAAAGCTAGCAATCGATTATGGGCTTCCTAATTTTGTGAAACTTTCCTATTTTTAAGCAAACAATCGATTCCCTTATTATTTCTTTAACCAAACAATCGATTTCTCACCTGTATATCAAAGAGGAAAATCGATTGTCTACCTGCCTTCCTTCTTTTTATAAAGCCAACAATCGATTAACTACTTGCTTTACTAAAGCACAAAATCGATTTCTCACTAGTTCCCACAAGCAAGAAATCGATTTCTCACCTATTATTTTTAAAGCACATAATCGATTTTCATCTTATCTTTTTCAAGTCATTAATCGATTTTTCACTTATCTAAATAGAGTTAAAAATTGCTTCAACGGTCATATTTCTACAAACTCTATAAATAGGATCTAGGTTTTACGATCAAATAAACAACCTACAATTCTAAAGAGAAGAACGCAAACTCTCTCACTGTGTCACACTCATTCTTCACGTTCTTCATCACTTTGAGCTGATCTCTCTCAAGGGTTAGGTTGGGATTCTTCAAGTTGTCATATTCACCTTCTCAGAGGTATTTGTTATTTCATTGTAATTTCTTTTAAAACTATTATTGGTTTGTACTAGAGAGTGGGGAATCTCTCTAGGGTTTTGATTGTAACAAGGGTGGGGTATCTCTTGTTCTCAATTGGTTGTACTAGGGAGTGGGGTATCTCTCTAGGGTTTTTGATTGTAACAAGGGTGGGGTATCTCTTGTTGTAATTGTTGTTTAGGGCTCTTGCACAAGGTGGGGTATCCTAGGTGAAGAGTGCCTGTGTCTGTAAGGGTTTTAAAGCACCCGGTTGAAAGCTTTGTTTTGATAGTGAAAATCTCACAAAGGGTTGTGAGGACTGGACGTAGGTCACTGGGAGGTGACCGAACCAGTATAAATCTTGTGCGTGCTTTACTGTTCGTTATTCTAATTCGTTCATTTCATAAACCTGCGCGAAAATTATTCTAAGTCGTTAAAAAGGGGAAAAGTTTTTTAAAGTCTCAATTCACCCCCCCCCCCCCCCCCCCCCCCCCTCTTGAGACTGAAGCCACTTGGTAACAATTACAACCCATGAAACCCCATCTTTTGCATGCATGTGAACTATTTAGTGGAGATTTGGTCAAATTACAAGCTTCTGATAATGTGCATTTTGTTGAAACTTGAGCGTATTCTTCCGTCGTCCGTAAACACTTAGAGAGATTGTGAGCGAGTGCCCTTGTTCACAGAAATGTATTCTTCAGTGACATGAGCATCTAATTGGGCAACCATTTGACACCTCATATGTGCTATATTTTCTATTGTCTGTCATTGTGCTTCTGATTTTGGGTCTCTTATTTGGCTGTCTTTATTATTTATTTGAAAATTTTATTGAGTCAGATAATTTTCTTGAGGACAAGCAAAAATTTAGTGTGGCGGAGTTGATAAGCTCTAATTTAGTGCATTTATTAGAGATATTTTGAGTTGTTTTTAGAGTAATTATTACTGATTAAATAAATAACTGACTTAAATTACTCTATATTTGCAGGAAGGTAGAAAAAGAAAAATATATAAATGTGGGCTGAAATTAGAAGAAATGTTAGAATAAAAGAAAGCAAGCCCAAGCCCATTAATGCAAGAAATCCCACAGTAATAAAAAGAAGAAGATCCTCTTGGATATTTCGATTAAAAGTGATGCACATGTGACTTGGAGAGAAAGAAAGAGGCATGGAGTGGACAACAAGCAACACATATTTTGGAAGGATCTAAATCCTAATATTTAGGGATTGAGATATCTTGCAATTAAAAGAGGAAACAATCTTGACTTGATCCCTTGTTTGGAGAGAAAGAAAAGAAACTAATATAAAAGGAGGGCTTCACTTGAAAATTAGAGCAGTCACACACCATAACACAAACAAAACCACTCACGCTGACGACAACGGATTGGAGAGGAGAAAAAGAGATTTTTGGCACCGTTATTGACACTGGGGGAGAGCTTTGGAGCAGAAAAAAGAGATTGAAGACACTGATCAAGACTTTATCTATTTTACGGGTTATACTTTATCTTTGTACTTCATGAACTTTGTTTCTATTTTATTGTTCTTGACTATTATGGATACCTAAATCCTCTTCTAGGGTCTTAGGTGGATCTTGCATTCTTAGAGACCTTTTTTATGTTCTAATTTAATATTTGAATTCCTATTTTTATTTCATTTAATATTGTCCTATTGTTTTTATCACATAATTAGGATTAGCTACCCTTTTCATGTTCATAATCAATTGGTTGATCAGTGACCGTACTGCAATTAGTTGGTTGACCTATAGGATAATTGGGGCTATAATTAATGCATGACCAAACTTTAATTCAGGTAGAATAAGACATAGGGGAATCGAAGCTTGCAAGTGAAACTGCGACCCTAGACCTCTCTCCATTGATTATATTCTTGCATTTTAATTCTTGTTATTTTACTTCTTTTTATTTTGTTTCTACAACATTCAAATTATTGTTCGTCTAAACAATATATAATCTCGACTAGTTTGGTACTTGTTAATTAATCCCGGTGGATACGATAATCTTTTATACTACTTCTGCGAAAGAGTACTCTTGCTCTAAGTGTGTTAGAGGTTCACCTAAGAATGGCTACTTCAACTCCTCACATCCAAGTGAGTATTTCCACTATTCTCCAAATAGCTATTACACTTTGCTTTTAATCACACACAAAAGACTTACACAAATACTAGCTTCTGATCACACACAGAAGCGTAGCACACACCACTTTCTTTTGATCTCCACACAAAAGACAAATGCTCTCTTACACAGCTTCACCAAGCTGGATTCACCCACTAACAAACTCTCTTCTAGTTTCCCAAAGGTTTCCCTTTTCTTTTCTCACCAAGACTCACCTCTCAATCTAGGTAGTTTGATGGAATGTTCACACAAACAATTACAACAATGGTTTTTTGGGTTTTTGGGATATTTTAAGAGCTTGATACAAAGCAGATACACTCTAAACACAATGGTACTAACAAGCTAGCACACACTCAAGAAGATGATCCCAGATCTGAACTTGAAGAAGCTTTGAGTGTGGGATGAGAAGGTTGAATTGCTTTGAGAAGCTTGACTTTGTGAAGGTGGCAATTAACTCTCATGCTTATGAACTTCAGAGTGAGTCCTTTAAATAGTCAAGGATGATGAGTATAACCATTAGAAACTTGTCGAGAGTCGTTGGGGATATCCATTGGTCCATAAGATTGAAGAAAGTACCAAAGATGACAGCCTTTGAACCTTCTCAAGTATGGCTTTACGCTTTATCTGAAGAGTTAAACTGTCTCCAGCTTAAGTGTGAAGTACTTAAGAATAAAGCTTTAAGTTTACCACATTGAAAACTCTGAGAAGGGTTGTAAAAATAGTGTTTTTAGAAAAACTGTTTTCAAAGTTTTCTCAAAAACCTTCTCCAGATGGAGAGTTTTAAGCGTAGTGTAAAACAACTTAGAAAAGCAGTAAATAACACAATGATGTATAGTGATTACCCAATACCCTGGGCAACATCCACTCCTCACACCCCGTGAGTAATTCCACTATTTTCCAAATAGTTGCAACTTTACAACCAACCTAGGCTTAAAGTTCTCATGGTAGTTTTATTAACACAGCTTTACCTACTGTTTCTTCTGGTTGTTTTCTTCACACAGCTCTACCTACTGTTCTCACACCTAATACAATCCTCCAGATCAATTAGGTGGATTCTAACACACTTCTTAAACCCTATAGAAACACTTGGTACTTGAGAAGATTTCTAATAGGTTTTACAGTGTATTGTTAGGGTTTTTTTTGGGAATACAAGAGCTTGGTTTAAACAAGATAGATTCGAACAAATCCTAAACAACAAGCTGAAATACATACGCAGAAAATAGAATCCCTAGATTAAAGCATGACTTGAGTATGGGTGAGAGAAGACTTTCTACTTGAGAAGGATGGGAAGAATTAGATTTCACTCTCACAAAGAACTTCAGCAATGATCCATGGTTGTATTTATAGCCATTGAGCTGAAGTATATGTGTATTAACCATTGGTTAATCATTTAGAGTCGTTGGAGTGGTTTCCCAAATAAATATAGCTGTTGAGAAGGGTGATCAGAAAGTACAACTACTTTTTTTACACTTTCTGCTGCAATTTCTGTAGAAGACAGCTTGCTCAGCACTTTTCTGCAGAAGACAACACACTACAGCTGTCATGAGAAGACAACACATTAAAGCTGTCTTGGCTCTTCTCTTCTTTGAATCTTCTCAACTTTGAGTCTTCTCAAATTGATACTTCTCAAGTTGACGCTTCTCAAGTTGACGCTTCTCAAGTTGATGCTTCTCAAGTTGATTCTTCTTATCACGACCCTTCTGATCTTGACCCTTCTTGTCATGATGCTTCTCAACTTTACTCTTATCATCACGACCCTTCTGATCTTGACCCTTCTTGTCATGAAGCTTCTCAACTTGACTTTTTTCATCATGACCCTTCTGATCTTGACCCTTATTGTCATGATGCTTCTCAACTTGACTCTTCTCATCATGACCCTTCTGATCTTGACCTTTCTTGTCATGATGCTTCTCAACTTGATTGTGAATCTTCTCATGTTGAGTCTTTTCACTACTCTTCTCATGTTGAGTCTTCTCACGATGACTCTTCTCGTGCTGATTCTTCTTATGATGATGTTTCTCATGATGAATGTTCTCATCACGACTATTCTCATGTTGAGTCTTCTCTCACAACTCTTCTCATGTTAACCCTTCTTAATTAATGACCTTTATCTTGCCTTCCAAGGGTGCTTTTCTTTGATATTTCTATCATCATTCTTATGGCATCTTTGTCTTGTCATTGATTCAAGTCTTTTTAACACTTATGCTTCTTAAAAGCAGATTATCTTCTTGAGAGTAGCTAATATATCCTGTTCTTAAATTTCACTCAAGAAGAAACAATAGTCACATACGAAATCAGATAACTTAAATTTCTCACTTGTGAAGTTTGTTAACCATCAAAACTAAATTGGGATTTTGCCTCAACACAATAATCAAGGAGGCTCTGATTCTTTATTCTCTCTTGAGAACAAGGCTCAATCTAATTTGCAGATGGCCTTAAATTATGGAGAATCTTATGGGAATGAGATATCTAGAGTTAACTGGCATAACATTGAAGATATAAATACCGCCTTTTTACATAGAATGGACAATATTAAAAATGCTACCAATAGAATTTTTGTTATGATGGAAAGGGATAATATTCTATGTGACGTTGTTGATATTGAGAACCATATTTATATTATTATCAAAATTTGATAATAATATAAATATGGCTCTACTGTTGGTTTCTTTGGTTGCAAAAGAGGAGTTAGACAAGGAGACCCATTGTCCCCTCTTCTATTCTGCTTGGCTGAAGATGTTCTTAGTCGTGGCATATCCAAACTTGTGGTAGATGGAAAGACTCAGCTCATGGTTGCTCCGCAAGATTTCCGTATGCCCAGTCATGTGTTATATGCTGATGATATAATGAGCTTCTGTAGAGCAACTAAAAAGAGTGTTTCTAGTTTGATGGAAGTCTTTTCCTCTTATGAACAAGTCTCAGGACATGTTATCAGTAAAGAGAAGTCTAAATTTTTCACTGGCAGCATATCTTCCTCTCGTGTCAACGCCATCTCAGCTTTGCTAGGATTCTCTAAAGGATCTCTTCCTTTTACTTATCTTGCAATTGGTGTTCCTTTATTCGAAGGAAAGCCTCGGCGTATCCACCTGTTGCCTATTGAAGATAGAAATAAGGCTAAACTATCCTCTTGGAAAGGCTCATTATTATCTGTTATGGGTAGAGTTCAACTGGTAAATTCTATCATTCTGAGCATGTTGTTCTATAGCTTCCGCATTTATCCCTGGCCTGCTAATCTCCTTAGTACTGTTATCAAATGGATTAGAAGTTTTGTATGGTAAGGCGATGTTACTACTAGAAAAATTGTTACTGTTGCTTGGCATAAGGTCTGCAAACCCTTTCAAGAAAGTGGTCTGAGTCTTAGATCCATCAAAACAATTAATAGGGCTGGTATTTTAAAGCTTGGATGGAATTTCATCTCTGCCAACTTACAATGGACTCTACTTTTGAAAGGCAGGGTCTAAAAAAATAATAAGTCGGTGAACTATCACTTCTCTTCTTCTATTTGGCTTGGATTTAAGTCTTGTATTTCTGTGATTCTCGAGCAGTCAATTTGGAAGCTTGGAAATGGTGTTAGCATTAATTTTTGGACGGACTCTTGGCTCTCTAGGCCTATTGTGGATATCAGTGGTATACCTCCTAATGTTCACAGGGACCTCAAAGCTACTGTTAGTGATTTTATAGTAAACAGAAGATGGTCTATCCCTACCGATTTTATTAATCACTTCCCTCAAATTTACTTTGACATTCAGAAAATTGTTATCCCAAATATCTCAGTGGATGATCAATTGATGTGGGATTGCTTCAATTCAGGAGATCTGACTTTCAGGTATTTTTTCCTTTTTCACGCTCCCGTTGGGCTGGTTGTTCCTTGGACTAAGGCAGTTTGGAAGAATTTTATTGCGCCCTCAAAATCATTCATTATTTGGAGGGCTATGCATAATAAGATGTCAACTGATGACCAACTTTGGAATAGAGATTGCACTGTGGTTTCTGTCAACTGATGCATAATAAAATGTTGTTTTCTCTCTTAATGGGGACGACGCTTCTAGTCCTGATGGGTTTGGTGGTTTCTTCTTCCAGCATTACTAGGAAATAGTTGCTCAAGATATTTATTATGCTGTCCTGCAAATTTTTCTACAATGTTGGATACTTCCTAACTTGAATTCTAATTTTGCAGTTTCTTTGATTCCTAAAGTTGAGGGGCCAATAGAGTGGATAGATATGGACCAATAGCTCTAACTAACTTAAAATTATTACTATGGTTGTAGTTGACAGACTTGCTCTTGTTGCTCCTAGTATTATTTATGATAATTAGAAGGGTTTTGTGAAAGGTAAAAATATTTCTGACTGTATTTGCATTGGCTATGAATCTATTAACTTGCTTCAGAGAAAGTCTTTTCGTGGTTAATTAGCTCTTAAAATTAGCATTAAAGAGGCTGCTTTTGGTTATGGCTGCTTTGTTAAAATCCATTAACTTGGATTTTTTAACTTCAAGTTATGGCTGCTTTTGGTTTCAATGATACATTTTGCTCCTGGATAAATATGATTCTTTACCCGACCGAGCTCTCTTTCTCTTCCAATGGGTGTATTGTTGGTTTCTTTGGTTGCAAAAGGGTAGTTAGACAAAGTGACCCCTTGTCCCCTCTTCTTTTTTGTTTGGCTGAAGATGTTCTTAGTATAGGTATTTCCAAGCTTGTCGGAGATTGTAAGCTTCAGCTTATGGTAGGTCTATTTTCTTATCCCAAGTCTTGTTTTATATGCTGATGACATTACGATTTTTTTTTGTCAGGCTCCCAAAAAGTGTTTAAATAGTTTGATGGATCTTTTTTCCTCTTATGAGCATGTTTCTAGCCTGGTGACTAGTAAGGAGAAATCTAAATATTATACAGGAAACATCTCCCCTCTTCGTATCATGGCCATCTTGGATTCACTTGGATTTTCTCAAGGCTCTATCCCTTAAATTATCTTGGTGTCCCGATTTTTAAAGGTAAGGCTCAGAAAATACACTTATTAGCTATTGCTGATAGAATAAAGGCTAGACTATCTTCTTGGAAAGGCTCTCTTTTATCTATTATGAATAGAGTTCAACTAGTCAATTCTGTTATTCTTAGCATGATGGTTTATAGTTTCCGCATTTATGCTTAGCCTGCTATTGTTCTAAATACTGTGGATACCTGGATTAGAAACTTTGTGTGGTCTGGCGATATTAATACTAGGAATATGGCTACTGTCTCCTGAAGTAAGGTGTGAAAGCCTTTTCAAGAAGGCGGTTTGGGTTTGCGATCTATCAAAGCTATTAATAATCCTAGGAAGCCTAAGCTTGAGGGGAACTTTATTTCTACTAAGTTGCATTATGCTCTTCTTTTGAAAGCTAGAGTCTTTAAGAATAATAAGCCGGTGAATTATCATGTTTATTCTTCTATCTGGCTTGGAATCAAACCTCATTTTTCTGATATTACTGAGCATTCGACTTAGAAACTTGGGAATGTTGTCAACATAAATTTTTGGACTGATACTTGGATTTCAAGGCCTATTGTGGATATTAATGGTATTCCTTATAATTTTCACAAGGATTTTAAGGCAAATCTTAGGGATTTTATAGCCAACGGTAAATTCTCCATCTTTGCAGACGTTATCTCTCACTTTCCCCATCTTCACTCAGAAATTCAAGAGGTAGCTATTCCTTTGGTTTTGTTTGAAAATCAGTTTATGTGGAATCACTCCGTTTCTAGGGACTTGACTTTTAAGGAGCCTTTTCTTTTCCACCAAAAATATTTGGGAAACTTTTATTCCACCTTCTAAGTCCTTTATTCTGTGGAGGACTCTACAAAATAAGATGCCAACCGACAATCAACTTTGGATTAGAGGCATGATGTTTCTATTTGTAGTCTATGTGGCAATTCCTCAAAGACCTCTCATCATATTTTCCTCGCTTGCCCTTTCGCCCAACATATTTTGAGATGTATTGGAGGTATTCTGAATGTCCCTATTGACACTGCCACTTTTCAGAATATTTTAGCCTTGACTTCTCATGGCTGGAGCCTTCAATCGCAGGATATTGTCTCCATTGCAATTGTCAATATTTTATGGGACATTTGGCATTGCAAGAATCAGGTTAGATTTAGTAATCATGTGATAGCCTTACACTCGGCTATCAATTTAATATTTTCTAATGTTGCTCTAGCGGGGAATGCTACTAAATCATCTATGTCTTCCTCTGTTGCTGAGTTCATAATCATTAAGACATTCAATATCACTTGTAATTATAGAAGGTCTGCAAACATCAAAAAATTTAATTGGATCCACCTGCACCCTACATGATTAAGTGCAATACTGATGGTGTTGCCAAGGTTTTCTGGGACCTGCCGCTGCTATTCATGGTTGCTTTTCTTCCTCCATTGGCAACAACTATGCTCTTCATGCTGAAACTGTTGGGGCTATGTTGGCTATAGAGATTGCTTTTGATATATTGGAAGAATTTGTGGTTGGAGTGCACTTCTCAGTTAGTGGTTTTTGCCTTCAAGAATTGGAAAATTGTTTCTTGGAAGCTTAGAAATATATAGAATTATTGCTTATATATGACGAGAAAAATTAAATTTGTTTGCACTCACATTTATAGAGAATGTAACACTTGTGCTAATAAGCATGCCGGTCATGGTACCACTCCAAAAAAAACAGCTTATTTGCGAGGGACGTTAGCGAGGGAACACAGGTCCCTCGCAAAAACAAGCATTTGCGAGGGATTTTGCGACGGAATTGGTCTCCTCATTTTTACAGACAATTAGCGACGGATTTGCTGAGGTTTGCGACGGAATTTCTCTCGCAAAAAGTTGGGCGCCAATTTGAAAATTCATGGCACAAAAAACGAGGAGGTTAGCGACGGAATGGCCAAATCCCTCGCTAACTATTTGACCGTTCAGCCTCATTTATTGTGCACGTTAGCGACGGAATTGGTCAAATCCCTCGCTAATTTTTTTAATTTTTTTTTTGTAATCCGTGTACACTCTCTCACTCACACTAATCACTCTTCTTCTCTCTCACACTACTCACAACACACTCTTCTTCTCTCTTCTTCACCTACAACCACACCACCACCACGTCCACCACCGTCCACCACCACCACCACCACTCTTTCTCCTCTCTCTCCTACGACATACTCTCTCCTCTTCACCCTTTCTCTTCCTCTACTCTCTCCACACCTACAAACCCTAACCCACAACTCACCACCACCATCCACCACCACCACGTCCACCACACAACCACCACCTACACACTCTCTTAACCCCCCAATTTCTTCCCTCTTTCCCTCTTCCTCTCTCCACCTTGATTCCACAACACCACCACCACGAACCGTGCACAACCACCACGACCGGAGCTCTCTTTTGTAGGTGTAGTTATTATTTTTCATGATATTGTGTTGATTTGTTGATTTTAATTTTTTACTTATTGAATTTGTTTTTATTTATTTTTTGGTTGAAATTGAAATTTGTTAGGATTGAAATTTGGTGTTTGAAGAATCACAACCGCACCGGAGTGCACACCGTCACCGAACCACCGCACCGGACTTCAATCTCGCTCATAACGGTTAGTTTTTAAAATAAATTGTTGTTGTTGTTGTTGGTTAGGATTGAATTGGTTAGGATTGAATTATTTGTTGTTGTTGTGTTAGGATTGAATTGGTTAGGATTGAATTATTTGTTGTTGTTGTTGTTGTGTGTTGTTATGAATTGTGAGTTAGTTGTTAGAATTGTGTTTGTTGGAATTGTTGTGAATTGTAAAATGAATTTAAATGTGAATGTTAGTAATTGAAATTGTTGTGAGTTAGTTGTGAAATGTGAGTTAGTTGTAAAATGAATTTAAGTGTAAAATGAATTTGTTGAAATTGAAATTGTTGTGAGTTAGGATTGAGTTAGTAATTGAAATTGTTGTGAGTTAGTTGTAAAATGAATTTAAGTGTGAATTGTGTGTTAGTTGTGAAATGTGAATGTTAGTAATTGAAAAATGAATTTAAATTTGTTAAAGTGAATTTGTTGAGAAGAGTTAGATTGAAAATTGTTGAGAATTAAAAATTGTGTATGTTGTTAATTGTGTCAAATAGTTGAAATTGAAAAGTGTAATATTTTAGAGTTGTTAATTGAAAATTGTTTAATTGTTGTTTTGATGAACCCTAGGTTAGATGACTGTGTGTTGTTGATGGAAAAGGGTGAGGTGCTGTCCCTCACCCCCATAATTTGCTCGAAATCATCTCCATTGAGATAATTGCGAGACGATACTAACAACGGTAAGGTTGGGAGTTATATGAAATAACTTCCTTCACTACTTGGATGGAAAAGGGTTTTGTGCTGTCCTTGACCCACATACTCGGCTCGGAATCATCTACACTGAGATCATATCGATGCCACTAACTTGATAGGTTATTGGGAATGTTATGGGAATCTAACACATTTTCTTAAATATGTGTAGATGAATTGGTATGAATTTAATCGTGATTGGGTGTATGATCGGTTATTTCCTAGAAGAGCGGGTTTAAAGCAAAGTTTTGTAATTGGGGTTGAACAATTTCTTGTTGTAGCGTGGCGACATGAATTGGCTAGACGGGAAAAGGGGGTTAGATGTCCATGCTTAAAATGCGACGGAATACCTATTAAGACAGATGATGAAATTAGGGAGCACTTGTATCGTTGGGGGTTTAAGCCTAATTATTGGATTTGGGTGGAACATGGAGAAAAAGGACGTCCAAATTTTGACGCTGGGGCTTCAAGCAGTTCTGGTTTTGGTGTTGCACGTAATGAAATTTTTGAGTCGATGGAAAACATGATTTGTGATGGTCTTAGGGTGAATGTGCCATTTGATGAACCTCAATATGACGATTATGATGAACTTCCAAATGAAGAAGCACAAAGATTTTATAACTTGTTAATAGATTCGAACAAACCGTTGTTTGAAGACTCCCCACAGTCAAAATTATCTATGTGTGTGAAGCTTTTAACTCTCAAGTCGATGAGTAATATTTCTGAGGTGGGTTTAGACTATGTGACTGAAATGATGTTGGAAGCGACACCTAATAAGGATAGTTTGCCCAAAAGTTATTATGAAGCAAAGAAGTTAGTTTCGAAGCTGGGATTGAATTTTAAGAAGATTGATTGTTGTTCAGAAGGGCACATGTTGTTTTACAACAACGAATTTGGTAAAAACGATGGTGAGCTACTTGAATGTAAATTCTGTGGAAGACCGAGGTATCACGATCGTAAAGGGGCAAAACGTAATTATAAACCAATCCCGATAAAGTCGATGTTCTATTTGCCTATAGTTTCAAGGTTGCAAAGAATGTTTGCATCGGCCGAAATTGCGCAGAAAATGACTTGGCATTATGACAATAAGTGTACCTCGGACATTTTACGCCACCCATCTGACGGTAAAGCATGGAAGCACTTTGATGAAGTGCATTCTGATTTTGCCTCAGACCCACGGAATGTTCGGCTTGGCTTGTGCTCTGATGGATTTACTCCATATATCCAAGCATCGGCGTCATCCTACTCTTGTTGGCCAGTCATTGTTACCCCTTACAATCTTCCTCCTAAGATGTGCATGACTAAGCCGTATATGTTTTTGACTTGTCTTATACCTGGTCCACACAATCCAAGGGCTAATATTGATATCTTTTTGGAACCTCTAATTGATGATCTTAAGAGATTGTGGGGGGGTGTTTTGACATATGATGCAGCACGAAAGAAAAATTTTATGATGAGAGCGGCATTGATGTGGACAATTAACGACTTTCCTGCATATGGTATGTTGTCTGGTTGGGGGACTCACGGTAAATTGGCATGTCCCCACCGCATGGAACACACAAAGGCGTTTACGCTAAAGTACGGGGGCAAGAGTTCTTGGTTTGACTCACATCGTAGATTCTTACCACAAGATCATAAATTTAGAAAGAACAAGAAGGCCTTCAAGAAAGGGGTAGTTGAAACAGATGGACCACCGCCTTTGTTGACATCAGGTGAAATCTGGAGCAGAGTTATGGATTTGCCACAAGCCACAGAGGTAGGGGAGCTCACCCGATTGGATGGTTATGGACGGGTGCATAATTGGACAAAAAAAAGCATATTTTGGAATCTCTCATATTGGAAAGATAATCTGTTGAGGCACAATCTTGATGTTATGCACATTGAGAAGAATTTCTTTGACAACGTATTTGCCACTGTGATGAATGCGAAAGATAAAACCAAAGACAATAATAAGGCAAGATTGGATTCTGCTCTTTATTGTAGCAAACATCGAATCAACAGTCAAGATAGGACAAGGCCAATTGGATGGCCTAGAGTACACAGACTCACTCGGGAACTAAGGGTGACCCCCTCTCTGCGTCTATAAATATGGCATCAATCCTTGAAGTCCGGTATGGATTTTTCGATTGGACCTCACACTGACTTATGATTGCTGACTTTGGCATTAGAGTGTGTGCAGGTACCAAACCCCCTCTGGCCTGGGGGAAGAAGTGAACGACCTCGAAGGATTCATCTACCAACTTCGAACTCAGCTCAATCCGATTCAAGAAAGGTGCTTAACATTGGTGACCACAGTGGTAGGGTTTTACTTCTAACTCTCATCTTGTCCTCCCTCGACTCGTCAGACTCTGATAGGCGTTCTCAAAGTCGGTTTAGATCCCAACGTAGACGGAAAGGCTACAGCTGGTAGAGAAGAACCCACCTTGGCTTGAGCGTCCGGACAGTGGCCGGCGTACACAGGTGAACTAGTGTAGCCCCCTCTAAAGGAGAATCAATGAGTTAATGAGGCAAGGGTAATGAGTTAATGAGGCAGTACCGAAATGTCGATGAAGAAGTAAAGTGCAAGCTTTTTCCCCTTACTCTGAAGAAATCTGCCATACTGTGGTTTAGGAAATTTAGTCCAGAGTCAATCTCGTCTTAGGATCAGTTCGCTAGCTTGTTCTCGTCTCACTTCACGACATCGAGGATGAAGCCAAACTCAGAGGAAGTTCTTCGCGCTGTTTGGCAAGGGTAAAAGGAAACTCGATGTGAGTATGTGGAACGATTTAACAAGAAGCCAACGTCCGCAACCTCGAAGACAAGATTAGGGTCTTCTTCATGAAGGACGACCTCGGGAAGGGGAGCTTATTCGATATCGACGTCGGGTTGAACTGACCTCAGAACCTGAAAGACTTTCTTCGCAGTTCGCTAACATATATTGGCTATGTGGAGAAAGACTTTGCTGGTAAGATCGCTACCAGGCCCAGCTCGAAAAGAGACCCAGACCAAAAAGAATCTTGGCAGAAGAAGGATGCCTAGGGAGCGTGTGATCGTGAGGCTCGACTCATAGTCGAACGATATTCTGAATTCACGAAGTTGAATACAACCCTGGAAAAGATCCTTTCCAAATGCACAAGTGCCAAGTTTCGAGAGGTAAACTGGCCAAGACCCCTCGAACAGAAGGAGGGCATGTCAACACAGAAATATTGTTAATACCATAGAAGCAGCGGGCCTACACCAAACGATTCAATGCCCTCAAAGACGACAGTGAGGACTTGATAAAAAAGGCAAGCTCACCAAGTATGTCAAGAACACTGATGAAAAGAGGTGGTCTCGATCGCCCAAAAAATCCAGGGCACTTGGAGGCGGAGCCGACGTAGAAACCGAAGGAAGACGATAGTGACGCCGTTGAAGAGGAAGATACCTGAAAGTCGAGGGGAAGATCGGTGGCCATGGTGATCTTGTGCGGCCACCATACGATCGATGAAGAGGAAATGGAAAGAAATCCTAAATGTTGCCCCAACCTCCATAGTCGTGGTAGACTCCACCCTTTCACCCCTGGCCTTCAAGGTTCAAGACCTCCTTGATGGAAAACCTAACAAGTACACACCTGTCCTAGTCACTGCCGTTATGGCAAATTGAGAGGTGAGAAGGACACTAGTTGATCTAGGTAGCTCGGTGGATATCATCTTCATAGAGTTGTTAAAAAAATTAAAAATCGCGGAGGACAACCAGACCCCCTCTCGAAGCGCGAAACTCACCGAGTTAAATGGATCTAGGACCAAACCCCTAGAGTACATCGAGCTGATGGTCACCTATGGAGATGAATATCTCTCCTGCAAAGTGAACACTCAATTCTTGCTTCTGCCTTACAAGGCGCCCTAGAAATGTATTGTTGGCCGGCTGACCTTGGGGACTTTCGGAGCTATTGCTTCCATCGTGCATCTCAAAATGAAATTTATTCCCTTAAGGAAGAGGTAGTATCGATCTTTTTCGACCTTGAGTCGGCCCAACAGTGTCGCTACCTCTCCCTCAAGATGGACCAGGAAACTCAGAACTGTACTTACCCTGCTGGTCAAGAACAAAATAACTAAGGCTGAGGTCAATCTGGTCCATCTTTACGCACAATATGATCCTCAAAAAAGTTTAAAAAGAGGATCAAAAGGACTGAGCTTGGTGGTGAGTTCATCGCCATTCAAGTAGCCAACGATCCACTAAAAGGGTGAAGATTGCGACCAACCTTCCTGATGAAGTCAAGAATGAACAAACAAATTTTTTAAGGGACTACTCCAACCTCTTTGCCCGGTCTGCGGATGATATGCAGGGTATACCACTTGATGTTGCTTTTCACCACTTTGTTGTCGACCCCAAAGCCAATTGGGTAGCACTGCGAAGGAGAGTGTAAAAGCAAGACAAGGCTGAGGCGGGGACAAGGGGATCGAGGACCTGAAAATGGCAGGTTTTGTGTAGGAAATAGTGTATACGACCTGGCTCTCTAACATCTTTCTGGTCAAGAAGAGCAATGGAAAATGGCGAATGTGTGTAGACTATAGTGACCTCAATAGAGCATGCCCGAAAGACACTTTTCCCGTCCCAAGTGTGGATAGGTTGGTGGACAACACCTAAAGATTAAGACTTCTGTCTTTCATGGACACATACTCGGGATACAATCAGAGTTTGATGTACCCACCAGACTAGGAAAAGACAACCTTCAAGTCTAACAAAGGAAGTTTCTGCTACCGTGTTATGCCCATTGGTTTAAAAAATGTCAAGCGGTAGATGAACAAGGTCTTCCTGCGACAGCTAGAAAGAATTGCAGAAATCTACCTCGACACCATGGTTGTGAAAAGTAAGATGGACTAGAACTACGTGGCATGTTTGAATGAAGTATTCGTCGAGGTTCATAAAAACAACCTGAGGTCGAACCTGAAGATGTTTACTTTCGGTGTTCGAGCCATAACGTTTCTTGACATTTACCTCACCGTGCGCGGGATCATGTCCTATCAGGATAAATGCCGAGCTGTGACTGAAATGAAGCCCCAACAATGAAGAAAGAGATCCAAAAATTTGCGCATATGATAGCAGCTGTTTCTTCAAGTTTCTAAAGAGGGGAGTTGAGTTCGAATGGACCCAAGAATGCTCAAGCTGTGACTGAAATGCTCAATCTTTCTTCAACAGATCCTCACCTATCTTCAAGTTTCTAAAGAGGGGAGTTGAGTACGAATCAACCCAGGAATGCGAACATGCCCTCAGCCAGTTGAAGACGATGTTGTCAGAATCGCCCATTCTGACTCAACCAGTGGAGGGCGAAACACTTTACCTCTATCAGACCATATCCGATGAAACTCTGAGCACCGTACTCGTTCAAGAAACAAATCAAGAGTAGCGCCTACTATGTTACGTCAACAAGGTCCTTGAGGGTGCCGAGGCCAAATACCAGAAGATAGGAAAAAGTAGCACCGGCCCTTGTAATAGCTGCAAGAAGGTTGAGGCCATAATTCGTGGCACATAAGGTTGTTAGGACCAACCAGCGAATCGGGTAAATCTGCCACCGACCTGACTTAGCCAAGAAAATCAGTAAGTGGGAAATCTAGCTCTTCGAGTTCATCATTAAATTTCAATCAAAGACGATGCTAAAATCTCAAGTGTTAGTCGACTTCGTAGAAGAAATGACTCCTACCTTGAACGATTGTGCCAAGACAACCCGGATGATCCATGTTGATGGATCCTCAACCAGCAATGGAAGTTGGGCCGGCCTCATCCTGGAAATTTCCAAAGGAGTGATGGTGGCACTGTCTCTGACCTTCTAATTCTCCATGTCTAATAATCAGGCTGAGTACGAAGCCTGTATTGACGGACTCCTTCTGGCTTGAGATTTTGAAGCGACCAAGGTCGAACTCCTCAATGATTTACTATTAGTTGTGTCGCAAATCAAAGAATAATTTGTTGCAAAAGATCCCATTCTGCAAATATACCTGCCAAGGTTAGGGAGTTGAATTACGCTTTGTCGAGGCCGAGGTTAGACATGTGCCCTGAGTGGAGAACACTAGAGTTGAAATTGATTACCTGCTTCCCGGTCTACTTCTTCGGCATTCCACTTCCTAAAAAGATCCGCCACAAGCTTGCCAACCTTTATGCATGAGTCAAAATTCTCCAAAGTAAGGTCGAACATATTCGCTTTGGAACCACAACCACCTTTTGTCTTCTTTGAAGGTGGGACCAGGTCCGAGCTACACTTAGTAGGGTCTTATCTATTGTCTCGGAGTCATTCGATCCGCCTGGTATCGAGGAGATAATCGAATAGGGGCCTTAGTGACAATTGTAGAGCCAGAGCCAAGAACGTTCTAGGTGCGGGGTACAAACATCTGCATCTCGTCATCCTCACCTGCGAAGGCCATAAAGTCAACAAGGGATTCTGGAGAAGTCATCTTGTCTGAGAAGAAAACAAAGGAAGCCGAGGTCAATTCCATTGACATTCATTAAAAACCAATCATACAACTACAAAGGAAATGCAGTGAAAATAAAACTTTCTACCAAGAGCTTCTATCAAGACTGTTGGGGACTAGAACTCGGCTTCAATAAGGGAACGACAGTCAATCTTCTTCAAACCCAAAGTGTAAGCAATTTAAAGGTCCGAGTATCCTCACCCCAGAGCTTTCTCTCCTAATAGGCGAACTTGTGCTGCTCATACTTAAAATGGGTCAAATTCCAGACCACGGGGAACTTGTAGTTCTGAATGACCCCTTTCTCATCATAAGTCACTACCTCCTTGCCCGCATCATCATTCACTGGGAAGACATAAACGAATTTGGTTTTAAAGGTCTTTACACACTCGAACGGCGGCTGAAAAAAGCCATAATGTTGATTTTCCCTGATTTCCACCAGTCCTTGCCTTCCCTTGTCAGTATCGAGCTCTGTCATTTTGATAACCTCAAGACAGAGAAGAATACTTTCAGTGAGCCAGGTCAGTTCAAAGCCCCCATAACTATCTTGAGGGTCTTCAAGAAACCATACTTGTTCGATGGAGCTGCGAGGGGGCCAACTTTAAGTATCTCAGAATCTGTCTCTAGAAGGCAGGAAATGGGAGTCAGATCGTCATATTTTCCATGGCACAAAATGATCCACTTCCCCTAGGAAGGTGAACCCAGTAGTTGGAGGTTGATGTCGACTCAGCCTCAACCGGAGGGATTGGGTTCTCGCCCTCAAACGTTTTTAGGACCAGATTCCCAAGGCGTGACGTTGGACAAGCTCTCACGGTAGTCTTAGTCCTCACCAAAGTGACTTGTAAAGAGGGAAGACACATTCTGGTGGTTCACACAATTGATTCGGCGTCTACAAGATCAGACCTGGACCTAACAATTTTCCCCCTTTCACGTCAGACATGGGTCGAGGTAGATCGCAATGACCCTATAGGGAAAGTTGAAAACCAAGGCAAGAATAAAGGCTAACCTCGAAGTTGGTGAACTCAGATGAATCTGGATAAACACTGACGACGGCTTGTCAATGAAATCTGGAAAACTACAGCGGAGGGTGAACGTCGGGAGCAAGATTGTCGATGTCGGATTACCAGAGTTCTAGAAGAGCATTCAGAGCACTATCAAGAAATTCTCAAAGTAAGGAGTCAATGGGGTGTCCATCTATTTATAAGGACTGTGGATGCCCTAGTGCTCGAAGGCGAAGCGATGCACATAAATCAAGGGAATAAATGAAAAACACTGAGAACGAGGAACTCATTATGACATGACGCCAATCAAACATCACATACATGAAGATGACTGACACGTGTCAAGAATTCATGACAAGCTCCTGGGCTAGGTGGCACCTCGGGACGACTTAAGCCCGCTTGGGGGGAACCTCGGAGTCGAGGTAAAGCTGCCCAAAAAAATTGATCCACGATGCACATGCCAACTCGGGGTCAACCTCGGAGCGAAGGTCCACCAAGCAATAGAGATAATCAACAGCAGTGCGCAGGGGGCGTTTCGCACCAGTACACCAGAAGCGAAGGTACACCCGAACTAGGCCAAGCCCAACCTGTAGCGGCCCAATGAAGGCACACCAGTAGTGCGCAGGGGGCGTTTCGCAGCAGTACACGAGTCAACAGTCAAGATTGACCAAGGCCAATCAGATGGTCAAGAGCACACAACCTCACTCGGGCCTTGGAGGTGACCCCCTCTATGTGTCTGCAGGTACCAAACCCCCCTCCGACCTGGGTGCACTAGGGGACGACCTCGAAGGAATTGTCAACCAACTTCCAACTCGGCTCAATCCAATCCAGGAAAGGTACTGAGCAGTATATAAGAACAAGTAATTTTCAATTTGGGATTATAGATTACGAGAATAAGTAATATATTTGCCCAAAATTACATATGCAAATTCTTTAGGACTCTGATCTCCTTCCTCAACCTCCCAGAATACACAAAACACAAGCTTATATTTTCTTTTTAATCATGACTGTGTTCATTATTTTTCTCCTTCTAATCATGACACTTGTTGTTCCTTTAGATTCGAATGAACCCCATCCCATCCCTTACGATTTTATTTTTTCTTTTATGCAAATCAAGGTTTGCATGTCATAATTTGGGGGATGAATTTTTTGTATTAGATGTTTGATATTTCCAGATTTGGGTTTCACCTTTCACGTTTGTGTTTCAATTCTGTGCAAATTTATTCTTCTAGATGAATGATTCTTAACACAGATTAATTTGTAAAAATTATATGATGATATCATTGAATTTAAGAATATAAAGTTACGGTTCTTGACAAGAGGAAGTTGAACTTCTTGTAGAACCGTAATTGTTTTTTTAATAAAGGGCCCGTTTGGATAAAGCTTATTTTGAGCTTATGAAAAACAGCTTATTCAAATAAATAAGTTTTTTTGTATTATACATAAGCTTGTCAATGTAGTTTATGGAAAAACAAGTTATGGAGATATGGCTATTGTTAATGAGAACTTATGGGTTAACATGAAAACTTATTTATCTCCATAAGTTGTTTTCCATAAGCTCCAAAATAAGCTCATTCAAACGGGCCCAAAATGTAACTAAAATAATGATTAAGTAAATGACTCATATCATGACTTAGTCGGCCAAGGCATATTAACACCCACGTTACTCACGTAACGGACATTTCAACATTTTTCTAATGGAGATTGTAAAAATGGTCAATCGTGTACAGATTTTAAGAGTTACAAGACCTAAATAGGGCAAAAGAGTCATGTCAAGACCTAACAAAACAAAAGAATGCAAGAAATCCTTGTTTATCCAATAATGAAATGCCTGCATGCCTAAAGCCAAAACTGATGGAAGGAATAAACTATAATACGTCACTTATATCTTGTGATTGTATTTCTAGTGCATATTTCAGAGTACATATTAAATCAAAAAATTGCATAAAATTGTAGTCACAAAAAATAAACTCTTTCTTGTGAATGCACACGATACCAACAAGAAATATAGAGAAGAGGGAGTGGCTAGTTTTGATACGAATGAAAATGACAGGATAATGTCTGGGTTATTCTCGCATATAAGTTCGAACAACCCAGTTTCGAGGCAGCTTCATGCTTTTTGTTTGTTTCTTCATCAATTATTTTCATATCACTACCATGCAATTATAGTTTGGAATTTTTCAGGTCCACTTTGAAGGTGACAACGCCTCAACTTGTACCAACTGTACTACTCAGTAGTCAGTAGACTCGTACCGTAACTGGGTACGATAATTTTCAGTGTCATAAAAAAAGAAAATATCCAATATTTATAAATTCAAACTCAAGCAGGATCCGATGTATATTTGTGTGGTCTATTTGCCAATATACCCAGCACAAACACTACAAAATAGTGACATTTGCCAACCAACATTATTAGTGATGGGATAAGCTGTTCAAATACTCAGAGGTTGTTCAGGTCTGGGCCACGAGGCCCACTAAGCCAACTAGACTTAGATCAGCCCAATAGCTAGGATCCATATCCAAGACCTTGTATTCTGGATTGGGCCACGAGGCCCACTCAACCAATTGGACCTGGATAAACTTAGGATTCATATCCAATTAAGGTCGTCTTTATCTCACATCAACAGCTCAAATGCATCTGATCGATATAAATACTAGCTCGCATAGCCCTTCTAGCTGCGTTACTCATTTCCATCATACTCCATAATTCTCAATACTAACTTTAGCTCGGAGTTCCTTTCCAAGTACCCGAGCTACGTCTGAGTATTTGATCAACCTCGAGATTGGCAAATGGTGTTCCTTCTCGGGGATGACGTAGCTCGGGTATGGCATTTGCTCGAGTCGAAGCTTAGTGTGTTGAACTCGATGGGAGGTTGTTCATCCGACTCGAGCAAATGCCATACCCAAGCTACGTCATCCCCGAGAAGGAACACCACCTGCAAGGAAGATAAGGTCAAGATGCTGCATGTCTCCACCTCGAGGGAGATTTCATCCCAAATCTTCACCCCAATGGAGACTTCATCACAGATCTGTTCCGCGCCGCTACGAAAACCGGGAATTACCCACTAGCTTCTACAGATAGCACCTACTGGTCGGATGAATCCTTTTGTAGGAGTTCTTTACTTGTATCGTCAAAGTCCAGTCACAGATCTCGAAGCCAGGATAGGTCCCCTAGGTGACGACACCAGTGTTCCGGGTCTAGAAGATCCTTAGAACGATGCGACGTCCGAGACAGCAATCGCGAAGACAGGTGTAGCCACTTAAAAATCCAACAATGGATTATTCGAAATTTTAGGTGAAGCCACCATCAAAGTTTAGGCTAAAGGGGAAAATATTGAGAAATCCCCTATAAAGGTCTATACGAACCAAGTATGGGCTCAGGAGTCAGTTATGCGCGGAGAAGGTATTAGCACCCTGCAGCATCCTTCCAAACGAAGGTTACCATCTAATTAAACGAATAAAGTTTGTTAATTAAAAATACATTGATTTTTCCCCTTCTTGCAAATGAAAAATAAATAAAAGTTTTGATAAATAGTTAGTTGCTTTCGTTCTTTTTGATAAATACTTAAGAAAAGTTTTTATTAGTACACTTAACAGAGGTGGGTCCACCCTCTACTCCTATGTATCAACTGGTAGAGAATCAAAGACTATGTAGTTCTTGGTAGAAAATATTTGTGTGTTACGTATGTTTTATTTATGAGAAAATGATTTGGATTGAATAAAATAGGCAAAACATAGTAGGTTGTAAAACATAAGTGAGGGAGGTGTAATTAGCTGCAAGGTGCCATATTAGTAAAAGGGGGGGTGACTATCAGAGGAATCAAATTCATGTTTTATAGGCTTTTTACATAGGTCGTGAATGGGCTCTTTGGGGGAGTGTATAATTAAACAAAGGGGGTGTCCATATTAATCAGAATTTAAATATAACAAACAAAATAAAATAAACCGTGAAAAGGGTAAATAAGGTAATCTTGACTGGGCCAAGAGGCTTAATCCGCCTAGTAAATGGCCCAAATCCCGAATGGACCCGACCCAACAAACAAACAACCGCGTGAGTCCCAAATCGACGCTCTGGATCGCTCTGCCCCAATCCAACGGCTCAGAGCCGGTCAAGAACCGTGTTACCATCTAGCTCGCGTCTATAAATATGACGCTATCCCTTTGAATCAGTTATGTTCTCCTCATTTCTGCCTTTCACTGACTTCTGATTGCTGACTTTGGCATCAGAGTGTCTGCAGGTGCCCAAACCTTTCGAGTCCAACATCGGTAAAAGGCGACGCTGGCGGAGACAATCTCAGAAGATTCTGACTCGCGAGACATTCCTCGGACCTTGAGCAAAGGAGAAGACTGCACATAGACATTGATCACTAGCTACTGATCTAGGATCCCGGATCCGAGGTCACGTACCGAACAGTAACAAACCAAAAGCTAAACCTAATTCTCTCATTGCGAGAGAGAGAGAGAGAGAGAGAGAGAGAGAGAATTTCATTCACCATAGGAGGGAGAGAGCACTGTGTGGAGAGAGAGAGAGAGAGAGAGAGAGAGAGAGAGAGGAAGAGAGAAAGATGGCGTCGGCGAAGATCAGTGATGGTGAAGGGGGAGCGATGCAATGGGTGACGTGGCAGTGAACCTAGTGACCGGCTAAAGGGCTTCACGATAATGAGGTTTGACGGCGGTGGCTGGCCGTTTAACTTCCAGTGCCGATGCAGGGCGAATACAAGAGGGGAGGCGCCAGAGGAGACGACCATGTGAGGTTTCGTGGTGGTGTTGGCGGCAGTAGTTTCGACTAGAGCAGGTACTAGACGGTGGTAGGACTAAGGTCACGGTGATGGCAACACTGCGTAGGGTGGCTGGAGGTAATTTCAGTCTCTATTATGTTTGTTATCATTTTCATACTTTAGATTTGTCTCCTTTTTCCTAATCTTAGCTTTTTTCTTTTCAAGCTTTGCTTTTACTTCTCTTTGTTATTTTGAAAGCTTAACTTCAACTCTCTTCTAGCTTGTTTCTATCCATTTTTGGTTCTTATTTGGGCCTAAGTCTAGTAATCTAGTTATTAGGGCCTATACTTGCTTTTACTTCTACATTGCCATAAGATTAGTTACAGCTTTTACACTAACCAAACTGATACTCATGTAACATATTAACACCTAAATAATTTATTAAGGAACCAACCTGCTAAGCAAGCTTTTTTACGAAAACTGCTTCTTTTTGGTATGCTTCTGTTCCTCTTGATTCGATTGCCCCCTGAATAAAATATGTTCCGTCAAACCGGTGTTTTTTGTGATTAGGGTCTCGTTGTGAAATCCTAATCTTTCATGTGATTTCTGAATTTTTAGTCTTTGTCGTCTAATGAAATTCGTCCCGCTTTTACATGTAAGAAGTGTAATCGAAAATTTATGATTAACGATTTCGTTTCCGTTTCAGGTATCGGGCTTCTGATGCAGCTGTTATTTTTAGTTATTGTAATATTATAAATTAATTTTTTTTGTAATTCTTATTTTTATTTATTTTTTATGGCTTTTTAGTTAAATTAGAGAAAAGTAAAAAGAATGAGTTGGGCCTAACCCAAACAGAAAAGACAAAACTGACCCAAATAAACAATTGCTAAAATTAGGTCACATAAGTCCAATTACACAAGTATAGGTCCTAATAACTAGATTACTAGACTTAGGCCAAAATAGACCAAAAACTAACTCGTGCTAAATTAAACGAGTAGTAAAAAAAGTGGACAAAATTGGGGTATAACTGCCGCCCTCTTGGCGCATTGATTTGAATTAAGCTAAAGGACCAAATAGTCTGAAGGGATGTCTGCTCCTGATGGACCGCAACTAACTATGGTGCTAGTATAACGACTTGAGGATGACCTACGTTGGTACAGTTGTGAGGGTCAAGATCAGGTCTAAAATTGATATGTTAACCACGAAGGATTTGCGCTATGCCATAGGCGGGCGTCTCTGATAACATTGGGATCCTATGTGTGATATAAGATACAACGCTCGTCTCGTTGACTTAAGAAATGAAAGTAGATGAGGATCGACACTTGAAGTCGATAAGCACAGATGTTATGCATATGACATGCATGTGATGTATGCATCTGTAATGATTGATTTTAAGTGGAATGATGAATGAAATGTAATGGATGACTTTTCTATTTATTTTTGTTGCTTCTTTTTTGGCTCCTTTTAATGGTTTATGATGGATGCATGTAATGAGAATGTGAATATGATGCAAATGTAATGTTTTCATCCAAATGCGCACAAATGCACGATACATTGATATGATTAGTGACGTTGAATGGTACTGATGAGACCGACAGTTTGCACTATTACCGAAGCAGTAAATGTTATGTGTAGGCATGCATGTATGCATATGCAATGCCTAATGCGAAAGAAGTAAGACGCGAAAGCTAATAAATTGTGTAAGCAAAAAACAAGTAGAATGTGAATGAATTTACAATACTTATATGAAAGAGTTGTTATGAGTATATTCAGATGCATGGTTCAATGCTAGAATAAGGAGGACATGAATAATGCATAACTGATGCATGATTTGTTGGTGACTACATGTGTTTTTGCAATATTTTGTTTTTGTAAGGATACAATAATGTTTGATGGGAAACAAAACGTTTGATGCTAGAAACAGAGAGCTATATATTTTGAATTGATCATTCCTTGGAATTTTTTTTTTGATGGCTTGAACTTGAACTCTGGTAAGCTCGAGGTCGTCATCTTTGAACACTATGACTTGTACCAATGTATTTGGAAGTGCATTTGTGGATTTGTTCACATGGGTTTTCATTTGGTTATGATTACCCATGACGGCTAAGCCTTCAAGTCTAAGATGTTAACTTGGAGGAATTATTATTATCACGTCATTAATGTGTGTTCTCTCTCTTTGAAGAATTTTTTAATAAACATGAATAACAACGCGAATACAAATGAGTGCGTTAGTTGGCTCACTGTTCAAGAAATTTAGGGTATGGACAAATGTGACACGTAAGAGGAGTGAAGGATGAGGTTATTTTCTCAAGAACATGAGGGATACGCTCAGCCCAAAGTAGGAAATGTTTGATAGCCCCATTCTTGACTTCAAATAGTGGTGAGCGAAATAGTTTCCTTTTTCTCGGAATGACAATTGCAGCTAAGGGTATAAATTGATTGAAGGACTGAGAAATATACTAATATTGGAGTGACAAGTGGCTAAGGATGAATGGAATGGGAGGCTAAAGAATTCTTTCGACACAAGGGATATGATGTCCCAATCTTTAAAAAGACAAGTTTGCCCCAATTCGAGTGAGATTGTAACAGGGTGCAATGAATAATGAGTTTGGGAGTTTGTCTAGTATGGCTATATGGATATGGGTGTAGTGTAGGAATCAGATGAAATGTGAGGGTAGTGCCCCACTTTGTGATAGTAAGTCAAATAACTGCATTAGTAGAGATTTGTGGTTTTCTTTGGGGAAGATTCCACAAGCTATGACATTCAAGAGTCTTTGATTTCAATAAGATTTCACTTTGTTGATGTTCACTACATTTCTGCCTAACAGCATTATCTCTTGTACGACTTCTGAGCGTGCAAGCCTTTTTGAGTTTTTCTTTTTTGTTTCTTCTCTTTTCTAATTTTCTTTTTTGCAAGCAAACAAACTATCTTTATTATTTTGTCCTAGAATTAAAACGTAAAGAAAAATAAAAATAAATCATTGATCAGAACGGACTTTTAGTGTTGTTATGTGGCCAATGGTTAAGGGTTTAAGAAGAAAGGATAAGCCCAAAGAGGTGTGAGTGAGGGTAGACTTGACAAAGGATCTTTTATGAGCATCATCGTGTGAAGTATAAGCTCCAACTTCTTTCAAGACTATTTATTTCTACTCCTCTTTTTGTCTTGGAGTTTTGATTCTTTTTCTTTTTTTCTTTTTATAATTTTTATAATTTTTGTCTTCTCTTTTATTGGAGTTGAATAAACTGATGAACATAACAACAAATTCTCTAGAAGTAGAATTGATCATTGTCTATGGTGATTGATAGGAAAATGTACTTCGGCTCAAAGTGGGTACCAAAGGCTGTTTAATTTTTTTAGGATGTAGAAAAATAGCCAAACTTCACTTCAAATCATGATTGCTAATTTTCTCAAAATTTTAACTATAGGACAAAACTTCACGTTTAATATAGAGATAATTACACCAGAGGTCCTTTAAGTTATTTAATTGTAACAAGTTGGTCCTTTAAGTTTTTTTCTACCACTTAGGTCCTTTTAGTTATTTAATTGTAACAAGGTTGTCGTTTAAGTTTTTCGTATCACTTAGGTCCTTTAAGTTATTCAGTTGTAACAAGTTGGTCCTTGAAGTTATTTAATTTTACCTTTTAAAGGCCAAATAACTTAGAGGACCTCAGTGGTACAAAAAAACATAAAGGACCAACTTGTTACAATAAAATAACTTAAAGGACCTAAGTGGTACGAAAAAAAACTTAAAGGACCAACTTGTTACAATTAAATAACTTAAAAGACCTCTGGTGTAATTTAGCCTTTAATATATTTGCTTTTTTCTTTATTTATTTTTGTGTCCTAATTTTTGCTTAGGTTGCCATTGCGAGTTTTCAACCTAACGGAGTTTTCTTTTTTGGATTTCTTCTTCTTTTTTTTTTAACTCAAAGGACTTGCACAAGCGTTTAGAATGTCAACATGAAATCATAGTGATCACAATCTGCCCTAATATGGAGCGTTCAAATTGTTATTCGTGAGATTTCATCATTGGGAAGTAGTAAATCAAGTACTCTTGTGGGGACTAGCCACTTTATGGATGGCTGGGTGATAAGTCCTATTTTAGAGTCTTTTAAGTATTTAAATTAAATAAAGTTTGTGAAATTTTAGTTCTGCTTGCGAGCTATTTTACTACAAATTGTTAGTTTTTATTATTAGAGCTAATTTTGAAGAAAATAAGGATTTTTGGAGCTTTAAGGATCAAGGATGAAAAGAGCATATCAAAAGGAACAAATAAAGCAAAAGAGGAGCAAATTCTAGAAAATTGGGGACACGATCCGTGCGCCTTCCATAGCTGCCAGAATCCATATCGTTTCACAGGGCACCCGATCCGTGCGTCTTGAGCACACGATCCGTGCGCTTGTTGCGGTAGCCAAAAGCTGTTACAGACCTTTCCAATGCTCTTTTTAACTGCATGTAATGCGAATTTAGTACTTTGTCCATCTTCTTATGCTATAAATAGAGCCTCATTTCAGATGTAAAAGGGAACTTTTGCTTCATTGTAATCTCACTCAAAGTTTATCTAAGTTCTTTCTTCCATTTTAGTTCTTGTTCTTAATTTGCATTCATTTACTTTCTTGTTCTTTATTTTCTGTTCTTTACTTTTCCAGCACTTTACATTTTAGTTGTTTATCACCTTGTTTACATTCCGTCATTTACTTTTATGTCTTCATCTTATAATTCCTCGTCTACTATGATCACGTGTGAGTAGACTTCTATAGTCTTGGGATTGTGGGAACAATCCAATGATGGATCCCTAAACAATCCCAAGTCTAGACTCTATTTTGTTTGAGTTCCCATTCTAATCTAACATCATTGGAACTATGTGGTTAGACAAGACAATTAAAACATTAGAATAGTTTTGAGAGTCTTGGGACAATAAGGATGTACTCAAAGGGTCTCTCTGAAAATCACCCATGAGAATAGGCTTGATCGTTGTTTCGAGACACGTTCTTGTATTCCGAGAGGAAACTTGAATTACCGAGTGAAAACCTTGTACTTAGAAACTAACTTGATATTAAATAGAGGATAGATAAGGGATTGTCAAGGTTCTATCGTTGCAATTTAAACCACAATCCTAGGACACTTTTTAATTTCTGAATTTTAATCAAATAAACATTTCTCTTTGTCAAATCATTCCCTTTCAGCTAATCAAAACTGAAAACTAGATTGGTAATCACTAAAACTCCCTGTGGGATCGATACTCTTTACTACTCGGTCGAACCGTGCGCTTGCGGGCCTATCAAGTTTTTTACATTGTTCCCTAAGAATTTGTGATATTGATCGGCTTTTTGGTACCGGTCAGACTGGAAAAAAAAAGAATTCTTTTATTTTGTTTCTTTTTGGATTCTTTTATTCTTTGAATACGAAAAGTCTGAAGTCTTGCTTAGATTGTTCAACCAATTCTCGAGATTGAAAGATTCCTTCATTGAAGAAGAAGAGAATTGCGCAATAACCAAGCAATGGTTGAAAATTAGTATCGTACTCTCAAAGAGTATGCTATGCCTTCAACGGTAGAGCCACATGCAGTTATTGGGCATCCTAATGTTGTTGCAAATCAATTTGAGCTTAAACAATCTTTACTTTCTATGGTCCAGCAGAACCAATTTTCTAGTTATGCTACAGATGACCCAACTCTTCATCTTTCTATTTATCTTGAATATTGTGGTACTATGACATAAGACTAAAACTCTTCCCTTTTTCACTAAGGGATAGAGCTATAGCATGGCTACATTCATTGCCAAATGAGTCCGTTACTACATGGGATCAACTAAGGCATGCTTTCCTTGCTAGATTCTTTTCCCCGAGCAAAACTACACAATTGAGGAATCAAATTACACGATTCACACAAAATGACGGGGAGAAATGCTAAGGCTATGCCCCCATCATGGACTAGAGAAATGGTTGATTATCCATACTTTCTACAATGGACTGCTATATACCACTAAGATGACCGTGGATGCTGCTGCGGGTGGAGCTCTGATGATTAAAAACATAGAAGAGGCTTATGCTCTCATTGAAGATATGGCTCAAAACCATGACCAATGGACAAGTGAGCGCGCCATAACTGCATCAACTCCACCCAAAAAGGAACCAGGTAAGTTTGAAATTTCTGCCATTGATCATCATACTTCTAAGGTAGACGCACTTTTCCAAAAATTTGAAAAAATAAATGTTAGGGTTGTCTCACCAATTTATTCGACTCCAAAATGTGAAATATGTGGTGTTGTTGGTCATACAGCCGCTGAATGTCAATTAAGAGAATGTGTTAATGGTATGGTTACTGAGCAACCTAATTATTTCAACAATGCTCAAAAGGGGGATCCCTTTTCAAACACGTATAGTTCCGGGTGGAGGAGTCATCCAAATATTTCCTATAAAAATCCTCCACCTAATCCCTCTTTTCACCCATCAACCAGAACACCTCCTGGTTTTCAAAAATCCAATTTGGAAACTATGTGGGAAAACTTTGTGTTAGCTTAAACTAAGCATAAGGAAGAGTTAAAAAATTAAACTTCTTTTTTGAATGATACTCTTCTCAAGTTAACATCAAAGGTTGATTCCATAGCCACACACAACAAAATGCTTGAAAATCAAATCACTCAAGTGGCTCAACAAGTTGCTTCATCCTCTAAATCCTCCTGTATATTTCCTGGACAGCCTGAAACTAGATCCTAAGGAACAAATAAATGTTGTTATTTTGAGAAGTGGGAAACAGTTGGAGGAACGTAAGGGAGTTAATCAGGAAAATAAGAGTGAAAAAGAAAATCCATCAAGTGAGGGGGTAGAAGATGATGAGAACAAAGAAGGGTCCGTGTTGAATAGGAGGTTTAGAGAAAGATATTGACGCCACACTCAAGAAAAAGATGGGAAAGTGAGTGATAAGTCATGTATTTTGATCGCCACAAGTTGCCTTGATAAGATCGGATTTGGTTCTTTTACCCAAGAACACAAGGGAAGCTCTCACAAATGGAGGAAACTCAATTTTCATTCATTATTCAGATCTGATCTTTACATTCTAGATAGGCACATATATATAGCCTTTTTGGGAAGCATGAAGATGTAAACAAAAGGTCACTCCTAAGTCATTATTCCTAATGATAGTCTTAACTATCTTTACTTAGTTGCTTATAAATACCTTAACTAAGTGACTAATTAAAAAACCACTTCTAAGTGGATATTCAGAAAGCACTAAAACTATCTAAAGAGTCACCAAGGCATGCAAGCCAAAGGTTTCCTCTTATTATTAGATAAACTAAAATAAAAACATTATATTTTGACCAAAATTCGTCTTCAGCATCCAGGCCATTTTGACCATGATAGTAACCGAATTTGAAATTATGACTGAAAAGAAAATTGTAGGACTCTTCCTTATCTTTCCAACGCATCAAGAAACGCGCCAATCGGACATCTAGGGCTTGAGATATGGCCAAAACAAGACAGATGTTTTATTTTCAACAATCCCACTTTTCCATCTTAGGATTGATTTTATTTGTTTTAGGGAAGCCATCCTTGGTTGTCATCATTCGTACCATTTCATATGAATTTGGACTAGCTCTAACCAATTTCAACGAGTTTGTACCATTTCATACTAGTTCATACCGTTTCCAACAAGTTCGTACCATTCCATACTAGTTCGTACCATTTCCTACGAGATCGTACCATTACGTACTAGTTCGCACCATTTGGAACAAGTTCGTCCTAGGTCGTTCCATGTTATACGATTTCGTCCTAGTTGGTACCATTTCATATGAATTTGGACTAGCTCTAACCAATTTAAACGAGTTTGTACCATTTCATACTAGTTCATACCGTTTCCAACAAGTTCGTACCATTTCATACTAGTTCGTACCATTTGGTACAAGTTCGTCCTAGTTCGCTCCATTTTGTACGAGTTCGTCCTAGTTCGTACCATTTCATATGAATTTGGACTAGCTCTAACCAATTTCAACGAGTTTGTACCATTTCATACTAGTTCATACCATTTCCTACAAGTTCGTACCATTCCGTACTAGTTCGTACCATTTGGTACAAGTTCTTCCTAGTTCGTTCCATTTTGTACGAGTTTGTCTTAGTTTGTACCATTTCATATGAATTTGGACTAGCTCTAACCAATTTCAACGAGTTTGTACCATTTCATACTAGTACATACCATATCCTACAAGTTCGTACCATTCCGTACTAGTTCGTACCATTTGGTACAAGTTCGTCTTACTTCGTTCCATTTTGTACGAGTTCGTCCTAGTTTGTACCATTTCATATGAATTTGGACTAGCTCTAACCAATTACAACGAGTTTGTACCATTTCATACTAGTTCATACTGTCTCCTACAAGTTCATACCACTCCGTACTAGTTTGTACCATTTGGTACAAGTTCGTCCTAGTTCGTTCCATTTTGTACGAGTTCGTCCTAGTTCATTCCATTTTGTACGAGTTCGTACTAGTTCATACCATTTCATATGAATTTGGACTAGCTCTAACCAATTTCAACGAGTTTGTACCATTTCATACTAGTTCATACCATTTCCTACAAGTTCGTACCATTCCGTACTAGTTCGTACCATTTGGTACAAGTTCGTCCTACTTCGTTCCATTTTGTACGAGTTCGTCCTAGTTTGTACCATTTCATATGAATTTGGACTAGTTCTAACCAATTACAACGAGTTTGTACCATTTCATACTAGTTCATACTGTTTCCTACAAATTCATACCACTCCGTACTAGTTTGTACCATTTGGTACAAGTTCGCCCTAGTTCGTTACATTTTGTACGAGTTCGTCCTAGTTCGTTCCATTTTGTACGAGTTCGTACTAGTTCATACCATTTCATATGAATTTGGACTAGCTCTAACCAATTTCAACGAGTTTGTACCATTTCATACAAGTTCATACCATTTCCTACAAGTTCGTACGATTCCGTACTAGTTCGTACCATTTGGTACAAGCTCGTCCTAGTTCGTTCCATTTTGTATGAGTTCGTCCTAGTTCGTTCCATTTTGTACGAGTTCGTACTAGTTCATACCATTTCATATGAATTTGGACTAGCTCTAACCAATTTCAACGAGTTTGTACCATTTCATACTAGTACATACCATTTCCTACAAGTTCGTACCATTCCGTACTAGTTCGTACCATTTGGTACAAGTTCGTCCTAGTTCGTTCCATTTTCGACCAGTTCGTCCTAGTTTGTACCATTTCATATGAATTTGGACAAGCTCTAACCAATTTCAACGAGTTTGTACCATTTCATACTAGTTCATACCATTTCCTACAAGTTCGTACCATTACGTACTAGTTCCTACCATTTGGTACAAGTTCGTCCTAGTTCGTTCCATTTTGTACGAGTTCGTCCTAGTTCGTTCCATTTTGTACGAGTTCGTACTAGTTCATACCATTTCATATGAATTTGGACTAGCTCTAACCAATTTCAACGAGTTTGTACCATTTCATACTAGTTCATACAATTTCCTACAAGTTCGTACCATTCCGTACTAGTTCCTACCATTTCCTACAAGTTCGTCCTAGTTCGTTCCGTTTTGTACGAGTTCGTCCTAGTTTGTACCATTTCATATGAATTTGGACTAGCTCTAACCAATTTCAACGAGTTTGTACCATTTCATACTAGTTCATACCGTTTCCAACAAGTTCGTACCATTTCATACTAGTTCGTACCATTTGGTACAAGTTCGTCCTAGTTCGCTCCATTTTGTACGAGTTCGTCCTAGTTCGTACCATTTCATATGAATTTGGACTAGCTCTAACCAATTTCAACGAGTTTGTACCATTTCATACTAGTTCATACCATTACCTACAAGTTCGTACCATTCCGTACTAGTTCGTACCATTTGGTACAAGTTCGTCCTACTTCGTTCCATTTTGTACGAGTTTGTCTTAGTTTGTACCATTTCATATGAATTTGGACTAGCTCTAACCAATTTCAACGAGTTTGTACCATTTCATACTAGTACATACCATTTCCTACAAGTTCGTACCATTCCGTACTAGTTCGTACCATTTGGTACAAGTTCGTCCTAGTTCGTTCCATTTTCGACCAGTTCGTCCTAGTTTGTACCATTTCATATGAATTTGGACAAGCTCTAACCAATTTCAACGAGTTTGTACCATTTCATACTAGTTCATACCATTTCCTACAAGTTCGTACCATTCCGTACTAGTTCGTACCATTTGGTACAAGTTCGTCCTAGTTCGTTCCATTTTGTACGAGTTCGTCCTAGTTCGTTCCATTTTGTACGAGTTGGTACTAGTTCATACCATTTCATATGAATTTGGACTAGCTCTAATCAATTTCAACGAGTTTGTACCATTTCATACTAGTTCATACAATTTCCTACAAGTTCGTACCATTCCGTACTAGTTCGTACCATTTGGTACAAGTTCGTCCTAGTTCGTTCCGTTTTGTACGAGTTCGTCCAAGTTTGTACCATTTCATATGAATTTGGACTAGCTCTAACCAATTTCAACGAGTTTGTACCATTTCATACTAGTTCATACCGTTTCCAACAAGTTCGTACCATTTCATACTAGTTCGTACCATTTGGTACAAGTTCGTCCTAGTTCGCTCCATTTTGTACGAGTTCGTCCTAGTTCGTACCATTTCATATGAATTTGGACTAGCTCTAACCAATTTCAACGAGTTTGTACCATTTCATACAAGTTCATACCATTTCCTACAAGTTCGTACGATTCCGTACTAGTTCGTACCATTTGGTACAAGCTCGTCCTAGTTCGTTCCATTTTGTATGAGTTCGTCCTAGTTCGTTCCATTTTGTACGAGTTCGTACTAGTTCATACCATTTCATATGAATTTGGACTAGCTCTAACCAATTTCAACGAGTTTGTACCATTTCATACTAGTACATACCATTTCCTACAAGTTCGTACCATTCCGTACTAGTTCGTACCATTTGGTACAAGTTCGTCCTAGTTCGTTCCATTTTCGACCAGTTCGTCCTAGTTTGTACCATTTCATATGAATTTGGACAAGCTCTAACCAATTTCAACGAGTTTGTACCATTTCATACTAGTTCATACCATTTCCTACAAGTTCGTACCATTACGTACTAGTTCCTACCATTTGGTACAAGTTCGTCCTAGTTCGTTCCATTTTGTACGAGTTCGTCCTAGTTCGTTCCATTTTGTACGAGTTCGTACTAGTTCATACCATTTCATATGAATTTGGACTAGCTCTAACCAATTTCAACGAGTTTGTACCATTTCATACTAGTTCATACAATTTCCTACAAGTTCGTACCATTCCGTACTAGTTCCTACCATTTCCTACAAGTTCGTCCTAGTTCGTTCCGTTTTGTACGAGTTCGTCCTAGTTTGTACCATTTCATATGAATTTGGACTAGCTCTAACCAATTTCAACGAGTTTGTACCATTTCATACTAGTTCATACCGTTTCCAACAAGTTCGTACCATTTCATACTAGTTCGTACCATTTGGTACAAGTTCGTCCTAGTTCGCTCCATTTTGTACGAGTTCGTCCTAGTTCGTACCATTTCATATGAATTTGGACTAGCTCTAACCAATTTCAACGAGTTTGTACCATTTCATACTAGTTCATACCATTACCTACAAGTTCGTACCATTCCGTACTAGTTCGTACCATTTGGTACAAGTTCGTCCTACTTCGTTCCATTTTGTACGAGTTTGTCTTAGTTTGTACCATTTCATATGAATTTGGACTAGCTCTAACAAATTTCAACGAGTTTGTACCATTTCATACTAGTACATACCATTTCCTACAAGTTCGTACCATTCCGTACTAGTTCGTACCATTTGGTACAAGTTCGTCCTAGTTCGTTCCATTTTCGACCAGTTCGTCCTAGTTTGTACCATTTCATATGAATTTGGACAAGCTCTAACCAATTTCAACGAGTTTGTACCATTTCATACTAGTTCATACCATTTCCTACAAGTTCGTACCATTCCGTACTAGTTCGTACCATTTGGTACAAGTTCGTCCTAGTTCGTTCCATTTTGTACGAGTTCGTCCTAGTTCGTTCCATTTTGTACGAGTTGGTACTAGTTCATACCATTTCATATGAATTTGGACTAGCTCTAATCAATTTCAACGAGTTTGTACCATTTCATACTAGTTCATACAATTTCCTACAAGTTCGTACCATTCCGTACTAGTTCGTACCATTTGGTACAAGTTCGTCCTAGTTCGTTCCGTTTTGTACGAGTTCGTCCAAGTTTGTACCATTTCATATGAATTTGGACTAGCTCTAACCAATTTCAACGAGTTTGTACCATTTCATACTAGTTCATACTGTTTCCAACAAGTTCGTACCATTTCATACTAGTTCGTACCATTTGGTACAAGTTCGTCCTAGTTCGCTCCATTTTGTACGAGTTCGTCCTAGTTCGTACCATTTCATATGAATTTGGACTAGCTCTAACCAATTTCAACGAGTTTGTACCATTTCATACTAGTACATACCATTTCCTACAAGTTCGTACCATTCCGTACTAGTTCGTACCATTTGGTACAAGTTCGTCCTAGTTCGTTCCATTTTCGACGAGTTCGTCCTAGTTTGTACCATTTCATATGAATTTGGACTAGCTCTAACCAATTTCAACGAGTTTGTACCATTTCATACTAGTTCATACCATTTCCTACAAGTTCGTACCATTCCGTACTAGTTCGTACCATTTGGTACAAGTTCGTCCTAGTTCGTTCCATTTTCGACGAGTTCGTCCTAGTTTGTACCATTTCATATGAATTTGGACTAGCTCTAACAAATTTCAACGAGTTTGTACCATTTCATACTAGTTCATACCATTTCCTACAAGTTCGTACCATTCCGTACTAGTTCGTACCATTTGGTAAAAGTTCGTCCTAGTTCGTTCCATTTTCGACGAGTTCGTCCTAGTTTGTACCATTTCATATGAATTTGGACAAGCTCTAACCAATTTCAACGAGTTTGTACCATTTCATACTAGTTCATACCGTTTCCAACAAGTTCGTACCATTTCATACTAGTTCGTACCATTTGGTACAAGTTCGTCCTAGTTTGCTCCATTTTGTACGAGTTCGTCCTAGTTCGTACCATTTCATATGAATTTGGACTAGCTCTAACCAATTTTAACGAGTTTGTACCATTTCATATTAGTTCATACCATTTCCTACAAGTTCGTACCATTCCGTACTAGTTCGTACCATTTGGTACAAGTTCGTCCTACTTCGTTCCATTTTGTACGAGTTCGTCCTAGTTTGTACCATTTCATATGAATTTGGACTAGCTCTAACCACTTACATCGAGTTTGTACCATTTCATACTAGTTCATACTGTTTCCTACAAGTTCGTACCATTCCGTACTAGTTCGTACCATTTGGTACAAGTTCGTCCTAGTTCGTTCCATTTTGTACGAGTTCGTCCTAGTTCGTTCCATTTTGTACGAGTTCGTACTAGTTCATACCATTTCATATGAATTTGGACTAGCTCTAACCAATTTCAACGAGTTTGTACCATTTCATACTAGTTCATACCATTTCCTACAAGTTCGTACCATTCCGTACTACTTCGTACCATTTGGTACAAGTTCGTCCTAGTTCGTTCCATTTTGTAAGAGTTCCTCCTAGTTTGTACTATTTCATATGAATTTGGACTAGCTCTAACCAATTTCAACGAGTTTGTACCATTTCATACTAGTTCATACCGTTTCCAACAAGTTCGTACCATTCCATACTAGTTCGTACCATTTGGTACAAGTTCGTCCTAGATCGTTCCATTTTGTGCGAGTTCGTCCTAGTTCGTAATATTTCGTATGAATTTGGACCAGCTCTAACCAATTTCAACGACTTTGTACCATTTCATACTAGTTCATACCATTTCCTACGAGATCGTACCATTACGTACTAGTTCGCACCATTTGGAACAAGTTCGTCCAAGGTCGTTCCATGTTATACGATTTCGTCCTAGTTGGTACCATTTCATATGAATTTGGACTAGCTCTAACCAATTTAAACGAGTTTGTACCATTTCATACTAGTTCATACCGTTTCCAACAAGTTCGTACCATTTCATACTAGTTCGTACCATTTGGTACAAGTTCGTCCTAGTTCGCTCCATTTTGTACGAGTTCGTCCTAGTTTGTACCATTTCATATGAATTTGGACAAGCTCTAACCAATTTCAACGAGTTTGTACCATTTCATACTAGTTCATACCGTTTCCAACAAGTTCGTACCATTTCATACTAGTTCGTACCATTTGGTACAAGTTCGTCCTAGTTTGCTCCATTTTGTACGAGTTCGTCCTAGTTCGTACCATTTCATATGAATTTGGACTAGCTCTAACCAATTTTAACGAGTTTGTACCATTTCATATTAGTTCATACCATTTCCTACAAGTTCGTACCATTCCGTACTAGTTCGTACCATTTGGTACAAGTTCGTCCTACTTCGTTCCATTTTGTACGAGTTCGTCCTAGTTTGTACCATTTCATATGAATTTGGACTAGCTCTAACCACTTACATCGAGTTTGTACCATTTCATACTAGTTCATACTGTTTCCTACAAGTTCGTACCATTCCGTACTAGTTCGTACCATTTGGTACAAGTTCGTCCTAGTTCGTTCCATTTTGTACGAGTTCGTCCTAGTTCGTTCCATTTTGTACGAGTTCGTACTAGTTCATACCATTTCATATGAATTTGGACTAGCTCTAACCAATTTCAACGAGTTTGTACCATTTCATACTAGTTCATACCATTTCCTACAAGTTCGTACCATTCCGTACTACTTCGTACCATTTGGTACAAGTTCGTCCTAGTTCGTTCCATTTTGTAAGAGTTCCTCCTAGTTTGTACTATTTCATATGAATTTGGACTAGCTCTAACCAATTTCAACGAGTTTGTACCATTTCATACTAGTTCATACCGTTTCCAACAAGTTCGTACCATTCCATACTAGTTCGTACCATTTGGTACAAGTTCGTCCTAGATCGTTCCATTTTGTGCGAGTTCGTCCTAGTTCGTAATATTTCGTATGAATTTGGACCAGCTCTAACCAATTTCAACGACTTTGTACCATTTCATACTAGTTCATACCATTTCCTACGAGATCGTACCATTACGTACTAGTTCGCACCATTTGGAACAAGTTCGTCCAAGGTCGTTCCATGTTATACGATTTCGTCCTAGTTGGTACCATTTCATATGAATTTGGACTAGCTCTAACCAATTTAAACGAGTTTGTACCATTTCATACTAGTTCATACCGTTTCCAACAAGTTCGTACCATTTCATACTAGTTCGTACCATTTGGTACAAGTTCGTCCTAGTTCGCTCCATTTTGTACGAGTTCGTCCTAGTTCGTACCATTTCATATGAATTTGGACTAGCTCTAACCAATTACAACGAGTTTGTACCATTTCATACTAGTTCATACCATTTCCTATAAGTTCGTACCATTCCGTACTAGTTCGCACCATTTGGTACAAGTTCTTCCTAGTTCGTTCCATTTTGTACGAGTTTGTCTTAGTTTGTACCATTTCATATGAATTTGGACTAGCTCTAACCAATTTCAACGAGTTTGTACCACTTCATACTAGTACATACCATTTTCAACAAGTTCGTACCATTCCGTACTAGTTCGTACCATTTGGTACAAGTTCGTCTTACTTCGTTCCATTTTGTACGAGTTCGTCCTAGTTTGTACCATTTCATATGAATTTGGACTAGCTCTAACCAATTACAACGAGTTTGTACCATTTCATACTAGTTCATACTGTCTCCTACAAGTTCATACCACTCCGTACTAGTTTGTACCAGTTGTTACAAGTTCGTCCTAGTTCGTTCCATTTTGTACGAGTTCGTCCTAGTTCGTTCCATTTTCTACGAGTTCGTACTAGTTCATACCATTTCATATGAATTTGGACTAGCTCTAACCAATTTCAACGAGTTTGTACCATTTCATACTAGTTCATACCATTTCCTACAAGTTCGTACCATTCCATACTAGTTCGTACCATTTGGTACAAGTTCGTCCTAGATCGTTCCATTTTGTGCGAGTTCGTCCTAGTTCGTAATATTTCGTATGAATTTGGACCAGCTCTAACCAATTTCTACGACTTTGTACCATTTCATACTAGTTCATACCATTTCCTACGAGATCATAGCATTACGTGCTAGTTCGCACCATTTGGAACAAGTTCGTCCTAGGTCGTTCCATGTTATACGATTTCGTCCTAGTTGGTACCATTTCATATGAATTTGGACTAGCTCTAACCAATTTAAACGAGTTTGTACCATTTCATACTAGTTCATACCGTTTCCAACAAGTTCGTACCATTTCATACTAGTTCGTACCATTTGGTACAAGTTCGTCCTAGTTCGCTCCATTTTGTACGAGTTCGTCCTAGTTCATACCATTTCATATGAATTTGGACTAGCTCTAACCAATTTCAACGAGTTTGTACCATTTCATACTAGTTCATACCATTTCCTACAAGTTCTTAGCATTCCGTACTAGTTCGTACCATTTGGTACAAGTTCGTCCTAGTTCGTTCCATTTTCGACGAGTTCGTCCTAGTTTGTACCATTTCATATGAATTTGGACAAGCTCTAACCAATTTCAACGAGTTTGTACCATTTCATACTAGTTCATACCATTTCCTACAAGTTCGTACCATTCCGTACTAGTTCGTACCATTTGGTACAAGTTCGTCCTAGTTCGTTCCATTTTGTACGAGTTTGTCCGAGTTTGTACCATTTGATATAAATTTGGACTAGCTCTAAGCAATTTCAACGAGTTTGTACCATTTCATACTAGTTCATACCATTTCCTACAAGTTCGTACCATTCCGTACTAGTTCGTACCATTTGGTACAAGTTCGTCCTAGTTCGTTCCATTTTGTACGAGTTCGTCCTAGTTTGTACCATTTCATATGAATTTGGACTAGCTCTAACCAATTTCAACGAGTTTGTACCATTTCATACTAGTTCATACCATTTCCATCAAGTTCGTACCATTGCATACTAGTTCGTACCATTTGGTACAAGTTCGTCCCAGATCGTTCCATTTTGTACGAGTTCGTCCTAGTTCGTACCATTTCGTATGAATTTGGACTAGCTCTAACCAATTTCAACGACTCTGTACCATTTCATACTAGTTCATACCATTTCCTACAAGTTCGTACCATTCCGTACTAGTTCGTACCATTTGGTACAAGTTCGTCCTAGTTCGTTCCATTTTGTACGAGTTCGTCCTAGTTTGTATCATTTCATATGAATTTGGACTAGCTCTAACCAATTTCAACGAGTTTGTACCATTTCATACTAGTTCATACCATTTCCTACAAGTTCGTACCATTCCGTACTAGTTCGTACCATTTGGTACAAGTTCGTCCTAGTTCGTTCATTTTGTACGACTTCGTCCTAGTTCGTTCCATTTTGTACGATTTCGTCCTAGTTGGTACCATTTCATATGAATTTGGACTAGCTCTAACCAATTTAAACGAGTTTGTACCATTTCATACTATTTCATACCATTTTGTACGAGTTCGTACTAGTTCATACCATTTCCTACAAGTTCGTACCATTTGTACGAGTTCGTACTACTTCATACCATTACGTACTAGTTCGCACCATTTGGAACAAGTTCGTCCTAGGTCGTTCCATGTTATACGATTTCGTCCTAGTTGGTACCATTTCATATGAATTTGGACTAGCTCTAACCAATTTAAACGAGTTTGTACCATTTCATACTAGTTCATACCATTTCATACCATCTTGTACGAGTTCGTACTAGTTCATACCATTTCCTACAAGTTCGTACCATTTGTACGAGTTCGTACTAGTTCATACCATTACGTACTAGTTCGCACCATTTGGAACAAGTTCGTCCTAGTCGTTCCATGTTATACGATTTCGTCCTAGTTGGTACCATTTCATATGAATTTGGACTAGCTCTAACCAATTTAAACGAGTTTGTACCATTTCATACTAGTTCATACCGTTTCCTACAAGTTTGTACCATTTGGTACAAGTTCGTCCTAGATCGTTCTATTTTGTGCGAGTTCGTCCTAGTTCGTAATATTTCGTAAGAATTTGGACCAGCTCTAACCAATTTCAACGACTTTGTACCATTTCATACTAGTTCATACCATTTCCTACGAGATCGTACCATTACGTACTAGTTCGCACCATTTGGAACAAGTTCATCCTAGGCCGTTCCATGTTATACGATTTCGTCCTAGTTGGTACCATTTCATATGAATTTGGACTGGCTCGAACCAATTTAAACGAGTTTGTACCATTTCATACTAGTTCATACCGTTTCCAACAAGTTCGTACCATTTCATACTAGTTCGTACCATTTGGTACAAGTTCGTCCTAGTTCGCTCCATTTTGTACGAGTTCGTCCTAGTTCGTACCATTTCATATGAATTTGGACTTGCTCTAGCCAATTTCAACTAGTTTGTACCATTTCATACTAGTTCATACCATTTCCTACAAGTTCGTACCATTCCGTACTAGTTCGTACCATTTGGTACAAGTTCTTCCTAGTTCGTTCCATTTTGTACGAGTTTGTCCTAGTTTGTACCATTTCATATGAATTTGGACTAGCTCTAACCAATTTCAACGAGTTTGTACCATTTCATACTAGTTCATACCATTTCCTACAAGTTCGTACCATTCCGTACTAGTTCGTACCATTTGGTACAAGTTCGTCTTACTTCGTTCCATTTTGTACGAGTTCGTCCTAGTTTGTACCATTTCATATGAATTTGGACTAGCTCTAACCAATTACAACGAGTTTGTACCATTTCATACTAGTTCATACTGTCTCCTACAAGTTCATACCACTCCGTACTAGTTTGTACCATTTGGTACAAGTTCGTCCTAGTTCGTTCCATTTTGTACGAGTTCGTCCTAGTTCGTTCCATTTTGTACGAGTTCGTACTAGTTCATACCATTTCATATGAATTTGGACTAGCTCTAACCAATTTCAACGAGTTTGTACCATTTCATACTAGTTCATACCTTTTCCTACAAGTTCTTACCATTCCGTACTAGTTCGTACCATTTGGTACAAGTTCGTCCTAGTTTGTACCATTTCATATGAATTTGGACTAGCTCTAACCAATTACAACGAGTTTGTACCATTTCATACTAGTTCATACTGTTTCCTACAAGTTCATACCACTCCGTACTAGTTTGTACCATTTGGTACAAGTTCGCCCTAGTTCGTTCCATTTTGTACGAGTTCGTCCTAGTTCGTTCCATTTTGTACGAGTTCGTACTAGTTCATACCATTTCATATGAATTTGGACTAGCTCTAACCAATTTCAACGAGTTTGTACCATTTCATACTAGTTCATACCATTTCCTACAAGTTCGTACCATTCCGTAATAGTTCGTACCATTTGGTACAAGTTCGTCCTAGTTCGTTCCATTTTCGACGAGTTCGTCCTAGTTTGTACCATTTCATATTAATTTGGACAAGCTCTAACCAATTTCAACGAGTTTGTACCATTTCATACTAGTTCATACCATTTCCTACAAGTTCGTACCATTCCGTACTAGTTCGTACCATTTGGTACAAGTTCGTCCTAGTTCGTTCCATTTTGTACGAGTTCGTCCTAGTTCGTTCCATTTTGTACGAGTTCGTACTAGTTCATACCATTTCATATGAATTTGGACTAGCTCTAACCAATTTCAACGAGTTTGTACCATTTCATACTAGTTCATACAATTTCCTACAAGTTCGTACCATTCCGTACTAGTTATTACCATTTGGTACAACTTCGTCCTAGTTCGTTCCATTTTATACAACTTCGTCCTACTTTGTACCATTTCATATGAATTTGGACTAGCTCTAACCAATTTCAACGAGTTTGTACCATTTCATACTAGTTCATACCATTTCCAACAAGTTCGTACCATTGCATACTAGTTCGTACCATTTGGTACAAGTTCGTCCCAGATCGTTCCATTTTGTACGAGTTCGTACTAGTTCATACCATTTCATATGAATTTGGACTAGCTCTAACCAATTTCAACGAGTTTGTACCACTTCATACTAGTACATACCATTTCCAACAAGTTCGTACCATTCCGTACTAGTTCGTACCATTTGGTACAAGTTCGTCTTACTTCGTTCCATTTTGTACGAGTTCGTCCTAGTTTGTACCATTTCATATGAATTTGGACTAGCTCTAACCAATTACAACGAGTTTGTACCATTTCATACTAGTTCATACTGTCTCCTACAAGTTCATACCACTCCGTACTAGTTTGTACCAGTTGTTACAAGTTCGTCCTAGTTCGTTCCATTTTGTACGAGTTCGTCCTAGTTCGTTCCATTTTCTACGAGTTCGTACTAGTTCATACCATTTCATATGAATTTGGACTAGCTCTAACCAATTTCAACGAGTTTGTACCATTTCATACTAGTTCATACCATTTCCTACAAGTTCGTACCATTCCATACTAGTTCGTACCATTTGGTACAAGTTCGTCCTAGATCGTTCCATTTTGTGCGAGTTCGTCCTAGTTCGTAATATTTCGTATGAATTTGGACCAGCTCTAACCAATTTCTACGACTTTGTACCATTTCATACTAGTTCATACCATTTCCTACGAGATCATAGCATTACGTACTAGTTCGCACCATTTGGAACAAGTTCGTCCTAGGTCGTTCCATGTTATACGATTTCGTCCTAGTTGGTACCATTTCATATGAATTTGGACTAGCTCTAACCAATTTAAACGAGTTTGTACCATTTCATACTAGTTCATACCGTTTCCAACAAGTTCGTACCATTTCATACTAGTTCGTACCATTTGGTACAAGTTCGTCCTAGTTCGCTCCATTTTGTACGAGTTCGTCCTAGTTCATACCATTTCATATGAATTTGGACTAGCTCTAACCAATTTCAACGAGTTTGTACCATTTCATACTAGTTCATACCATTTCCTACAAGTTCTTACCATTCCGTACTAGTTCGTACCATTTGGTACAAGTTCGTCCTAGTTCGTTCCATTTTCGACGAGTTCGTCCTAGTTTGTACCATTTCATATGAATTTGGACAAGCTCTAACCAATTTCAACGAGTTTGTACCATTTCATACTAGTTCATACCATTTCCTACAAGTTCGTACCATTCCGTACTAGTTCGTACCATTTGGTACAAGTTCGTCCTAGTTCGTTCCATTTTGTACGAGTTCGTCCTAGTTTGTACCATTTCATATGAATTTGGACTAGCTCTAAGCAATTTCAATGAGTTTGTACCATTTCATACTAGTTCATACCATTTCCTACAAGTTCGTACCATTCCGTACTAGTTCGTACCATTTGGTACAAGTTCGTCCTAGTTCGTTCCATTTTGTACGAGTTCGTCCTAGTTTGTACCATTTCATATGAATTTGGACTAGCTCTAACCAATTTCAACGAGTTTGTACCATTTCATACTAGTTCATACCATTTCCAACAAGTTCGTACCATTGCATACTAGTTCGTACCATTTGGTAAAAGTTCGTCCCAGATCGTTCCATTTTGTACGAGTTCGTCCTAGTTCGTACCATTTCGTATGAATTTGGACTAGCTCTAACCAATTTCAACGACTCTGTACCATTTCATACTAGTTCATACCATTTCCTACAAGTTCGTACCATTCCGTACTAGTTCGTACCATTTGGTACAAGTTCGTCCTAGTTCGTTCCATTTTGTACGAGTTCGTCCTAGTTTGTAGCATTTCATATGAATTTGGACTAGGTCTAACCAATTTCAACGAGTTTGTACCATTTCATACTAGTTCATACCATTTCCTACAAGTTTGTACCATTCCGTACTAGTTCGTACCATTTGGTACAAGTTCGTCCTAGTTCGTTCATTTTGTACGAGTTCGTCCTAGTTCGTTCCATTTTGTACGATTTCGTCCTAGTTGGTACCATTTCATATGAATTTGGACTAGCTCTAACCAATTTAAACGAGTTTGTACCATTTCATACTATTTCATACCATTTTGTACGAGTTCGTACTAGTTCATACCATTTCCTACAAGTTCGTACCATTTGTACGAGTTCGTACTACTTCATACCATTACGTACTAGTTCGCACCATTTGGAACAAGTTCGTCCTAGGTCGTTCCATGTTATACGATTTCGTCCTAGTTGGTACCATTTCATATGAATTTGGACTAGCTCTAACCAATTTAAACGAGTTTGTACCATTTCATACTAGTTCGTACCATTTCATACCATCTTGTACGAGTTCGTACTAGTTCATACCATTTCCTACAAGTTCGTACCATTTGTACGAGTTCGTACTAGTTCATACCATTACGTACTAGTTCGCACCATTTGGAACAAGTTCGTCCTAGGTCGTTCCATGTTATACGATTTCGTCCTAGTTGGTACCATTTCATATGAATTTGGACTAGCTCTTACCAATTTAAACGAGTTTGTACCATTTCATACTAGTTCATACCGTTTCCTACAAGTTTGTACCATTTGGTACAAGTTCGTCCTAGATCGTTCTATTTTGTGCGAGTTCGTCCTAGTTCGTAATATTTCGTAAGAATTTGGACCAGCTCTAACCAATTTCAACGACTTTGTACCATTTCATACTAGTTCATACCATTTCCTACGAGATCGTACCATTACGTACTAGTTCGCACCATTTGGAACAAGTTCATCCTAGGTCGTTCCATGTTATACGATTTCGTCCTAGTTGGTACCATTTCATATGAATTTGGACTGGCTCGAACCAATTTAAACGAGTTTGTACCATTTCATACTAGTTCATACCGTTTCCAACAAGTTCGTACCATTTCATACTAGTTCGTACCATTTGGTACAAGTTCGTCCTAGTTCGCTCCATTTTGTACGAGTTCGTCCTAGTTCGTACCATTTCATATGAATTTGGACTTGCTCTAGCCAATTTCAACTAGTTTGTACCATTTCATACTAGTTCATACCATTTCCTACAAGTTCGTACCATTCCGTACTAATTCGTACCATTTGGTACAAGTTCTTCCTAGTTCGTTCCATTTTGTACGAGTTTGTCCTAGTTTGTACCATTTCATATGAATTTGGACTAGCTCTAACCAATTTCAACGAGTTTGTACCATTTCATACTAGTTCATACCATTTCCTACAAGTTCGTACCATTCCGTACTAGTTCGTACCATTTGGTACAAGTTCGTCTTACTTCGTTCCATTTTGTACGAGTTCGTCCTAGTTTGTACCATTTCATATGAATTTGGACTAGCTCTAACCAATTACAACGAGTTTGTACCATTTCATACTAGTTCATACTGTCTCCTACAAGTTCATACCACTCCGTACTAGTTTGTACCATTTGGTACAAGTTCGTCCTAGTTCGTTCCATTTTGTACGAGTTCGTCCTAGTTTGTTCCATTTTGTACGAGTTCGTACTAGTTCATACCATTTCATATGAATTTGGACTAGCTCTAACCAATTTCAACGAGTTTGTACCATTTCATACTAGTTCATACCTTTTCCTACAAGTTCTTACCATTCCGTACTAGTTCGTACCATTTGGTACAAGTTCGTCCTAGTTTGTACCATTTCATATGAATTTGGACTAGCTCTAACCAATTACAACGAGTTTGTACCATTTCATACTAGTTCATACTGTTTCCTACAAGTTCATACCACTCCGTACTAGTTTGTACCATTTGGTACAAGTTCGCCCTAGTTCGTTCCATTTTGTACGAGTTCGTCCTAGTTCGTTCCATTTTGTACGAGTTCGTACTAGTTCATACCATTTCATATGAATTTGGACTAGCTCTAACCAATTTCAATGAGTTTGTACCATTTCATACTAGTTCATACCATTTCCTACAAGTTCGTACCATTCCGTACTAGTTCGTACCATTTGGTACAAGTTCGTCCTAGTTCGTTCCATTTTCGACGAGTTCGTCCTAGTTTGTACCATTTCATATTAATTTGGACAAGCTCTAACCAATTTCAACGAGTTTGTACCATTTCATACTAGTTCATACCATTTCCTACAAGTTCGTACCATTCCGTACTAGTTCGTACCATTTGGTACAAGTTCGTCCTAGTTCGTTCCATTTTGTACGAGTTCGTCCTAGTTCGTTCCATTTTGTATGAGTTCGTACTAGTTCGTACCATTTCATATGAATTTGGACTAGCTCTAACCAATTACAACGAGTTTGTACCATTTCATACTAGTTCATACTGTTTCCTACAAGTTCATACCACTCCGTACTAGTTTGTACCATTTGGTACAAGTTCGCCCTAGTTCGTTCCATTTTGTACGAGTTCGTCCTAGTTCGTTCCATTTTGTACGAGTTCGTACTAGTTCATACCATTTCAAATGAATTTGGACTAGCTCTAACCAATTTCAACGAGTTTGTACCATTTCATACTAGTTCATACAATTTCCTACAAGTTCGTACCATTCCGTACAAGTTATTACCATTTGGTACAACTTCGTCCTAGTTCGTTCCATTTTATACAACTTCGTCCTTCTTTGTACCATTTCATATGAATTTGGACTAGCTCTAACCAATTTCAACGAGTTTGTACCATTTCATACTAGTTCATACCATTTCCAACAAGTTCGTACCATTGCATACTAGTTCGTACCATTTGGTACAAGTTCGTCCCAGATCGTTCCATTTTGTACGAGTTCGTCCTAGTTCGTACCATTTCGTATGAATTTGGACTAGCTCTAACCAATTTCAACGATTTTGTACCATTTCATACTAGTTCATACCATTTCCTACAAGTTCGTACCATTCCGTACTAGTTCGTACCATTTGGTATAAGTTCGTCCTAGTTCGTTCCATTTTGTACGAGTTCGTCCTAGTTTGTACCATTTCATATGAATTTGGACTAGCTCTAACCAATTTTAACGAGTTCGTACCATTTCATACTAGTTCATACCGTTTCCAACAAGTTCGTACCATTCCATACTAGTTCGTACCATTTGGTACAAGTTCGTCCTAGATCGTTCCATTTTGTGCGAGTTCGTCCTAGTTCGTAATATTTCATATGAATTTGGACCAGCTCTAACCAATTTCTACGACTTTGTACCATTTCATACTAGTTCATACCATTTCCTACGAGATCGTACCATTACGTACTAGTTCGCACCATTTGGAACAAGTTCGTCCTAGGTCGTTCCATGTTATACGATTTCGTCCTAGTTGGTACCATTTCATATGAATTTGGACTAGCTCTAGCCAATTTAAACGAGTTTGTACCATTTCATACTAGTTCATACCGTTTCCAACAAGTTCGTACCATTTCATACTAGTTCGTACCATTTGGTACAAGTTCGTCCTAGTTCGCTCCATTTTGTACGAGTTCGTCCTAGTTCGTACCATTTCATATGAATTTGGACTAGCTCTAACCAATTTCAACGAGTTTGTACCATTTCATACTAGTTCATACCATTTCCTACAAGTTCGTACCATTCCGTACTAGTTCGTACCATTTGGTACAAGTTCGTCTTACTTCGTTCCATTTTGTAAGAGTTCGTCCTAGTTTGTACCATTTCATATGAATTTGGACTAGCTCTAACCAATTACAACGAGTTTGTACCATTTCATACTAGTTCATACCATTTCCTACGAGATCGTACCATTACGTACTAGTTCGCACCATTTGGAACAAGTTCGTCCTAGGTCGTTCCATGTTATACGATTTCGTCCTAGTTGGTACCATTTCATATGAATTTGGACTGGCTCTAACCAATTTAAACGAGTTTGTACCATTTCATACTAGTTCATACCGTTTCCAACAAGTTCGCACCATTTCATACTACTTCGTACCATTTGGTACAAGTTCATCCTAGTTCGCTCCATTTTGTACGAGTTCGTCCTAGTTCGTACCATTTCATATGAATTTGGACTAGCTCTAGCCAATTTCAACTAGTTCGTACCATTTCATACTAGTTCATACCATTTCCTACAAGTTCGTACCATTCCGTACTAGTTCGTACCATTTGGTACAAGTTCTTCCTAGTTCGTTCCATTTTGTACGAGTTTGTCCTAGTTTGTACCATTTCATATGAATTTGGACTAGCTCTAACCAATTTCAACGAGTTTGTACCATTTCATACTAGTTCATACCATTTCCTACAAGTTCGTACCATTCCGTACTAGTTCGTACCATTTGGTACAAGTTCGTCTTACTTCGTTCCATTTTGTACGAGTTCGTCCTAGTTTGTACCATTTCATATGAATTTGGACTAGCTCTAACCAATTACAACGAGTTTGTACCATTTCATACTAGTTCATACCGTTTCCAACAAGTTCGTACCATTTCATACTAGTTCGTACCATTTGGTACAAGTTCGTCCTAGTTCGCTCCATTTTGTACGAGTTCGTCCTAGTTCGTACCATTTCATATGAATTTGGACTAGCTCTAACCAATTTCAACGAGTTTGTACCATTTCATACTAGTTCATACCATTTCCTACAAGTTCGTACCATTTCGTACTAGTTCGTACCATTTGGTACAAGTTCGTCTTACTTCGTTCCATTTTGTACGAGTTCGTCCTAGTTTGTACCATTTCATATGAATTTGGACTAGCTCTAACCAATTACAACGAGTTTGTACCGTTTCATACTAGTTCATACCATTTCCTACGAGATCGTACCATTACGTACTAGTTCGCACCATTTGGAACAAGTTCGTCCTAGGTCGTTCCATGTTATACGATTTCGTCCTAGTTGGTACCATTTCATATGAATTTGGACTGGCTCTATACAATTTAAACGAGTTTGTACCATTTCATACTAGTTCATACCGTTTCCAACAAGTTCGCACCATTTCATACTACTTCGTACCATTTGGTACAAGTTCATCCTAGTTCGCTCCATTTTGTAGGAGTTCGTCCTAGTTCGTACCATTTCATATGAATTTGGACTAGCTCTAGCCAATTTCAACTAGTTTGTACCATTTCATACTAGTTCATACCATTTCCTACAAGTTCGTACCATTCCGTACTAGTTCGTACCATTTGGTACAAGTTCTTCCTAGTTCGTTCCATTTTGTACGAGTTTGTCCTAGTTTGTACCATTTCATATGAATTTGGACTAGCTCTAACCAATTTCAACGAGTTTGTACCATTTCATACTAGTTCATACCATTTCCTACAAGTTCGTACCATTCCGTACTAGTTCGTACCATTTGGTACAAGTTCGTCTTACTTCGTTCCATTTTGTACGAGTTCGTCCTAGTTTGTACCATTTCATATGAATTTGGACTAGCTCTAACCAATTACAACGAGTTTGTACCATTTCATACTAGTTCATACTGTCTCCTACAAGTTCATACCACTCCGTACTAGTTTGTACCATTTGGTACAAGTTCGTCCTAGTTCGTTCCATTTTGTACGAGTTCGTCCTAGTTCGTTCCATTTTGTACGAGTTCGTACTAGTTCATACCATTTCATATGAATTTGTACTAGCTCTAACCAATTTCAACGAGTTTGTACCATTTCATACTAGTTCATACAATTTCCTACAAGTTCGTACCTTTCCGTACTAGTTCGTACCATTTGGTACAAGTTCGTCCTAGTTCGTTCCATTTTGGACGAGTTCGTCCTAGTTTGTACCATTTCATATGAATTTGGACTACCTCTAACAAATTTCAACGAGGTTGTACCAATTCATACTAGTTCATACCTTTTCCTACAAGTTCTTACCATTCCGTACTAGTTCGTACCATTTGGTACAAGTTCGTCCTAGTTTGTACCATTTCATATGATTTTGGACTAGCTCTAACCAATTACAACGAGTTTGTACCATTTCATACTAGTTCATACTGTTTCCTACAAGTTCATACCACTCCGTACTAGTTTGTACCATTTGGTACAAGTTCGCCCTAGTTCGTTCCATTTTGTACGAGTTCGTCCTAGTTCGTTCCATTTTGTACGAGTTCGTACTAGTTCATACCATTTCATATGAATTTGGACTAGCTCTAACCAATTTCAACGAGTTTGTACCATTTCATACTAGTTCATACCATTTCCTACAAGTTCGTACCATTCCGTACTAGTTCGTACCATTTGGTACAAGTTCGTCCTAGTTCGTTCCATTTTCGACGAGTTCGTCCTAGTTTGTACCATTTCATATTAAATTGGACAAGCTCTAACCAATTTCAACGAGTTTGTACCATTTCATACTAGTTCATACCATTTCCTACAAGTTCGTACCATTCCGTACTAGTTCGTACCATTTGGTACAAGTTCGTCCTAGTTCGTTCCATTTTGTACGAGTTCGTCCTAGTTCGTTCCATTTTGTACGAGTTCGTACTAGTTCGTACCATTTCATATGAATTTGGACTAGCTCTAGCCAATTTCAACTAGTTTGTACCATTTCATACTAGTTCATACCATTTCCTACAAGTTCGTACCATTCCGTACTAGTTCGTACCATTTGGTACAAATTCGTCCTAGTTCATTCCATTTTGTACGAGTTCGTCCTAGTTCGTTCCATTTTGTACGAGTTCGTACTAGTTCATACCATTTCATATGAATTTGGACTAGCTCTAACCAATTTCAACGAGTTTGTACCATTTCATACTAGTTCATACAATTTCCTACAAGTTCGTACCATTCCGTACTAGTTATTACCATTTGGTACAACTTCGTCCTAGTTCGTTCCATTTTATACAACTTCGTCCTACTTTGTACCATTACATATGAATTTGGACTAGCTCTAACCAATTTCAACGAGTTTGTACCATTTCATACTAGTTCATACCATTTCCAACAAGTTCGTACCATTGCATACTAGTTCGTACCATTTGGTACAAGTTCGTCCCAGATCGTTCCATTTTGTACGAGTTCGTCCTAGTTCGTACCATTTCGTATGAATTTGGACTAGCTCTAACCAATTTTAACGATTTTGTACCATTTCATACTAGTTCATACCATTTCCTACAAGTTCGTACCATTCCGTACTAGTTCGTACCATTTTGTACAAGTTCGTCCTAGTTCGTTCCATTTTGTACGAGTTCGTCCTAGTTTGTACCATTTCATATGAATTTGGACTAGCTCTAACCAATTTCAACGAGTTCGTACCATTTCATACTAGTTCATACCGTTTCCAACAAGTTCGTACCATTCCATACTAGTTCGTACCATTTGGTACAAGTTCGTCCCAGATCGTTCCATTTTGTACGAGTTCGTCCTAGTTCGTACCATTTCGTATGAATTTGGACTAGCTCTAACCAATTTTAACGATTTTGTACCATTTCATACTAGTTCATACCATTTCCTACAAGTTCGTACCATTCCGTACTAGTTCGTACCATTTTGTACAAGTTCGTCCTAGTTCGTTCCATTTTGTACGAGTTCGTCCTAGTTCGTTCCATTTTGTACGAGTTCGTACTAGTTCGTACCATTTCATATGAATTTGGACTAGCTCTAGCCAATTTCAACTAGTTTGTACCATTTCATACTAGTTCATACCATTTCCTACAAGTTCGTACCATTCCGTACTAGTTCGTACCATTTGGTACAAATTCGTCCTAGTTCATTCCATTTTGTACGAGTTCGTCCTAGTTCGTTCCATTTTGTACGAGTTCGTACTAGTTCATACCATTTCATATGAATTTGGACTAGCTCTAACCAATTTCAACGAGTTTGTACCATTTCATACTAGTTCATACAATTTCCTACAAGTTCGTACCATTCCGTACTAGTTATTACCATTTGGTACAACTTCGTCCTAGTTCGTTCCATTTTATACAACTTCGTCCTACTTTGTACCATTTCATATGAATTTGGACTAGCTCTAACCAATTTCAACGAGTTTGTACCATTTCATACTAGTTCATACCATTTCCAACAAGTTCGTACCATTGCATACTAGTTCGTACCATTTGGTACAAGTTCGTCCCAGATCGTTCCATTTTGTACGAGTTCGTCCTAGTTCGTACCATTTCGTATGAATTTGGACTAGCTCTAACCAATTTTAACGATTTTGTACCATTTCATACTAGTTCATACCATTTCCTACAAGTTCGTACCATTCCGTACTAGTTCGTACCATTTTGTACAAGTTCGTCCTAGTTCGTTCCATTTTGTACGAGTTCGTCCTAGTTTGTACCATTTCATATGAATTTGGACTAGCTCTAACCAATTTCAACGAGTTCGTACCATTTCATACTAGTTCATACCGTTTCCAACAAGTTCGTACCATTCCATACTAGTTCGTACCATTTGGTACAAGTTCGTCCCAGATCGTTCCATTTTGTACGAGTTCGTCCTAGTTCGTACCATTTCGTATGAATTTGGACTAGCTCTAACCAATTTTAACGATTTTGTACCATTTCATACTAGTTCATACCATTTCCTACAAGTTCGTACCATTCCGTACTAGTTCGTACCATTTTGTACAAGTTCGTCCTAGTTCGTTCCATTTTGTACGAGTTCGTCCTAGTTCGTTCCATTTTGTACGAGTTCGTACTAGTTCGTACCATTTCATATGAATTTGGACTAGCTCTAGCCAATTTCAACTAGTTTGTACCATTTCATACTAGTTCATACCATTTCCTACAAGTTCGTACCATTCCGTACTAGTTCGTACCATTTTGTACAAGTTCGTCCTAGTTCGTTCCATTTTGTACGAGTTCGTCCTAGTTTGTACCATTTCATATGAATTTGGACCAGCTCTAACCAATTTCTACGACTTTGTACCATTTCATACTAGTTCATACCATTTCCTACGAGATCGTACCATTACGTACTAGTTCGCACCATTTGGAACAAGTTCGTCCTAGGTCGTTCCATGTTATACGATTTCGTCCTAGTTGGTACCATTTCATATGAATTTGGACTGGCTCTAACCAATTTTAACGAGTTTGTACCATTTCATACTAGTTCATACCGTTTCCAACAAGTTCGCACCATTTCATACTACTTTGTACCATTTGGTACAAGTTCATCCTAGTTCGCTCCATTTTGTAGGAGTTCGTCCTAGTTCGTACCATTTCATATGAATTTGGACTAGCTCTAGCCAATTTCAACTAGTTTGTACCATTTCATACTAGTTCATACCATTTCCTACAAGTTCGTACCATTCCGTACTAGTTCGTACCATTTGGTACAAGTTCTTCCTAGTTCGTTCCATTTTGTACGAGTTTGTCCTAGTTTGTACCATTTCATATGAATTTGGACTAGCTCTAACCAATTTCAACGAGTTTGTACCATTTCATACTAGTTCATACCATTTCCTACAAGTTCGTACCATTCCGTACTAGTTCGTACCATTTGGTACAAGTTCGTCTTACTTCGTTCCATTTTGTACGAGTTCGTCCTAGTTTGTACCATTTCATATGAATTTGGACTAGCTCTAACAAATTTCAACGAGGTTGTACCAATTCATACTAGTTCATACCTTTTCCTACAAGTTCTTACCATTCCGTACTAGTTCGTACCATTTGGTACAAGTTCGTCCTAGTTTGTACCATTTCATATGATTTTGGACTAGCTCTAACCAATTACAACGAGTTTGTACCATTTCATACTAGTTCATACTGTTTCCTACAAGTTCATACCACTCCGTACTAGTTTGTACCATTTGGTACAAGTTCGTCCTAGTTCGTTCCATTTTGTACGAGTTCGTCCTAGTTCGTTCCATTTTGTACGAGTTCGTACTAGTTCATACCATTTCATATGAATTTGTACTAGCTCTAACCAATTTCAACGAGTTTGTACCATTTCATACTAGTTCATACAATTTCCTACAAGTTCGTACCTTTCCGTACTAGTTCGTACCATTTGGTACAAGTTCGTCCTAGTTCGTTCCATTTTGGACGAGTTCGTCCTAGTTTGTACCATTTCATATGAATTTGGACTACCTCTAACAAATTTCAACGAGGTTGTACCAATTCATACTAGTTCATACCTTTTCCTACAAGTTCTTACCATTCCGTACTAGTTCGTACCATTTGGTACAAGTTCGTCCTAGTTTGTACCATTTCATATGATTTTGGACTAGCTCTAACCAATTACAACGAGTTTGTACCATTTCATACTAGTTCATACTGTTTCCTACAAGTTCATACCACTCCGTACTAGTTTGTACCATTTGGTACAAGTTCGCCCTAGTTCGTTCCATTTTGTACGAGTTCGTCCTAGTTCGTTCCATTTTGTACGAGTTCGTACTAGTTCATACCATTTCATATGAATTTGGACTAGCTCTAACCAATTTCAACGAGTTTGTACCATTTCATACTAGTTCATACCATTTCCTACAAGTTCGTACCATTCCGTACTAGTTCGTACCATTTGGTACAAGTTCGTCCTAGTTCGTTCCATTTTCGACGAGTTCGTCCTAGTTTGTACCATTTCATATTAAATTGGACAAGCTCTAACCAATTTCAACGAGTTTGTACCATTTCATACTAGTTCATACCATTTCCTACAAGTTCGTACCATTCCGTACTAGTTCGTACCATTTGGTACAAGTTCGTCCTAGTTCGTTCCATTTTGTACGAGTTCGTCCTAGTTCGTTCCATTTTGTACGAGTTCGTACTAGTTCGTACCATTTCATATGAATTTGGACTAGCTCTAGCCAATTTCAACTAGTTTGTACCATTTCATACTAGTTCATACCATTTCCTACAAGTTCGTACCATTCCGTACTAGTTCGTACCATTTGGTACAAGTTCGTCCTAGTTCATTCCATTTTGTACGAGTTCGTCCTAGTTCGTTCCATTTTGTACGAGTTCGTACTAGTTCATACCATTTCATATGAATTTGGACTAGCTCTAACCAATTTCAACGAGTTTGTACCATTTCATACTAGTTCATACAATTTCCTACAAGTTCGTACCATTCCGTACTAGTTATTACCATTTGGTACAACTTCGTCCTAGTTCGTTCCATTTTATACAACTTCGTCCTACTTTGTACCATTTCATATGAATTTGGACTAGCTCTAACCAATTTCAACGAGTTTGTACCATTTCATACTAGTTCATACCATTTCCAACAAGTTCGTACCATTGCATACTAGTTCGTACCATTTGGTACAAGTTCGTCCCAGATCGTTCCATTTTGTACGAGTTCGTCCTAGTTCGTACCATTTCGTATGAATTTGGACTAGCTCAAACCAATTTTAACGATTTTGTACCATTTCATACTAGTTCATACCATTTCCTACAAGTTCGTACCATTCCGTACTAGTTCGTACCATTTTGTACAAGTTCGTCCTAGTTCGTTCCATTTTGTACGAGTTCGTCCTAGTTTGTACCATTTCATATGAATTTGGACTAGCTCTAACCAATTTCAACGAGTTCGTACCATTTCATACTAGTTCATACCGTTTCCAACAAGTTCGTACCATTCCATACTAGTTCGTACCATTTGGTACAAGTTCGTCCTAGATCGTTCCATTTTGTGCGAGTTCGTCCTAGTTCGTAATATTTCATATGAATTTGGACCAGCTCTAACCAATTTCTACGACTTTGTACCATTTCATACTAGTTCATACCATTTCCTACAAGTTCGTACCTTTCCGTACTAGTTCGTACCATTTGGTACAAGTTCGTCCTAGTTCGTTCCATTTTGGACGAGTTCGTCCTAGTTTGTACCATTTCATATGAATTTGGACTACCTCTACCAAATTTCAACGAGGTTGTACCAATTCATACTAGTTCATACCTTTTCCTACAAGTTCTTACCATTCCGTACTAGTTCGTACCATTTGGTACAAGTTCGTCCTAGTTTGTACCATTTCATATGATTTTGGACTAGCTCTAACCAATTACAACGAGTTTGTACCATTTCATACTAGTTCATACTGTTTCCTACAAGTTCATACCACTCCGTACTAGTTTGTACCATTTGGTACAAGTTCGCCCTAGTTCGTTCCATTTTGTACGAGTTCGTCCTAGTTCGTTCCATTTTGTACGAGTTCGTACTAGTTCATACCATTTCATATGAATTTGGACTAGCTCTAACCAATTTCAACGAGTTTGTACCATTTCATACTAGTTCATACCATTTCCTACAAGTTCGTACCATTCCGTACTAGTTCGTACCATTTGGTACAAGTTCGTCCTAGTTCGTTCCATTTTCGACGAGTTCGTCCTAGTTTGTACCATTTCATATTAAATTGGACAAGCTCTAACCAATTTCAACGAGTTTGTACCATTTCATACTAGTTCATACCATTTCCTACAAGTTCGTACCATTCCGTACTAGTTCGTACCATTTGGTACAAGTTCGTCCTAGTTCGTTCCATTTTGTACGAGTTCGTCCTAGTTCGTTCCATTTTGTACGAGTTCGTACTAGTTCGTACCATTTCATATGAATTTGGACTAGCTCTAGCCAATTTCAACTAGTTTGTACCATTTCATACTAGTTCATACCATTTCCTACAAGTTCGTACCATTCCGTACTAGTTCGTACCATTTGGTACAAGTTCGTCCTAGTTCATTCCATTTTGTACGAGTTCGTCCTAGTTCGTTCCATTTTGTACGAGTTCGTACTAGTTCATACCATTTCATATGAATTTGGACTAGCTCTAACCAATTTCAACGAGTTTGTACCATTTCATACTAGTTCATACAATTTCCTACAAGTTCGTACCATTCCGTACTAGTTATTACCATTTGGTACAACTTCGTCCTAGTTCGTTCCATTTTATACAACTTCGTCCTACTTTGTACCATTTCATATGAATTTGGACTAGCTCTAACCAATTTCAACGAGTTTGTACCATTTCATACTAGTTCATACCATTTCCAACAAGTTCGTACCATTGCATACTAGTTCGTACCATTTGGTACAAGTTCGTCCCAGATCGTTCCATTTTGTACGAGTTCGTCCTAGTTCGTACCATTTCGTATGAATTTGGACTAGCTCTAACCAATTTTAACGATTTTGTACCATTTCATACTAGTTCATACCATTTCCTACAAGTTCGTACCATTCCGTACTAGTTCGTACCATTTTGTACAAGTTCGTCCTAGTTCGTTCCATTTTGTACGAGTTCGTCCTAGTTTGTACCATTTCATATGAATTTGGACTAGCTCTAACCAATTTCAACGAGTTCGTACCATTTCATACTAGTTCATACCGTTTCCAACAAGTTCGTACCATTCCATACTAGTTCGTACCATTTGGTACAAGTTCGTCCTAGATCGTTCCATTTTGTGCGAGTTCGTCCTAGTTCGTAATATTTCATATGAATTTGGACCAGCTCTAACCAATTTCTACGACTTTGTACCATTTCATACTAGTTCATACCATTTCCTACGAGATCGTACCATTACGTACTAGTTCGCACCATTTGGAACAAGTTCGTCCTAGGTCGTTCCATGTTATACGATTTCGTCCTAGTTGATACCATTTCATATGAATTTGGACTAGCTCTAGCCAATTTAAACGAGTTTGTACCATTTCATACTAGTTCATACCGTTTCCAACAAGTTCGTACCATTTCATACTAGTTCGTACCATTTGGTACAAGTTCGTCCTAGTTCGCTCCATTTTGTACGAGTTCGTCCTAGTTCGTACCATTTCATATGAATTTGGACTAGCTCTAACCAATTTCAACGAGTTTGTACCATTTCATACTAGTTCATACCATTTCCTGCAAGTTCGTACCATTCCGTACTAGTTCGTACCATTTGGTACAAGTTCGTCTTACTTCGTTCCATTTTGTACGAGTTCGTCCTAGTTTGTACCATTTCATATGAATTTGGACTAGCTCTAGCCAATTTCAACTAGTTTGTACCATTTCATACTAGTTCATACCATTTCCTACGAGATCGTACCATTACGTACTAGTTAGCACCATTTGGAACAAGTTCGTCCTAGGTCGTTCCGTGTTATACGATTTCGTCCTAGTTGGTACCATTTCATATGAATTTGGACTGGCTATAACCAATTTAAACGAGTTTGTACCATTTCATACTAGTTCATACCGTTTCCAACAAGTTCGCACCATTTCATACTACTTCGTACCATTTGGTACAAGTTCATCCTAGTTCGCTCCATTTTGTACGAGTTCGTCCTAGTTCGTACCATTTCATATGAATTTGGACTAGCTCTAGCCAATTTCAACTAGTTTGTACCATTTCATACTAGTTCATACCATTTCCTACAAGTTCGTACCATTCCGTACTAGTTCGTACCATTTGGTACAAGTTCTTCCTAGTTCGTTCCATTTTGTACGAGTTTGTCCTAGTTTGTACCATTTCATATGAATTTGGACTAGCTCTAACCAATTTCAACGAGTTTGTACCATTTCATACTAGTTCATACCATTTCCTACAAGTTCGTACCATTCCGTACTAGTTCGTACCATTTCGTACAAGTTCGTTTTACTTCGTTCCATTTTGTACGAGTTCGTCCTAGTTTGTACCATTTCATATGAATTTGGACTAGCTCTAACCAATTAAAAGGAGTTTGTACCATTTCATACTAGTTCATACTGTCTCCTACAAGTTCATACCACTCCGTACTAGTTTGTACCATTTGGTACAAGTTCGTCCTAGTTCGTTCCATTTTGTACGAGTTCGTACTAGTTCATACCATTTCATATGAATTTGGACTAGCTCTAACTAATTTCAACGAGTTTGTACCAATTCATACTAGTTCATACCTTTTCCTACAAGTTCTTACCATTCCGTACTAGTTCGTACCATTTGGTACAAGTTCGTCCTAGTTTGTAAAATTTCATATGATTTTGGACTAGCTCTAACCAATTACAACGAGTTTGTACCATTTCATACTAGTTCATACTGTTTCCTACAAGTTCATACCACTCCGTACTAGTTTGTACCATTTGGTACAAGTTCGCCCTAGTTCGTTCCATTTTGTACGAGTTCGTCCTAGTTCGTTCCATTTTGTACGAGTTCGTACTAGTTCATACCATTTCATATGAATTTGGACTTGCTCTAACCAATTTCAACGAGTTTGTACCATTTCATACTAGTTCATACCATTTCCTACAAGTTCTTACCATTCCGTACTAGTTCGTACCATTTGGTACAAGTTCGTCCTAGTTCGTTTCATTTTCGACGAGTTCGTCCTAGTTTGTACCATTTCATATGAATTTGGACAAGCTCTAACCAATTTCAACGAGTTTGTACCATTTCATACTAGTTCATACCATTTCCTACAAGTTCGTACCATTCCGTACTAGTTCGTACCATTTGGTACAAGTTCGTCCTAGTTCGTTCCATTTTGTACGAGTTTGTCCGAGTTTGTACCATTTCATATAAATTTGGACTAGCTCTAACCAATTTCAACGAGTTTGTACCATTTCATACTAGTTCATACCATTTCCTACAAGTTCGTACCATTCCGTACTAGTTCGTACCATTTGGTACAAGTTCGTCCTAGTTCGTTCCATTTTGTACGAGTTCGTCCTAGTTCGTTCCATTTTGTACGAGTTCGTACTAGTTCATACCATTTCATATGAATTTGGACTAGCTCTAACCAATTTCAACGAGTTTGTACAATTTCATACTAGTTCATACCATTTCCTACAAGTTCGTACCATTCCGTACTAGTTCGTACCATTTGGTACAAGTTCGTCCTAGTTCGTTCCATTTTCGACGAGTTCGTCCTAGTTTGTACCATTTCATAAGAATTTGGACAAGCTCTAACCAATTTCAACGAGTTTGTACCATTTCATACTTGTTCATACCATTTCCAACAAGTTCGTACCATTGCATACTAGTTCGTACCATTTGGTACAAGTTCGTCCCAGATCGTTCCATTTTGTACGAGTTCGTCCTAGTTCGTACCATTTCGAATGAATTTGGTCTAGCTCTAACCAATTTCAACGACTTTGTACCATTTCATACTAGTTCATACCATTTCCTACAGGTTCGTACCATTCCGTACTAGTTCGTACCATTTGGTACAAGTTCGTCCTAGTTCGTTCCATTTTGTACGAGTTCGTCCTAGTTTGTACTATTTCATATGAATTTGGACTAGCTCTAACCAATTTTAACGAGTTTGTACCATTTCATACTAGTTCATACCGTTTTCAACAAGTTCGTACCATTCCATACTAGTTCGTACCATTTGATACAAGTTCGTCCTAGATCGTTCCATTTTGTGCGAGTTCGTCCTAGTTCGTAATATTTCGTATGAATTTGGACTAGCTCTAACCAATTACAACGAGTTTGTACCATTTCATACTAGTTCATACCATTTCCTACGAGATCGTACCATTACGTACTAGTTCGCACCATTTGGAACAAGTTCGTCCTAGGTCGTTCCATGTTATACGATTTCGTCCTAGTTGGTACCATTTCATATGAATTTGGACTAGCTCTAACCAATTTAAACGAGTTTGTACCATTTCATACTAGTTCATACCGTTTCCAACAAGTTCGTACCATTTCATACTAGTTCGTACCATTTGGTACAAGTTCGTCCCAGATCGTTCCATTTTGTACGAGTTCGTCCTAGTTTGTACCATTTCATATGAATTTGGACTAGCTCTAACCAATTAAAACGAGTTTGTACCATTTCATACTAGTTCATACTGTCTCCTACAAGTTCATACCACTCCGTACTAGTTTGTACCATTTGGTACAAGTTCGTCCTAGTTCGTTCCATTTTGTACGAGTTCGTACTAGTTCATACCATTTCATATGAATTTGGACTAGCTCTAACTAATTTCAACGAGTTTGTACCAATTCATACTAGTTCATACCTTTTCCTACAAGTTCTTACCATTCCGTACTAGTTCGTACCATTTGGTACAAGTTCGTCCCAGATCGTTCCATTTTGTACGAGTTCGTCCTAGTTCGTACCATTTCGTATGAATTTGGACTAGCTCTAACCAATTTCAACGATTTTGTACCATTTCATACTAGTTCATACCATTTCCTACAAGTTCGTACCATTCCGTACTAGTTCGTACCATTTGGTACAAGTTCGTCCTAGTTCGTTCCAATTTGTACGAGTTCGTCCTAGTTCGTTCCATTTTGTACGAGTTCGTACTGGTTCATACCATTTCATATGAATTTGGACTAGCTCTAACCAATTTCAACGAGTTTGTACCATTTCATACTAGTTCATACAATTTCCTACAAGTTCGTACCATTCCGTACTAGTTATTACCATTTGGTACAACTTCGTCCTAGTTCGTTCCATTTTGTACGTCTTCGTCCTAGTTTGTACCATTTCATATGAATTTGGACTAGCTCTAACCAATTTCAACGAGTTTGTACCATTTCATACTAGTTCATACCGTTTTCAACAAGTTCGTACCATTCCATACTAGTTCGTACCATTTGGTACAAGTTCGTCCTAGATCGTTCTATTTTGTGCGAGTTCGTCCTAGTTCGTAATATTTCGTATGAATTTGGACCAGCTATAACCAATTTCAACGACTTTGTACCATTTCATACTAGTTCATACCATTTCCTACGAGATCGTACCATTACGTACTAGTTCGCACCATTTGGAACAAGTTCGTCCTAGGTCGTTCCATGTTATACGATTTCGTCCTAGTTGGTACCATTTCATATGAATTTGGACTAGCTCTAACCAATTTAAACGAGTTTGTACCATTTCATACTAGTTCATACCGTTTCCAACAAGTTCGTACCATTTCATACTAGTTCGTACCATTTGGTACAAGTTTGTCCTAGTTCGCTCCATTTTGTACGAGTTCGTCCTAGTTCGTACCATTTCATATGAATTTGGACTAGCTCTAGCCAATTTCAACTAGTTTGTACCATTTCATACTAGTTCATACCATTTCCTACAAGTTCGTACCATTCCGTACTAGTTCGTACCATTTGGTACAAGTTCTTCCTAGTTCGTTCCATTTTGTACGAGTTTGTCCTAGTTTGTACCATTTCATATGAATTTGGACTAGCTCTAACCAATTTCAACGAGTTTGTACCATTTCATACTAGTTCATACCATTTCCTACAAGTTCGTACCATTCCGTACTAGTTCGTACCATTTGGTACAAGTTCGTCTTACTTCGTTCCATTTTGTACCAGTTCGTCCTAGTTTGTACCATTTCATATGAATTTGGACTAGCTCTAACCAATTACAACGAGTTTGTACCATTTCATACTAGTTCATACTGTCTCCTACAAGTTCATACCACTCCGTACTAGTTTGTACCATTTGGTACAAGTTCGTCCTAGTTCGTTCCATTTTGTACGAGTTCGTCCTAGTTCGTTCCATTTTGTACGAGTTCGTACTAGTTCATACCATTTCATATGAATTTGGACTAGCTCTAACCAATTTCAACGAGTTTGTACCATTTCATACTAGTTCATACCATTTCCTACAAGTTCGTACCATTCCGAACTAATTCGTACCATTTGGTACAAGTTCGTCCTACTTCATTCCATTTTGTACGAGTTCGTCCTAGTTTGTACCATTTCATATGAATTTGGACTAGCTCTAACCAATTACAACGAGTTTGTACCATTTCATACTAGTTCATACTGTTTCCTACAAGTTCATACCACTCCGTACTAGTTTGTACCATTTGGTACAAGTTCGTCCTAGTTCGTTCCATTTTGTACGAGTTCGTCCTAGTTCGTTCCATTTTGTACGAGTTCGTACTAGTTCATACCATTTCATATGAATTTGGACTAGCTCTAACCAATTTCAACGAGTTTGTACCATTTCATACTAGTTCATACCATTTCCTACAAGTTCGTACCATTCCGTACTAGTTCGTACCATTTGGTACAAGTTCGTCCTAGTTCGTTCCATTTTCGACGAGTTCGTCCTAGTTTGTACCATTTCATATGAATTTGGACAAGCTCTAACCAATTTCAACGAGTTTGTACCATTTCATACTAGTTCATACCATTTCCTACAAGTTCGTACCATTCCGTACTAGTTCGTACCATTTGGTACAAGTTCGTCCTAGTTCGTTCCATTTTGTACGAGTTCGTCCTAGTTTGTACCATTTCATATAAATTTGGACTAGCTCTAACCAATTTCAACGAGTTTGTACCATTTCATACTAGTTCATACCATTTCCTACAAGTTCGAACCATTCCGTACTAGTTCGTAACATTTGGTACAAGTTCGCCCTAGTTCATTCCATTTTGTACGAGTTCGTCCTAGTTCGGTCCATTTTGTACTAGTTCGTACTAGTTCATACCATTTCATATGAATTTGGACTAGCTCTAACCAATTTCAACGAGTTTGTACCATTTCATACTAGTTCATACCATTTCCTACAAGTTCGTACCATTCCGTACTAGTTATTACCATTTGGTACAACTTCGTCCTAGTTCGTTCGATTTTGTACGACTTCGTCCTAGTTTGTACCATTTAATATGAATTTGGACTAGCTCTAACCAATTTCAACGAGTTTGTACCATTTCATACTAGTTCATACCATTTCCAACAAGTTCGTACCATTGCATACTAGTTCGTACCATTTGGTACAAGTTCGTCCCAGATCGTTCCATTTTGTACGAGTTCGTCCTAGTTCGTACCATTTCGAATGAATTTGGTCTAGCTCTTACCAATTTCAACGACTTTGTACCATTTCATACTAGTTCATACCATTTCCTACAAGTTCGTACCATTCCGTACTAGTTCGTACCATTTGGTACAAGTTCGTCCTAGTTCGTTCCATTTTGTACGAGTTCGTCCTAGTTTTTACTATTTCATTTGAATTTGGACTAGCTCTAACTAATTTCAACGAGTTTGTACCATTTCATACTAGTTCATACCGTTTTCAACAAGTTCGTACCATTCCATACTAGTTCGTACCATTTGGTACAAGTTCGTCCTAGATCGTTCTATTTTGTGCGAGTTCGTCCTAGTTCGTAATATTTCGTATGAATTTGGACCAACTCTAACCAATTTCAACGACTTTGTACCATTTCATACTAGTTCATACCATTTCCTACGAGATCGTACCATTACGTACTAGTTCGCACCATTTGGAACAAGTTCGTCCTAGGTCGTTCCATGTTATACGATTTCGTCCTAGTTGGTACCATTTCATATGAATTTGGACTAGCTCTAACCAATTTAAACGAGTTTGTACCATTTCATACTAGTTCATACCGTTTCCAACAAGTTCGTACCATTTCATACTAGTTCGTACCATTTGGTACAAGTTTGTCCTAGTTCGCTCCATTTTGTACGAGTTCGTCCTAGTTCGTACCATTTCATATGAATTTGGACTAGCTCTAGCCAATTTCAACTAGTTTGTACCATTTCATACTAGTTCATACCATTTCCTACAAGTTCGTACCATTCCGTACTAGTTCGTACCATTTGGTACAAGTTCTTCCTAGTTCGTTCCATTTTGTACGAGTTTGTCCTAGTTTGTACCATTTCATATGAATTTGGACTAGCTCTAACCAATTTCAACGAGTTTGTACCATTTCATACTAGTTCATACCATTTCCTACAAGTTCGTACCATTCCGTACTAGTTCGTACCATTTGGTACAAGTTCGTCTTACTTCGTTCCATTTTGTACGAGTTCGTCCTAGTTTGTACCATTTCATATGAATTTGGACTAGCTCTAACCAATTACAACGAGTTTGTACCATTTCATACTAGTTCATACTGTCTCCTACAAGTTCATACCACTCCGTACTAGTTTGTACCATTTGGTACAAGTTCGTCCTAGTTCGTTCCATTTTGTACGAGTTCGTCCTAGTTCGTTCCATTTTGTACGAGTTCGTACTAGTTCATACCATTTCATATGAATTTGGACTAGCTCTAACCAATTTCAACGAGTTTGTACCATTTCATACTAGTTCATACCATTTCCTACAAGTTCGTACCATTCCGTACTAGTTCGTACCATTTGGTACAAGTTCGTTCTAGTTCGTTCCATTTTGTACGAGTTTGTACCATTTCATATAAATTTGGACTAGCTCTAACCAATTTCAACGAGTTTGTACCATTTCATACTAGTTGATACCATTTCCTACAAGTTCGTACCATTCCGTACTAGTTCGTACCATTTGGTACAAGTTCGTCCTAGTTCGTTCCAATTTGTACGAGTTCGTCCTAGTTCGTTCCATTTTGTACGAGTTCGTACTGGTTCATACCATTTCATATGAATTTGGACTAGCTCTAACCAATTTCAACGAGTTTGTACCATTTCATACTAGTTCATACAATTTCCTACAAGTTCGTACCATTCCGTACTAGTTATTACCATTTGGTACAACTTCGTCCTAGTTCGTTCCATTTTGTACGTCTTCGTCCTAGTTTGTACCATTTCATATGAATTTGGACTAGCTCTAACCAATTTCAACGAGTTTGTACCATTTCATACTAGTTCATACCATTTCCTACAAGTTCGTACCATTCCGTACTAGTTCGTACCATTTGGTACAAGTTCGTCCTAGTTCGTTCCATTTTCGACGAGTTCGTCCTAGTTTGTACCATTTCATATGAATTTGGACAAGCTCTAACCAATTTCAACGAGTTTGTACCATTTCATACTAGTTCATACCATTTCCTACAAGTTCGTACCATTCCGTACTAGTTCGTACCATTTGGTACAAGTTCGTTCTAGTTCGTTCCATTTTGTACGAGTTTGTCCGAGTTTGTACCATTTCATATAAATTTGGACTAGCTCTAACCAATTTCAACGAGTTTGTACCATTTCATACTAGTTCATACCATTTCCTACAAGTTCGTACCATTCCGTACTAGTTCGTACCATTTGGTACAAGTTCGTCCTAGTTCGTTCCAATTTGTACGAGTTCGTCCTAGTTCGTTCCATTTTGTACGAGTTCGTACTGGTTCATACCATTTCATATGAATTTGGACTAGCTCTAACCAATTTCAACGAGTTTGTACCATTTCATACTAGTTCATACAATTTCCTACAAGTTCGTACCATTTCGGACTAGTTATTACCATTTGGTACAACTTCGTCCTAGTTCGTTCCATTTTGTACGAGTTCGTCCTAGTTCGTTCCATTTTGTACGAGTTCGTACTAGTTCATACCATTTCATATGAATTTGGACTAGCTCTAACCAATTTCAACGAGTTTGTACCATTTCATACTAGTTCATACCATTTCCAACAAGTTCGTACCATTGCATACTAGTTCGTCCCATTTGGTACAAGTTCGTCCCAGATCGTTCCATTTTGTACGAGTTCGTCCTAGTTCGTACCATTTCGAATGAATTTGGTCTAGCTCTAACCAATTTCAACGACTTTGTACCATTTCATACTAGTTCATACCATTTCCTACAAGTTCGTACCATTCCGTACTAGTTCGTACCATTTGGTACAAGTTCGTCCTAGTTCGTTCCATTTTCGACGAGTTCGTCCTAGTTTGTACCATTTCATATGAATTTGGACAAGCTCTAACCAATTTCAACGAGTTTGTACCATTTCATACTAGTTCATACCATTTCCTACAAGTTCGTACCATTCCGTACTAGTTCGTACCATTTGGTACAAGTTCGTTCTAGTTCGTTCCATTTTGTACGAGTTTGTCCGAGTTTGTACCATTTCATATAAATTTGGACTAGCTCTAACCAATTTCAACGAGTTTGTACCATTTCATACTAGTTGATACCATTTCCTACAAGTTCGTACCATTCCGTACTAGTTCGTACCATTTGGTACAAGTTCGTCCTAGTTCGTTCCAATTTGTACGAGTTCGTCCTAGTTCGTTCCATTTTGTACGAGTTCGTACTGGTTCATACCATTTCATATGAATTTGGACTAGCTCTAACCAATTTCAACGAGTTTGTACCATTTCATACTAGTTCATACAATTTCCTACAAGTTCGTACCATTCCGTACTAGTTATTACCATTTGGTACAACTTCGTCCTAGTTCGTTCCATTTTGTACGTCTTCGTCCTAGTTTGTACCATTTCATATGAATTTGGACTAGCTCTAACCAATTTCAACGAGTTTGTACCATTTCATACTAGTTCATACCGTTTTCAACAAGTTCGTACCATTCGATACTAGTTCGTACCATTTGGTACAAGTTCGTCCTAGATCGTTCTATTTTGTGCGAGTTCGTCCTAGTTCGTAATATTTCGTATGAATTTGGACCAGCTATAACCAATTTCAACGACTTTGTACCATTTCATACTAGTTCATACCATTTCCTACGAGATCGTACCATTACGTACTAGTTCGCACCATTTGGAACAAGTTCGTCCTAGGTCGTTCCATGTTATACGATTTCGTCCTAGTTGGTACCATTTCATATGAATTTGGACTAGCTCTAACCAATTTAAACGAGTTTGTACCATTTCATACTAGTTCATACCGTTTCCAACAAGTTCGTACCATTTCATACTAGTTCGTACCATTTGGTACAAGTTTGTCCTAGTTCGCTCCATTTTGTACGAGTTCGTCCTAGTTCGTACCATTTCATATGAATTTGGACTAGCTCTAGCCAATTTCAACTAGTTTGTACCATTTCATACTAGTTCATACCATTTCCTACAAGTTCGTACCATTCCGTACTAGTTCGTACCATTTGGTACAAGTTCTTCCTAGTTCGTTCCATTTTGTACGAGTTTGTCCTAGTTTGTACCATTTCATATGAATTTGGACTAGCTCTAACCAATTTCAACGAGTTTGTACCATTTCATACTAGTTCATACCATTTCCTACAAGTTCGTACCATTCCGTACTAGTTCGTACCATTTGGTACAAGTTCGTCTTACTTCGTTCCATTTTGTACCAGTTCGTCCTAGTTTGTACCATTTCATATGAATTTGGACTAGCTCTAACCAATTACAACGAGTTTGTACCATTTCATACTAGTTCATACTGTCTCCTACAAGTTCATACCACTCCGTACTAGTTTGTACCATTTGGTACAAGTTCGTCCTAGTTCGTTCCATTTTGTACGAGTTCGTCCTAGTTCGTTCCATTTTGTACGAGTTCGTACTAGTTCATACCATTTCATATGAATTTGGACTAGCTCTAACCAATTTCAACGAGTTTGTACCATTTCATACTAGTTCATACCATTTCCTACAAGTTCGTACCATTCCGAACTAGTTCGTACCATTTGGTACAAGTTCGTCCTACTTCATTCCATTTTGTACGAGTTCGTCCTAGTTTGTACCATTTCATATGAATTTGGACTAGCTCTAACCAATTACAACGAGTTTGTACCATTTCATACTAGTTCATACTGTTTCCTACAAGTTCATACCACTCCGTACTAGTTTGTACCATTTGGTACAAGTTCGTCCTAGTTCGTTCCATTTTGTACGAGTTCGTCCTAGTTCGTTCCATTTTGTACGAGTTCGTACTAGTTCATACCATTTCATATGAATTTGGACTAGCTCTAACCAATTTCAACGAGTTTGTACCATTTCATACTAGTTCATACCATTTCCTACAAGTTCGTACCATTCCGTACTAGTTCGTACCATTTGGTACAAGTTCGTCCTAGTTCGTTCCATTTTCGACGAGTTCGTCCTAGTTTGTACCATTTCATATGAATTTGGACAAGCTCTAACCAATTTCAACGAGTTTGTACCATTTCATACTAGTTCATACCATTTCCTACAAGTTCGTACCATTCCGTACTAGTTCGTACCATTTGGTACAAGTTCGTCCTAGTTCGTTCCATTTTGTACGAGTTCGTCCTAGTTTGTACCATTTCATATAAATTTGGACTAGCTCTAACCAATTTCAACGAGTTTGTACCATTTCATACTAGTTCATACCGTTTCCTACAAGTTCGAACCATTCCGTACTAGTTCGTACCATTTGGTACAAGTTCGCCCTAGTTCATTCCATTTTGTACGAGTTCGTCCTAGTTCGTTCCATTTTGTACTAGTTCGTACTAGTTCATACCATTTCATATGAATTTGGACTAGCTCTAACCAATTTCAACGAGTTTGTACCATTTCATACTAGTTCATACCATTTCCTACAAGTTCGTACCATTCCGTACTAGTTATTACCATTTGGTACAACTTCGTCCTAGTTCGTTCGATTTTGTACGACTTCGTCCTAGTTTGTACCATTTAATATGAATTTGGACTAGCTCTAACCAATTTCAACGAGTTTGTACCATTTCATACTAGTTCATACCATTTCCAACAAGTTCGTACCATTGCATACTAGTTCGTACCATTTGGTACAAGTTCGTCCCAGATCGTTCCATTTTGTACGAGTTCGTCCTAGTTCGTACCATTTCGAATGAATTTGGTCTAGCTCTTACCAATTTCAACGACTTTGTACCATTTCATACTAGTTCATACCATTTCCTACAAGTTCGTACCATTCCGTACTAGTTCGTACCATTTGGTACAAGTTCGTCCTAGTTCGTACCATTTGGTACAAGTTCGTCCTAGTTTTTACTATTTCATTTGAATTTGGACTAGCTCTAACTAATTTCAACGAGTTTGTACCATTTCATACTAGTTCATACCGTTTTCAACAAGTTCGTACCATTCCATACTAGTTCGTACCATTTGGTACAAGTTCGTCCTAGATCGTTCTATTTTGTGCGAGTTCGTCCTAGTTCGTAATATTTCGTATGAATTTGGACCAACTCTAACCAATTTCAACGACTTTGTACCATTTCATACTAGTTCATACCATTTCCTACGAGATCGTACCATTACGTACTAGTTCGCACCATTTGGAACAAGTTCGTCCTAGGTCGTTCCATGTTATACGATTTCGTCCTAGTTGGTACCAGTTCATATGAATTTGGACTAGCTCTAACCAATTTAAACAAGTTTGTACCATTTCATACTAGTTCATACCGTTTCCAACAAGTTCGTACCATTTCATACTAGTTCGTACCATTTGGTACAAGTTTGTCCTAGTTCGCTCCATTTTGTACGAGTTCGTCCTAGTTCGTACCATTTCATATGAATTTGGACTAGCTCTAGCCAATTTCAACTAGTTTGTACCATTTCATACTAGTTCATACCATTTCCTACAAGTTCGTACCATTCCGTACTAGTTCGTACCAATTGGTACAAGTTCTTCCTAGTTCGTTCCATTTTGTACGAGTTTGTCCTAGTTTGTACCATTTCATATGAATTTGGACTAGCTCTAACCAATTTCAACGAGTTTGTACCATTTCATACTAGTTCATACCATTTCCTACAAGTTCGTACCATTCCGTACTAGTTCGTACCATTTGGTACAAGTTCGTCTTACTTCGTTCCATTTTGTACCAGTTCGTCCTAGTTTGTACCATTTCATATGAATTTGGACTAGCTCTAACCAATTACAACGAGTTTGTACCATTTCATACTAGTTCATACTGTCTCCTACAAGTTCATACCACTCCGTACTAGTTTGTACCATTTGGTACAAGTTCGTCCTAGTTCGTTCCATTTTGTACGAGTTCGTCCTAGTTCGTTCCATTTTGTACGAGTTCGTACTAGTTCATACCATTTCATATGAATTTGGACTAGCTCTAACCAATTTCAACGAGTTTGTACCATTTCATACTAGTTCATACCATTTCCTACAAGTTCGTACCATTCCGTACTAGTTCGTACCATTTGGTACAAGTTCGTTCTAGTTCGTTCCATTTTGTACGAGTTTGTACCATTTCATATAAATTTGGACTAGCTCTAACCAATTTCAACGAGTTTGTACCATTTCATACTAGTTGATACCATTTCCTACAAGTTCGTACCATTCCGTACTAGTTCGTACCATTTGGTACAAGTTCGTCCTAGTTCGTTCCAATTTGTACGAGTTCGTCCTAGTTCGTTCCATTTTGTACGAGTTCGTACTGGTTCATACCATTTCATATGAATTTGGACTAGCTCTAACCAATTTCAACGAGTTTGTACCATTTCATACTAGTTCATACAATTTCCTACAAGTTCGTACCATTCCGTACTAGTTATTACCATTTGGTACAACTTCGTCCTAGTTCGTTCCATTTTGTACGTCTTCGTCCTAGTTTGTACCATTTCATATGAATTTGGACTAGCTCTAACCAATTTCAACGAGTTTGTACCATTTCATACTAGTTCATACCGTTTTCAACAAGTTCGTACCATTCCATACTAGTTCGTACCATTTGGTACAAGTTCGTCCTAGATCGTTCTATTTTGTGCGAGTTCGTCCTAGTTCGTAATATTTCGTATGAATTTGGACCAGCTCTAACCAATTTCAACGACTTTGTACCATTTCATACTAGTTCATACCATTTCCTACGAGATCGTACCATTACGTACTAGTTCGCACCATTTGGAACAAGTTCGTCCTAGGTCGTTCCATGTTATACGATTTCGCCCTAGTTGGTACCATTTCATATGAATTTGGACTAGCTCTAACCAATTTAAACGAGTTTGTACCATTTCATACTAGTTCATACCGTTTCCAACAAGTTCGTACCATTTCATACTAGTTCGTACCATTTGGTACAAGTTTGTCCTAGTTCGCTCCATTTTGTACGAGTTCGTCCTAGTTCGTACCATTTCATATGAATTTGGACTAGCTCTAGCCAATTTCAACTAGTTTGTACCATTTCATACTAGTTCATACCATTTCCTACAAGTTCGTACCATTCCGTACTAGTTCGTACCATTTGGTACAAGTTCTTCCTAGTTCGTTCCATTTTGTACGAGTTTGTCCTAGTTTGTACCATTTCATATGAATTTGGGCTAGCTCTAACCAATTTCAACGAGTTTGTACCATTTCATACTAGTTCATACCATTTCCTACAAGTTCGTACCATTCCGTACTAGTTAGTACCATTTGGTACAAGTTCGTCTTACTTCGTTCCATTTTGTACCAGTTCGTCCTAGTTTGTACCATTTCATATGAATTTGGACTAGCTCTAACCAATTACAACGAGTTTGTACCATTTCATACTAGTTCATACTGTCTCCTACAAGTTCATACCACTCCGTACTAGTTTGTACCATTTGGTACAAGTTCGTCCTAGTTCGTTCCATTTTGTACGAGTTCGTCCTAGTTCGTTCCATTTTGTACGAGTTCGTACTAGTTCATACCATTTCATATGAATTTGGACTAGCTCTAACCAATTTCAACGAGTTTGTACCATTTCATACTAGTTCATACCATTTCCTACAAGTTCGTACCATTCCGTACTAGTTCGTACCATTTGGTACAAGTTCGTTCTAGTTCGTTCCATTTTGTACGAGTTTGTCCGAGTTTGTACCATTTCATATAAATTTGGACTAGCTCTAACCAATTTCAACGAGTTTGTACCATTTCATACTAGTTGATACCATTTCCTACAAGTTCGTACCATTCCGTACTAGTTCGTACCATTTGGTACAAGTTCGTCCTAGTTCGTTCCAATTTGTACGAGTTCGTCCTAGTTCGTTCCATTTTGTACGAGTTCGTACTGGTTCATACCATTTCATATGAATTTGGACTAGCTCTAACCAATTTCAACGAGTTTGTACCATTTCATACTAGTTCATACAATTTCCTACAAGTTCGTACCATTCCGTACTAGTTATTACCATTTGGTACAACTTCGTCCTAGTTCGTTCCATTTTGTACGTCTTCGTCCTAGTTTGTACCATTTCATATGAATTTGGACTAGCTCTAACCAATTTCAACGAGTTTGTACCATTTCATACTAGTTCATACCGTTTTCAACAAGTTCGTACCATTCCATACTAGTTCGTACCATTTGGTACAAGTTCGTCCTAGATCGTTCTATTTTGTGCGAGTTCGTCCTAGTTCGTAATATTTCGTATGAATTTGGACCAGCTCTAACCAATTTCAACGACTTTGTACCATTTCATACTAGTTCATACCATTTCCTACGAGATCGTACCATTACGTACTAGTTCGCACCATTTGGAACAAGTTCGTCCTAGGTCGTTCCATGTTATACGATTTCGTCCTAGTTGGTACCATTTCATATGAATTTGGACTAGCTCTAACCAATTTAAACGAGTTTGTACCATTTCATACTAGTTCATACCGTTTCCAACAAGTTCGTACCATTTCATACTAGTTCGTACCATTTGGTACAAGTTTGTCCTAGTTCGCTCCATTTTGTACGAGTTCGTCCTAGTTCGTACCATTTCATATGAATTTGGACTAGCTCTAGCCAATTTCAACTAGTTTGTACCATTTCATACTAGTTCATACCATTTCCTACAAGTTCGTACCATTCCGTACTAGTTCGTACCATTTGGTACAAGTTCTTCCTAGTTCGTTCCATTTTGTACGAGTTTGTCCTAGTTTGTACCATTTCATATGAATTTGGGCTAGCTCTAACCAATTTCAACGAGTTTGTACCATTTCATACTAGTTCATACCATTTCCTACAAGTTCGTACCATTCCGTACTAGTTAGTACCATTTGGTACAAGTTCGTCTTACTTCGTTCCATTTTGTACCAGTTCGTCCTAGTTTGTACCATTTCATATGAATTTGGACTAGCTCTAACCAATTACAACGAGTTTGTACCATTTCATACTAGTTCATACTGTCTCCTACAAGTTCATACCACTCCGTACTAGTTTGTACCATTTGGTACAAGTTCGTCCTAGTTCGTTCCATTTTGTACGAGTTCGTCCTAGTTCGTTCCATTTTGTACGAGTTCGTACTAGTTCATACCATTTCATATGAATTTGGACTAGCTCTAACCAATTTCAACGAGTTTGTACCATTTCATACTAGTTCATACCATTTCCTACAAGTTCGTACCATTCCGTACTAGTTCGTACCATTTGGTACAAGTTCTTCCTAGTTCGTTCCATTTTGTACGAGTTTGTCCTAGTTTGTACCATTTCATATGAATTTGGACTAGCTCTAACCAATTTCAACGAGTTTGTACCATTTCATACTAGTTCATACCATTTCCTACAAGTTCGTACCATTCCGTACTAGTTCGTACCATTTGGTACAAGTTCGTCTTACTTCGTTCCATTTTGTACGAGTTCGTCCTAGTTTGTACCATTTCATATGAATTTGGACTAGCTCTAACCAATTACAACGAGTTTGTACCATTTCATACTAGTTCATACTGTCTCCTACAAGTTCATACCACTCCGTACTAGTTTGTACCATTTGGTACAAGTTCGTCCTAGTTCGTTCCATTTTGTACGAGTTCGTCCTAGTTCGTTCCATTTTGTACGAGTTCGTACTAGTTCATACCATTTCATATGAATTTGGACTAGCTCTAACCAATTTCAACGAGTTTGTACCATTTCATACTAGTTCATACCATTTCCTACAAGTTCGTACCATTCCGTACTAGTTCGTACCATTTGGTACAAGTTCGTTCTAGTTCGTTCCATTTTGTACGAGTTTGTACCATTTCATATAAATTTGGACTAGCTCTAACCAATTTCAACGAGTTTGTACCATTTCATACTAGTTGATACCATTTCCTACAAGTTCGTACCATTCCGTACTAGTTCGTACCATTTGGTACAAGTTCGTCCTAGTTCGTTCCAATTTGTACGAGTTCGTCCTAGTTCGTTCCATTTTGTACGAGTTCGTACTGGTTCATACCATTTCATATGAATTTGGACTAGCTCTAACCAATTTCAACGAGTTTGTACCATTTCATACTAGTTCATACAATTTCCTACAAGTTCGTACCATTCCGTACTAGTTATTACCATTTGGTACAACTTCGTCCTAGTTCGTTCCATTTTGTACGTCTTCGTCCTAGTTTGTACCATTTCATATGAATTTGGACTAGCTCTAACCAATTTCAACGAGTTTGTACCATTTCATACTAGTTCATACCGTTTTCAACAAGTTCGTACCATTCCATACTAGTTCGTACCATTTGGTACAAGTTCGTCCTAGATCGTTCTATTTTGTGCGAGTTCGTCCTAGTTCGTAATATTTCGTATGAATTTGGACCAGCTCTAACCAATTTCAACGACTTTGTACCATTTCATACTAGTTCATACCATTTCCTACGAGATCGTACCATTACGTACTAGTTCGCACCATTTGGAACAAGTTCGTCCTAGGTCGTTCCATGTTATACGATTTCGTCCTAGTTGGTACCATTTCATATGAATTTGGACTAGCTCTAACCAATTTAAACGAGTTTGTACCATTTCATACTAGTTCATACCGTTTCCAACAAGTTCGTACCATTTCATACTAGTTCGTACCATTTGGTACAAGTTTGTCCTAGTTCGCTCCATTTTGTACGAGTTCGTCCTAGTTCGTACCATTTCATATGAATTTGGACTAGCTCTAGCCAATTTCAACTAGTTTGTACCATTTCATACTAGTTCATACCATTTCCTACAAGTTCGTACCATTCCGTACTAGTTCGTACCATTTGGTACAAGTTCTTCCTAGTTCGTTCCATTTTGTACGAGTTTGTCCTAGTTTGTACCATTTCATATGAATTTGGGCTAGCTCTAACCAATTTCAACGAGTTTGTACCATTTCATACTAGTTCATACCATTTCCTACAAGTTCGTACCATTCCGTACTAGTTAGTACCATTTGGTACAAGTTCGTCTTACTTCGTTCCATTTTGTACCAGTTCGTCCTAGTTTGTACCATTTCATATGAATTTGGACTAGCTCTAACCAATTACAACGAGTTTGTACCATTTCATACTAGTTCATACTGTCTCCTACAAGTTCATACCACTCCGTACTAGTTTGTACCATTTGGTACAAGTTCGTCCTAGTTCGTTCCATTTTGTACGAGTTCGTCCTAGTTCGTTCCATTTTGTACGAGTTCGTACTAGTTCATACCATTTCATATGAATTTGGACTAGCTCTAACCAATTTCAACGAGTTTGTACCATTTCATACTAGTTCATACCATTTCCTACAAGTTCGTACCATTCCGTACTAGTTCGTACCATTTGGTACAAGTTCGTTCTAGTTCGTTCCATTTTGTACGAGTTTGTCCGAGTTTGTACCATTTCATATAAATTTGGACTAGCTCTAACCAATTTCAACGAGTTTGTACCATTTCATACTAGTTGATACCATTTCCTACAAGTTCGTACCATTCCGTACTAGTTCGTACCATTTGGTACAAGTTCGTCCTAGTTCGTTCCAATTTGTACGAGTTCGTCCTAGTTCGTTCCATTTTGTACGAGTTCGGACTGGTTCATACCATTTCATATGAATTTGGACTAGCTCTAACCAATTTCAACGAGTTTGTACCATTTCATACTAGTTCATACAATTTCCTACAAGTTCGTACCATTCCGTACTAGTTATTACCATTTGGTACAACTTCGTCCTAGTTCGTTCCATTTTGTACGTCTTCGTCCTAGTTTGTACCATTTCATATGAATTTGGACTAGCTCTAACCAATTTCAACGAGTTTGTACCATTTCATACTAGTTCATACCGTTTTCAACAAGTTCGTACCATTCCATACTAGTTCGTACCATTTGGTACAAGTTCGTCCTAGATCGTTCTATTTTGTGCGAGTTCGTCCTAGTTCGTAATATTTCGTATGAATTTGGACCAGCTCTAACCAATTTCAACGCCTTTGTACCATTTCATACTAGTTCATACCATTTCCTACGAGATCGTACCATTACGTACTAGTTCGCACCATTTGGAACAAGTTCGTCCTAGGTCGTTCCATGTTATACGATTTCGTCCTAGTTGGTACCATTTCATATGAATTTGGACTAGCTCTAACCAATTTAAACGAGTTTGTACCATTTCATACTAGTTCATACCGTTTCCAACAAGTTCGTACCATTTCATACTAGTTCGTACCATTTGGTACAAGTTTGTCCTAGTTCGCTCCATTTTGTACGAGTTCGTCCTAGTTCGTACCATTTCATATGAATTTGGACTAGCTCTAGCCAATTTCAACTAGTTTGTACCATTTCATACTAGTTCATACCATTTCCTACAAGTTCGTACCATTCCGTACTAGTTCGTACCATTTGGTACAAGTTCTTCCTAGTTCGTTCCATTTTGTACGAGTTTGTCCTAGTTTGTACCATTTCATATGAATTTGGACTAGCTCTAACCAATTTCAACGAGTTTGTACCATTTCATACTAGTTCATACCATTTCCTACAAGTTCGTACCATTCCGTACTAGTTCGTACCATTTGGTACAAGTTCGTCTTACTTCGTTCCATTTTGTACCAGTTCGTCCTAGTTTGTACCATTTCATATGAATTTGGACTAGCTCTAACCAATTACAACGAGTTTGTACCATTTCATACTAGTTCATACTGTCTCCTACAAGTTCATACCACTCCGTACTAGTTTGTACCATTTGGTACAAGTTCGTCCTAGTTCGTTCCATTTTGTACGAGTTCGTCCTAGTTCGTTCCATTTTGTACGAGTTCGTACTAGTTCATACCATTTCATATGAATTTGGACTAGCTCTAACCAATTTCAACGAGTTTGTACCATTTCATACTAGTTCATACCATTTCCTACAAGTTCGTACCATTCCGAACTAGTTCGTACCATTTGGTACAAGTTCGTCCTACTTCATTCCATTTTGTACGAGTTCGTCCTAGTTTGTACCATTTCATATGAATTTGGACTAGCTCTAACCAATTACAACGAGTTTGTACCATTTCATACTAGTTCATACTGTTTCCTACAAGTTCATACCACTCCGTACTAGTTTGTACCATTTGGTACAAGTTCGTCCTAGTTCGTTCCATTTTGTACGAGTTCGTCCTAGTTCGTTCCATTTTGTACTAGTTCGTACTAGTTCATACCATTTCATATGAATTTGGGCTAGCTCTAACCAATTTCAACGAGTTTGTACCATTTCATACTAGTTCATACAATTTCCTACAAGTTCGTACCATTCCGGACTAGTTATTACCATTTGGTACAACTTCGTCCTAGTTCGTTCCATTTTGTACGTCTTCGTCCTAGTTTGTACCATTTCATATGAATTTGGACTAGCTCTAACCAATTTCAACGAGTTTGTACCATTTCATACTAGTTCATACCATTTCCAACAAGTTCGTACCATTGCATACTAGTTCGTACCATTTGGTACAAGTTCGTCCCAGATCGTTCCATTTTGTACGAGTTCGTCCTAGTTCGTACCATTTCGAATGAATTTGGTCTAGCTCTTACCAATTTCAACGACTTTGTACCATTTCATACTAGTTCATACCATTTCCTACAAGTTCGTACCATTCCGTACTAGTTCGTACCATTTGGTACAAGTTCGTCCTAGTTCGTTCCATTTTGTACGAGTTCGTCCTAGTTTGTACTATTTCATTTGAATTTGGACTAGCTCTAACTAATTTCAACGAGTTTGTACCATTTCATACTAGTTCATACCGTTTTCAACAAGTTCGTACCATTCCATACTAGTTCGTACCATTTGGTACAAGTTCGTCCTAGATCGTTCTATTTTGTGCGAGTTCGTCCTAGTTCGTAATATTTCGTATGAATTTGGACCAGCTCTAACCAATTTCAACGACTTTGTACCATTTCATACTAGTTCATACCATTTCCTACGAGATCGTACCATTACGTACTAGTTCGCACCATTTGGAACAAGTTCGTCCTAGGTCGTTCCATGTTATACGATTTCGTCCTAGTTGGTACCATTTCATATGAATTTGGACTAGCTCTAACCAATTTAAACGAGTTTGTACCATTTCATACTAGTTCATACCGTTTCCAACAAGTTCGTACCATTTCATACTAGTTCGTACCATTTGGTACAAGTTTGTCCTAGTTCGCTCCATTTTGTACGAGTTCGTCCTAGTTCGTACCATTTCATATGAATTTGGACTAGCTCTAGCCAATTTCAACTAGTTTGTACCATTTCATACTAGTTCATACCATTTCCTACAAGTTCGTACCATTCCGTACTAGTTCGTACCATTTGGTACAAGTTCTTCCTAGTTCGTTCCATTTTGTACGAGTTTGTCCTAGTTTGTACCATTTCATATGAATTTGGACTAGCTCTAACCAATTTCAACGAGTTTGTACCATTTCATACTAGTTCATACCATTTCCTACAAGTTCGTACCATTCCGTACTAGTTAGTACCATTTTGTACAAGTTCGTCTTACTTCGTTCCATTTTGTACCAGTTCGTCCTAGTTTGTACCATTTCATATGAATTTGGACTAGCTCTAACCAATTACAACGAGTTTGTACCATTTCATACTAGTTCATACTGTCTCCTACAAGTTCATACCACTCCGTACTAGTTTGTACCATTTGGTACGAGTTCGTCCTAGTTCGTTCCATTTTGTACGAGTTCGTCCTAGTTCGTTCCATTTTGTACGAGTTCGTACTAGTTCATACCATTTCATATGAATTTGGACTAGCTCTAACCAATTTCAACGAGTTTGTACCATTTCATACTAGTTCATACCATTTCCTACAAGTTCGTACCATTCCGTACTAGTTCGTACCATTTGGTACAAGTTCGTTCTAGTTCGTTCCATTTTGTACGAGTTTGTCCGAGTTTGTACCATTTCATATAAATTTGGACTAGCTCTAACCAATTTCAACGAGTTTGTACCATTTCATACTAGTTGATACCATTTCCTACAAGTTCGTACCATTCCGTACTAGTTCGTACCATTTGGTACAAGTTCGTCCTAGTTCGTTCCAATTTGTACGAGTTCGTCCTAGTTCGTTCCATTTTGTACGAGTTCGTACTGGTTCATACCATTTCATATGAATTTGGACTAGCTCTAACCAATTTCAACGAGTTTGTACCATTTCATACTAGTTCATACAATTTCCTACAAGTTCGTACCATTCCGTACTAGTTATTACCATTTGGTACAACTTCGTCCTAGTTCGTTCCATTTTGTACGTCTTCGTCCTAGTTTGTACCATTTCATATGAATTTGGACTAGCTCTAACCAATTTCAACGAGTTTGTACCATTTCATACTAGTTCATACCGTTTTCAACAAGTTCGTACCATTCCATACTAGTTCGTACCATTTGGTACAAGTTCGTCCTAGATCGTTCTATTTTGTGCGAGTTCGTCCTAGTTCGTAATATTTCGTATGAATTTGGACCAGCTCTAACCAATTTCAACGCCTTTGTACCATTTCATACTAGTTCATACCATTTCCTACGAGATCGTACCATTACGTACTAGTTCGCACCATTTGGAACAAGTTCGTCCTAGGTCGTTCCATGTTATACGATTTCGTCCTAGTTGGTACCATTTCATATGAATTTGGACTAGCTCTAACCAATTTAAACGAGTTTGTACCATTTCATACTAGTTCATACCGTTTCCAACAAGTTCGTACCATTTCATACTAGTTCGTACCATTTGGTACAAGTTTGTCCTAGTTCGCTCCATTTTGTACGAGTTCGTCCTAGTTCGTACCATTTCATATGAATTTGGACTAGCTCTAGCCAATTTCAACTAGTTTGTACCATTTCATACTAGTTCATACCATTTCCTACAAGTTCGTACCATTCCGTACTAGTTCGTACCATTTGGTACAAGTTCTTCCTAGTTCGTTCCATTTTGTACGAGTTTGTCCTAGTTTGTACCATTTCATATGAATTTGGACTAGCTCTAACCAATTTCAACGAGTTTGTACCATTTCATACTAGTTCATACCATTTCCTACAAGTTCGTACCATTCCGTACTAGTTCGTACCATTTGGTACAAGTTCGTCTTACTTCGTTCCATTTTGTACCAGTTCGTCCTAGTTTGTACCATTTCATATGAATTTGGACTAGCTCTAACCAATTACAACGAGTTTGTTCCATTTCATACTAGTTCATACTGTCTCCTACAAGTTCATACCACTCCGTACTAGTTTGTACCATTTGGTACAAGTTCGTCCTAGTTCGTTCCATTTTGTACGAGTTCGTCCTAGTTCGTTCCATTTTGTACGAGTTCGTACTAGTTCATACCATTTCATATGAATTTGGACTAGCTCTAACCAATTTCAACGAGTTTGTACCATTTCATACTAGTTCATACCATTTCCTACAAGTTCGTACCATTCCGAACTAGTTCGTACCATTTGGTACAAGTTCGTCCTACTTCATTCCATTTTGTACGAGTTCGTCCTAGTTTGTACCATTTCATATGAATTTGGACTAGCTCTAACCAATTACAACGAGTTTGTACCATTTCATACTAGTTCATACTGTTTCCTACAAGTTCATACCACTCCGTACTAGTTTGTACCATTTGGTACAAGTTCGTCCTAGTTCGTTCCATTTTGTACGAGTTCTCCTAGTTCGTTCCATTTTGTACTAGTTCGTACTAGTTCATACCATTTCATATGAATTTGGACTAGCTCTAACCAATTTCAACGAGTTTGTACCATTTCATACTAGTTCATACAATTTCCTACAAGTTCGTACCATTCCGGACTAGTTATTACCATTTGGTACAACTTCGTCCTAGTTCGTTCCATTTTGTACGTCTTCGTCCTAGTTTGTACCATTTCATATGAATTTGGACTAGCTCTAACCAATTTCAACGAGTTTGTACCATTTCATACTAGTTCATACCATTTCCAACAAGTTCGTACCATTGCATACTAGTTCGTACCATTTGGTACAAGTTCGTCCCAGATCGTTCCATTTTGTACGAGTTCGTCCTAGTTCGTACCATTTCGAATGAATTTGGTCTAGCTCTTACCAATTTCAACGACTTTGTACCATTTCATACTAGTTCATACCATTTCCTACAAGTTCGTACCATTCCGTACTAGTTCGTACCATTTGGTACAAGTTCGTCCTAGTTCGTTCCATTTTGTACGAGTTCGTCCTAGTTTGTACTATTTCATTTGAATTTGGACTAGCTCTAACTAATTTCAACGAGTTTGTACCATTTCATACTAGTTCATACCGTTTTCAACAAGTTCGTACCATTCCATACTAGTTCGTACCATTTGGTACAAGTTCGTCCTAGATCGTTCTATTTTGTGCGAGTTCGTCCTAGTTCGTAATATTTCGTATGAATTTGGACCAACTCTAACCAATTTCAACGACTTTGTACCATTTCATACTAGTTCATACCATTTCCTACGAGATCGTACCATTACGTACTAGTTCGCACCATTTGGAACAAGTTCGTCCTAGGTCGTTCCATGTTATACGATTTCGTCCTAGTTGGTACCATTTCATATGAATTTGGACTAGCTCTAACCAATTTAAACGAGTTTGTACCATTTCATACTAGTTCATACCGTTTCCAACAAGTTCGTACCATTTCATACTAGTTCGTACCATTTGGTACAAGTTTGTCCTAGTTCGCTCCATTTTGTACGAGTTCGTCCTAGTTCGTACCATTTCATATGAATTTGGACTAGCTCTAGCCAATTTCAACTAGTTTGTACCATTTCATACTAGTTCATACCATTTCCTACAAGTTCGTACCATTCCGTACTAGTTCGTACCATTTGGTACAAGTTCTTCCTAGTTCGTTCCATTTTGTACGAGTTTGTCCTAGTTTGTACCATTTCATATGAATTTGGACTAGCTCTAACCAATTTCAACGAGTTTGTACCATTTCATACTAGTTCATACCATTTCCTACAAGTTCGTACCATTCCGTACTAGTTCGTACCATTTGGTACAAGTTCGTCTTACTTCGTTCCATTTTGTACCAGTTCGTCCTAGTTTGTACCATTTCATATGAATTTGGACTAGCTCTAACCAATTACAACGAGTTTGTTCCATTTCATACTAGTTCATACTGTCTCCTACAAGTTCATACCACTCCGTACTAGTTTGTACCATTTGGTACAAGTTCGTCCTAGTTCGTTCCATTTTGTACGAGTTCGTCCTAGTTCGTTCCATTTTGTACGAGTTCGTACTAGTTCATACCATTTCATATGAATTTGGACTAGCTCTAACCAATTTCAACGAGTTTGTACCATTTCATACTAGTTCATACCATTTCCTACAAGTTCGTACCATTCCGAACTAGTTCGTACCATTTGGTACAAGTTCGTCCTACTTCATTCCATTTTGTACGAGTTCGTCCTAGTTTGTACCATTTCATATGAATTTGGACTAGCTCTAACCAATTACAACGAGTTTGTACCATTTCATACTAGTTCATACTGTTTCCTACAAGTTCATACCACTCCGTACTAGTTTGTACCATTTGGTACAAGTTCGTCCTAGTTCGTTCCATTTTGTACGAGTTCTCCTAGTTCGTTCCATTTTGTACTAGTTCGTACTAGTTCATACCATTTCATATGAATTTGGACTAGCTCTAACCAATTTCAACGAGTTTGTACCATTTCATACTAGTTCATACAATTTCCTACAAGTTCGTACCATTCCGGACTAGTTATTACCATTTGGTACAACTTCGTCCTAGTTCGTTCCATTTTGTACGTCTTCGTCCTAGTTTGTACCATTTCATATGAATTTGGACTAGCTCTAACCAATTTCAACGAGTTTGTACCATTTCATACTAGTTCATACCATTTCCAACAAGTTCGTACCATTGCATACTAGTTCGTACCATTTGGTACAAGTTCGTCCCAGATCGTTCCATTTTGTACGAGTTCGTCCTAGTTCGTACCATTTCGAATGAATTTGGTCTAGCTCTTACCAATTTCAACGACTTTGTACCATTTCATACTAGTTCATACCATTTCCTACAAGTTCGTACCATTCCGTACTAGTTCGTACCATTTGGTACAAGTTCGTCCTAGTTCGTTCCATTTTGTACGAGTTCGTCCTAGTTTGTACTATTTCATTTGAATTTGGACTAGCTCTAACTAATTTCAACGAGTTTGTACCATTTCATACTAGTTCATACCGTTTTCAACAAGTTCGTACCATTCCATACTAGTTCGTACCATTTGGTACAAGTTCGTCCTAGATCGTTCTATTTTGTGCGAGTTCGTCCTAGTTCGTAATATTTCGTATGAATTTGGACCAACTCTAACCAATTTCAACGACTTTGTACCATTTCATACTAGTTCATACCATTTCCTACGAGATCGTACCATTACGTACTAGTTCGCACCATTTGGAACAAGTTCGTCCTAGGTCGTTCCATGTTATACGATTTCGTCCTAGTTGGTACCATTTCATATGAATTTGGACTAGCTCTAACCAATTTAAACGAGTTTGTACCATTTCATACTAGTTCATACCGTTTCCAACAAGTTCGTACCATTTCATACTAGTTCGTACCATTTGGTACAAGTTTGTCCTAGTTCGCTCCATTTTGTACGAGTTCGTCCTAGTTCGTACCATTTCATATGAATTTGGACTAGCTCTAGCCAATTTCAACTAGTTTGTACCATTTCATACTAGTTCATACCATTTCCTACAAGTTCGTACCATTCCGTACTAGTTCGTACCATTTGGTACAAGTTCTTCCTAGTTCGTTCCATTTTGTACGAGTTTGTCCTAGTTTGTACCATTTCATATGAATTTGGACTAGCTCTAACCAATTTCAACGAGTTTGTACCATTTCATACTAGTTCATACCATTTCCTACAAGTTCGTACCATTCCGTACTAGTTCGTACCATTTGGTACAAGTTCATCTTACTTCGTTCCATTTTGTACCAGTTCGTCCTAGTTTGTACCATTTCATATGAATTTGGACTAGCTCTAACCAATTACAACGAGTTTGTTCCATTTCATACTAGTTCATACTGTCTCCTACAAGTTCATACCACTCCGTACTAGTTTGTACCATTTGGTACAAGTTCGTCCTAGTTCGTTCCATTTTGTACGAGTTCGTCCTAGTTCGTTCCATTTTGTACGAGTTCGTACTAGTTCATACCATTTCATATGAATTTGGACTAGCTCTAACCAATTTCAACGAGTTTGTACCATTTCATACTAGTTCATACCATTTCCTACAAGTTCGTACCATTCCGAACTAGTTCGTACCATTTGGTACAAGTTCGTCCTACTTCATTCCATTTTGTACGAGTTCGTCCTAGTTTGTACCATTTCATATGAATTTGGACTAGATCTAACCAATTACAACGAGTTTGTACCATTTCATACTAGTTCATACTGTTTCCTACAAGTTCATACCACTCCGTACTAGTTTGTACCATTTGGTACAAGTTCGTCCTAGTTCGTTCCATTTTGTACGAGTTCGTCCTAGTTCGTTCCATTTTGTACTAGTTCGTACTAGTTCATACCATTTCATATGAATTTGGACTAGCTCTAACCAATTTCAACGAGTTTGTACCATTTCATACTAGTTCATACAATTTCCTACAAGTTCGTACCATTCCGGACTAGTTATTACCATTTGGTACAACTTCGTCCTAGTTCGTTCCATTTTGTACGTCTTCGTCCTAGTTTGTACCATTTCATATGAATTTGGACTAGCTCTAACCAATTTCAACGAGTTTGTACCATTTCATACTAGTTCATACCATTTCCAACAAGTTCGTACCATTGCATACTAGTTCGTACCATTTGGTACAAGTTCGTCCCAGATCGTTCCATTTTGTACGAGTTCGTCCTAGTTCGTACCATTTCGAATGAATTTGGTCTAGCTCTTACCAATTTCAACGACTTTGTACCATTTCATACTAGTTCATACCATTTCCTACAAGTTCGTACCATTCCGTACTAGTTCGTACCATTTGGTACAAGTTCGTCCTAGTTCGTTCCATTTTCGACGAGTTCGTCCTAGTTTGTACCATTTCATATGAATTTGGACAAGCTCTAACCAATTTCAACGAGTTTGTACCATTTCATACTAGTTCATACCATTTCCTACAAGTTCGTACCATTCCGTACTAGTTCGTACCATTTGGTACAAGTTCGTCCTAGTTCGTTCCATTTTGTACGAGTTCGTCCTAGTTCGTTCCATTTTGTACTAGTTCGTACTAGTTCATACCATTTCATATGAATTTGGACTAGCTCTAACCAATTTCAACGAGTTTGTACCATTTCATACTAGTTCATACAATTTCCTACAAGTTCGTACCATTCCGGACTAGTTATTACCATTTGGTACAACTTCGTCCTAGTTCGTTCCATTTTGTACGAGTTCGTACTAGTTCATACCATTTCATATGAATTTGGACTAGCTCTAACCAATTTCAACGAGTTTGTACCATTTCATACTAGTTCATACCATTTCCTACAAGTTCGTACCATTCCGTACTAGTTCGTACCATTTGGTACAAGTTCTTCCTAGTTCGTTCCATTTTGTACGAGTTTGTCCTAGTTTGTACCATTTCATATGAATTTGGACTAGCTCTAACCAATTTCAACGAGTTTGTACCATTTCATACTAGTTCATACCATTTCCTACAAGTTCGTACCATTCCGTACTAGTTCGTACCATTTGGTACAAGTTCATCTTACTTCGTTCCATTTTGTACCAGTTCGTCCTAGTTTGTACCATTTCATATGAATTTGGACTAGCTCTAACCAATTACAACGAGTTTGTTCCATTTCATACTAGTTCATACTGTCTCCTACAAGTTCATACCACTCCGTACTAGTTTGTACCATTTGGTACAAGTTCGTCCTAGTTCGTTCCATTTTGTACGAGTTCGTCCTAGTTCGTTCCATTTTGTACGAGTTCGTACTAGTTCATACCATTTCATATGAATTTGGACTAGCTCTAACCAATTTCAACGAGTTTGTACCATTTCATACTAGTTCATACCATTTCCTACAAGTTCGTACCATTCCGAACTAGTTCGTACCATTTGGTACAAGTTCGTCCTACTTCATTCCATTTTGTACGAGTTCGTCCTAGTTTGTACCATTTCATATGAATTTGGACTAGATCTAACCAATTACAACGAGTTTGTACCATTTCATACTAGTTCATACTGTTTCCTACAAGTTCATACCACTCCGTACTAGTTTGTACCATTTGGTACAAGTTCGTCCTAGTTCGTTCCATTTTGTACGAGTTCGTCCTAGTTCGTTCCATTTTGTACTAGTTCGTACTAGTTCATACCATTTCATATGAATTTGGACTAGCTCTAACCAATTTCAACGAGTTTGTACCATTTCATACTAGTTCATACAATTTCCTACAAGTTCGTACCATTCCGGACTAGTTATTACCATTTGGTACAACTTCGTCCTAGTTCGTTCCATTTTGTACGTCTTCGTCCTAGTTTGTACCATTTCATATGAATTTGGACTAGCTCTAACCAATTTCAACGAGTTTGTACCATTTCATACTAGTTCATACCATTTCCAACAAGTTCGTACCATTGCATACTAGTTCGTACCATTTGGTACAAGTTCGTCCCAGATCGTTCCATTTTGTACGAGTTCGTCCTAGTTCGTACCATTTCGAATGAATTTGGTCTAGCTCTTACCAATTTCAACGACTTTGTACCATTTCATACTAGTTCATACCATTTCCTACAAGTTCGTACCATTCCGTACTAGTTCGTACCATTTGGTACAAGTTCGTCCTAGTTCGTTCCATTTTCGACGAGTTCGTCCTAGTTTGTACCATTTCATATGAATTTGGACAAGCTCTAACCAATTTCAACGAGTTTGTACCATTTCATACTAGTTCATACCATTTCCTACAAGTTCGTACCATTCCGTACTAGTTCGTACCATTTGGTACAAGTTCGTCCTAGTTCGTTCCATTTTGTACGAGTTCGTCCTAGTTCGTTCCATTTTGTACTAGTTCGTACTAGTTCATACCATTTCATATGAATTTGGACTAGCTCTAACCAATTTCAACGAGTTTGTACCATTTCATACTAGTTCATACAATTTCCTACAAGTTCGTACCATTCCGGACTAGTTATTACCATTTGGTACAACTTCGTCCTAGTTCGTTCCATTTTGTACGAGTTCGTACTAGTTCATACCATTTCATATGAATTTGGACTAGCTCTAACCAATTTCAACGAGTTTGTACCATTTCATACTAGTTCATACCATTTCCTACAAGTTCGTACCATTCCGTACTAGTTCGTACCATTTGGTACAAGTTCGTCCTAGTTCGTTCCATTTTCGACGAGTTCGTCCTAGTTTGTACCATTTCATATGAATTTGGACAAGCTCTAACCAATTTCAACGAGTTTGTACCATTTCATACTAGTTCATACCATTTCCTACAAGTTCGTACCATTCCGTACTAGTTCGTACCATTTGGTACAAGTTCGTCCTAGTTCGTTCCATTTTGTACGAGTTCGTCCTAGTTTGTACCATTTCATATAAATTTGGACTAGCTCTAACCAATTTCAACGAGTTTGTACCATTTCATACTAGTTCATACCATTTCCTACAAGTTCGAACCATTCCGTACTAGTTCGTACCATTTGGTACAAGTTCGCCCTAGTTCATTCCATTTTGTACGAGTTCGTCCTAGTTCGTTCCATTTTGTACTAGTTCGTACTAGTTCATACCATTTCATATGAATTTGGACTAGCTCTAACCAATTTCAACGAGTTTGTACCATTTCATACTAGTTCATACCATTTCGTACAAGTTCGTACCATTCCGTACTAGTTATTACCATTTGGTACAACTTCGTCCTAGTTCGTTCCATTTTGTACGACTTCGTCCTAGTTTGTACCATTTAATATGAATTTGGACTAGCTCTAACCAATTTCAACGAGTTTGTACCATTTCATACTAGTTCATACCATTTCCAACAAGTTCGTACCATTGCATACTAGTTCGTACCATTTGGTACAAGTTCGTCTTACTTCGTTCCATTTTGTACCAGTTCGTCCTAGTTTGTACCATTTCATATGAATTTGGACAAGCTCTAACCAATTACAACGAGTTTGTACCATTTCATACTAGTTCATACTGTCTCCTACAAGTTCATACCACTCCGTACTAGTTTGTACCATTTGGTACGAGTTCGTCCTAGTTCGTTCCATTTTGTACGAGTTCGTCCTAGTTCGTTCCATTTTGTACGAGTTCGTACTAGTTCATACCATTTCATATGAATTTGGACTAGCTCTAACCAATTTCAACGAGTTTGTACCATTTCATACTAGTTCATACCATTTCCTACAAGTTCGTACCATTCCGTACTAGTTCGTACCATTTGGTACAAGTTCGTTCTAGTTCGTTCCATTTTGTACGAGTTTGTCCGAGTTTGTACCATTTCATATAAATTTGGACTAGCTCTAACCAATTTCAACGAGTTTGTACCATTTCATACTAGTTGATACCATTTCCTACAAGTTCGTACCATTCCGTACTAGTTCGTACCATTTGGTACAAGTTCGTCCTAGTTCGTTCCAATTTGTACGAGTTCGTCCTAGTTCGTTCCATTTTGTACGAGTTCGTACTGGTTCATACCATTTCATATGAATTTGGACTAGCTCTAACCAATTTCAACGAGTTTGTACCATTTCATACTAGTTCATACAATTTCCTACAAGTTCGTACCATTCCGTACTAGTTATTACCATTTGGTACAACTTCGTCCTAGTTCGTTCCATTTTGTACGTCTTCGTCCTAGTTTGTACCATTTCATATGAATTTGGACTAGCTGTAACCAATTTCAACGAGTTTGTACCATTTCATACTAGTTCATACCGTTTTCAACAAGTTCGTACCATTCCATACTAGTTCGTACCATTTGGTACAAGTTCGTCCTAGATCGTTCTATTTTGTGCGAGTTCGTCCTAGTTCGTAATATTTCGTATGAATTTGGACCAGCTCTAACCAATTTCAACGACTTTGTACCATTTCATACTAGTTCATACCATTTCCTACGAGATCGTACCATTACGTACTAGTTCGCACCATTTGGAACAAGTTCGTCCTAGGTCGTTCCATGTTATACCATTTCGTCCTAGTTGGTACCATTTCATATGAATTTGGACTAGCTCTAACCAATTTAAACGAGTTTGTACCATTTCATACTAGTTCATACCGTTTCCAACAAGTTCGTACCATTTCATACTAGTTCGTACCATTTGGTACAAGTTTGTCCTAGTTCGCTCCATTTTGTACGAGTTCGTCCTAGTTCGTACCATTTCATATGAATTTGGACTAGCTCTAGCCAGTTTCAACTAGTTTGTACCATTTCATACTAGTTCATACCATTTCCTACAAGTTCGTACCATTCCGTACTAGTTCGTACCATTTGGTACAAGTTCTTCCTAGTTCGTTCCATTTTGTACGAGTTTGTCCTAGTTTGTACCATTTCATATGAATTTGGACTAGCTCTAACCAATTTCAACGAGTTTGTACCATTTCATACTAGTTCATACCATTTCCTACAAGTTCGTACCATTCCGTACTAGTTCGTACCATTTGGTACAAGTTCGTCTTACTTCGTTCCATTTTGTACCAGTTCGTCCTAGTTTGTACCATTTCATATGAATTTGGACTAGCTCTAACCAATTACAACGAGTTTGTACCATTTCATACTAGTTCATACTGTCTCCTACAAGTTCATACCACTCCGTACTAGTTTGTACCATTTGGTACAAGTTCGTCCTAGTTCGTTCCATTTTGTACGAGTTCGTCCTAGTTCGTTCCATTTTGTACGAGTTCGTACTAGTTCATACCATTTCATATGAATTTGGACTAGCTCTAACCAATTTCAACGAGTTTGTACCATTTCATACTAGTTCATACCATTTCCTACAAGTTCGTACCATTCCGAACTAGTTCGTACCATTTGGTACAAGTTCGTCCTACTTCATTCCATTTTGTACGAGTTCGTCCTAGTATGTACCATTTCATATGAATTTGGACTAGCTCTAACCAATTTCAACGAGTTTGTACCATTTCATACTAGTTCATACCATTTCCTACAAGTTCGTACCATTGCATACTAGTTCGTACCATTTGGTACAAGTTCGTCCCAGATCGTTCCATTTTGTACGAGTTCGTCCTAGTTCGTACCATTTCGAATGAATTTGGTCTAGCTCTTACCAATTTCAACGACTTTGTACCATTTCATACTAGTTCATACCATTTCCTACAAGTTCGTACCATTCCGTACTAGTTCGTACCATTTGGTACAAGTTCGTCCTAGTTCGTTCCATTTTGTACGAGTTCGTCCTAGTTTGTACTATTTCATTTGAATTTGGACTAGCTCTAACTAGTTTCAACGAGTTTGTACCATTTCATACTAGTTCATACCGTTTTCAACAAGTTCGTACCATTCCATACTAGTTCGTACCATTTGGTACAAGTTCGTCCTAGATCGTTCTATTTTGTGCGAGTTCGTCCTAGTTCGTAATATTTCGTATGAATTTGGACCAACTCTAACCAATTTCAACGACTTTGTACCATTTCATACTAGTTCATACCATTTCCTACGAGATCGTACCATTACGTACTAGTTCGCACCATTTGGAACAAGTTCGTCCTAGGTCGTTCCATGTTATACGATTTCGTCCTAGTTGGTACCATTTCATATGAATTTGGACTAGCTCTAACCAATTTAAACGAGTTTGTACCATTTCATACTAGTTCATACCGTTTCCAACAAGTTCGTACCATTTCATACTAGTTCGTACCATTTGGTACAAGTTTGTCCTAGTTCGCTCCATTTTGTACGAGTTCGTCCTAGTTCGTACCATTTCATATGAATTTGGACTAGCTCTAGCCAATTTCAACTAGTTTGTACCATTTCATACTAGTTCATACCATTTCCTACAAGTTCGTACCATTCCGTACTAGTTCGTACCATTTGGTACAAGTTCTTCCTAGTTCGTTCCATTTTGTACGAGTTTGTCCTAGTTTGTACCATTTCATATGAATTTGGACTAGCTCTAACCAATTTCAACGAGTTTGTACCATTTCATACTAGTTCATACCATTTCCTACAAGTTCGTACCATTCCGTACTAGTTCGTACCATTTGGTACAAGTTCGTCTTACTTCGTTCCATTTTGTACCAGTTCGTCCTAGTTTGTACCATTTCATATGAATTTGGACTAGCTCTAACCAATTACAACGAGTTTGTACCATTTCATACTAGTTCATACTGTCTCCTACAAGTTCATACCACTCCGTACTAGTTAGTACCATTTGGTACGAGTTCGTCCTAGTTCGTTCCATTTTGTACGAGTTCGTCCTAGTTCGTTCCATTTTGTACGAGTTCGTACTAGTTCATACCATTTCATATGAATTTGGACTAGCTCTAACCAATTTCAACGAGTTTGTACCATTTCATACTAGTTCATACCATTTCCTACAAGTTCGTACCATTCCGTACTAGTTCGTACCATTTGGTACAAGTTCGTTCTAGTTCGTTCCATTTTGAACGAGTTTGTCCGAGTTTGTACCATTTCATATAAATTTGGACTAGCTCTAACCAATTTCAACGAGTTTGTACCATTTCATACTAGTTGATACCATTTCCTACAAGTTCGTACCATTCCGTACTAGTTCGTACCATTTGGTACAAGTTCGTCCTAGTTCGTTCCAATTTGTACGAGTTCGTCCTAGTTCGTTCCATTTTGTACGAGTTCGTACTGGTTCATACCATTTCATATGAATTTGGACTAGCTCTAACCAATTTCAACGAGTTTGTACCATTTCATACTAGTTCATACAATTTCCTACAAGTTCGTACCATTCCGTACTAGTTATTACCATTTGGTACAACTTCGTCCTAGTTCGTTCCATTTTGTACGTCTTCGTCCTAGTTTGTACCATTTCATATGAATTTGGACTAGCTCTAACCAATTTCAACGAGTTTGTACCATTTCATACTAGTTCATACCGTTTTCAACAAGTTCGTACCATTCCATACTAGTTCGTACCATTTGGTACAAGTTCGTCCTAGATCGTTCTATTTTGTGCGAGTTCGTCCTAGTTCGTAATATTTCGTATGAATTTGGACCAGCTCTAACCAATTTCAACGACTTTGTACCATTTCATACTAGTTCATACCATTTCCTACGAGATCGTACCATTACGTACTAGTTCGCACCATTTGGAACAAGTTCGTCCTAGGTCGTTCCATGTTATACGATTTCGTCCTAGTTGGTACCATTTCATATGAATTTGGACTAGCTCTAACCAATTTAAACGAGTTTGTACCATTTCATACTAGTTCATACCGTTTCCAACAAGTTCGTACCATTTCATACTAGTTCGTACCATTTGGTACAAGTTTGTCCTAGTTCGCTCCATTTTGTACGAGTTCGTCCTAGTTCGTACCATTTCATATGAATTTGGACTAGCTCTAGCCAATTTCAACTAGTTTGTACCATTTCATACTAGTTCATACCATTTCCTACAAGTTCGTACCATTCCGTACTAGTTCGTACCATTTGGTACAAGTTCTTCCTAGTTCGTTCCATTTTGTACGAGTTTGTCCTAGTTTGTATCATTTCATATGAATTTGGACTAGCTCTAACCAATTTCAACGAGTTTGTACCATTTCATACTAGTTCATACCATTTCCTACAAGTTCGTACCATTCCGTACTAGTTCGTACCATTTGGTACAAGTTCGTCTTACTTCGTTCCATTTTGTACCAGTTCGTCCTAGTTTGTACCATTTCATATGAATTTGGACTAGCTCTAACCAATTACAACGAGTTTGTACCATTTCATACTAGTTCATACTGTCTCCTACAAGTTCATACCACTCCGTACTAGTTTGTACCATTTGGTACAAGTTCGTCCTAGTTCGTTCCATTTTGTACGAGTTCGTCCTAGTTCGTTCCATTTTGTACGAGTTCGTACTAGTTCATACCATTTCATATGAATTTGGACTAGCTCTAACCAATTTCAACGACTTTGTACCATTTCATACTAGTTCATACCATTTCCTACAAGTTCGTACCATTCCGTACTAGTTCGTACCATTTGGTACAAGTTCGTTCTAGTTCGTTCCATTTTGTACGAGTTTGTCCGAGTTTGTACCATTTCATATAAATTTGGACTAGCTCTAACCAATTTCAACGAGTTTGTACCATTTCATACTAGTTGATACCATTTCCTACAAGTTCGTACCATTCCGTACTAGTTCGTACCATTTGGTACAAGTTCGTCCTAGTTCGTTCCAATTTGTACGTGTTCGTCCTAGTTCGTTCCATTTTGTACGAGTTCGTACTGGTTCATACCATTTCATATGAATTTGGACTAGCTCTAACCAATTTCAACGAGTTTGTACCATTTCATACTAGTTCATACAATTTCCTACAAGTTCGTACCATTCCGTACTAGTTATTACCATTTGGTACAACTTCGTCCTAGTTCGTTCCATTTTGTACGTCTTCGTCCTAGTTTGTACCATTTCATATGAATTTGGACTAGCTCTAACCAATTTCAACGAGTTTGTACCATTTCATACTAGTTCATACCGTTTTCAACAAGTTCGTACCATTCCATACTAGTTCGTACCATTTGGTACAAGTTCGTCCTAGATCGTTCTATTTTGTGCGAGTTCGTCCTAGTTCGTAATATTTCGTATGAATTTGGACCAGCTCTAACCAATTTCAACGACTTTGTACCATTTCATACTAGTTCATACCATTTCCTACGAGATCGTACCATTACGTACTAGTTCGCACCATTTGGAACAAGTTCGTCCTAGGTCGTTCCATGTTATACGATTTCGTCCTAGTTGGTACCATTTCATATGAATTTGGACTAGCTCTAACCAATTTAAACGAGTTTGTACCATTTCATACTAGTTCATACCGTTTCCAACAAGTTCGTACCATTTCATACTAGTTCGTACCATTTGGTACAAGTTTGTCCTAGTTCGCTCCATTTTGTACGAGTTCGTCCTAGTTCGTACCATTTCATATGAATTTGGACTAGCTCTAGCCAATTTCAACTAGTTTGTACCATTTCATACTAGTTCATACCATTTCCTACAAGTTCGTACCATTCCGTACTAGTTCGTACCATTTGGTACAAGTTCTTCCTAGTTCGTTCCATTTTGTACGAGTTTGTCCTAGTTTGTACCATTTCATATGAATTTGGACTAGCTCTAACCAATTTCAACGAGTTTGTACCATTTCATACTAGTTCATACCATTTCCTACAAGTTCGTACCATTCCGTACTAGTTCGTACCATTTGGTACAAGTTCGTCTTACTTCGTTCCATTTTGTACCAGTTCGTCCTAGTTTGTACCATTTCATATGAATTTGGACTAGCTCTAACCAATTACAACGAGTTTGTACCATTTCATACTAGTTCATACTGTCTCCTACAAGTTCATACCACTCCGTACTAGTTTGTACCATTTGGTACAAGTTCGTCCTAGTTCGTTCCATTTTGTACGAGTTCGTCCTAGTTCGTTCCATTTTGTACGAGTTCGTACTAGTTCATACCATTTCATATGAATTTGGACTAGCTCTAACCAATTTCAACGAGTTTGTACCATTTCATACTAGTTCATACCATTTCCTACAAGTTCGTACCATTCCGAACTAGTTCGTACCATTTGGTACAAGTTCGTCCTACTTCATTCCATTTTGTACGAGTTCGTCCTAGTTTGTACCATTTCATATGAATTTGGACTAGCTCTAACCAATTACAACGAGTTTGTACCATTTCATACTAGTTCATACCGTTTTCAACAAGTTCGTACCATTCCATACTAGTTCGTACCATTTGGTACAAGTTCGTCCTAGATCGTTCTATTTTGTGCGAGTTCGTCCTAGTTCGTAATATTTCGTATGAATTTGGACCAGCTCTAACCAATTTCAACGACTTTGTACCATTTCATACTAGTTCATACCATTTCCTACGAGATCGTACCATTACGTACTAGTTCGCACCATTTGGAACAAGTTCGTCCTAGGTCGTTCCATGTTATACGATTTCGTCCTAGTTGGTACCATTTCATATGAATTTGGACTAGCTCTAACCAATTTAAACGAGTTTGTACCATTTCATACTAGTTCATACCGTTTCCAACAAGTTCGTACCATTTCATACTAGTTCGTACCATTTGGTACAAGTTTGTCCTAGTTCGCTCCATTTTGTACGAGTTCGTCCTAGTTCGTACCATTTCATATGAATTTGGACTAGCTCTAGCCAATTTCAACTAGTTTGTACCATTTCATACTAGTTCATACCATTTCCTACAAGTTCGTACCATTCCGTACTAGTTCGTACCATTTGGTACAAGTTCTTCCTAGTTCGTTCCATTTTGTACGAGTTTGTCCTAGTTTGTATCATTTCATATGAATTTGGACTAGCTCTAACCAATTTCAACGAGTTTGTACCATTTCATACTAGTTCATACCATTTCCTACAAGTTCGTACCATTCCGTACTAGTTCGTACCATTTGGTACAAGTTCGTCTTACTTCGTTCCATTTTGTACCAGTTCGTCCTAGTTTGTACCATTTCATATGAATTTGGACTAGCTCTAACCAATTACAACGAGTTTGTACCATTTCATACTAGTTCATACTGTCTCCTACAAGTTCATACCACTCCGTACTAGTTTGTACCATTTGGTACAAGTTCGTCCTAGTTCGTTCCATTTTGTACGAGTTCGTCCTAGTTCGTTCCATTTTGTACGAGTTCGTACTAGTTCATACCATTTCATATGAATTTGGACTAGCTCTAACCAATTTCAACGAGTTTGTACCATTTCATACTAGTTCATACCATTTCCTACAAGTTCGTACCATTCCGTACTAGTTCGTACCATTTGGTACAAGTTCGTCCTAGTTCGTTCCATTTTCGACGAGTTCGTCCTAGTTTGTACCATTTCATATGAATTTGGACAAGCTCTAACCAATTTCAACGAGTTTGTACCATTTCATACTAGTTCATACCATTTCCTACAAGTTCGTACCATTCCGTACTAGTTCGTACCATTTGGTACAAGTTCGTCCTAGTTCGTTCCAATTTGTACGAGTTCGTCCTAGTTCGTTCCATTTTGTACGAGTTCGTACTGGTTCATACCATTTCATATGAATTTGGACTAGCTCTAACCAATTTCAACGAGTTTGTACCATTTCATACTAGTTCATACAATTTCCTACAAGTTCGTACCATTCCGTACTAGTTATTACCATTTGGTACAACTTCGTCCTAGTTCGTTCCATTTTGTACGTCTTCGTCCTAGTTTGTACCATTTCATATGAATTTGGACTAGCTCTAACCAATTTCAACGAGTTTGTACCATTTCATACTAGTTCATACCGTTTTCAACAAGTTCGTACCATTCCATACTAGTTCGTACCATTTGGTACAAGTTCGTCCTAGATCGTTCTATTTTGTGCGAGTTCGTCCTAGTTCGTAATATTTCGTATGAATTTGGACCAGCTCTAACCAATTTCAACGACTTTGTACCATTTCATACTAGTTCATACCATTTCCTACGAGATCGTACCATTACGTACTAGTTCGCACCATTTGGAACAAGTTCGTCCTAGGTCGTTCCATGTTATACGATTTCGCCCTAGTTGGTACCATTTCATATGAATTTGGACTAGCTCTAACCAATTTAAACGAGTTTGTACCATTTCATACTAGTTCATACCGTTTCCAACAAGTTCGTACCATTTCATACTAGTTCGTACCATTTGGTACAAGTTTGTCCTAGTTCGCTCCATTTTGTACGAGTTCGTCCTAGTTCGTACCATTTCATATGAATTTGGACTAGCTCTAGCCAATTTCAACTAGTTTGTACCATTTCATACTAGTTCATACCATTTCCTACAAGTTCGTACCATTCCGTACTAGTTCGTACCATTTGGTACAAGTTCTTCCTAGTTCGTTCCATTTTGTACGAGTTTGTCCTAGTTTGTACCATTTCATATGAATTTGGGCTAGCTCTAACCAATTTCAACGAGTTTGTACCATTTCATACTAGTTCATACCATTTCCTACAAGTTCGTACCATTCCGTACTAGTTAGTACCATTTGGTACAAGTTCGTCTTACTTCGTTCCATTTTGTACCAGTTCGTCCTAGTTTGTACCATTTCATATGAATTTGGACTAGCTCTAACCAATTACAACGAGTTTGTACCATTTCATACTAGTTCATACTGTCTCCTACAAGTTCATACCACTCCGTACTAGTTTGTACCATTTGGTACAAGTTCGTCCTAGTTCGTTCCATTTTGTACGAGTTCGTCCTAGTTCGTTCCATTTTGTACGAGTTCGTACTAGTTCATACCATTTCATATGAATTTGGACTAGCTCTAACCAATTTCAACGAGTTTGTACCATTTCATACTAGTTCATACCATTTCCTACAAGTTCGTACCATTCCGAACTAGTTCGTACCATTTGGTACAAGTTCGTCCTACTTCATTCCATTTTGTACGAGTTCGTCCTAGTTTGTACCATTTCATATGAATTTGGACTAGCTCTAACCAATTACAACGAGTTTGTACCATTTCATACTAGTTCATACTGTTTCCTACAAGTTCATACCACTCCGTACTAGTTTGTACCATTTGGTACAAGTTCGTCCTAGTTCGTTCCATTTTGTACGAGTTCGTCCTAGTTCGTTCCATTTTGTAAGAGTTCGTACTAGTTCATACCATTTCATATGAATTTGGACTAGCTCTAACCAATTTCAACGAGTTTGTACCATTTCATACTAGTTCATACCATTTCCTACAAGTTCGTACCATTCCGTACTAGTTCGTACCATTTGGTACAAGTTCGTCCTAGTTCGTTCCATTTTCGACGAGTTCGTCCTAGTTTGTACCATTTCATATGAATTTGGACAAGCTCTAACCAATTTCAACGAGTTTGTACCATTTCATACTAGTTCATACCATTTCCTACAAGTTCGTACCATTCCGTACTAGTTCGTACCATTTGGTACAAGTTCGTCCTAGTTCGTTCCATTTTGTACGAGTTCGTCCTAGTTTGTACCATTTCATATGAAATGGTACAAACTAGAACGAACTCGTACAAAATGGAACGAACTAGGACGAACTTGTACCAAATGGTACGAACTAGTACGGAATGGTACGAACTTGTAGGAAATGGTATGAACTAGTATGAAATGGTACAAACTCGTTGAAATTGGTTATAGCTAGTCCAAATTAAAACGAAATATTACGAACTAGGACGAACTCGCACAAAATGGAACGATCTAGGACGAACTTGTACCAAATGGTAAGAACTAGTACGGAATGGTACGAACTTGTAGGAAATGGTATGAACTAGTATGAAATGGTACAAACTCGTTGAAACTGGTTAGAGCTAGTCCAAATTCTTACGAAATGGGACGAACTAGGACGAAGTCGTACAAAATTGAACGAACTAGGACGAACTTGTACCAAATGGTAAGAACTAGTACGGAATGGTACGAACTTGTAGGAAACGGTATGAAATAGTATGAAATGGTACAAACTCGTTGAAATTGGTTAGAGGTAGTCCAAATTCATATGAAATGGTACAAACTAGGACGAACTCGTACAAAATGGAACGAACTAGGACGAACTTGTACCAAATGGTACGAACTAGTACGGAATGGTACGAGCTAGTAGGAAATGGTATGAACTAGTATGAAATGGTACAAACTCGTTGAAACTGGTTAGAGGTAGTCCAAATTCATATGAAATGGTACAAACTAGGACGAACTCGCACAAAATGGAACGATCTAGGACGAACTTGTACCAAATGGTACGAACTAGTACGGAATGGTACGAACTAGTTGGAAACTGTATGAACTAGTATGAAATGGTACAAACTCGTTGAAATTGGTTAGAGCTAGTCCAAATTCATATGAAATGGTACAAACTAGGACGAACTCGTACAAAATGGAACGAACTAGGACGAACTTGTACCAATTGGTACGAACAAGTACGGAATGGTACGAACTTGTTGGAAACGGTATGAACTAGTATGAAATGGTACAAACTCGTTGAAATTGGTTAGAGCTGGTCCAAATTCATATGAAATGGTACAAACTAGGACGAACTCGTACAAAATGGAACGAACTAGGACGAACTTGTACCAATTGGTACGAACTAGTACGGAATGGTACGAACTTGTAGGAAATGGTATGAACTAGTATGAAATGGTACAAACTCGTTGAAATTGGTTAGAGCTGGTCCAAATTCATATGAAATGGTACAAACTAGGACGAACTCGTACAAAATGGAACGAACTAGGACGAACTTGTACCAAATGGTACGAACTAGTACGGAATGGTACGAACTTGTAGGAAAGGGTATGAACTAGTATGAAATGGTACAAAGTCGTTGAAATTGGTTATAGCTAGTCCTAATTAAAACGAAATATTACGAACTAGGATGAACTCGCACAAAATGGAACGATCTAGGACGAACTTGTACCAAATGGTACGAACTAGTATGGAATGGTACGAACTTGTTGGAAACGGTATGAACTAGTATGAAATGGTACAAACTTGTTGAAACTGGTTAGAGCTAGTCCAAATTCTTACGAAATGGGACGAACTAGGACGAAGTCGTACAAAATGGAACGAACTAGGACGAACTTATACCAAATGGTACGAACTAGTACGGAATGGTACGAACTTGTAGGAAATGGTAAGAACTAGTATGAAATGGTACAAACTCGTTGAAATTGGTTAGAGGTAGTCCAAATTCATATGAAATGGTACTAACTAGGACGAACTCACACAAAATGGAACGATCTAGGACGAACTTGTACCAAATGGTACGAACTAGTACGGAATGGTACGAACTTGTAGGAAAAGGTATGAACTAGTATGAAATGGTACAAACTCGTTGAAATTGGTTAGAGCTGGTCCAAATTCATATGAAATGGTACAAACTAGGACGAACTCGTACAAAATGGAACGAACTAGGACGAACTTGTACCAAATGGTACGAACTAGTACGGAATGGTACGAACTTGTAGGAAATGGTATGAACTAGTATGAAATGGTACAAACTCGTTGAAATCGGTTATAGCTAGTCCAAATTAAAACGAAATATTACGAACTAGGACGAACTCGCACAAAATGGAACGATCTAGGACGAACTTGTACCAAATGGTACGAACTAGTATGGAATGGTACGAACTTGTTGGAAACGGTATGAACTAGTATGAAATGGTACAAACTCGTTGAAACTGGTTAGAGTTAGTCCAAATTCTTACGAAATGGGACGAACTAGGACGAAGTCGTACCAAATTGAACGAACTAGGACGAACTTGTACCAAATGGTACGAACTAGTACGGAATGGTACGAACTTGTAGGAAATGGTATGAACTAGTATGAAATGGTACGAACTCGTTGAAATTGGTTAGAGGTAGTCCAAATTCATATGAAATGGTACAAACTAGGACGAACTCGCACAAAATGGAACGATCTAGGACGAACTTGTACCAAATATTACGAACTAGTATGGAATTGTACGAACTTGTTGGAAACGGTATGAACTAGTATGAAACGGTACAAACTCGTTGAAATTGGTTAGAGCTAGTCCAAATTCATATGAAATGGTACAAACTAGGACGAACTCGTACAAAATGGAACGAACTAGGACGAACTTGTACCAAATGTTACGAACTAGTACGGAATGGTACGAACTAGTAGGAAATGGTATGAACTAGTATGAAATGGTACAAACTCGTTGAAACTGGTTAGAGGTAGTCCAAATTCATATGAAATGGTACAAACTAGGACGAACTCGCACAAAATGGAACGATCTAGGACGAACTTGTACCAAATGGTACGAACTAGTACGGAATGGTACGAACTAGTTGGAAACGGTATGAACTAGTATGAAATGGTACAAACTCGTTGAAATTGGTTAGAGCTGGTCCAAATTCATATGAAATGGTACAAACTAGGACGAACTCGTCCAAAATGGAACGAACTAGGACGAACTTGTACCAAATGGTACGAACTAGTACGGAATGGTTCGAACTTGTAGGAAATGGTATGAACTAGTATGAAATGGTACAAACTCGTTGAAATTGGTTAGAGCTAGTCCAAATTCATATGAAATGGTATGAACTAGTACGAACTCGTACAAAATGGAACGAACTAGGACGAACTCGTACAAAATGGAACGAACTAGGACGAACTTGTACCAAATGGTACGAACTAGTACGGAATGGTACGAACTTGTAGGAAATGGTATGAACTAGTATGAAATGGTACAAACTCGTTGAAATTGGTTAGAGCTGGTCCAAATTCATATGAAATGGTATGAACTAGTACGAACTCGTACAAAATGGAACGAACTAGGACGAACTCGTACAATATGGAACGAACTAGGACGAACTTGTACCAAATGGTACGAACTAGTACGGAATGGTACGAACTTGTAGGAAATGGTATGAACTAGTATGAAATGGTACAAACTCGTTGAAATTGGTTAGAGCTGGTCCAAATTCATATGAAATGGTATGAACTAGTACGAACTCGTACAAAATGGAACGAACTAGGACGAACTCGTACAAAATGGAACGAACTAGGACGAACTTGTACCAAATGGTACGAACTAGTACGGAATGGTACGAACTTGTTGGAAACGGTATGAACTAGTATGAAATGGTACAAACTCGTTGAAATTGGTTAGAGCTGGTCCAAATTCATATGAAATGGTACAAACTAGGACGAACTCGTACAAAATGGAACGAACTAGGACGAACTTGTACCAAATGGTACGAACTAGTACGGAATGGTACGAACTTGTAGGAAATTGTATGAACTAGTATGAAATGGTACAAACTCGTTGAAATTGGTTAGAGCTAGTCCAAATTCATATGAAATGGTATGAACTAGTACGAACTCGTACAAAATGGAACGAACTAGGACGAACTCGTACAAAATGGAACGAACTAGGACGAACTTGTACCAAATGGTACGAACTAGTACGGAATGGTACGAACTTGTTGGAAACGGTATGAACTAGTATGAAATGGTACAAACTCGTTGAAATTGGTTAGAGCTGGTCCAAATTCATATGAAATGGTACAAACTAGGACGAACTCGTACAAAATGGAACGAACTAGGACGAACTTGTACCAAATGGTACGAACTAGTACGGAATGGTACGAACTTGTAGGAAATTGTATGAACAAGTATGAAATGGTACAAACTCGTTGAAATTGGTTAGAGCTAGTCCAAATTCATATGAAATGGTATGAACTAGTACGAACTCGTACAAAATGGAACGAACTAGGACGAACTCGTACAAAATGGAACGAACTAGGACGAACTTGTACCAAATGGTACGAACTAGTACGGAATGGTACGAACTTGTAGGAAATGGTATGAACTAGTATGAAATGGTACAAACTCGTTGAAATTGGTTAGAGCTAGTCCAAATTCATACGAAATATTACGAACTAGGACGAACTCGCACAAAATGGAACGATCTAGGACGAACTTGTACCAAATGGTACGAATTAGTATGGAATGGTACGAACTTGTTGGAAACGGTATGAACTAGTATGAAATGGTACAAACTCGTTGAAATTGGTTAGAGCTAGTCCAAATTCTTACGAAATGGGACGAACTAGGACGAAGTCGTACAAAATGGAACGAACTAGGACGAACTTGTACCAAATGGTACGAACTAGTACGGAATGGTACGAACTAGGACGAACTCGTACAAAATGGAACGAACTAGGACGAACTTGTACCAAATGGTACGAACTAGTACGGAATGGTACGAACTTGTAGGAAATTGTATGAACTAGTATGAAATGGTACAAACTCGTTGAAATTGGTTAGAGCTAGTCCAAATTCATATGAAATGGTATGAACTAGTACGAACTCGTACAAAATGGAACGAACTAGGACGAACTCGTACAAAATGGAACGAACTAGGACGAACTTGTACCAAATGGTACGAACTAGTACGGAATGGTACGAACTTGTAGGAAATGGTATGAACTAGTATGAAATGGTACAAACTCGTTGAAATTGGTTAGAGCTAGTCCAAATTCATACGAAATATTACGAACTAGGACGAACTCGCACAAAATGGAACGATCTAGGACGAACTTGTAACAAATGGTACGAATTAGTATGGAATGGTACGAACTTGTTGGAAACGGTATGAACTAGTATGAAATGGTACAAACTCGTTGAAATTGGTTAGAGCTAGTCCAAATTCTTACGAAATGGGACGAACTAGGACGAAGTCGTACAAAATGGAACGAACTAGGACGAACTTATACCAAATGGTACGAACTAGTACGGAATGGTACGAACTTGTAGGAAATGGTAAGAACTAGTATGAAATGGTACAAACTCGTTGAAATTGGTTAGAGGTAGTCCAAATTGATATGAAATGGTACAAACTAGGACGAACTCGCACAAAATGGAACGATCTAGGACGAAGTTGTACCAAATGGTACGAACTAGTACGGAATGGTACGAACTAGGACGAACTCGTACAAAATGGAACGAACTAGGACGAACTTGTACCAAATGGTACGAACTAGTACGGAATGGTACGAACTTGTAGGAAATTGTATGAACTAGTATGAAATGGTACAAACTTGTTGAAATTGGTTAGAGCTAGTCCAAATTCATATGAAATGGTATGAACTAGTACGAACTCGTACAAAATGGAACGAACTAGGACGAACTCGTACAAAATGGAACGAACTAGGACGAACTTGTACCAAATGGTACGAACTAGTACGGAATGGTACGAACTTGTAGGAAATGGTATGAACTAGTATGAAATGGTACAAACTCGTTGAAATTGGTTAGAGCTAGTCCAAATTCATACGAAATATTACGAACTAGGACGAACTCGCACAAAATGGAACGATCTAGGACGAACTTGTAACAAATGGTACGAATTAGTATGGAATGGTACGAACTTGTTGGAAACGGTATGAACTAGTATGAAATGGTACAAACTCGTTGAAATTGGTTAGAGCTAGTCCAAATTCTTACGAAATGGGACGAACTAGGACGAAGTCGTACAAAATGGAACGAACTAGGACGAACTTATACCAAATGGTACGAACTAGTACGGAATGGTACGAACTTGTAGGAAATGGTAAGAACTAGTATGAAATGGTACAAACTCGTTGAAATTGGTTAGAGGTAGTCCAAATTCATATGAAATGGTACAAACTAGGACGAACTCGCACAAAATGGAACGATCTAGGACGAACTTGTACCAAATGGTACGAACTAGTACGGAATGGTACGAACTTGTAGGAAAAGGTTTGAACTAGTATGAAATGGTACAAACTCGTTGAAATTGGTTAGAGCTGGTCCAAATTCATATGAAATGGTACAAACTAGGACGAACTCGTACAAAATGGAACGAACTAGTACGAACTTGTACCAAATGGTACGAACTAGTACGGAATGGTACGAACTTGTAGGAAATGGTATGAACTAGTATGAAATGGTACAAACTCGTTGAAATCGGTTATAGCTAGTCCAAATTAAAACGAAATATTACGAACTAGGACGAACTCGCACAAAATGGAACGATCTAGGACGAACTTGTACCAAATGGTACGAACTAGTATGGAATGGTACGAACTTGTTGGAAACGGTATGAACTAGTATGAAATGGTACAAACTCGTTGAAACTGGTTAGAGGTAGTCCAAATTCATATGAAATGGTACAAACTAGGACGAACTCGCACAAAATGTAACGATCTAGGACGAACTTGTACCAAATGGTACGAACTAGTACGGAATGGTACGAACTAGTTGGAAACGGTATGAACTAGTATGAAATGGTACAAACTCGTTGAAATTGGTTAGAGCTGGTCCAAATTCATATGAAATGGTACAAACTAGGACGAACTCGTCCAAAATGGAACGAACTAGGACGAACTTGTACCAAATGGTACGAACTAGTACGGAATGGTACGAACTTGTAGGAAATGGTATGAACTAGTATGAAATGGTACAAACTCGTTGAAATTGGTTAGAGCTAGTCCAAATTCATATGAAATGGTATGAACTAGTACGAACTCGTACAAAATGGAACGAACTAGGACGAACTCGTACAAAATGGAACGAACTAGGACGAACTTGTACCAAATGGTACGAACTAGTACGGAATGGTACGAACTTGTAGGAAATTGTATGAACTAGTATGAAATGGTACAAACTCGTTGAAATTGGTTAGAGCTGGTCCAAATTCATATGAAATGGTATGAACTAGTACGAACTCGTACAAAATGGAACGAACTAGGACGAACTCGTACAAAATGGAACGAACTAGGACGAACTTGTACCAAATGGTACGAACTAGTACGGAATGGTACGAACTTGTAGGAAATGGTATGAACTAGTATGAAATGGTACAAACTCGTTGAAATTGGTTAGAGCTAGTCCAAATTCATATGAAATGGTATGAACTAGTACGAACTCGTACAAAATGGAACGAACTAGGACGAACTCGTACAAAATGGAACGAACTAGGACGAACTTGTACCAAATGGTACGAACTAGTACGGAATGGTACGAACTTGTTGGAAACGGTATGAACTAGTATGAAATGGTACAAACTCGTTGAAATTGGTTAGAGCTGGTCCAAATTCATATGAAATGGTACAAACTAGGACGAACTCGTACAAAATGGAACGAACTAGTACGAACTTGTACCAAATGGTACGAACTAGTACGGAATGGTACGAACTTGTAGGAAATGGTATGAACTAGTATGAAATGGTACAAACTCGTTGAAATCGGTTATAGCTAGTCCAAATTAAAACGAAATATTACGAACTAGGACGAACTCGCACAAAATGGAACGATCTAGGACGAACTTGTACCAAATGGTACGAACTAGTATGGAATGGTACGAACTTGTTGGAAACGGTATGAACTAGTATGAAATGGTACAAACTCGTTGAAACTGGTTAGAGGTAGTCCAAATTCATATGAAATGGTACAAACTAGGACGAACTCGCACAAAATGTAACGATCTAGGACGAACTTGTACCAAATGGTACGAACTAGTACGGAATGGTACGAACTAGTTGGAAACGGTATGAACTAGTATGAAATGGTACAAACTCGTTGAAATTGGTTAGAGCTGGTCCAAATTCATATGAAATGGTACAAACTAGGACGAACTCGTCCAAAATGGAACGAACTAGGACGAACTTGTACCAAATGGTACGAACTAGTACGGAATGGTACGAACTTGTAGGAAATGGTATGAACTAGTATGAAATGGTACAAACTCGTTGAAATTGGTTAGAGCTAGTCCAAATTCATATGAAATGGTATGAACTAGTACGAACTCGTACAAAATGGAACGAACTAGGACGAACTCGTACAAAATGGAACGAACTAGGACGAACTCGTACAAAATGGAACGAACTAGGACGAACTTGTACCAAATGGTACGAACTAGTACGGAATGGTACGAACTTGTAGGAAATGGTATGAACTAGTATGAAATGGTACAAACTCGTTGAAATTGGTTAGAGCTAGTCCAAATTCATACGAAATATTACGAACTAGGACGAACTCGCACAAAATGGAACGATCTAGGACGAACTTGTAACAAATGGTACGAATTAGTATGGAATGGTACGAACTTGTTGGAAACGGTATGAACTAGTATGAAATGGTACAAACTCGTTGAAATTGGTTAGAGCTAGTCCAAATTCTTACGAAATGGGACGAACTAGGACGAAGTCGTACAAAATGGAACGAACTAGGACGAACTTATACCAAATGGTACGAACTAGTACGGAATGGTACGAACTTGTAGGAAATGGTAAGAACTAGTATGAAATGGTACAAACTTGTTGAAATTGGTTAGAGGTAGTCCAAATTGATATGAAATGGTACAAACTAGGACGAACTCGCACAAAATGGAACGATCTAGGACGAAGTTGTACCAAATGGTACGAACTAGTACGGAATGGTACGAACTAGGACGAACTCGTACAAAATGGAACGAACTAGGACGAACTTGTACCAAATGGTACGAACTAGTACGGAATGGTACGAACTTGTAGGAAATTGTATGAACTAGTATGAAATGGTACAAACTCGTTGAAATTGGTTAGAGCTAGTCCAAATTCATATGAAATGGTATGAACTAGTACGAACTCGTACAAAATGGAACGAACTAGGACGAACTTGTACCAAATGGTACGAACTAGTACGGAATGGTACGAACTTGTAGGAAATGGTATGAACTAGTATGAAATGGTACAAACTCGTTGAAATTGGTTAGAGCTAGTCCAAATTCATATGAAATGGTATGAACTAGTACGAACTCGTACAAAATGGAACGAACTAGGACGAACTCGTACAAAATGGAACGAACTAGGACGAACTTGTACCAAATGGTACGAACTAGTACGGAATGGTACGAACTTGTAGGAAATTGTATGAACTAGTATGAAATGGTACAAACTCGTTGAAATTGGTTAGAGCTGGTCCAAATTCATATGAAATGGTATGAACTAGTACGAACTCGTACAAAATGGAACGAACTAGGACGAACTCGTACAAAATGGAACGAACTAGGACGAACTTGTACCAAATGGTACGAACTAGTACGGAATGGTACGAACTTGTAGGAAATTGTATGAACTAGTATGAAATGGTACAAACTCGTTGAAATTGGTTAGAGCTGGTCCAAATTCATATGAAATGGTATGAACTAGGACGAACTCGTCCAAAATGGAACGAACTAGGACGAACTTGTACCAAATGGTACGAACTAGTACGGAATGGTACGAACTTGTAGGAAATGGTATGAACTAGTATGAAATGGTACAAACTCGTTGAAATTGGTTAGAGCTAGTCCAAATTCATATGAAATGGTATGAACTAGTACGAACTCGTACAAAATGGAACGAACTAGGACGAACTCGTACAAAATGGAACGAACTAGGACGAACTTGTACCAAATGGTACGAACTAGTACGGAATGGTACGAACTTGTAGGAAATTGTATGAACTAGTATGAAATGGTACAAACTCGTTGAAATTGGTTAGAGCTGGTCCAAATTCATATGAAATGGTATGAACTAGTACGAACTCGTACAAAATGGAACGAACTAGGACGAACTCGTACAAAATGGAACGAACTAGGACGAACTTGTACCAAATGGTACGAACTAGTACGGAATGGTACGAACTTGTAGGAAATGGTATGAACTAGTATGAAATGGTACAAACTCGTTGAAATTGGTTAGAGCTAGTCCAAATTCATATGAAATGGTATGAACTAGTACGAACTCGTACAAAATGGAACGAACTAGGACGAACTCGTACAAAATGGAACGAACTAGGACGAACTTGTACCAAATGGTACGAACTAGTACGGAATGGTACGAACTTGTTGGAAACGGTATGAACTAGTATGAAATGGTACAAACTCGTTGAAATTGGTTAGAGCTGGTCCAAATTCATATGAAATGGTACAAACTAGGACGAACTCGTACAAAATGGAACGAACTAGTACGAACTTGTACCAAATGGTACGAACTAGTACGGAATGGTACGAACTTGTAGGAAATGGTATGAACTAGTATGAAATGGTACAAACTCGTTGAAATCGGTTATAGCTAGTCCAAATTAAAACGAAATATTACGAACTAGGACGAACTCGCACAAAATGGAACGATCTAGGACGAACTTGTACCAAATGGTACGAACTAGTATGGAATGGTACGAACTTGTTGGAAACGGTATGAACTAGTATGAAATGGTACAAACTCGTTGAAACTGGTTAGAGGTAGTCCAAATTCATATGAAATGGTACAAACTAGGACGAACTCGCACAAAATGTAACGATCTAGGACGAACTTGTACCAAATGGTACGAACTAGTACGGAATGGTACGAACTAGTTGGAAACGGTATGAACTAGTATGAAATGGTACAAACTCGTTGAAATTGGTTAGAGCTGGTCCAAATTCATATGAAATGGTACAAACTAGGACGAACTCGTCCAAAATGGAACGAACTAGGACGAACTTGTACCAAATGGTACGAACTAGTACGGAATGGTACGAACTTGTAGGAAATGGTATGAACTAGTATGAAATGGTACAAACTCGTTGAAATTGGTTAGAGCTAGTCCAAATTCATATGAAATGGTATGAACTAGTACGAACTCGTACAAAATGGAACGAACTAGGACGAACTCGTACAAAATGGAACGAACTAGGACGAACTCGTACAAAATGGAACGAACTAGGACGAACTTGTACCAAATGGTACGAACTAGTACGGAATGGTACGAACTTGTAGGAAATGGTATGAACTAGTATGAAATGGTACAAACTCGTTGAAATTGGTTAGAGCTAGTCCAAATTCATACGAAATATTACGAACTAGGACGAACTCGCACAAAATGGAACGATCTAGGACGAACTTGTAACAAATGGTACGAATTAGTATGGAATGGTACGAACTTGTTGGAAACGGTATGAACTAGTATGAAATGGTACAAACTCGTTGAAATTGGTTAGAGCTAGTCCAAATTCTTACGAAATGGGACGAACTAGGACGAAGTCGTACAAAATGGAACGAACTAGGACGAACTTATACCAAATGGTACGAACTAGTACGGAATGGTACGAACTTGTAGGAAATGGTAAGAACTAGTATGAAATGGTACAAACTCGTTGAAATTGGTTAGAGGTAGTCCAAATTGATATGAAATGGTACAAACTAGGACGAACTCGCACAAAATGGAACGATCTAGGACGAAGTTGTACCAAATGGTACGAACTAGTACGGAATGGTACGAACTAGGACGAACTCGTACAAAATGGAACGAACTAGGACGAACTTGTACCAAATGGTACGAACTAGTACGGAATGGTACGAACTTGTAGGAAATTGTATGAACTAGTATGAAATGGTACAAACTCGTTGAAATTGGTTAGAGCTAGTCCAAATTCATATGAAATGGTATGAACTAGTACGAACTCGTACAAAATGGAACGAACTAGGACGAACTCGTACAAAATGGAACGAACTAGGACGAACTTGTACCAAATGGTACGAACTAGTACGGAATGGTACGAACTTGTAGGAAATGGTATGAACTAGTATGAAATGGTACAAACTCGTTGAAATTGGTTAGAGCTAGTCCAAATTCATACGAAATATTACGCACTAGGACGAACTCGCACAAAATGGAACGATCTAGGACGAACTTGTAACAAATGGTACGAATTAGTATGGAATGGTACGAACTTGTTGGAAACGGTATGAACTAGTATGAAATGGTACAAACTCGTTGAAATTGGTTAGAGCTAGTCCAAATTCTTACGAAATGGGACGAACTAGGACGAAGTCGTACAAAATGGAACGAACTAGGACGAACTTATACCAAATGGTACGAACTAGTACGGAATGATACGAACTTGTAGGAAATGGTAAGAACTAGTATGAAATGGTACAAACTCGTTGAAATTGGTTAGAGGTAGTCCAAATTCATATGAAATGGTACAAACTAGGACGAACTCGCACAAAATGGAACGATCTAGGACGAACTTGTACCAAATGGTACGAACTAGTACGGAATGGTACGAACTTGTAGGAAAAGGTATGAACTAGTATGAAATGGTACAAACTCGTTGAAATTGGTTAGAGTTGGTCCAAATTCATATGAAATGGTACAAACTAGGACGAACTCGTACAAAATGGAACGAACTAGTACGAACTTGTACCAAATGGTACGAACTAGTACGGAATGGTACGAACTTGTAGGAAATGGTATGAACTAGTATGAAATGGTACAAACTCGTTGAAATCGGTTATAGCTAGTCCAAATTAAAACGAAATATTACGAACTAGGACGAACTCGCACAAAATGGAACGATCTAGGACGAACTTGTACCAAATGGTACGAACTAGTATGGAATGGTACGAACTTGTTGGAAACGGTATGAACTAGTATGAAATGGTACAAACTCGTTGAAACTGGTTAGAGGTAGTCCAAATTCATATGAAATGGTACAAACTAGGACGAACTCGTACAAAATGGAACGAACTAGGACGAACTTGTACCAAATGTTACGAACTAGTACGGAATGGTACGAACTAGTAGGAAATGGTATGAACTAGTATGAAATGGTACAAACTCGTTGAAACTGGTTAGAGGTAGTCCAAATTCATACGAAATATTACGAACTAGGACGAACTCGCACAAAATGGAACGATCTAGGACGAACTTGTACCAAATGGTACGAATTAGTATGGAATGGTACGAACTTGTTGGAAACGGTATGAACTAGTATGAAATGGTACAAACTCGTTGAAATTGGTTAGAGCTAGTCCAAATTCTTACGAAATGGGACGAACTAGGACGAAGTCGTACAAAATGGAACGAACTAGGACGAACTTGTACCAAATGGTACGAACTAGTATGGAATGGTACGAACTTGTTGGAAACGGTATGAACTAGTATGAAATGGTACGAACTCGTTGAAATTGGTTAGAGCTAGTCCAAATTCATATGAAATGGTACAAACTAGGACGAACTCGTACAAAATGGAACGAACTAGGACGAACTTGTACCAAATGTTACGAACTAGTTCGGAATGGTACGAACTAGTAGGAAATGGTATGAACTAGTATGAAATGGTACAAACTCGTTGAAACTGGTTAGAGGTAGTCAAATTCATACGAAATATTACGAACTAGGACGAACTCGCACAAAATGGAACGATCTAGGACGAACTTGTACCAAATGGTACGAATTAGTATGGAATGGTACGAACTTGTTGGAAACGGTATGAACTAGTATTAAATGGTACAAACTCGTTGAAATTGGTTAGAGCTAGTCCAAATTCTTACGAAATGGGACGAACTAGGACGAAGTCGTACAAAATGGAACGAACTAGGACGAACTTGTACCAAATGGTACGAACTAGTACGGAATGGTACGAACTCGTAGGAAATGGTATGAACTAGTATGAAATGGTACAAACTCGTTGAAATTGGTTAGAGGTAGTCCAAATTCATATGAAATGGTACAAACTAGGACGAACTCGTACAAAATGGAACGAACTAGGACGAACTTGTACCAAATGGTACGAACTAGTACGGAATGGTACGAGCTAGTAGGAAATGGTATGAACTAGTATGAAATGGTACAAACTCGTTGAAACTGGTTAGAGGTAGTCCAAATTCATATGAAATGGTACAAACTAGGACGAACTCGCACAAAATGGAACGATCTAGGACGAACTTGTACCAAATGGTACGAACTAGTACGGAATGGTACGAACTAGTTGGAAACGGTATGAACTAGTATGAAATGGTACAAACTCGTTGAAATTGGTTAGAGCTAGTCCAAATTCATATGAAATGGTACAAACTAGGACGAACTCGTACAAAATGGAACGAACTAGGACGAACTTGTACCAAATGGTACGAACTAGTACGGAATGGTACGAACTTGTAGGAAATGGTATGAACTAGTATGAAATGGTACAAACTCGTTGAAATTGGTTAGAGCTAGTCCAAATTCATACGAAATATTACGAACTAGGACGAACTCGCACAAAATGGAACGATCTAGGACGAACTTGTACCAAATGGTACGAACTAGTATGGAATGGTACGAACTTGTTGGAAACGGTATGAACTAGTATGAAATGGTACAAACTCGTTGAAATTGGTTAGAGCTAGTCCAAATTCATACGAAATATTACGAACTAGGACGAACTCGCACAAAATGGAACGATCTAGGACGAACTTGTACCAAATGGTACGAACTAGTAAGGAATGGTACGAACTTGTTGGAAACGGTATGAACTAGTATGAAATGGTACAAACTCGTTGAAATTGGTTAGAGCTAGTCCAAATTCTTACGAAATGGGACGAACTAGGACGAAGTCGTACAAAATGGAACGAACTAGGACGAACTTGTACCAAATGGTACGAACTAGTACGGAATGGTACGAACTCGTAGGAAATGGTATGAACTAGTATGAAATGGTACAAACTCGTTGAAATTGGTTAGAGCTAGTCCAAATTCTTACGAAATGGGACGAACTAGGACGAAGTCGTACAAAATGGAACGAACTAGGACGAACTTGTACCAAATGGTACGAACTAGTATGGAATGGTACGAACTTGTTGGAAAAGGTATGAACTAGTATGAAATGGTACAAACTCGTTGAAATTGGTTAGAGCTAGTCCAAATTCATATGAAATGGTACAAACTAGGACGAACTCGTACAAAATGGAACGAACTAGGACGAACTTGTACCAAATGTTACGAACTAGTACGGAATGGTACGAACTAGTAGGAAATGGTATGAACTAGTATGAAATGGTACAAACTCGTTGAAACTGGTTAGAGGTAGTCCAAATTCATACGAAATATTACGAACTAGGACGAACTCGCACAAAATGGAACGATCTAGGACGAACTTGTACCAAATGGTACGAATTAGTATGGAATGGTACGAACTTGTTGGAAACGGTATGAACTAGTATGAAATGGTACAAACTCGTTGAAATTGGTTAGAGCTAGTCCAAATTCTTACGAAATGGGACGAACTAGGACGAAGTCGTACAAAATGGAACGAACTAGGACGAACTTGTACCAAATGGTACGAACTAGTATGGAATGGTACGAACTTGTTGGAAACGGTATGAACTAGTATGAAATGGTACGAACTCGTTGAAATTGGTTAGAGCTAGTCCAAATTCATATGAAATGGTACAAACTAGGACGAACTCGTACAAAATGGAACGAACTAGGACGAACTTGTACCAAATGTTACGAACTAGTTCGGAATGGTACGAACTAGTAGGAAATGGTATGAACTAGTATGAAATGGTACAAACTCGTTGAAACTGGTTAGAGGTAGTCAAATTCATACGAAATATTACGAACTAGGACGAACTCGCACAAAATGGAACGATTTAGGACGAACTTGTACCAAATGGTACGAATTAGTATGGAATGGTACGAACTTGTTGGAAACGGTATGAACTAGTATTAAATGGTACAAACTCGTTGAAATTGGTTAGAGCTAGTCCAAATTCTTACGAAATGGGACGAACTAGGACGAAGTCGTACAAAATGGAACGAACTAGGACGAACTTGTACCAAATGGTACGAACTAGTACGGAATGGTACGAACTCGTAGGAAATGGTATGAACTAGTATGAAATGGTACAAACTCGTTGAAATTGGTTAGAGGTAGTCCAAATTCATATGAAATGGTACAAACTAGGACGAACTCGTACAAAATGGAACGAACTAGGACGAACTTGTACCAAATGGTACGAACTAGTACGGAATGGTACGAGCTAGTAGGAAATGGTATGAACTAGTATGAAATGGTACAAACTCGTTGAAACTGGTTAGAGGTAGTCCAAATTCATATGAAATGGTACAAACTAGGACGAACTCGCACAAAATGGAACGATCTAGGACGAACTTGTACCAAATGGTACGAACTAGTACGGAATGGTACGAACTAGTTGGAAACGGTATGAACTAGTATGAAATGGTACAAACTCGTTGAAATTGGTTAGAGCTAGTCCAAATTCATATGAAATGGTACAAACTAGGACGAACTCGTACAAAATGGAACGAACTAGGACGAACTTGTACCAAATGGTACGAACTAGTACGGAATGGTACGAACTTGTAGGAAATGGTATGAACTAGTATGAAATGGTACAAACTCGTTGAAATTGGTTAGAGCTAGTCCAAATTCATACGAAATATTACGAACTAGGACGAACTCGCACAAAATGGAACGATCTAGGACGAACTTGTACCAAATGGTACGAACTAGTATGGAATGGTACGAACTTGTTGGAAACGGTATGAACTAGTATGAAATGGTACAAACTCGTTGAAATTGGTTAGAGCTAGTCCAAATTCATACGAAATATTACGAACTAGGACGAACTCGCACAAAATGGAACGATCTAGGACGAACTTGTACCAAATGGTACGAACTAGTATGGAATGGTACGAACTTGTAGGAAATGGTATGAACTAGTATGAAATGGTACAAACTCGTTGAAATTGGTTAGAGCTAGTCCAAATTCATACGAAATATTACGAACTAGGACGAACTCGCACAAAATGGAACGATCTAGGACGAACTTGTACCAAATGGTACGAACTAGTATGGAATGGTACGAACTTGTTGGAAACGGTATGAACTAGTATGAAATGGTACGAACTCGTTGAAATTGGTTAGAGCTAGTCCAAATTCATATGAAATGGTACAAACTAGGACGAACTCGTACAAAATGGAACGAACTAGGACGAACTTGTACCAAATGTTACGAACTAGTTCGGAATGGTACGAACTAGTAGGAAATGGTATGAACTAGTATGAAATGGTACAAACTCGTTGAAACTGGTTAGAGGTAGTCAAATTCATACGAAATATTACGAACTAGGACGAACTCGCACAAAATGGAACGATCTAGGACGAACTTGTACCAAATGGTACGAATTAGTATGGAATGGTACGAACTTGTTGGAAACGGTATGAACTAGTATTAAATGGTACAAACTCGTTGAAATTGGTTAGAGCTAGTCCAAATTCTTACGAAATGGGACGAACTAGGACGAAGTCGTACAAAATGGAACGAACTAGGACGAACTTGTACCAAATGGTACGAACTAGTACGGAATGGTACGAACTCGTAGGAAATGGTATGAACTAGTATGAAATGGTACAAACTCGTTGAAATTGGTTAGAGGTAGTCCAAATTCATATGAAATGGTACAAACTAGGACGAACTCGTACAAAATGGAACGAACTAGGACGAACTTGTACCAAATGGTACGAACTAGTACGGAATGGTACGAGCTAGTAGGAAATGGTATGAACTAGTATGAAATGGTACAAACTCGTTGAAACTGGTTAGAGGTAGTCCAAATTCATATGAAATGGTACAAACTAGGACGAACTCGCACAAAATGGAACGATCTAGGACGAACTTGTACCAAATGGTACGAACTAGTACGGAATGGTACGAACTAGTTGGAAACGGTATGAACTAGTATGAAATGGTACAAACTCGTTGAAATTGGTTAGAGCTAGTCCAAATTCATATGAAATGGTACAAACTAGGACGAACTCGTACAAAATGGAACGAACTAGGACGAACTTGTACCAAATGGTACGAACTAGTACGGAATGGTACGAACTTGTAGGAAATGGTATGAACTAGTATGAAATGGTACAAACTCGTTGAAATTGGTTAGAGCTAGTCCAAATTCATACGAAATATTACGAACTAGGACGAACTCGCACAAAATGGAACGATCTAGGACGAACTTGTACCAAATGGTACGAACTAGTATGGAATGGTACGAACTTGTTGGAAACGGTATGAACTAGTATGAAATGGTACAAACTCGTTCAAATTGGTTAGAGCTAGTCCAAATTCATACGAAATATTACGAACTAGGACGAACTCGCACAAAATGGAACGATCTAGGACGAACTTGTACCAAATGGTACGAATTAGTATGGAATGGTACGAACTTGTTGGAAACGGTATGAACTAGTATGAAATGGTACAAACTCGTTGAAATTGGTTAGAGCTAGTCCAAATTCTTACGAAATGGGACGAACTAGGACGAAGTCGTACAAAATGGAACGAACTAGGACGAACTTGTACCAAATGGTACGAACTAGTATGGAATGGTACGAACTTGTTGGAAACGGTATGAACTAGTATGAAATGGTACAAACTCGTTGAAATTGGTTAGAGCTACTCCAAATTCTTACGAAATGGGACGAACTAGGACGAAGTCGTACAAAATGGAACGAACTAGGACGAACTTGTACCAAATGGTACGAACTAGTATGGAATGGTACGAACTTGTTGGAAACGGTATGAACTAGTATGAAATGGTACAAACTCGTTGAAATTGGTTAGAGCTAGTCCAAATTCATATGAAATGGTACAAACTAGGACGAACTCGTACAAAATGGAACGAACTAGGACGAACTTGTACCAAATGTTACGAACTAGTACGGAATGGTACGAACTAGTAGGAAATGGTATGAACTACTATGAAATGGTACAAACTCGTTGAAACTGGTTAGAGGTAGTCCAAATTCATATGAAATGGTACAAACTAGGACGAACTCGCACAAAATGGAACGATCTAGGACGAACTTGTACCAAATGGTACGAACTAGTACGGAATGGTACGAACTAGTTGGAAACGGTATGAACTAGTATGAAATGGTACAAACTCGTTGAAATTGGTTAGAGCTGGTCCAAATTCATATGAAATGGTACAAACTAGGACGAACTCGTCCAAAATGGAACGAACTAGGACGAACTTGTACCAAATGGTACGAACTAGTACGGAATGGTACGAACTTGTAGGAAATGGTATGAACTAGTATGAAATGGTACAAACTCGTTGAAATTGGTTAGAGCTAGTCCAAATTCATATGAAATGGTATGAACTAGTACGAACTCGTACAAAATGGAACGAACTAGGACGAACTCGTACAAAATGGAACGAACTAGGACGAACTTGTACCAAATGGTACGAACTAGTACGGAATGGTACGAACTTGTAGGAAATGGTATGAACTAGTATGAAAGGGTACAAACTCGTTGAAATTGGTTAGAGCTAGTCCAAATTCATATGAAATGGTATGAACTAGTACGAACTCGTACAAAATGGAACGAACTAGGACGAACTCGTACAAAATGGAACGAACTAGGACGAACTTGTACCAAATGGTACGAACTAGTACGGAATGGTACGAACTTGTAGGAAATGGTGTGAACTAGTATGAAATGGTACAAACTCGTTGAAATTGGTTAGAGCTAGTCCAAATTCATACGAAATATTACGAACTAGGACGAACTCGCACAAAATGGAACGATCTAGGACGAACTTGTACCAAATGGTACGAACTAGTATGGAATGGTACGAACTTGTTGGAAACGGTATGAACTAGTATGAAATGGTACAAACTCGTTGTAACTGGTTAGAGCTAGTCCAAATTCTTACGAAATGGGACGAACTAGGACGAAGTCGTACAAAATGGAACGAACTAGGACGAACTTGTACCAAATGGTACGAACTAGTACGGAATGGTACGAACTCGTAGGAAATGGTATGAATTAGTATGAAATGGTACAAACTCGTTGAAATTGGTTAGAGGTAGTCCAAATTCATATGAAATGGTACAAGCTAGGACGAACTCGCACAAAATAGAACGATCTAGGACGAACTTGTACCAAATGGTACGAACTAGTACGGAATGGTACGAACTTGTTGGAAATGGTATGAACTAGTATGAAATGGTACAAACTCGTTGAAATTGGTTAGAGCTAGTCCAAATTCATATGAAATGGTAAAAACTAGAACGAACTCGTACAAAATGGAATGAACTAGGACGAACTTAAACCAAATGGTAATAACTAGTACGGAATGGTACGAACTTGTAGGAAATTGTATGAACTAGAATGAAATGGTACAAACTCGTTGAAATTGGTTAGAGCTAGTCCAAATTCATATGAAATGGTATGAACTAGTACGAACTCGTACAAAATGGAACGAACTAGGACGAACTCGTACAAAATGGAACGAACTAAGACGAACTTGTACCAAATGGTACGAACTAGTACGGAATGGTACGAACTTGTAGGAAATGGTATGAACTTGTATGAAATGGTACAAAGTCGTTGAAATTGGTTAGAGCTAGTCCAAATTCAAACGAAATATTACGAACTAGGACGAACTCGCACAAAATGGAACGATCTAGGACGAACTTGTACCAAATGGTACGAACTAGTATGGAATGGTACGAACTTGTTGGAAACGGTATGAACTAGTATGAAATGGTACAAACTCGTTGTAACTGGTTAGAGCTAGTCCAAATTCTTACGAAATGGGACGAACTAGGACGAAGTCGTACAAAATGGAACGAACTAGGACGAACTTGTACCAAATGGTACGAACTAGTACGGAATGGTACGAACTTGTAGGAAATGGTATGAACTAGTATGAAATGGTACAAACTCGTTGAAATTGGTTAGAGCTAGTCCAAATTCGTATGAAATGGCACCAACTAGGACGAAATCGTATAACATGGAACGAGCTAGGATGAACTTGTACCAAATGGTACAAACTAGTACGGAATGGTATGAACTTGTAGGAAATGGTATGAACTAGTATGAAATAGTACAAACTCGTTGAAATTGGTTAGAGCTGGTCCAAATTCATAGGAAATGGTACAAACTAGGACGAACTCGTCGAAAATGGAACGAACTAGGACGAACTTGTACCAAATGGTACAAACTAGTACGGAATGGTACGAACTTGTAGGAAATGGTATGAACTAGTATGAAATGGTACAAACTAGTTGAAATTGGTTAGAGCTTGTCCAAATTCATATGAAATGGTATGAACTAGTACGAACTCGTACAAAATGGAACGAACTAGGACGAACTCGTACAAAATGTAACGAACTAGGACGAACTTGTACCAAATGGTACAAACTAGTACGGAGTGGTATGAACTTGTAGGAAACAGTATGAACTAGTATGAAATGGTACAAACTCGTTGTAATTGGTTAGAGCTAGTCCAAATTCATATGAAATGGTACAAACTAGGACGAACTCGTACAAAATGGAACGAAATAGGACGAACTTGTACCAAATGGCACGAACTAGTACGGAATGGTACGAACTTGTAGGAAATGGTATGAACTAGTATGAAATGGTACAAACTCGTTGAAACTGGTTAGAGCTGGTCCAAATTCATATGAAATGGTACAAACTAGGACGAACTTGTACAAAATGGAACGAACTAGGAAGAACTTGTACCAAATGGTACGAACTAGTACGGAATGGTACGAACTTGTAGGAAATGGTATGAACTTGTATGAAATGGTACAAACTCGTTGAAATTGGTTAGAGCTGGTCCAAATTCAAATGAAATGGTACAAACTAGGACGAACTCGTACAAAATGGAACAAACTAGGACGAACTTGTACCAAATGGTACGAACTAGTACGGAATGGTACGAACCTGTAGGAAATGGTATGAACTAGTATGAAATGGTACAAACTCGTTGAAATTGGTTAGAGCTGGTCCAAATTCATACGAAATGGTACGAACTAGGACGAACTCGTACAAAATGGAACTATCTGGGACGAACTTGTACCAAATGGAACGAACTAGTATGCAATGGTACGAACTTGTTGGAAATGGTATGAACTAGTATGAAATGGTACAAACTCGTTGAAATTGGTTAGAGCTAGTCCAAATTCATATGAAATGGCACAAACTAGAACGAACTCGTACAAAATGGAATGAACTAGGACGAACTTGTACCAAATGGTAATAACTAGTACGGAATGGTACGAACTTGGAGGAAATTGTATGAACTAGTATGAAATGGTACAAACTCGTTGAAATTGGTTAGAGCTAGTCCAAATTCATATGAAATGGTATGAACTAGTACGAACTCGTACAAAATGGAACGAACTAGGACGAACTCGCACAAAATGGAACGATCTAGGACGAACTTGTACCAAACGGTACGAACTAGTATGGAACGGTACGAACTTGTTGGAAACGGTATGAACTAGTATGAAATGGTACAAACTCGTTGTAACGGGTTAGAGCTAGTCCAAATTCTTACGAAATGGGACGAACTAGGACGAAGTCGTACAAAATGGAACGAACTAGGACGAACTTGTACCAAATGGTACGAACTAGTACGGAATGGTACGAACTTGTAGGAATTGGTATGAACTAGTATGAAATGGTACAAACTCGTTGAAATTGGTTAGAGCTAGTCCAAATTCGTATGAAATGGCACCAACTAGGAAGAAATCGTATAACATGGAACGAGCTAGGATGAACTTGTACCAAATGGTACAAACTAGTACGGAATGGTATGAACTTGTAGGAAATGGTATGAACTAGTATGAAATGGTGCAAACTCGTTGAAATTGGTTAGAGCTGGTCCAAATTCATAGGAAATGGTACAAACTAGGACGAACTCGTCGAAAATGGAACGAACTAGGACGAACTTGTACCAAATGGTACAAACTAGTACGGAATGGTACGAACTTGTAGGAAATGGTATGAACTAGTATGAAATGGTACAAACTCGTTGAAATTGGTTAGAGCTTGTCCAAATTCATATGAAATGGTATGAACTAGTACGAACTAGTACAAAATGGAACGAACTAGGACGAACTCGTACAAAATGAAACGAACTAGGACGAACTTGTACCAAATGGTACAAACTAGTACGGAGTGGTATGAACTTGTAGGAAACAGTATGAACTACTATGAAATGGTACAAACTCGTTGTAATTGGTTAGAGCTAGTCCAAATTCAAATGAAATGGTACAAACTAGGACGAACTCGTACAAAATGGAACGAAGTAGGACGAACTTGTACCAAATGGCACGAACTAGTACGGAATGGTACGAACTTGTAGGAAATGGTATGAACTAGTATGAAATGGTACAAACTCGTTGAAATTGGTTTGAGCTGGTCCAAATTCATATGAAATGGTACAAACTAGGACGAACTTGTACAAAATGGAACGAACTAGGAAGAACTTGTACCAAATGGTACGAACTAGTACGGAATGGTACGAACTTGTAGGAAATGGTATGAACTTGTATGAAATGGTACAAACTCGTTGAAATTGGTTAGAGCTGGTCCAAATTCATATGAAATGGTACAAACTAGGACGAACTCGTACAAAATGGAACAAACTAGGACGAACTTGTACCAAATGGTACGAACTAGTACGGAATGGTACGAACCTGTAGGAAATGGTATGAACTAGTATGAAATGGTACAAAGTCTTTGAAATTGGTTAGAGCTAGTCCAAATTCATACGAAATGGTACGAACTAGGACGAACTCGTACAAAATGGAACTATCTGGGACGAACTTGTACCAAATGGTACGAACTAGTATGCAATGGTACGAACTTGTTGGAAATGGTATGAACTAGTATGAAATGGTACAAACTCGTTGAAATTGGTTAGAGCTAGTCCAAATTCATATAAAATGGCACAAACTAGAACGAACTCGTACAAAATGGAATGAACTAGGACGAACTTGTACCAAATGGTAATAACTAGTACGGAATGGTACGAACTTGGAGGAAATTGTATGAACTAGTATGAAATGGTACAAACTCGTTGAAATTGGTTAGAGCTAGTCCAAATTCATATGAAATGGTATGAACTAGTACGAACTCGTACAAAATGGAACGAACTAGGACGAACTCGCACAAAATGGAACGATCTAGGACGAACTTGTACCAAACGGTAAGAACTAGTATGGAATGGTACGAACTTGTTGGAAACGGTATGAACTAGTATGAAATGGTACAAACTCGTTGTAACGGGTTAGAGCTAGTCCAAATTCTTACGAAATGGGACGAACTAGGACGAAGTCGTACAAAATGGAACGAACTAGGACGAACTTGTACCAAATGGTACGAACTAGTACGGAATGGTACGAACTTGTAGGAAATGGTATGAACTAGTATGAAATGGTACAAACTCGTTGAAATTGGTTAGAGCTAGTCCAAATTCGTATGAAATGGCACCAACTAGGAAGAAATCGTATAACATGGAACGAGCTAGGATGAACTTGTACCAAATGGTACAAACTAGTACGGAATGGTACGAACTTGTAGGAAATGGTATGAACTAGTATGAAATGGTACAAACTCGTTGAAATTGGTTAGAGCTAGTCCAAATTCGTATGAAATGGCACCAACTAGGAAGAAATCGTATAACATGGAACGAGCTAGGATGAACTTGTACCAAATGGTACAAACTAGTACGGAATGGTATGAACTTGTAGGAAATGGTATGAACTAGTATGAAATGGTACAAACTCGTTGAAATTGGTTAGAGCTGGTCCAAATTCATAGGAAATGGTACAAACTAGGACGAACTCGTCGAAAATGGAACGAACTAGGACGAACTTGTACCAAATGGTACAAACTAGTACGGAATGGTACGAACTTGTAGGAAATGGTATGAACTAGTATGAAATGGTACAAACTCGTTGAAATTGGTTAGAGCTTGTCCAAATTCATATGAAATGGTATGAACTAGTACGAACTCGTACAAAATGGAACGAACTAGGACGAACTCGTACAAAATGAAACGAACTAGGACGAACTTGTACCAAATGGTACAAACTAGTACGGAGTGGTATGAACTTGTAGGAAACAGTATGAACTAGTATGAAATGGTACAAACTCGTTGTAATTGGTTAGAGCTAGTCCAAATTCATATGAAATGGTACAAACTAGGACGAACTCGTACAAAATGGAACGAAGTAGGACGAACTTGTACCAAATGGCACGAACTAGTACGGAATGGTACGAACTTGTAGGAAATGGTATGAACTAGTATGAAATGGTACAAACTCGTTGAAATTGGTTAGAGCTGGTCCAAATTCATATGAAATGGTACAAACTAGGACGAACTTGTACAAAATGGAACGAACTAGGAAGAACTTGTACCAAATGGTACGAACTAGTACGGAATGGTACGAACTTGTAGGAAATGGTATGAACTTGTATGAAATGGTACAAACTCGTTGAAATTGGTTAGAGCTGGTCCAAATTCATATGAAATGGTACAAACTAGGACGAACTCGTACAAAATGGAACAAACTAGGACGAACTTGTACCAAATGGTACGAACTAGTACGGAATGGTACGAACCTGTAGGAAATGGTATGAACTAGTATGAAATGGTACAAAGTCTTTGAAATTGGTTAGAGCTAGTCCAAATTCATACGAAATGGTACGAACTAGGACGAACTCGTACAAAATGGAACTATCTGGGACGAACTTGTACCAAATGGTACGAACTAGTATGCAATGGTACGAACTTGTTGGAAATGGTATGAACTAGTATGAAATGGTACAAACTCGTTGAAATTGGTTAGAGCTAGTCCAAATTCATATAAAATGGCACAAACTAGAACGAACTCGTACAAAATGGAATGAACTAGGACGAACTTGTACCAAATGGTAATAACTAGTACGGAATGGTACGAACTTGGAGGAAATTGTATGAACTAGTATGAAATGGTACAAACTCGTTGAAATTGGTTAGAGCTAGTCCAAATTCATATGAAATGGTATGAACTAGTACGAACTCGTACAAAATGGAACGAACTAGGACGAACTCGCACAAAATGGAACGATCTAGGACGAACTTGTACCAAACGGTAAGAACTAGTATGGAATGGTACGAACTTGTTGGAAACGGTATGAACTAGTATGAAATGGTACAAACTCGTTGTAACGGGTTAGAGCTAGTCCAAATTCTTACGAAATGGGACGAACTAGGACGAAGTCGTACAAAATGGAACGAACTAGGACGAACTTGTACCAAATGGTACGAACTAGTACGGAATGGTACGAACTTGTAGGAAATGGTATGAACTAGTATGAAATGGTACAAACTCGTTGAAATTGGTTAGAGCTAGTCCAAATTCGTATGAAATGGCACCAACTAGGAAGAAATCGTATAACATGGAACGAGCTAGGATGAACTTGTACCAAATGGTACAAACTAGTACGGAATGGTACGAACTTGTAGGAAATGGTATGAACTAGTATGAAATGGTACAAACTCGTTGAAATTGGTTAGAGCTGGTCCAAATTCATGGGAAATGGTACAAACTAGGACGAACTCGTCGAAAATGGAACGAACTAGGACGAACTTGTACCAAATGGTACAAACTAGTACGGAATGGTACGAACTTGTAGGAAATGGTATGAACTAGTATGAAATGGTACAAACTCGTTGAAATTGGTTAGAGCTTGTCCAAATTCATATGAAATGGTATGAACTAGTACGAACTCGTACAAAATGGAACGAACTAGGACGAACTCGTACAAAATGAAACGAACTAGGACGAACTTGTACCAAATGGTACAAACTAGTACGGAGTGGTATGAACTTGTAGGAAACAGTATGAACTAAAATGAAATGGTACAAACTCGTTGTAATTGGTTAGAGCTAGTCCAAATTCATATGAAATGGTACAAACTAGGACGAACTCGTACAAAATGGAACGTAGTAGGACGAACTTGTACCAAATGGCACGAACTAGTACGGAATGGTACGAACTTGTAGGAAATGGTATGAACTAGTATGAAATGGTACAAACTCGTTAAAATTGGTTAGAGCTGGTCCAAATTCATATGAAATGGTGCAAACTAGGACGAACTTGTACAAAATGGAACGAACTAGGACGAACTTGTACCAAATGGTACGAACTAGTACGGAATGGTACGAACTTGTAGGAAATGGTATGAACTTGTATGAAATGGTACAAACTCGTTGAAATTGGTTAGAGCTGGTCCAAATTCATATGAAATGGTACAAACTAGGACGAACTCGTACAAAATGGAACAAACTAGGACGAACTTGTACCAAATGGTACGAACTAGTACGGAATGGTACGAACCTGTAGGAAATGGTATGAACTAGTATGAAATGGTACAAACTCGTTGAAATTGGTTAGAGCTGGTCCAAATTCATACGAAATGGTACGAACTAGGACGAACTCGTACAAAATGGAACTATCTGGGACGAACTTGTACCAAATGGTACGAACTAGTATGCAATGGTACGAACTTGTTGGAAATGGTATGAACTAGTATGAAATGGTACAAACTCGTTGAAATTGGTTAGAGCTAGTCCAAATTCATATGAAATGGCACAAACTAGAACGAACTCGTACAAAATGGAATGAACTAGGACGAACTTGTACCAAATGGTAATAACTAGTACGGAATGGTACGAACTTGGAGGAAATTGTATGAACTAGGTTGAAATGGTATAAACTCGTTGAAATTGGTTAGAGCTAGTCCAAATTCATATGAAATGGTATGAACTAGTACGAACTCGTACAAAATGGAACGAACTAGGACGAACTCGCACAAAATGGAACGATCTAAGACGAACTTGTACCAAACGGTACGAACTAGTATGGAACGGTACGAACTTGTAGGAAACGGTATGAACTAGTATGAAATGGTACAAACTCGTTGTAACGGGTTAGAGCTAGTCCAAATTCTTACGAAATGGGACGAACTAGGACGAAGTCGTACAAAATGGAACGAACTAGGACGAACTTGTACCAAATGGTACGAACTAGTACGGAATGGTACGAACTTGTAGGAAATGGTATGAACTAGTATGAAATGGTACAAACTCGTTGAAATTGGTTAGAGCTAGTCCAAATTCGTATGAAATGGCACCAACTAGGAAGAAATCGTATAACATGGAACGAGCTAGGATGAACTTGTACCAAATGGTACAAACTAGTACGGAATGGTATGAACTTGTAGGAAATGGTATGAACTAGTATGAAATGGTACAAACTCGTTGAAATTGGTTAGAGCTGGTCCAAATTCATAGGAAATGGTACAAACTAGGACGAACTCGTCGAAAATGGAACGAACTAGGACGAACTTGTACCAAATGGTACAAACTAGTACGGAATGGTACGAACTTGTAGGAAATGGTATGAACTAGTATGAAATGGTACAAACTCGTTGAAATTGGTTAGAGCTTGTCCAAATTCATATGAAATGGTATGAACTAGTACGAACTCGTACAAAATGGAACGAACTAGGACGAACTCGTACAAAATGAAACGAACTAGGACGAACTTGTACCAAATGGTACAAACTAGTACGGAGTGGTATGAACTTGTAGGAAACAGTATGAACTAGTATGAAATGGTACAAACTCGTTGTAATTGGTTAGAGCTAGTCCAAATTCATATGAAATGGTACAAACTAGGACGAACTCGTACAAAATGGAACGAAGTAGGACGAACTTGTACCAAATGGCACGAACTAGTACGGAATGGTACGAACTTGTAGGAAATGGTATGAACTAGTATGAAATGGTACAAACTCGTTGAAATTGGTTAGAGCTGGTCCAAATTCATATGAAATGGTACAAACTAGGACGAACTTGTACAAAATGGAACGAACTAGGAAGAACTTGTACCAAATGGTACGAACTAGTACGGAATGGTACGAACTTGTAGGAAATGGTATGAACTTGTATGAAATGGTACAAACTCGTTGAAATTGGTTAGAGCTGGTCCAAATTCATATGAAATGGTACAAACTAGGACGAACTCGTACAAAATGGAACAAACTAGGACGAACTTGTACCAAATGGTACGAACTAGTACGGAATGGTACGAACCTGTAGGAAATGGTATGAACTAGTATGAAATGGTACAAAGTCTTTGAAATTGGTTAGAGCTAGTCCAAATTCATACGAAATGGTACGAACTAGGACGAACTCGTACAAAATGGAACTATCTGGGACGAACTTGTACCAAATGGTACGAACTAGTATGCAATGGTACGAACTTGTTGGAAATGGTATGAACTAGTATGAAATGGTACAAACTCGTTGAAATTGGTTAGAGCTAGTCCAAATTCATATGAAATGGCACAAACTAGAACGAACTCGTACAAAATGGAATGAACTAGGACGAACTTGTACCAAATGGTAATAACTAGTACGGAATGGTACGAACTTGGAGGAAATTGTATGAACTAGTATGAAATGGTACAAACTCGTTGAAATTGGTTAGAGCTAGTCCAAATTCATATGAAATGGTATGAACTAGTACGAACTCGTACAAAATGGAACGAACTAGGACGAACTCGCACAAAATGGAACGATCTAGGACGAACTTGTACCAAACGGTACGAACTAGTATGGAACGGTACGAACTTGTTGGAAACGGTATGAACTAGTATGAAATGGTACAAACTCGTTGTAACGGGTTAGAGCTAGTCCAAATTCTTACGAAATGGGACGAACTAGGACGAAGTCGTACAAAATGGAACGAACTAGGACGAACTTGTACCAAATGGTACGAACTAGTACGGAATGGTACGAACTTGTAGGAAATGGTATGAACTAGTATGAAATGGTACAAACTCGTTGAAATTGGTTAGAGCTAGTCCAAATTCGTATGAAATGGCACCAACTAGGAAGAAATCGTATAACATGGAACGAGCTAGGATGAACTTGTACCAAATGGTACAAACTAGTACGGAATGGTACGAACTTGTAGGAAATGGTATGAACTAGTATGAAATGGTACAAACTCGTTGAAATTGGTTAGAGCTGGTCCAAATTCATAGGAAATGGTACAAACTAGGTCGAACTCGTCGAAAATGGAACGAACTAGGACGAACTTGTACCAAATGGTACAAACTAGTACGGAATGGTACGAACTTGTAGGAAATGGTATGAACTAGTATGAAATGGTACAAACTCGTTGAAATTGGTTAGAGCTTGTCCAAATTCATATGAAATGGTATGAACTAGTACGAACTCGTACAAAATGGAACGAACTAGGACGAACTCGTACAAAATGAAACGAACTAGGACGAACTTGTACCAAATGGTACAAACTAGTACGGAGTGGTATGAACTTGTAGGAAACAGCATAAACTAGTATGAAATGGTACAAACTCGTTGTAATTGGTTAGAGCTAGTCCAAATTCATATGAAATGGTACAAACTAGGACGAACTCGTACAAAATGGAACGTAGTAGGACGAACTTGTACCAAATGGCACGAACTAGTACGGAATGGTACGAACTTGTAGGAAATGGTATGAACTAGTATGAAATGGTACAAACTCGTTAAAATTGGTTAGAGCTGGTCCAAATTCATATGAAATGGTACAAACTAGGACGAACTTGTACAAAATGGAACGAACTAGGACGAACTTGTACCAAATGGTACGAACTAGTACGGAATGGTACGAACTTGTAGGAAATGGTATGAACTTGTATGAAATGGTACAAACTCGTTGAAATTGGTTAGAGCTGGTCCAAATTCATATGAAATGGTACAAACTAGGACGAACTCGTACAAAATGGAACGAACTAGGACGAACTTGTACCAAATGGTACGAACTAGTACGGAATGGTACGAACCTGTAGGAAATGGTATGAACTAGAATGAAATGGTACAAAGTCTTTGAAATTGGTTAGAGCTAGTCCAAATTCATACGAAATGGTACGAACTAGGACGAACTCGTACAAAATGGAACTATCTGGGACGAACTTGTACCAAATGGTACGAACTAGTACGGAATGGTACGAACTTGTTGGAAATGGTATGAACTAGTATGAAATGGTACAAACTCGTTGAAATTGGTTAGAGCTAGTCCAAATTCATATGAAATGGTACAAACTAGGACGAACTTGTACAAAATGGAACGAACTAGGATGAACTTGTACCAAATGGTACGAACTAGTACGGAATGGTACGAACTTGTAGGAAATGGTATGAACTAGTATGAAATGGTACAAACTCGTTGAAATTGGTTAGAGCTGGTCCAAATTCATATGAAATGGTACAAACTAGGACGAACTCGTACAAAATGGAACGAACTAGGACGAACTTGTACCAAATGGTACGAACTAGTACGGAATGGTACGAACTTGTAGGAAATGGTATGAACTAGTATGAAATGGTACAAACTCGTTGAAATTGGTTAGAGCTGGTCCAAATTCATATGAAATAGTACAAACTAGGACGAACTTGTACAAAATGGAACGAACTAGGACGAACTTGTACCAAATGGTACGAACTAGTACGGAATGGTACGAACTTGTAGGAAATGGTATGAACTAGTATGAAATGGTACAAACTCGTTGAAATTGGTTAGAGCTGGTCCAAATTCATATGAAATGGTACAAACTAGGACGAACTCGTACAAAATGGAACAAACTAGGACGAACTTGTACCAAAAGGTACGAACTAGTACGGAATGGTACGAACTTGTAGGAAATGGTATGAACTAGTATGAAATGGTACAAAGTCTTTGAAATTGGTTAGAGCTCGTCCAAATTCATACGAAATGGTACGAACTAGGACGAACTCGTACAAAATGGAACGATCTGGGACGAACTTGTACCAAATGGTACGAACTAGTAGGCAATGGTACGAACTTGTTGGAAATGGTATGAACTAGTATGAAATGGTACAAACTCATTGAAATTGGTTAGAGCTAGTCCAAATTCATATGAAATGGTATGAACTAGTACGAACTCGTACAAAATGGAACGAACTAGGACGAACTCGTACAAAATGGAACGAACTAGGACGAACTTGTACCAAATGGTACGAACAAGTACGGAATGGTACGAACTTGTAGGAAATGGTATGAACTAGTATGAAATGGTACAAAGTCGTTGAAATTGGTTAGAGCTAGTCCAAATTAAAACGAAATATTACGAACTAGGACGAACTCGCACAAAATGGAACGATCTAGGACGAACTTGTACCAAACGGTACGAACTAGTATGGAATGGTACGAACTTGTTGGAAACGGTATGAACTAGTATGAAATGGTACAAACTCGTTGTAACTGGTTAGAGCTAGTCCAAATTCTTACGAAATGGGACGAACTAGGACGAAGTCGTACAAAATGGAACGAACTAGGACGAACTTATACCAAATGGTACGAACTAGTACGGAATGGTACGAACTTGTAGGAAATGGTATGAACTAGTATGAAATGGTACAAACTCGTTGAAATTGGTTAGAGCTAGTCCAAATTCGTATGAAATGGCACCAACTAGGACGAAATCGTATAACATGGAACGAGCAAGGATGAACTTGTACCAAATGGTACAAACTAGTACGGAATGGTATGAACTTGTAGGAAATAGTATGAACTAGTATGAAATGGTACAAACTCGTTGAAATTGGTTAGAGCTGGTCCAAATTCATAGGAAATGGTACAAACTTGGACGAACTCGTCGAAAATGGATCGAACTCGGACGAACTTGTACCAAATGGTACAAACTAGTACGGAATGGTACGAACTTGTAGGAAATGGTATGAACTAGTATGAAATGGTACAAACTCGTTGAAATTGGTTAGAGCTTGTCCAAATTCATATGAAATGGTATGAACTAGTACGAACTCGTACAAAATGGAACGAACTAGGACGAACTCGTACAAAATGAAACGAACTAGGACGAACTTGTACCAAATGGTACAAACTAGTACGGAGTGGTATGAACTTGTAGGAAACAGTATGAACTAGTATGAAATGGTACAAACTCGTTGTAATTGGTTAGAGCTAGTCCAAATTCGTATGAAATGGCACCAACTAGGACGAAATCGTATAACATGGAACGAGCTAGGATGAACTTGTACCAAATGGTACAAACTAGTATGGAATGGTATGAACTTGTAGGAAATGGTATGAACTAGTATGAAATGGTACAAAGTCGTTGAAATTGGTTAGAGCTAGTCCAAATTCATAGGAAATGGTACAAACTAGGACGAACTCGTCGAAAATGGAACGAACTAGGACGAACTTGTACCAAATGGTACAAACTAGTACGGAATGGTACGAACTTGTAGGAAATGGTATGAACTAGTATGAAATGGTACAAACTCGTTGAAATTGGTTAGAGCTTATCCAAATTCATATGAAATGGTATGAACTAGTACGAACTCGTACAAAATGGAACGAACTAGGACGAACTCGTACAAAATGAAACGAACTAGGACGAACTTGTACCAAATGGTACAAACTAGTACGGAGTGGTATGAACTTGTAGGAAACAGTATGAACTAGTATGAAATGGTACAAACTCGTTGTAATTGGTTAGAGCTAGTCCAAATTCATATGAAATAGTACAAACTAGGACGAACTCGTACAAAATGGAACGAACTAGGATGAACTTGTACCAAATGGTACGAACTAGTACGGAATGGTACGAACTTGTAGGAAATGGTATGAACTAGTATGAAATGGTACAAAGTCTTTGAAATTTGTTAGAGCTGGTCCAAATTCATATGAAATGGTACAAACTAGGACGAACTCGTACAAAATGGAACGAACTAGGACGAACTTGTACCAAATGGTACGAACTAGTACGGAATGGTACGAACTTGTAGGAAATGGTATGAACTAGTATGAAATGGTACAAAGTCTTTGAAATTGGTTAGAGCTCGTCCAAATTCATATGAAATGGTACGAACTAGGACGAACTCGTACAAAATGGAACGATCTGGGACGAACTTGTACCAAATGGTACGAACTAGTATGCAATGGTACGAACTTGTTGGAAATGGTATGAACTAGTATGAAATGGTACAAACTCGTTGAAATTGGTTAGAGCTAGTCCAAATTCATATGAAATGGTATGAACTAGTACGAACTCGTACAAAATGGAACGAACTAGGACGAACTCGTACAAAATGGAACGAACTAGGACGAACTTGTACCAAATGGTATGAACAAGTACGGAATGGTACGAACTTGTAGGAAATGGTATGAACTAGTATGAAATGGTACAAAGTCGTTGAAATTTGTTAGAGCTAGTCCAAATTCATATGAAATGGTATGAACTAGTACGAACTCGTACAAAATGGAACGAACTAGGACGAACTCGTACAAAATGGAACGAACTAGGACGAACTTGTACCAAATGGTACGAACTAGTACGGAATGGTACGAACTTGTAGGAAATGGTATGAACTAGTATGAAATGGTACAAAGTCTTTGAAATTGGTTAGAGCTCGTCCAAATTCATATGAAATGGTACGAACTAGGACGAACTCGTACAAAATGGAACGATCTGGGACGAACTTGTACCAAATGGTACGAACTAGTATGCAATGGTACGAACTTGTTGGAAATGGTATGAACTAGTATGAAATGGTACAAACTCGTTGAAATTGGTTAGAGCTAGTCCAAATTCATATGAAATGGTATGAACTAGTACGAACTCGTACAAAATGGAACGAACTAGGACGAACTTGTACCAAATGGTACGAACAAGTACGGAATGGTACGAACTTGTAGGAAATGGTATGAACTAGTATGAAATGGTACAAAGTCGTTGAAATTTGTTAGAGCTAGTCCAAATTAAAACGAAATATTACGAACTAGGACGAACTCGCACAAAATGGAACGATCTAGGACGAACTTGTACCAAACGGTACGAACTAGTACGGAATGGTATGAACTTGTAGGAAATAGTATGAACTAGTATGAAATGGTACAAACTCGTTGAAATTGGTTAGAGCGGGTCCAAATTCATAGGAAATGGTACAAACTAGGACGAACTCGTCGAAAATGGAACGAACTAGGACGAACTTGTACCAAATGTTACAAACTAGTACGGAATGGTACGAACTTGTAGGAAATGGTATGAACTAGTATGAAATGGTACAAACTCGTTGAAATTGGTTAGAGTTTGTCCAAATTCATATGAAATGGTATGAACTAGTACGAACTCGTACAAAATGGAACGAACTAGGACGAAGTCGTACAAAATGGGACGAACTAGGACGAACTTGTACCAAATGGTACGAACTAGTACGGAATGGTACGAACTTGTAGGAAATGGTATGAACTAGTATGAAATGGTACAAACTCGTTGAAATTGGTTAGAGCTAGTCCAAATTCGTATGAAATGGCACCAACTAGGACGAAATCGTATAACATGGAACGAGCTAGGATGAACTTGTACCAAATGGTACAAACTAGTATGGAATGGTATGAACTTGTAGGAAATGGTATGAACTAGTATGAAATGGTACAAACTCGTTGAAATTGGTTAGAGCTGGTCCAAATTCATAGGAAATGGTACAAACTAGGACGAACTCGTCGAAATTGGAACGAACTAGGACGAACTTGTACCAAATGGTACGAACTAGTATGCAATGGTACGAACTTGTTGGAAATGGTATGAACTAGTATGAAATGGTACAAACTCGTTGAAATTGGTTAGAGCTAGTCCAAATTCATATGAAATGGTATGAACTAGTACGAACTCGTACAAAATGGAACGAACTAGGACGAACTCGTACAAAATGGAACGAACTAGGACGAACTTGTACCAAATGGTACGAACAAGTACGGAATGGTACGAACTTGTAGGAAATGGTATGAACTAGTATGAAATGGTACAAAGTCGTTGAAATTTGTTAGAGCTAGTCCAAATTCATATGAAATGGTATGAACTAGTACGAACTCGTACAAAATGGAACGAACTAGGACGAACTCGTACAAAATGGAACGAACTAGGACGAACTTGTACCAAATGGTACGAACTAGTACGGAATGGTACGAACTTGAAGGAAATGGTATGAACTAGTATGAAATGGTACAAAGTCTTTGAAATTGGTTAGAGCTCGTCCAAATTCATATGAAATGGTACGAACTAGGACGAACTCGTACAAAATGGAACGATCTGGGACGAACTTGTACCAAATGGTACGAACTAGTATGCAATGGTACGAACTTGTTGGAAATGGTATGAACTAGTATGAAATGGTACAAACTCGTTGAAATTGGTTAGAGCTAGTCCAAATTCATATGAAATGGTATGAACTAGTACGAACTCGTACAAAATGGAACGAACTAGGACGAACTTGTACCAAATGGTACGAACAAGTACGGAATGGTACGAACTTGTAGGAAATGGTATGAACTAGTATGAAATGGTACAAAGTCGTTGAAATTTGTTAGAGCTAGTCCAAATTCATATGAAATGGTATGAACTAGTACGAACTCGTACAAAATGGAACGAACTAGGACGAACTCGTACAAAATGGAACGAAGTAGGACGAACTTGTACCAAATGGCACGAACTCGTACGGAATGGTACGAACTTGTAGGAAATGGTATGAACTAGTATGAAATGGTACAAACTCGTTGAAATTGGTTAGAGCTGGTCCAAATTCATATGAAATAGTACAAACTAGGACGAACTTGTACAAAATGGAACGAACTAGGACGAACTTGTACCAAATGGTACGAACTAGTACGGAATGGTACGAACTTGTAGGAAATGGTATGAACTAGTATGAAATGGTACAAACTCGTTGAAATTGGTTAGAGCGGGTCCAAATTCATAGGAAATGGTACAAACTAGGACGAACTCGTCGAAAATGGAACGAACTAGGACGAACTTGTACCAAATGTTACAAACTAGTACGGAATGGTACGAACTTGTTGGAAATGGTATGAACTAGTATGAAATGGTACAAACTCGTTGAAATTGGTTAGAGTTTGTCCAAATTCATATGAAATGGTATGAACTAGTACGAACTCGTACAAAATGGAACGAACTAGGACGAAGTCGTACAAAATGGGACGAACTAGGACGAACTTGTACCAAATGGTACGAACTAGTACGGAATGGTACGAACTTGTAGGAAATGGTATGAACTAGTATGAAATGGTACAAACTCGTTGAAATTGGTTAGAGCTAGTCCAAATTCGTATGAAATGGCACCAACTAGGACGAAATCGTATAACATGGAACGAGCTAGGATGAACTTGTACCAAATGGTACAAACTAGTATGGAATGGTATGAACTTGTAGGAAATGGTATGAACTAGTATGAAATGGTACAAACTCGTTGAAATTGGTTAGAGCTGGTCCAAATTCATAGGAAATGGTACAAACTAGGACGAACTCGTCGAAATTGGAACGAACTAGGACGAACTTGTACCAAATGGTACAAACTAGTACGGAATGGTACGAACTTGTAGGAAATGGTATGAACTAGTATGAAATGGTACAAACTCGTTGAAATTGGTTAGAGCTTGTCCAAATTCATATGAAATGGTATGAACTAGTACGAACTCGTACAAAATGGAACGAACTAGGACGAACTCGTACAAAATGAAACGAACTAGGACGAACTTGTACCAAATGGTACAAACTAGTACGGAGTGGTATGAACTTGTAGGAAACAGTATGAACTAGTATGAAATGGTACAAACTCGTTGTAATTGGTTAGAGCTAGTCCAAATTCATATGAAATGGTACAAACTAGGACGAACTCGTACAAAATGGAACGAAGTAGGACGAACTTGTACCAAAAGGCACGAACTCGTACGGAATGGTACGAACTTGTAGGAAATGGTATGAACTAGTATGAAATGGTACAAACTCGTTGAAATTGGTTAGAGCTGGTCCAAATTCATATGAAATAGTACAAACTAGGACGAACTCGTACAAAATGGAACGAACTAGGACGAACTTGTACCAAATGGTACGAACTAGTACGGAATGGTACGAACTTGTAGGAAATGGTATGAACTAGTATGAAATGGTACAAAGTCTTTGAAATTTGTTAGAGCTGGTCCAAATTCATATGAAATGGTACAAACTAGGACGAACTCGTACAAAATGGAACGAACTAGGACGAACTTGTACCAAATGGTACGAACTAGTACGGAATGGTACGAACTTGTAGGAAATGGTATGAACTAGTATGAAATGGTACAAAGTCTTTGAAATTGGTTAGAGCTCGTCCAAATTCATATGAAATGGTACGAACTAGGACGAACTCGTACAAAATGGAACGATCTGGGACGAACTTGTACCAAATGGTACGAACTAGTATGCAATGGTACGAACTTGTTGGAAATGGTATGAACTAGTATGAAATGGTACAAACTCGTTGAAATTGGTTAGAGCTAGTCCAAATTCATATGAAATGGTATGAACTAGTACGAACTCGTACAAAATGGAACGAACTAGGACGAACTCGTACAAAATGGAACGAACTAGGACGAACTTGTACCAAATGGTACGAACAAGTACGGAATGGTACGAACTTGTAGGAAATGGTATGAACTAGTATGAAATGGTACAAAGTCGTTGAAATTTGTTAGAGCTAGTCCAAATTAAAACGAAATATTACGAACTAGGACGAACTCGCACAAAATGGAACGATCTAGGACGAACTTGTACCAAACGGTACGAACTAGTACGGAATGGTATGAACTTGTAGGAAATAGTATGAACTAGTATGAAATGGTACAAACTCGTTGAAATTGGTTAGAGCTGGTCCAAATTCATAGGAAATGGTACAAACTAGGACGAACTCGTCGAAAATGGAACGAACTAGGACGAACTTGTACCAAATGGTACAAACTAGTACGGAATGGTACGAACTTGTAGGAAATGGTATGAACTAGTATGAAATGGTACAAACTCGTTGAAATTGGTTAGAGTTTGTCCAAATTCATATGAAATGGTATGAACTAGTACGAACCCGTACAAAATGGAACGAACTAGGACGAAGTCGTACAAAATGGGACGAACTAGGACGAACTTGTACCAAATGGTACGAACTAGTACGGAATGGTACGAACTTGTAGGAAATGGTATGAACTAGTATGAAATGGTACAAACTCGTTGAAATTGGTTAGAGCTAGTCCAAATTCGTATGAAATGGCACCAACTAGGACGAAATCGTATAACATGGAACGAGCTAGGATGAACTTGTACCAAATGGTACAAACTAGTATGGAATGGTATGAACTTGTAGGAAATGGTATGAACTAGTATGAAATGGTACAAACTCGTTGAAATTGGTTAGAGCTGGTCCAAATTCATAGGAAATGGTACAAACTAGGACGAACTCGTCGAAATTGGAACGAACTAGGACGAACTTGTACCAAATGGTACAAACTAGTACGGAATGGTACGAACTTGTAGGAAATGGTATGAACTAGTATGAAATGGTACAAACTCGTTGAAATTGGTTAGAGCTTGTCCAAATTCATATGAAATGGTATGAACTAGTACGAACTCGTACAAAATGGAACGAACTAGGACGAACTCGTACAAAATGAAACGAACTAGGACGAACTTGTACCAAATGGTACAAACTAGTACGGAGTGGTATGAACTTGTAGGAAACAGTATGAACTAGTATGAAATGGTACAAACTCGTTGTAATTGGTTAGAGCTAGTCCAAATTCATATGAAATGGTACAAACTAGGACGAACTCGTACAAAATGGAACGAAGTAGGACGAACTTGTACCAAAAGGCACGAACTCGTACGGAATGGTACGAACTTGTAGGAAATGGTATGAACTAGTATGAAATGGTACAAACTCGTTGAAATTGGTTAGAGCTGGTCCTAATTCATATGAAATAGTACAAACTAGGACGAACTTGTACAAAATGGAACGAACTAGGACGAACTTGTACCAAATGGTACGAACTAGTACGGAATGGTACGAACTTGTAGGAAATGGTATGAACTAGTATGAAATGGTACAAACTCGTTGAAATTGGTTAGAGCTGGTCCAAATTTATATGAAATGGTACAAACTAGGACGAACTCGTACAAAATGGAACGAACTAGGACGAACTTGTACCGAATGGTACGAACTAGTACGGAATGGTACGAACTTGTAGGAAATGGTATGAACTAGTATGAAATGGTACAAACTCGTTGAAATTGGTTAGAGCTTGTCCAAATTCATATGAAATGGTATGAACTAGTACGAACTCGTACAAAATGGAACGAACTAGGACGAACTCGTACAAAATGAAACGAACTAGGACGAACTTGTACCAAATGGTACAAACTAGTACGGAGTGGTATGAACTTGTAGGAAACAGTATGAACTAGTATGAAATGGTACAAACTCGTTGTAATTGGTTAGAGCTAGTCCAAATTCATATGAAATGGTACAAACTAGGACGAACTCGTACAAAATGGAACGAAGTAGGACGAACTTGTACCAAAAGGCACGAACTCGTACGGAATGGTACGAACTTGTAGGAAATGGATGAACTAGTATGAAATGGTACAAACTCGTTGAAATTGGTTAGAGCTGGTCCAAATTCATATGAAATAGTACAAACTAGGACGAACTCGTACAAAATGGAACGAACTTGGACGAACTTGTACCAAATGGTACGAACTAGTACGGAATGGTACGAACTTGTAGGAAATGGTATGAACTAGTATGAAATGGTACAAAGTCTTTGAAATTTGTTTGAGCTGGTCCAAATTCATATGAAATGGTACAAACTAGGACGAACTCGTACAAAATGGAACGAACTAGGACGAACTTGTACCAAATGGTACGAACTAGTACGGAATGGTACGAACTTGTAGGAAATGGTATGAACTAGTATGAAATGGTACAAAGTCGTTGAAATTGGTTAGAGCTAGTCCAAATTAAAACGAAATATTACGAACTAGGACGAACTCGCACAAAATGGAACGATCTAGGACGAACTTGTACCAAACGGTACGAACTGTATGGAATGGTACGAACTTGTTGGAAACGGTATGAACTAGTATGAAATGGTACAAACTCGTTGTAACTGGTTAGAGCTAGTCCAAATTCTTACGAAATGGGACGAACTAGGACGAAGTCGTACAAAATGGAACGAACTAGGACGAACTTATACCAAATGGTACGAACTAGTACGGAATGGTACGAACTTGTAGGAAATGGTATGAACTAGTATGAAATGGTACAAAGTCGTTGAAATTGGTTAGAGCTAGTCCAAATTCGTATGAAATGGCACCAACAAGGACGAACTCGTACAAAATGGAACGAACTAGGACGAACTTGTACCAAATGGTACAAACTAGTACGGAGTGGTATGAACTTGTAGGAAACAGTATGAACTAGTATGAAATGGTACAAACTCGTTGTAATTGGTTAGAGCTAGTCCAAATTCATATGAAATGGTACAAACTAGGACGAACTCGTACAAAATGGAATGAAGTAGGACGAACTTGTACCAAATGGTACGAACTAGTTCGGAATGGTACGAACTTGTAGGAAATGGTATGAACTAGTATGAAATGGTACAAACTCGTTGAAATTGGTTAGAGCTAGTCCAAATTCATATGAAATGGTATGAACTAGTACGAACTCGTACAAAATGGAACGAACTAGGACGAACTCGTACAAAATGGAACGAACTAGGACGAACTTGTACCAAATGGTACAAACTAGTACGGAGTGGTATGAACTTGTAGGAGACAGTATGAACTAGTATGAAATGGTACAAACTCGTTGTAATTGGTTAGAGCTAGTCCAAATTCATATGAAATGGTACAAACTAGGACGAACTCGTACAAAATGGAACGAAGTAGGACGAACTTGTACCAAATGGCACGAACTCGTACGGAATGGTACGAACTTGTAGGAAATGGTATGAACTAGTATGAAATGGTACAAACTCGTTGAAATTGGTTAGAGCTGGTCCAAATTCATATGAAATAGTACAAACTAGGACGAACTTGTACAAAATGGAACGAACTAGGACGAACTTGTACCAAATGGTACGAACTAGTACGGAATGGTACGAACTTGTAGGAAATGGTATGAACTAGTATGAAATGGTACAAACTCGTTGAAATTGGTTAGAGCTTGTCCAAATTCATATGAAATGGTATGAACTAGTACGAACTCGTACAAAATGGAACGAACTAGGACGAACTCGTACAAAATGAAACGAACTAGGACGAACTTGTACCAAATGGTACAAACTAGTACGGAGTGGTATGAACTTGTAGGAAACAGTATGAACTAGTATGAAATGGTACAAACTCGTTGTAATTGGTTAGAGCTAGTCCAAATTCATATGAAATGGTACAAACTAGGACGAAGACGTACAAAATGGAACGAAGTAGGACGAACTTGTACCAAAAGGCACGAACTCGTACGGAATGGTACGAACTTGTAGGAAATGGTATGAACTAGTATGAAATGGTACAAACTCGTTGAAATTGGTTAGAGCTGGTCCAAATTCATATGAAATAGTACAAACTAGGACGAACTCGTACAAAATGGAACGAACTAGGACGAACTTGTACCAAATGGTACGAACTAGTACGGAATGGTACGAACTTGTAGGAAATGGTATGAACTAGTATGAAATGGTACAAAGTCTTTGAAATTTGTTAGAGCTGGTCCAAATTCATATGAAATGGTACAAACTAGGACGAACTCGTACAAAATGGAACGAACTAGGACGAACTTGTACCAAATGGTACGAACTAGTACGGAATGGTACGAACTTGTAGGAAATGGTATGAACTAGTATGAAATGGTACAAAGTCGTTGAAATTGGTTAGAGCTAGTCCAAATTAAAACGAAATATTACGAACTAGGACGAACTCGCACAAAATGGAACGATCTAGGACGAACTTGTACCAAACGGTACGAACTGTATGGAATGGTACGAACTTGTTGGAAACGGTATGAACTAGTATGAAATGGTACAAACTCGTTGTAACTGGTTAGAGCTAGTCCAAATTCTTACGAAATGGGACGAACTAGGACGAAGTCGTACAAAATGGAACGAACTAGGACGAACTTATACCAAATGGTACGAACTAGTACGGAATGGTACGAACTTGTAGGAAATGGTATGAACTAGTATGAAATGGTACAAAGTCGTTGAAATTGGTTAGAGCTAGTCCAAATTCGTATGAAATGGCACCAACAAGGACGAAATCGTATAACATGGAACGAGCAAGGATGAACTTGTACCAAATGGTACAAACTAGTACGAAATGGTATGAACTTGTAGGAAATAGTATGAACTAGTATGAAATGGTACAAACTCGTTGAAATTGGTCAGAGATGGTCCAAATTCATAGGAAATGGTACAAACTAGGACGAACTCGTCGAAAATGGAACGAACTAGGACGAACTTGTACCAAATGGTACAAACTAGTACGGAATGGTACGAACTTGTAGGAAATGGTATGAACTAGTATGAAACGGTACAAAGTCGTTGAAATTGGTTAGAGCTAGTCCAAATTCATAGGAAATGGTACAAACTAGGACGAACTCGTCGAAAAAGGAACGAACTAGGACGAACTTGTACCAAATGGTACAAACTAGTACGCAATGGTACGAACTTGTAGGAAATGGTATGAACTAGTATGAAATGGTACAAACTCGTTGAAATTGGTTAGAGCTTGTCCAAATTCATATGAAATGGTATGAACTAGTACGAACTCGTACAAAATGGAACGAACTAGGACGAACTCGTACAAAATGAAACGAACTAGGACGAACTTGTACCAAATGGTACAAACTAGTACGTGGTGGTATGAACTTGTAGGAAACAGTATGAACTAGTATGAAATGGAACAAACTCGTTGTAATTGGTTAGAGCTAGTCCAAATTCATATGAAATGGTACAAACTAGGACGAACTCGTACAAAATGGAACGAAGTAGGACGAACTTGTACCAAATGGCATGAACTAGTACGGAATGGTACGAACTTGTAGGAAATGGTATGAACTAGTATGAAATGGTACAAACTCGTTGAAATTGGTTAGAGCTGGTCCAAATTCATATGAAATGGTACAAACTAGGACGAACTCGTACAAAATGGAACGAACTAGGACGAACTTGTACCAAATGGTACGAACTAGTACGGAATGGTACGAACTTGTAGGAAATGGTATGAACTAGTATGAAATGGTACAAAGTCTTTGAAATTGGTTAGAGCTAGTCCAAATTCATACGAAATGGTACGAATTAGGACGAACTCGTACAAAATGGAACGATCTGGGACGAACTTGTACCAAATGGTACGAACTAGTATGCAATGGTACGAACTTGTTGGAAATGGTATGAACTAGTATGAAATGGTACAAACTCGTTGAAATTGGTTAGAGCTAGTCCAAATTCATATGAAATGGTATGAACTAGTACGAACTCGTACAAAATGGAACGAACTAGGACGAACTCGTACAAAATGGAACGAACTAGGACGAACTTGTACCAAATGGTACGAACTAGTACGGAATGGTACGAACTTGTAGGAAATGGTATGAACTTGTATGAAATGGTACAAACTCGTTGAAATTGGTTAGAGCTGGTCCAAATTCATATGAAATGGTACAAACTAGGACGAACTCGTACAAAATGGAACGAACTAGGACGAACTTGTACCAAATGGTACGAACTAGTACGGAATGGTACGAACCTGTAGGAAATGGTATGAACTAGAATGAAATGGTACAAAGTCTTTGAAATTGGTTAGAGCTAGTCCAAATTCATACGAAATGGTACGAACTAGGACGAACTCGTACAAAATGGAACTATCTGGGACGAACTTGTACCAAATGGTACGAACTAGTATGCAATGGTACGAACTTGTTGGAAATGGTATGAACTAGTATGAAATGGTACAAACTCGTTGAAATTGGTTAGAGCTAGTCCAAATTCATATGAAATGGCACAAACTAGAACGAACTCGTACAAAATGGAATGAACTAGGACGAACTTGTACCAAATGGTAATAACTAGTACGGAATGGTACGAACTTGTAGGAAATTGTATGAACTAGTATGAAATGGTACAAACTCGTTGAAATTGGTTAGAGCTAGTCCAAATTCATATGAAATTGTATGAACTAGTACGAACTCGTACAAAATGGAACGAACTAGGACGAACTCGTACAAAATGGAGCGAACTAGGACGAACTTGTACCAAATGGTACGAACTAGTACGGAATGGAACGAACTTGTAGGAAATGGTATGAACTAGTATGAAATGGTACAAAGTCGTTGAAATTGGTTAGAGCTAGTCCAAATTAAAACGAAATATTACGAACTAGGACGAACTCGCACAAAATGGAACGATCTAGGACGAACTTGTACCAAACGGTACGAACTAGTATGGAACGGTACGAACTTGTTGGAAACGGTATGAACTAGTATGAAATGGTACAAACTCGTTGTAACTGGTTAGAGCTAGTCCAAATTCTTACGAAATGGGAGGAACTAGGACGAAGTCGTACAAAATGGGACGAACTAGGACGAACTTGTACCAAATGGTACGAACTAGTACGGAATGGTACGAACTTGTAGGAAATGGTATATACTAGTATGAAATGGTACAAACTCGTTGAAATTGGTTAGAGCTAGTCCAAATTCGTATGAAATGGCACCAACTAGGACGAAATGGTATAACATGGAACGAGCTAGGATGAACTTGTACCAAATGGTACAAACTAGTATGGAATGGTATGAACTTGTAGGAAATGGTATGAACTAGTATGAAATGGTACAAACTCGTTGAAATTGGTTAGAGCTGGTCCAAATTCATAGGAAATGGTACAAACTAGGACGAACTCGTCGAAAATGGAACGAACTAGGACGAACTTGTACCAAATGGTACAAACTAGTACGGAATGGTACGAACTTGTAGGAAATGGTATGAACTAGTATGAAATGGTACAAACTCGTTGAAATTGGTTAGAGCTTGACCAAATTCATATGAAATGGTATAAACTAGTACGAACTCGTACAAAATGGAACGAACTAGGACGAACTCGTACAAAATGAAACGAACTAGGACGAACTTGTACCAAATGGTACAAACTAGTACGGAGTGGTATGAACTTGTAGGAAACAGTATGAACTAGTATTAAATGGTACAAACTCGTTGTAATTGGTTAGAGCTAGTCCAAATTCATATGAAATGGTACAAACTAGGACGAACTCGTACAAAATGGAACGAAGTAGGACGAACTTGTACCAAATGGCACGAACTCGTACGGAATGGTACGAACTTGTAGGAAATGGTATGAACTAGTATGAAATGGTACAAACTCGTTGAAATTGGTTAGAGCTGGTCCAAATTCATATGAAATAGTACAAACTAGGACGAACTTGTACAAAATGGAACGAACTAGGACGAACTTGTACCAAATGGTACGAACTAGTACGGAATGGTACGAACTTGTAGGAAATGGTATGAACTAGTATGAAATGGTTCAAACTCGTTGAAATTGGTTAGAGCTGGTCCAAATTCATATGAAATGGTACAAACTAGGACGAACTCGTACAAAATGGAACGAACTAGGACGAACTTGTACCAAATGGTACGAACTAGTACGGAATGGTACGAACTTGTAGGAAATGGTATGAACTAGTATGAAATGGTACAAAGTCTTTGAAATTGGTTAGAGCTTGTCCAAATTCATATGAAATGGTATGAACTAGTACGAACTCGTACAAAATGGAACGAACTAGGACGAACTCGTACAAAATGAAACGAACTAGGACGAACTTGTACCAAATGGTACAAACTAGTACGGAGTGGTATGAACTTGTAGGAAACAGTATGAACTAGTATGAAATGGTACAAACTCGTTGTAATTGGTTAGAGCTAGTCCAAATTCATATGAAATGGTACAAACTAGGACGAACTCGTACAAAATGGAACGAAGTAGGACGAACTTGTACCAAATGGCACGAACTCGTACGGAATGGTACGAACTTGTAGGAAATGGTATGAACTAGTATGAAATGGTACAAACTCGTTGAAATTGGTTAGAGCTGGTCCAAATTCATATGAAATAGTACAAACTAGGACGAACTTGTACAAAATGGAACGAACTTGTACCAAATGGTACGAACTAGTACGGAATGGTACGAACTTGTAGGAAATGGTATGAACTAGTATGAAATGGTACAAACTCGTTGAAATTGGTTAGAGCTGGTCCAAATTCATATGAAATGGTACAAACTAGGACGAACTCGTACAAAATGGAACGAACTAGGACGAACTTGTACCAAATGGTACGAACTAGTACGGAATTGTACGAACTTGTAGGAAATGGTATGAACTAGTATGAAATGGTACAAAGTCTTTGAAATTGGTTAGAGCTAGTCCAAATTCATACGAAATGGTACGAATTAGGACGAACTCGTACAAAATGGAACGATCTGGGACGAACTTGTACCAAATGGTACGAACTAGTATGCAATGGTACGAACTTGTTGGAAATGGTATGAACTAGTATGAAATGGTACAAACTCGTTGAAATTGGTTAGAGCTAGTCCAAATTCATATGAAATGGTATGAACTAGTACGAACTCGTTCAAAATGGAACGAACTAGGACGAACTCGTACAAAATGGAACGAACTAGGACGAACTAGTACCAAATGGTACGAACTAGTACGGAATGGTACGAACTTGTAGGAAATGGTATGAACTAGTATGAAATGGTACAAAGTCGTTGAAATTGGTTAGAGCTAGTCCAAATTAAAACGAAATATTACGAACTAGGACGAACTCGCACAAAATGGAACGATCTAGGACGAACTTGTACCAAACGGTACGAACTAGTATGGAATGGTACGAACTTGTTGGAAACGGTATGAACTAGTATGAAATGGTACAAACTCGTTGTAACTGGTTAGAGCTAGTCCAAATTCTTACGAAATCGGACGAACTAGGATGAAGTCGTACAAAATGGAACGAACTAGGACGAACTTGTACCAAATGGTACGACCAAGGATGAACTTGTACCAAATGGTACAAACTAGTACGGAATGGTATGAACTTGTAGGAAATGGTATGAACTAGTATGAAATGGTAAAAACTCGTTGAAATTGGTTAGAGCTGGTCCAAATTCATAGGAAATGGTACAAACTAGGACGAACTCGTCGAAAATGGAACGAACTAGGACGAACTTGTACCAAATGGTACAAACTAGTACGGAATGGTAAGAACTTGTAGGAAATGGTATGAACTAGTATGAAATGGTACAAACTCGTTGAAATTGGTTAGAGCTTGTCCAAATTCATATGAAATGGTATGAACTAGTACGAACTCGTACAAAATGGAACGAACTAGGACGAACTCGTACAAAATGAAACGAACTAGGACGAACTTGTACCAAATGGTACAAACTAGTACGGAGTGGTATGAACTTGTAGGAAACAGTATGAACTAGTATGAAATGGTACAAACTCGTTGTAATTGATTAGAGCTAGTCCAAATTCATATGAAATGGTACAAACTAGGACGAACTCGTACAAAATGGAACGAACTAGGACGAACTTGTACCAAATGGTACGAACTAGTACGGAATGGTACGAACTTGTAGGAAATGGTATGAACTAGTATGAAATGGTACAAACTCGTTGAAATTGGTTAGAGCAGGTCCAAATTCATATGAAATGGTACAAACTAGGACGAACTCGTACAAAATGGAACGAACTAGGACGAACTTGTACCAAATGGTACGAACTAGTACGAAATGGTACGAACTTGTAGGAAATGGTATGAACTAGTATGAAATGGTACAAAGTCTTTGAAATTGGTTAGAGCTAGTCCAAATTCATACGAAATGGTACGAATTAGGACGAACTCGTACAAAATGGAACGATCTGGGACGAACTTGTACCAAATGGTACGAACTAGTATGCAATGGTACGAACTTGTTGGAAATGGTATGAACTAGTATGAAATGGTACAAACTCGTTGAACTTGGTTAGAGCTAGTCCAAATTCATATGAAATGGTATGAACTAGTACGAACTCGTACAAAATGGAACGAACTAGGACGAACTCGTACAAAATGGAACGAACTAGGACGAACTTGTACCAAATGGTACGAACTAGTACGGAATGGTACGAACTTGTAGGAAATGGTATGAACTAGTATGAAATGGTACAAAGTCGTTGAAATTGGTTAGAGCTAGTCCAAATTAAAACGAAATATTACGAACTAGGACGAACTCGCACAAAATGGAACGATCTAGGACGAACTTGTACCAAACGGTACGAACTAGTATGGAATGGTACGAACTTGTTGGAAACGGTCTGAACTAGTATGAAATGGTACAAACTCGTTGTAACTGGTTAGAGCTAGTCCAAATTCTTACGAAATGGGACGAACTAGGACGAAGTCGTACAAAATGGAACGATCTAGGACGAACTTGTACCAAATGGTACGACCTAGTACGGAATGGTACGAACTTGTAGGAAATGGTATGAACTAGTATGAAATGGTACAAACTCGTTGAAATTGGTTTGAGCTAGTCCAAATTCGTATGAAATGGCACCAACTAGGACGAAATCGTATAACATGGAACGAGCAAGGATTAACTTGTACCAAATGGTACAAACTAGTACGGAATGGTATGAACTTGTAGGAAATGGTATGAACTAGTATGAAATGGTACAAACTCGTTGAAATTGGTTAGAGCTGGTCCAAATTCATAGGAAATGGTACAAACTAGGACGAACTCGTCGAAAATGGAACGAACTAGGACGAACTTGTACCAAATGGTACAAACTAGTACGGAATGGTACGAAGTTGTAGGAAATGGTATGAACTAGTATGAAATGGTACAAACTCGTTGAAATTGGTTAGAGCTGGTCCAAATTCATATGAAATAGTACAAACTAGGACGAACTTGTACAAAATGGAACGAACTAGGACGAACTTGTACCAAATGGTACGAACTAGTACGGAATGGTACGAACTTGTAGGAAATGGTATGAACTAGTATGAAATGGTACAAACTCGTTGAAATTGGTTAGAGCTGGTCCAAATTCATATGAAATGGTACAAACTAGGACGAACTCGTACAAAATGGAACGAACTAGGACGAACTTGTACCAAATGGTACGAACTAGTACGAAATGGTACGAACTTGTAGGAAATGGTATGAACTAGTATGAAATGGTACAAAGTCTTTGAAATTGGTTAGAGCTAGTCCAAATTCATACGAAATGGTACGAATTAGGACGAACTCGTACAAAATGGAACGATCTGGGACGAACTTGTACCAAATGGTACGAACTAGTATGCAATGGTACGAACTTGTTGGAAATGGTATGAACTAGTATGAAATGGTACAAACTCGTTGAAATTGGTTAGAGCTAGTCCAAATTCATATGAAATGGTATGAACTAGTACGAACTCGTACAAAATGGAACGAACTAGGACGAACTCGTACAAAATGGAACGAACTAGGACGAACTTGTACCAAATGGTACGAACTAGTACGGAATGGTACGAACTTGTAGGAAATGGTATGAACTAGTATGAAATGGTACAAAGTCGTTGAAATTGGTTAGAGCTAGTACAAATTAAAACGAAATATTACGAACTAGGACGAACTCGCACAAAATGGAACGATCTAGGACGAACTTGTACCAAACGGTACGAACTAGTATGGAATGGTACGAACTTGTTGGAAACGGTCTGAACTAGTATGAAATGGTACAAACTCGTTGTAACTGGTTAGAGCTAGTCCAAATTCTTACGAAATGGGACGAACTAGGACGAAGTCGTACAAAATGGAACGAACTAGGACGAACTTGTACCAAATGGTACGACCTAGTACGGAATGGTACGAACTTGTAGGAAATGGTATGAACTAGTATGAAATGGTACAAACTCGTTAAAATTGGTTTGAGCTAGTCCAAATTCGTATGAAATGGCACCAACTAGGACGAAATCGTATAACATGGAACGAGCAAGGATTAACTTGTACCAAATGGTACAAACTAGTACGGAATGGTATGAACTTGTAGGAAATGGTATGAACTAGTATGAAATGGTACAAACTCGTTGAAATTGGTTAGAGCTGGTCCAAATTCATAGGAAATGGTACAAACTAGGACGAACTCGTCGAAATTGGAACGAACTAGGACGAACTTGTACCAAATGGTACAAACTAGTACGGAATGGTACGAACTTGTAGGAAATGGTATGAACTAGTATGAAATGGTACAAACTCGTTGAAATTGGTTAGAGCTTGTCCAAATTCATATGAAATGGTATGAACTAGTACGAACTCGTACAAAATGGAACGAACTAGGACGAACTCGTACAAAATGAAACGAACTAGGACGAACTTGTACCAAATGGTACAAACTAGTACGGAGTGGTATGAACTTGTAGGAAACAGTATGAACTAGTATGAAATGGTACAAACTCGTTGTAATTGGTTAGAGCTAGTCCAAATTCATATGAAATGGTACAAACTAGGACGAACTCGTACAAAATGGAACGAAGTAGGACGAACTTGTACCAAAAGGCACGAACTCGTACGGAATGGTACGAACTTGTAGGAAATGGTATGAACTAGTATGAAATGGTACAAACTCGTTGAAATTGGTTAGAGCTGGTCCAAATTCATATGAAATAGTACAAACTAGGACGAACTTGTTCAAAATGGAACGAACTAGGACGAACTTGTACCAAATGGTACGAACTAGTACGGAATGGTACGAACTTGTAGGAAATGGTATGAACTAGTATGAAATGGTACAAACTCGTTGAAATTGGTTAGAGCTGGTCCAAATTCATATGAAATGGTACAAACCAGGACGAACTCGTACAAAATGGAACGAACTAGGACGAACTTGTACCAAATGGTACGAACTAGTACGGAATGGTACGAACTTGTAGGAAATGGTATGAACTAGTATGAAATGGTACAAAGTCTTTGAAATTGGTTAGAGCTAGTCCAAATTCATACGAAATGGTACGAATTAGGACGAACTCGTACAAAATGGAACGATCTGGGACGAACTTGTACCAAATGGTACGAACTAGTATGCAATGGTACGAACTTGTTGGAAATGGTATGAACTAGTATGAAATGGTACAAACTCGTTGAAATTGGTTAGAGCTAGTCCAAATTCATATGAAATGGTATGAACTAGTACGAACTCGTACAAAATGGAACGAACTAGGACGAACTCGTACAAAATGGAACGAACTAGGACGAACTTGTACCAAATGGTACGAACTAGTACGGAATGGTACGAACTTGTAGGAAATGGTATGAACTAGTATGAAATGGTACAAACTCGTTGAAATTGGTTAGAGCTGGTCCAAATTCATATGAAATAGTACAAACTAGGACGAACTTGTACAAAAGGAACGAACTAGGACGAACTTGTACCAAATGGTACGAACTAGTACGGAATGGTACGAACTTGTAGGAAATGGTATGAACTAGTATGAAATGGTACAAACTCGTTGAAATTGGTTAGAGCTAGTCCAAATTCATATGAAATGGTACAAACTAAGACGAACTCGTACAAAATGGAACGAACTAGGACGAACTTGTACCAAATGGTACGAACTAGTACGGAATGGTACGAACTTGTAGGAAATGGTATGAACTAGTATGAAATGGTACAAAGTCTTTGAAATTGGTTAGAGCTAGTCCAAATTCATACGAAATGGTACGAATTAGGACGAACTCGTACAAAATGGAACGATCTGGGACGAACTTGTACCAAATGGTACGAACTAGTATGCAATGGTACGAACTTGTTGGAAATGGTATGAACTAGTATGAAATGGTACAAACTCGTTGAAATTGGTTAGAGCTAGTCCAAATTCATATGAAATGGTATGAACTAGTACGAACTCGTACAAAATGGAACGAACTAGGACGAACTCGTACAAAATGGAACGAACTAGGACGAACTTGTACCAAATGGTACGAACTAGTACGGAATGGTACGAACTTGTAGGAAATGGTATGAACTAGTATGAAATGGTACAAAGTCGTTGAAATTGGTTAGAGCTAGTCCAAATTAAAACGAAATATTACGAACTAGGACGAACTCGCACAAAATGGAACGATCTCGGACGAACTTGTACCAAACGGTACGAACTAGTATGGAATGGTACCAACTTGTTGGAAACGGTATGAACTAGTATGAAATGGTACAAACTCGTTGTAACTGGTTAGGGCTAGTCCAAATTCTTACGAAATGGGACGAACTAGGACGAAGTCGTACAAAATGGAACGAACTAGGACGAACTTGTACCAAATGGTACGAACTAGTACGGAATGGTACGAACTTGTAGGAAATGGTATGAACTAGTATGAAATGGTACAAACTCGTTGAAATTGGTTAGAGCTAGTCCAAATTCGTATGAAATGGCACCAACTAGGACGAAATCGTATAACATGGAACGAGCAAGGATGAACTTGTACCAAATGGTACAAACTAGTACGGAATGGTATGAACTTGTAGGAAATGGTATGAACTAGTATGAAATGGTACAAACTCGTTGAAATTGGTTAGAGCTGGTTCAAATTCATAGGAAATGGTACAAACAAGGACGAACTCGTCGAAAATGGAACGAACTAGGACGAACTTGTACCAAATGGTACAAACTAGTACGGAATGGTACGAACTTGTAGGAAATGGTATGAACTAGTATGAAATAGTACAAACTCGTTGAAATTGGTTAGAGTTTGTCCAAATTCATATGAAATGGTATGAACTAGTACGAACTCGTACAAAATGGAACGAACTAGGACGAACTCGTACAAAATGAAACGAACTAGGACGAACTTGTACCAAATGGTACAAACTAGTACGGAGTGGTATGAACTTGTAGGAAATAGTATGAACTAATATGAAATGGTACAAACTCGTTGTAATTGGTTAGAGCTAGTCCAAATTCATATGAAATGGTACAAACTAGGACGAACTCGTACAAAATGGAACGAAGTAGGACGAACTTGTACCAAATGGCACGAACTCGTACGGAATGGTACGAACTTGTAGGAAATGGTATGAACTAGTATGAAATGGTACAAACTCGTTGAAATTGGTTAGAGCTGGTCCAAATTCATATGAAATAGTACAAACTAGGACGAACTTGTACAAAATGGAACGAACTAGGACGAACTTGTACCAAATGGTACGAACTAGTACGGAATGGTACGAACTTGTAGGAAATGGTATGAACTAGTATGAAATGGTACAAACTCGTTGAAATTGGTTAGAGCTGGTCCAAATTCATATGAAATGGTACAAACTAGGACGAACTCGTACAAAATCGAACGAACTAGGACGAACTTGTACCAAATGGTACGAACTAGTACGGAATGGTACCAACTTGTAGGAAATGGTATGAACTAGTATGAAATGGTACAAAGTCTTTGAGATTGGTTAGAGCTAGTCCAAATTCATACGAAATGGTACGAACTAGGACGAACTCGTACAAAATGGAACGATCTGGGACGAACTTGTACCAAATGGTACGAACTAGTATGCAATGGTACGAACTTGTTGGAAATGGTATGAACTAGTATGAAATGGTACAAACTCGTTGAAATTGGTTAGAGCTAGTCCAAATTCATATGAAATGGTACAAACTAGAACGAACTCGTACAAAATGGAATGAACTAGGACGAACTTGTTCCAAATGGTAATAACTAGTACGGAATGGTACGAACTTGTAGGAAATTGTATGAACTAGTATGAAATGGTACAAACTCGTTGAAATTGGTTAGAGCTAGTCCAAATTCATATGAAATGGTATGAACTAGTACGAACTCGTACAAAATGGAACGAACTAGGACGAACTCGTACAAAATGGAACGAACTAGGACGAACTTGTACCAAATGGTACGAACTAGTACGGAATGCTACGAACTTGTAGGAAATGGTATGAACTAGTATGAAATGGTACAAAGTCTTTGAAATTGGTTAGAGCTAGTCCAAATTAAAACGAAATATTACGAACTAGGACGAACTCGCACAAAATGGAACGATCTAGGACGAACTTGTACCAAACGGTACGAACTAGTATGGAATGGTACGAACTTGTTGGAAACGGTATGAACTAGTATGAAATGGTACAAACTCGTTGTAACTGGTTAGAGCTAGTCCAAATTCTTACGAAATGGGACGAACTAGGACGAACTAGGACGAAGTCGTACAAAATGGAACGAACTAGGACGAACTTGTACCAAATGGTACGAACTAGTACGGAATGGTACGAACTTGTAGGAAATGGTATGAACTAGTATGAAATGGTACAAACTCGTTGAAATTGGTTAGAGCTGGTCCAAATTCATATGAAATGGTACAAACTAGGACGAACTCGTACAAAATGGAACGAACTAGGACGAACTTGTACCAAATGGTACGAACTAGTACGGAATGGTACGAACTTGTAGGAAATGGTATGAACTAGTATGAAATGGTACAAACTCGTTGAAATTGGTTAGAGCTGGTCCAAATTCATATGAAATGGTACAAACTAGGACGAACTCGTACAAAATGGAACGAACTAGGACGAACTTGTACCAAATGGTACGAACTAGTACGGAATGGTACGAACTTGTAGGAAATGGTATGAACTACTATGAAATGGTACAAACTCGTTGAAATTGGTTAGAGCTGGTTCAAATTCATAGGAAATGGGACAAACAAGGACGAACTCGTCGAAAATGGAACGAACTAGGACGAACTTGTACCAAATGGTACAAACTAGTACGGAATGGTACGAACTTGTAGGAAATGGTATGAACTAGTATGAAATGGTACAAACTCGTTGAAATTGGTTAGAGTTTGTCCAAATTCATATGAAATGGTATGAACTAGTACGAACTCGTACAAAATGGAACGAACTAGGACGAACTCGTACAAAATGAAACGAACTAGGACGAACTTGTACCAAATGGTACAAACTAGTACGGAGTGGTATGAACTTGTAGGAAATAGTATGAACTAATATGAAATGGTACAAACTCGTTGTAATTGGTTAGAGCTAGTCCAAATTCATATGAAATGGTACAAACTAGGACGAACTCGTACAAAATGGAACGAAGTAGGACGAACTTGTACCAAATGGCACGAACTCGTACGGAATGGTACGAACTTGTAGGAAATGGTATGAACTAGTATGAAATGGTACAAACTCGTTGAAATTGGTTAGAGCTGGTCCAAATTCATATGAAATAGTACAAACTAGGACGAACTTGTACAAAATGGAACGAACTAGGACGAACTTGTACCAAATGGTACGAACTAGTACGGAATGGTACGAACTTGTAGGAAATGGTATGAACTAGTATGAAATGGTACAAACTCGTTGAAATTGGTTAGAGCTGGTCCAAATTCATATGAAATGGTACAAACTAGGACGAACTCGTACAAAATCGAACGAACTAGGACGAACTTGTACCAAATGGTACGAACTAGTACGGAATGGTACGAACTTGTAGGAAATGGTATGAACTAGTATGAAATGGTACAAAGTCTTTGAGATTGGTTAGAGCTAGTCCAAATTCATACGAAATGGTACGAACTAGGACGAACTCGTACAAAATGGAACGATCTGGGACGAACTTGTACCAAATGGTACGAACTAGTATGCAATGGTACGAACTTGTTGGAAATGGTATGAACTAGTATGAAATGGTACAAACTCGTTGAAATTGGTTAGAGCTAGTTCAAATTCATATGAAATGGTACAAACTAGAACGAACTCGTACAAAATGGAATGAACTAGGACGAACTTGTTCCAAATGGTAATAACTAGTACGGAATGGTACGAACTTGTAGGAAATTGTATGAACTAGTATGAAATGGTACAAACTCGTTGAAATTGGTTAGAGCTAGTCCAAATTCATATGAAATGGTATGAACTAGTACGAACTCGTACAAAATGGAACGAACTAGGACGAACTCGTACAAAATGGAACGAACTAGGACGAACTGGTACCAAATGGTACGAACTAGTACGGAATGCTACGAACTTGTAGGAAATGGTATGAACTAGTATGAAATGGTACAAAGTCTTTGAAATTGGTTAGAGCTAGTCCAAATTAAAACGAAATATTACGAACTAGGACGAACTCGCACAAAATGGAACGATCTAGGACGAACTTGTACCAAACGGTACGAACTAGTATGGAATGGTACGAACTTGTAGGAAATGGTATGAACTAGTATGAAATGGTACAAACTCGTTGAAATTGGTTAGAGTTTGTCCAAATTCATATGAAATGGTATGAACTAGTCCAAATTCTTACGAAATGGGACGAACTAGGACGAAGTCGTACAAAATGGAACGAACTAGGACGAACTTGTACCAAATGGTACGAACTAGTACGGAATGGTACGAACTTGTAGGAAATGGTATGAACTAGTATGAAATGGTACAAACTCGTTGAAATTGGTTAGAGCTGGTCCAAATTCATATGAAATGGTACAAACTAGGACGAACTCGTACAAAATGGAACGAACTAGGACGAACTTGTACCAAATGGTACGAACTAGTACGGAATGGTACGAACTTGTAGGAAATGGTATGAACTAGTATGAAATGGTACAAACTCGTTGAAATTGGTTAGAGCTGGTCCAAATTCATATGAAATGGTACAAACTAGGACGAACTCGTACAAAATGGAACGAACTAGGACGAACTTGTACCAAATGGTACGAACTAGTAAGGAATGGTACGAACTTGCAGGAAATGGTATGAACTAGTATGAAATGGTACAAAGTCTTTGAAATTGGTTAGAGCTAGTCCAAATTCATACGAAATGATACGAACTAGGACGAACTCGTACAAAATGGAACGATCTGGGACGAACTTGTACCAAATGGTACGAACTAGTATGCAATGGTACGAACTTGTTGGAAATGGTATGAACTAGTATGAAATGGTACAAACTCGTTGAAAATGGTTAGAGCTAGTCCAAATTCATATGAAATGGTATGAACTAGTACGAACTAGTACAAAATGGAACGAACTAGGACGAACTCGCACAAAATGAAACGAACTAGGACAAACTTGTACCAAATGGTACAAACTAGTACGGAGTGGTATGAACTTGTAGGAAACAGTATGAACTAGTATGAAATGGTACAAAGTCGTTGTAATTGGTTAGAGCTAGTCCAAATTCATTTGAAATGGTACAAACTAGGACGAACTCGTACAAAGTGGAACGAAGTAGGACGAACTTGTACCAAATGGCACGAACTAGTACGGAATGGTACGAACTTGTAGGAAATGGTATGAACTTGTATGAAATGGTACAAACTCGTTGAAATTGGTAAGAGCTGGTCCAAATTCATATGAAATGGTACAAACTAAGACGAACTTGTACAAAATGGAACGAACTAGGACGAACTTGTACCAAATGGTACGAACTAGTACGGAATGGTACGAACTTGTAGGAAATGGTATGATCTAGTATGAAATGGTACAAACTCGTTGAAATTGGTTAGAGCTAGTCCAAATTCGTATGAAATGGCACCAACTAGGACGAAATCGTATAACATGGAACGAGCTAGGATGAACTTGTACCAAATGGTACAAACTAGTACGGAATGGTATGAACTTGTAGGAAATGGTATGAACTAGTATGAAATGGTACAAACTCGTTGAAATTGGTTAGAGCTGGTCCAAATTCATAGGAAATGGTACAAACTAGGACGAACTCGTCGAAAATGGAACGAACTAGGACGAACTTGTACCAAATGGTACAAACTAGTACGGAATGGTACGAACTTGTAGGAAATGGTATGAACTAGTATGAAATGGTACAAACTCGTTGAAATTGGTTAGAGCTGGTCCAAATTCATATGAAATGGTACAAACTAGGACGAACTTGTACAAAATGGAACGAACTAGGACGAACTTGTACCAAATTGTACGAACTAGTACGGAATGGTACGAACTTGTAGGAAATGGTATGAACTAGTATGAAATGGTACAAACTCGTTGAAATTGGTTAGAGCTAGTCCAAATTCGTAGGAAATGGCACTAACTAGGTCGAAATCGTATAACATGGAACGAGCTAGGATGAACTGGTACCAAATGGTACAAACTAGTACGGAATGGTATGAACTTGTAGGAAATGGTATGAACTAGTATGAAATGGTACAAACTCGTTGAAATTGTTTAGAGCTGGTCCAAATTCATAGGAAATGGTACAAACTAGGACGAACTCGTCGAAAATGGAACGAACTAGGACGAACTCGTACAAAATGGAACGAACTAGGACGAACTTGTACCAAATTGTACGAACTAGTACGGAATAGTACGAACTTGTAGGAAATGGTATGAACTAGTATGAAATGGTACAAACTCGTTGAAATTGGTTAGAGCTGGTCCAAATTCATATGAAATGGCACAAACTAGGACGAACTCGTACAAAATGGAACGAACTAGGACGAACTTGTACCAAATGGTACGAACTAGTACGGAATGGTACGAACTTGTAGGAAATGGTATGAACTAGTATGAAATGGTACAAAGTCTTTGAAATTGGTTAGAGCTAGTCCAAATTCATACGAAATGGTACGAACTAGGACGAACTCGTACAAAATGGAACGATCTGGGACGAACTTGTACCAAATGGTACGAACTAGTATGCAATGGTACGAACTTGTTGGAAATGGTATGAACTAGTATGAAATGGTACAAACTCGTTGAAATTGGTTAGAGCTGGTCCAAATTCATATGAAATGGCACAAACTAGGACGAACTCGTACAAAATGGAACGAACTAGGACGAACTTGTACCAAATGGTACGAACTAGTACGGAATGGTACGAACTTGTAGGAAATGGTATGAACTAGTATGAAATGGTACAAAGTCTTTGAAATTGGTTAGAGCTAGTCCAAATTCATACGAAATGGTACGAACTAGGACGAACTCGTACAAAATGGAACGAACTAGGACGAACTTGTACCAAATTGTACGAACTAGTACGGAATAGTACGAACTTGTAGGAAATGGTATGAACTAGTATGAAATGGTACAAAGTCGTTGAAATTGGTTAGAGCTAGTCCAAATTAAAACGAAATATTACGAACTAGGACGAACTCGCACAAAATGGAACGATCTAGGACGAACTTGTACCAAACGGTACGAACTAGTATGGAATGGTACGAACTTGTTGGAAACGGTATGAACTAGTATGAAATGGTACAAACTCGTTGTAACTGGTTAGAGCTAGTCCAAATTCTTACGAAATGGGAGGAACTAGGACGAAGTCGTACAAAATGGAACGAACTAGGACGAACTTGTACCAAATGGTACGAACTAGTACAGAATGGTACGAACTTGTAGGAAATGGTATGAACTAGTATGAAATGGTACACACTCGTTGAAATTGGTTAGAGCTAGTCCAAATTCGTATGAAATGGCACCAACTAGGACGAAATCGTATAACATGGAACGAGCTAGGATGAACTTGTACCAAATGGTACAAACTAGTACGGAATGGTATGAACTTGTAGGAAATGGTATGAACTAGTATGAAATGGGACAAACTCGTTGAAATTGGTTAGAGCTGGTCCAAATTCATAGGAAATGGTACAAACTAGGACGAACTCGTCGAAAATGGAACGAACTAGGACGAACTTTTACCAAATGGTACAAACTAGTACGGAATGGTATGAACTTGTAGGAAATGGTATGAACTAGTATGAAATGGTACAAACTCGTTGAAATTGGTTAGAGCTTCTCCAAATTCATATGAAATGGTATGAACTAGTACGAACTCGTACAAAATGGAACGAACTAGGACGAACTCGTACAAAATGAAACGAACTAGGAAGAACTTGTACCAAATGGTACAAACTAGTACGGAGTGGTATGAACTTGTAGGAAACAGTATGAACTAGTATGAAATGGTACAAACTCGTTGTAATTGGTTAGAGCTAGTCCAAATTCATATGAAATGGTACAAACTAGGACGAACTCGTACAAAATGGAACGAAGTCGGACGAACTTGTACCAAATGGCACGAACTAGTACGGAATGGTACGAACTTGTAGGAAATGGTATGAACTAGTATGAAATGGTACAAACTCGTTGAAATTGGTTAGAGCTGGTCCAAATTCATATGAAATTGTACAAACTAGGACGAACTGGTACAAAATGGAACGAACTAGGACGAACTTGTACCAAATGGTACGAACTAGTACGGAGTGGTACGAACTTGTTGGAAACGGTATGAACTAGTATGAAATGGTACAAACTCGTTGAAATTGGTTAGAGCCGGTCCAAATTCATATGAAATGGTACAAACTAGGACGAACTCGTACAAAATGGAACGAACTAGGACGAACTTGTACCAAATGGTACGAACTAATACGGAATGGTACGAACTTGTAGGAAATGGTATGAACTAGTATGAAATGGTACAAAGTCTTTGAAATTGGTTAGAGCTAGTCCAAATTCATACGAAATGGTACGAACTAGGACGAACTCGTACAAAATGGAACGATCTGGGACGAACTTGTACCAAATGGTACGAACTAGTATGCAATGGTACGAACTTGTTGGAAATGGTACGAACTAGTATGAAATGGTACAAACTCGTTGAAATTGGTTAGAGCTAGTCCAAATTCATATGAAATGGTACAAACTAGAACGAATTCGTACAAAATGGAATGAACTAGGACGAACTTGTACCAAATGGTAATAACTAGTACGGAATGGTACGAACTTGTAGGAAATTGTATGAACTAGTATGAAATGGTACAAACTCGTTGAAATTGGTTAGAGCTAGTCCAAATTCATATGAAATGGTATGAACTAGTGCGAACTCGTACAAAATGGAACGAACTAGGACGAACTCGTACAAAATGGAACGAACTAGGATGAACTTGTACCAAATGGTACGAACTAGTACGGAATGGTACGAACTTGTAGGAAATGGTATGAACTAGTATGAAATTGTACAAACTCGTTGAAATTGGTTAGAGCTAGTCCAAATTCGTATGAAATGGCACCAACTAGGACGAAATCGTATAACATGGAACGAGCTAGGATGAACTTGTAGAAAATGGTACAAACTAGTACGGAATGGTATGAACTTGTAGGAAATGGTATGAACTAGTATGAAATGGTACAAACTCGTTGAAATTGGTTAGAGCTGGTCCAAATTCATAGGAAATGGTACAAACTAGGACGAACTCGTCGAAAATGGAACGAACTAGGACGAACTTGTACCAAATGGTACAAACTAGTACGGAATGGTACGAACTTGTAGGAAATGGTATGAACTAGTATGAAATGGTACAAACTCGTTGAAATTGGTTAGAGTTTGTCCAAATTCATATGAAATGGTATGAACTAGTACGAACTCGTACAAAATGGAACGAACTAGGACGAACTCGTACAAACTGAAACGAACTAGGACGAACTTGTACCAAATGGTACAAACTAGTACGGAGTGGTATGAACTTGTAGGAAACAGTATGAACTAATATGAAATGGTACAAACTCGTTGTAATTGGTTAGAGCTAGTCCAAATTCATATGAAATGGTACAAACTAGGACGAACTCGTACAAAATGGAACGAAGTAGGACGAACTTGTACCAAATGGCACGAACTCGTACGGAATGGTACGAACTTGTAGGAAATGGTATGAACTAGTATGAAATGGTACAAACTCGTTGAAATTGGTTAGAGCTGGTCCAAATTCATATGAAATAGTACAAACTAGGACGAACTTGTACAAAATGGAACGAACTAGGACGAACTTGTACCAAATGGTACGAACTAGTACGGAATGGTACGAACTTGTAGGAAATGGTATGAACTAGTATGAAATGGTACAAACTCGTTGAAATTGGTTAGAGCTGGTCCAAATTCATATGAAATGGTACAAACTAGGACGAACTCGTACAAAATGGAACGAACTAGGACGAACTTGTACCAAATGGTACGAACTAGTACGGAATGGTACGAACTTGTAGGAAATGGCATGAACTAGTATGAAATGGTACAAAGTCTTTGAAATTGGTTAGAGCTAGTCCAAATTCATACGAAATGGTACGAACTAGGACGAACTCGTACAAAATGGAACGATCTAGGACGAACTTGTACCAAATGGTACGAACTAGTATGCAATGGTACGAACTTGTTGGAAATGGTATGAACTAGTATGAAATGGTACAAACTCGTTGAAATTGGTTAGAGCTAGTCCAAATTCATATGAAATGGTACAAACTAGAACGAACTCGTACAAAATGGAATGAACTAGGACGAACTTGTTCCAAATGGTAATAACTAGTACGGAATGGTACGAACTTGTAGGAAATTGTATGAACTAGTATGAAATGGTACAAACTCGTTGAAATTGGTTAGAGCTAGTCCAAATTCATATGAAATGGTATGAACTAGTACGAACTCGTACAAAATGGAACGAACTAGGACGAACTCGTACAAAATGGAACGAACTAGGACGAACTTGTACCAAATGGTACGAACTAGTACGGAATGCTACGAACTTGTAGGAAATGGTATGAACTAGTATGAAATGGTACAAAGTCGTTGAAATTGGTTAGAGCTAGTCCAAATTAAAACGAAATATTACGAACTAGGACGAACTCGCACAAAATGGAACGATCTAGGACGAACTTGTACCAAACGGTACGAACTAGTATGGAATGGTACGAACTTGTTGGAAACGGTATGAACTAGTATGAAATGGTACAAATTCGTTGTAACTGGTTAGAGCTAGTCCAAATTCTTACGAAATGGGACGAACTAGGACGAACTAGGACGAAGTCGTACAAAATGGAACGAACTAGGACGAACTTGTACCAAATGGTACGAACTAGTACGGAATGGTACGAACTTGTAGGAAATGGTATGAACTAGTATGAAATGGTACAAACTCGTTGAAATTGGTTAGAGCTAGTCCAAATTCGTATGAAATGGCACCAACTAGGACGAAATCGTATAACATGGAACGAGCTAGGATGAACTTGTACCAAATGGTACAAACTAGTACGGAATGGTATGAACATGTAGGAAATGGTATGAACTAGTATGAAATGGTACAAACTCGTTGAAATTGGTTAGAGCTGGTCCAAATTCATAGGAAATGGTACAAACTAGGACGAACTCGTCGAAAATGGAACGAACTAGGACAAACTTGTAACAAATGGTACAAACTAGTACGGAATGGTACGAAGTTGTAGGAAATGGTATGAACTAGTATGAAATGGTACAAACTCGTTGAAATTGGTTAGAGCTGGTCCAAATTCATATGAAATGGTACAAACTAGGACGAACTCGTACAAAATGGAACGAACTAGGACGAACTTGTACCAAATGGTACGAACTAGTACGGAATGGTACGAACTTGCAGGAAATGGTATGAACTAGTATGAAATGGTACAAAGTCTTTGAAATTGGTTAGAGCTAGTCCAAATTCATACGAAATGGTACGAACTAGGACGAACTCGTACAAAATGGAACGATCTAGGACGAACTTGTACCAAATGGTACGAACTAGTATGCAATGGTACGAACTTGTTGGAAATGGTATGAACTAGTATGAAATGGTACAAACTCGTTGAAATTGGTTAGAGCTAGTCCAAATTCATATGAAATGGTATGAACTAGTACGAACTCGTACAAAATGGAACGAACTAGGACGAACTCGTACAAAATGAAACGAACTAGGACAAACTTGTACCAAATGGTACAAACTAGTACGGAGTGGTATGAACTTGTAGGAAACAGTATGAACTACTATGAAATGGTACAAACTCGTTGTAATTGGTTAGAGCTAGTCCAAATTCATATGAAATGGTACAAACTAGGACGAACTCGTACAAAATGGAACGAAGTAGGACGAACTTGTACCAAATGGTACGAACTAGTACGGAATGGTACGAACTTGTAGGAAATGGTATGAACTAGTATGAAATGGTACAAACTCGTTGAAATTGGTTAGAGCTGGTCCAAATTCATATGAAATGGTACAAACTAGGACGAACTCGTACAAAATGGAACGAACTAGGACGAACTTGTACCAAATGGTACGAACTAGTACGGAATGGTACGAACTTGTAGGAATTGGTATGAACTAGTATGAAATGGTACAAACTCGTTGAAATTGGTTAGAGCTAGTCCAAATTCGTATGAAATGGCACCAACTAGGACGAAATCGTATAACATGGAACGAGCTAGGATGAACTTGTACCAAATGGTACGAACTAGTACGGAATGGTACGAACTTGTAGGAAATGGTATGAACTAGTATGAAATGGTACAAACTCGTTGAAATTGGTTAGAGCTGGTCCAAATTCATATGAAATGGTACAAACTAGGACGAACTCGTACAAAATGGAACGAACTAGGACGAACTTGTACCAAATGGTACGAACTAGTACGGAATGGTACGAACTTGCAGGAAATGGTATGAACTAGTATGAAATGGTACAAAGTCTTTGAAATTGGTTAGAGCTAGTCCAAATTCATACGAAATGGTACGAACTAGGACGAACTCGTACAAAATGGAACGATCTGGGACGAACTTGTACCAAATGGTACGAACTAGTATGCAATGGTACGAACTTGTTGGAAATGGTATGAACTAGTATGAAATGGTACAAACTCGTTGAAATTGGTTAGAGCTAGTCCAAATTCATATGAAATGGTACAAACTAGAACGAACTCGTACAAAATGGAATGAACTAGGACGAACTTGTACCAAATGGTAATAACTAGTACGGAATGGTACGAACTTGTAGGAAATTGTATGAACTAGTATGAAATGGTACAAACTCGTTGAAATTGGTTAGAGCTAGTCCAAATTCATATGAAATGGTATGAACTAGTACGAACTCGTACAAAATGGAACGAACTAGGACGAACTCGTACAAAATGGAACGAACTAGGACGAACTTGTACCAAATGGTACGAACTAGTACGGAATGGTACGAACTTGTAGGAAATGGTATGAACTAGTATGAAATGGTACAAAGTCGTTGAAATTGGTTAGAGCTAGTCCAAATTAAAACGAAATATTACGAACTAGGACGAACTCGCACAAAATGGAACGATCTAGGACGAACTTGTACCAAACGGTACGAACTAGTATGGAATGGTACGAACTTGTTGGAAACGGTATGAACTAGTATGAAATGGTACAAACTCGTTGTAACTGGTTAGAGCTAGTCCAAATTCTTACGAAATGGGACGAACTAGGACGAAGTCGTACAAAATGGAACGAACTAGGACGAACTTGTACCAAATGGTACGAACTAGTACGGAATGGTACGAACTTGTAGGAAATGGTATGAACTAGTATGAAATGGTACAAACTCGTTGAAATTGGTTAGAGCTAGTCCAAATTCGTATGAAATGGCACCAACTAGGACGAAATCGTATAACATGGAACGAGCTAGGATGAACTTGTACCAAATGGTACAAACTAGTACGGAATGGTATGAACTTGTAGGAAATGGTATGAACTAGTATGAAATGGTACAAACTCGTTGAAATTGGTTAGAGCTGGTCCAAATTCATAGGAAATGGTACAAACTAGGACGAACTCGTCGAAAATGGAACGAACTAGGACAAACTTGTAACAAATGGTACAAACTAGTACGGAATGGTACGAAGTTGTAGGAAATGGTATGAACTAGTATGAAATGGTACAAACTCGTTGAAATTTGTTAGAGCTGGTCCAAATTCATATGAAATGGTACAAACTAGGACAAACTCGTACAAAATGGAACGAACTAGGACGAACTTGTACCAAATGGTACGAACTAGTACGGAATGGTACGAACTTGCAGGAAATGGTATGAACTAGTATGAAATGGTACAAAGTCTTTGAAATTGGTTAGAGCTAGTCCAAATTCATACGAAATGGTACGAACTAGGACGAACTCGTACAAAATGGAACGATCTGGGACGAACTTGTACCAAATGGTACGAACTAGTATGCAATGGTACGAACTTGTTGGAAATGGTATGAACTAGTATGAAATGGTACAAACTCGTTGAAATTGGTTAGAGCTAGTCCAAATTCATAGGAAATGGTACAAACTAGGACGAACTCGTCGAAAATGGAACGAACTAGGACGAACTTGTACCAAATGGTACAAACTAGTACGGAATGGTACGAACTTGTAGGAAATGGTATGAACTAGTATGAAATGGTACAAACTCGTTGAAATTGGTTAGAGTTTGTCCAAATTCATATGAAATGGTATGAACTAGTACGAACTCGTACAAAATGGAACGAACTAGGACGAACTCGTACAAAATGAAACGAACTAGGACGAACTTGTACCAAATGGTACAAACTAGTACGGAGTGGTATGAACTTGTAGGAAACAGTATGAACTAATATGAAATGGTACAAACTCGTTGTAATTGGTTAGAGCTAGTCCAAATTCATATGAAATGGTACAAACTAGGACGAACTCGTACAAAATGGAACGAAGTAGGACGAACTTGTACCAAATGGCACGAACTCGTACGGAATGGTACGAACTTGTAGGAAATGGTATGAACTAGTATGAAATGGTACAAACTCGTTGAAATTGGTTAGAGCTGGTCCAAATTCATATGAAATAGTACAAACTAGGACGAACTTGTACAAAATGGAACGAACTAGGACGAACTTGTACCAAATGGTACGAACTAGTACGGAATGGTACGAACTTGTAGGAAATGGTATGAACTAGTATGAAATGGTACAAACTCGTTGAAATTGGTTAGAGCTGGTCCAAATTCATATGAAATGGTACAAACTAGGACGAACTCGTACAAAATGGAACGAACTAGGACGAACTTGTACCAAATGGTACGAACTAGTACGGAATGGTACGAACTTGTAGGAAATGGCATGAACTAGTATGAAATGGTACAAAGTCTTTGAAATTGGTTAGAGCTAGTCCAAATTCATACGAAATGGTACGAACTAGGACGAACTCGTACAAAATGGAACGATCTAGGACGAACTTGTACCAAATGGTACGAACTAGTATGCAATGGTACGAACTTGTTGGAAATGGTATGAACTAGTATGAAATGGTACAAACTCGTTGAAATTGGTTAGAGCTAGTCCAAATTCATATGAAATGGTACAAACTAGAACGAACTCGTACAAAATGGAATGAACTAGGACGAACTTGTTCCAAATGGTAATAACTAGTACGGAATGGTACGAACTTGTAGGAAATTGTATGAACTAGTATGAAATGGTACAAACTCGTTGAAATTGGTTAGAGCTAGTCCAAATTCATATGAAATGGTATGAACTAGTACGAACTCGTACAAAATGGAACGAACTAGGACGAACTCGTACAAAATGGAACGAACTAGGACGAACTTGTACCAAATGGTACGAACTAGTACGGAATGCTACGAACTTGTAGGAAATGGTATGAACTAGTATGAAATGGTACAAAGTCGTTGAAATTGGTTAGAGCTAGTCCAAATTAAAACGAAATATTACGAACTAGGACGAACTCGCACAAAATGGAACGATCTAGGACGAACTTGTACCAAACGGTACGAACTAGTATGGAATGGTACGAACTTGTTGGAAACGGTATGAACTAGTATGAAATGGTACAAATTCGTTGTAACTGGTTAGAGCTAGTCCAAATTCTTACGAAATGGGACGAACTAGGACGAACTAGGACGAAGTCGTACAAAATGGAACGAACTAGGACGAACTTGTACCAAATGGTACGAACTAGTACGGAATGGTACGAACTTGTAGGAAATGGTATGAACTAGTATGAAATGGTACAAACTCGTTGAAATTGGTTAGAGCTAGTCCAAATTCGTATGAAATGGCACCAACTAGGACGAAATCGTATAACATGGAACGAGCTAGGATGAACTTGTACCAAATGGTACAAACTAGTACGGAATGGTATGAACATGTAGGAAATGGTATGAACTAGTATGAAATGGTACAAACTCGTTGAAATTGGTTAGAGCTGGTCCAAATTCATAGGAAATGGTACAAACTAGGACGAACTCGTCGAAAATGGAACGAACTAGGACAAACTTGTAACAAATGGTACAAACTAGTACGGAATGGTACGAAGTTGTAGGAAATGGTATGAACTAGTATGAAATGGTACAAACTCGTTGAAATTGGTTAGAGCTGGTCCAAATTCATATGAAATGGTACAAACTAGGACGAACTCGTACAAAATGGAACGAACTAGGACGAACTTGTACCAAATGGTACGAACTAGTACGGAATGGTACGAACTTGCAGGAAATGGTATGAACTAGTATGAAATGGTACAAAGTCTTTGAAATTGGTTAGAGCTAGTCCAAATTCATACGAAATGGTACGAACTAGGACGAACTCGTACAAAATGGAACGATCTAGGACGAACTTGTACCAAATGGTACGAACTAGTATGCAATGGTACGAACTTGTTGGAAATGGTATGAACTAGTATGAAATGGTACAAACTCGTTGAAATTGGTTAGAGCTAGTCCAAATTCATATGAAATGGTATGAACTAGTACGAACTCGTACAAAATGGAACGAACTAGGACGAACTCGTACAAAATGAAACGAACTAGGACAAACTTGTACCAAATGGTACAAACTAGTACGGAGTGGTATGAACTTGTAGGAAACAGTATGAACTACTATGAAATGGTACAAACTCGTTGTAATTGGTTAGAGCTAGTCCAAATTCATATGAAATGGTACAAACTAGGACGAACTCGTACAAAATGGAACGAAGTAGGACGAACTTGTACCAAATGGTACGAACTAGTACGGAATGGTACGAACTTGTAGGAAATGGTATGAACTAGTATGAAATGGTACAAACTCGTTGAAATTGGTTAGAGCTGGTCCAAATTCATATGAAATGGTACAAACTAGGACGAACTCGTACAAAATGGAACGAACTAGGACGAACTTGTACCAAATGGTACGAACTAGTACGGAATGGTACGAACTTGTAGGAAATGGTATGAACTAGTATGAAATGATACAAACTCGTTGAAATTGGTTAGAGCTAGTCCAAATTCGTATGAAATGGCACCAACTAGGACGAAATCGTATAACATGGAACGAGCTAGGATGAACTTGTACCAAATGGTACGAACTAGTACGGAATGGTACGAACTTGTAGGAAATGGTATGAACTAGTATGAAATGGTACAAACTCGTTGAAATTGGTTAGAGCTGGTCCAAATTCATATGAAATGGTACAAACTAGGACGAACTCGTACAAAATGGAACGAACTAGGACGAACTTGTACCAAATGGTACGAACTAGTACGGAATGGTACGAACTTGCAGGAAATGGTATGAACTAGTATGAAATGGTACAAAGTCTTTGAAATTGGTTAGAGCTAGTCCAAATTCATACGAAATGGTACGAACTAGGACGAACTCGTACAAAATGGAACGATCTGGGACGAACTTGTACCAAATGGTACGAACAAGTATGCAATGGTACGATCTTGTTGGAAATGGTATGAACTAGTATGAAATGGTACAAACTCGTTGAAATTGGTTAGAGCTAGTCCAAATTCATATGAAATGGTACAAACTAGAACGAACTCGTACAAAATGGAATGAACTAGGACGAACTTGTACCAAATGGTAATAACTAGTACGGAATGGTACGAACTTGTAGGAAATTGTATGAACTAGTATGAAATGGTAAAAACTCGTTGAAATTGGTTAGAGCTAGTCCAAATTCATATGAAATGGTATGAACTAGTACGAACTCGTACAAAATGGAACGAACTAGGACGAACTCGTACAAAATGGAACGAACTAGGACGAACTTGTACCAAATGGTACAAACTAGTACGGAATGGTACGAACTTGTAGGAAATGGTATGAACTAGTATGAAATGGTACAAAGTCGTTGAAATTGGTTAGAGCTAGTCCAAATTAAAACGAAATATTACGAACTAGGACGAACTCGCACAAAATGGAACGATCTAGGACGAACTTGTACCAAACGGTACGAACTAGTATGGAATGGTACGAACTTGTTGGAAACGGTATGAACTAGTATGAAATGGTACAAACTCGTTGTAACTGGTTAGAGCTAGTCCAAATTCTTACGAAATGGGACGAACTAGGACGAAGTCGTACAAAATGGAACGAACTAGGACGAAGTTGTACCAAATGGTACGAACTAGTACGGAATGGTACGAACTTGTAGGAAATGGTATGAACTAGTATGAAATGGTACAAACTCGTTGAAATTGGTTAGAGCTAGTCCAAATTCGTATGAAATGGCACCAACTAGGACGAAATCGTATAACATGGAACGAGCTAGGATGAACTTGTACCAAATGGTACAAACTAGTACGGAATGGTATGAACTTGTAGGAAATGGTATGAACTAGTATGAAATGGTACAAACTCGTTGAAATTGGTTAGAGCTGGTCCAAATTCATAGGAAATGGTACAAACTAGGACGAACTCGTCGAAAATGGAACGAACTAGGACAAACTTGTAACAAATGGTACAAACTAGTACGGAATGGTACGAAGTTGTAGGAAATGGTATGAACTAGTATGAAATGGTACAAACTCGTTGAAATTTGTTAGAGCTGGTCCAAATTCATATGAAATGGTACAAACTAGGACAAACTCGTACAAAATGGAACGAACTAGGACGAACTTGTACCAAATGGTACGAACTAGTACGGAATGGTACGAACTTGCAGGAAATGGTATGAACTAGTATGAAATGGTACAAAGTCTTTGAAATTGGTTAGAGCTAGTCCAAATTCATACGAAATGGTACGAACTAGGACGAACTCGTACAAAATGGAACGATCTGGGACGAACTTGTACCAAATGGTACGAACTAGTATGCAATGGTACGAACTTGTTGGAAATGGTATGAACTAGTATGAAATGGTACAAACTCGTTGAAATTGGTTAGAGCTAGTCCAAATTCATATGAAATGGTACAAACTAGAACGAACTCGTACAAAATGGAATGAACTAGGACGAACTTGTACCAAATGGTAATAACTAGTACGGAATGGTACGAACTTGTAGGAAATTGTATGAACTAGTATGAAATGGTACAAACTCGTTGAAATTGGTTAGAGCTAGTCCAAATTCATATGAAATGGTATGAACTAGTACGAACTCGTACAAAATGGAACGAACTAGGACGAACTCGTACAAAATGGAACGAACTAGGACGAACTTGTACCAAATGGTACGAACTAGTACGGAATGGTACGAACTTGTAGGAAATGGTATGAACTAGTATGAAATGGTACAAAGTCGTTGAAATTGGTTAGAGCTAGTCCAAATTAAAACGAAATATTACGAACTAAGACGAACTCGCACAAAATGGAACGATCTAGGACGAACTTGTACCAAACGGTACGAACTAGTATGGAATGGTACGAACTTGTTGGAAACGGTATGAACTAGTATGAAATGGTACAAACTCGTTGTAACTGGTTAGAGCTAGTCCAAATTCTTACGAAATGGGACGAACTAGGACGAAGTCGTACAAAATGGAACGAACTAGGACGAACTTGTACCAAATGGTACGAACTAGTACGGAATGGTACGAACTTGTAGGAAATGGTATGAACTAGTATGAAATGGTACAAACTCGTTGAAATTGGTTAGAGCTAGTCCAAATTCGTATGAAATGGCACCAACTAGGACGAAATCGTATAACATGGAACGAGCTAGGATGAACTTGTACCAAATGGTACAAACTAGTACGGAATGGTATGAACTTGTAGGAAATGGTATGAACTAGTATGAAATGGTACAAACTCGTTGAAATTGGTTAGAGCTGGTCCAAATTCATAGGAAATGGTACAAACTAGGACGAACTCGTCGAAAATGGAACGAACTAGGACAAACTTGTAACAAATGGTACAAACTAGTACGGAATGGTACGAAGTTGTAGGAAATGGTATGAACTAGTATGAAATGGTACAAACTCGTTGAAATTTGTTAGAGCTGGTCCAAATTCATATGAAATGGTACAAACTAGGACGAACTCGTACAAAATGGAACGAACTAGGACGAACTTGTACCAAATGGTACGAACTAGTACGGAATGGTACGAACTTGCAGGAAATGGTATGAACTAGTATGAAATGGTACAAAGTCTTTGAAATTGGTTAGAGCTAGTCCAAATTCATACGAAATGGTACGAACTAGGACGAACTCGTACAAAATGGAACGATCTGGGACGAACTTGTACCAAATGGTACGAACTAGTATGCAATGGTACGAACTTGTTGGAAATGGTATGAACTAGTATGAAATGGTACAAACTCGTTGAAATTGGTTAGAGCTAGTCCAAATTCATATGAAATGGTACAAACTAGAACGAACTCGTACAAAATGGAACGAAGTAGGACGAACTTGTACCAAATGGTACGAACTAGTACGGAATGGTACGAATTTGTAGGAAATTGTATGAACTAGTATGAAATGGTACAAACTCGTTGAAATTGGTTAGAGCTGGTCCAAAATCATATGAAATGGTACAAACTAGGACGAACTCGTAGAAAATGGAACGAACTAGGACGAACTTGTACCAAATGGTACGAACTAGTACGGAATGGTACGAACTTGTAGGAAATGGTATGAACTAGTATGAAATGGTACAAACTCGTTGAAATTGGTTAGAGCTGGTCCAAATTCATATGAAACAGTACAAACTAGGACGAACTTGTACAAAATGGAACGAACTAGGACGAACTTGTACCAAATGGTACGAACTAGTACGGAATGGTACGAACTTGTAGGAAATGGTATGAACTAGTATGAAATGGTACAAACTCGTTGAAATTGGTTAGAGCTGGTCCAAATTCATATGAAATGGTACAAACTAGGACGAACTCGTACAAAATGGAACGAACTAGGACGAACTTGTACCAAATGGTACGAACTAGTACGGAATGGTACGAACTTGTAGGAAATGGTATGAACTAGTATGAAATGGTACAAAGTCTTTGAAATTGGTTAGAGCTAGTCCAAATTCATACGAAATGGTACGAACTAGGACGAACTCGTACAAAATGGAACGATCTAGAACGAACTTGTACCAAATGGTACGAACTAGTATGCAATGGTACGAACTTGTTGGAAATGGTATGAACTAGTATGAAATGGTACAAACTCGTTGAAATTGGTTAGAGCTAGTCCAAATTCATATGAAATGGTACAAACTAGAACGAACTCGTACAAAATGGAATGAACTAGGACGAACTTGTTCCAAATGGTAATAACTAGTACGGAATGGTACGAACTTGTAGGAAATTGTATGAACTAGTATGAAATGGTACAAACTCGTTGAAATTGGTTAGAGCTAGTCCAAATTCATATGAAATGGTATGAACTAGTACGAACTCGTACAAAATGGAACGAACTAGGACGAACTCGTACAAAATGAAACGAACTAGGACAAACTTGTACCAAATGGTACAAACTAGTACGGAGCGGTATGAACTTGTAGGAAACAGTATGAACTAGTATGAAATGGTACAAACTCGTTGTAATTGGTTAGAGCTAGTCCAAATTCATATGAAATGGTACAAACTAGGACGAACTCGTACAAAATGGAACGAAGTAGGACGAACTTGTACCAAATGGTACGAACTAGTACGGAATGGTACGAACTTGTAGGAAATGGTATGAACTAGTATGAAATGGTACAAACTCGTTGAAATTGGTTAGAGCTGGTCCAAATTCATATGAAATGGTACAAACTAGGACGAACTCGTACAAAATGGAACGAACTAGGACGAACTTGTACCAAATGGTACAAACTAGTACGGAATGGTACGAACTTGTAGGAAATGGTATGAACTAGTATGAAATGGTACAAACTCGTTGAAATTGGTTAGAGCTAGTCCAAATTCGTATGAAATGGCACCAACTAGGACGAAATCGTATAACATGGAACGAGCTAGGATGAACTTGTACCAAATGGTACGAACTAGTACGGAATGGTACGAACTTGTAGGAAATGGTATGAACTAGTATGAAATGGTACAAACTCGTTGAAATTGGTTAGAGCTGGTCCAAATTCATATGAAATGGTACAAACTAGGACGAACTCGTACAAAATGGAACGAACTAGGACGAACTTGTACCAAATGGTACGAACTAGTACGGAATGGTACGAACTTGCAGGAAATGGTATGAACTAGTATGAAATGGTACAAAGTCTTTGAAATTGGTTAGAGCTAGTCCAAATTCATACGAAATGGTACGAACTAGGACGAACTCGTACAAAATGGAACGATCTGGGACGAACTTGTACCAAATGGTACGAACTAGTATGCAATGGTACGAACTTGTTGGAAATGGTATGAACTAGTATGAAATGGTACAAACTCGTTGAAATTGGTTAGAGCTGGTCCAAATTCATAGGAAATGGTACAAACTAGGACGAACTCGTCGAAAATGGAACGAACTAGGACAAACTTGTAACAAATGGTACAAACTAGTACGGAATGGTACGAAGTTGTAGGAAATGGTATGAACTAGTATGAAATGGTACAAACTCGTTGAAATTTGTTAGAGCTGGTCCAAATTCATATGAAATGGTACAAACTAGGACAAACTCGTACAAAATGGAACGAACTAGGACGAACTTGTACCAAATGGTACGAACTAGTACGGAATGGTACGAACTTGCAGGAAATGGTATGAACTAGTATGAAATGGTACAAAGTCTTTGAAATTGGTTAGAGCTAGTCCAAATTCATACGAAATGGTACAAACTAGGACGAACTCGTACAAAATGGAACGATCTGGGACGAACTTGTACCAAATGGTACGAACTAGTATGCAATGGTACGAACTTGTTGGAAATGGTATGAACTAGTATGAAATGGTACAAACTCGTTGAAATTGGTTAGAGCTAGTCCAAATTCATATGAAATGGTACAAACTAGAACGAACTCGTACAAAATGGAATGAACTAGGACGAACTTGTACCAAATGGTAATAACTAGTACGGAATGGTACGAACTTGTAGGAAATTGTATGAACTAGTATGAAATGGTACAAACTCGTTGAAATTGGTTAGAGCTAGTCCAAATTCATATGAAATGGTATGAACTAGTACGAACTCGTACAAAATGGAACGAACTAGGACGAACTCGTACAAAATGGAACGAACTAGGACGAACTTGTACCAAATGGTACGAACTGGTACGGAATGGTACGAACTTGTAGGAAATGGTATGAACTAGTATGAAATGGTACAAAGTCGTTGAAATTGGTTAGAGCTAGTCCAAATTAAAACGAAATATTACGAACTAAGACGAACTCGCACAAAATGGAACGATCTAGGACGAACTTGTACCAAACGGTACGAACTAGTATGGAATGGTACGAACTTGTTGGAAACGGTATGAACTAGTATGAAATGGTACAAACTCGTTGTAACTGGTTAGAGCTAGTCCAAATTCTTACGAAATGGGACGAACTAGGACGAAGTCGTACAAAATGGAACGAACTAGGACGAACTTGTACCAAATGGTACGAACTAGTACGGAATGGTACGAACTTGTAGGAAATGGTATGAACTAGTATGAAATGGTACAAACTCGTTGAAATTGGTTAGAGCTAGTCCAAATTCGTATGAAATGGCACCAACTAGGACGAAATCGTATAACATGGAACGAGCTAGGATGAACTTGTACCAAATGGTACAAACTAGTACGGAATGGTATGAACTTGTAGGAAATGGTATGAACTAGTATGAAATGGTACAAACTCGTTGAAATTGGTTAGAGCTGGTCCAAATTCATAGGAAATGGTACAAACTAGGACGAACTCGTCGAAAATGGAACGAACTAGGACAAACTTGTAACAAATGGTACAAACTAGTACGGAATGGTACGAAGTTGTAGGAAATGGTATGAACTAGTATGAAATGGTACAAACTCGTTGAAATTTGTTAGAGCTGGTCCAAATTCATATGAAATGGTACAAACTAGGACGAACTCGTACAAAATGGAACGAACTAGGACGAACTTGTACCAAATGGTACGAACTAGTACGGAATGGTACGAACTTGCAGGAAATGGTATGAACTAGTATGAAATGGTACAAAGTCTTTGAAATTGGTTAGAGCTAGTCCAAATTCATACGAAATGGTACGAACTAGGACGAACTCGTACAAAATGGAACGATCTGGGACGAACTTGTACCAAATGGTACGAACTAGTATGCAATGGTACGAACTTGTTGGAAATGGTATGAACTAGTATGAAATGGTACAAACTCGTTGAAATTGGTTAGAGCTAGTCCAAATTCATATGAAATGGTACAAACTAGAACGAACTCGTACAAAATGGAACGAAGTAGGACGAACTTGTACCAAATGGTACGAACTAGTACGGAATGGTACGAATTTGTAGGAAATTGTATGAACTAGTATGAAATGGTACAAACTCGTTGAAATTGGTTAGAGCTGGTCCAAAATCATATGAAATGGTACAAACTAGGACGAACTCGTAGAAAATGGAACGAACTAGGACGAACTTGTACCAAATGGTACGAACTAGTACGGAATGGTACGAACTTGTAGGAAATGGTATGAACTAGTATGAAATGGTACAAACTCGTTGAAATTGGTTAGAGCTGGTCCAAATTCATATGAAATAGTACAAACTAGGACGAACTTGTACAAAATGGAACGAACTAGGACGAACTTGTACCAAATGGTACGAACTAGTACGGAATGGTACGAACTTGTAGGAAATGGTATGAACTAGTATGAAATGGTACAAACTCGTTGAAATTGGTTAGAGCTGGTCCAAATTCATATGAAATGGTACAAACTAGGACGAACTCGTACAAAATGGAACGAACTAGGACGAACTTGTACCAAATGGTACGAACTAGTACGGAATGGTACGAACTTGTAGGAAATGGTATGAACTAGTATGAAATGGTACAAAGTCTTTGAAATTGGTTAGAGCTAGTCCAAATTCATACGAAATGGTACGAACTAGGACGAACTCGTACAAAATGGAACGATCTAGAACGAACTTGTACCAAATGGTACGAACTAGTATGCAATGGTACGAACTTGTTGGAAATGGTATGAACTAGTATGAAATGGTACAAACTCGTTGAAATTGGTTAGAGCTAGTCCAAATTCATATGAAATGGTACAAACTAGAACGAACTCGTACAAAATGGAATGAACTAGGACGAACTTGTTCCAAATGGTAATAACTAGTACGGAATGGTACGAACTTGTAGGAAATTGTATGAACTAGTATGAAATGGTACAAACTCGTTGAAATTGGTTAGAGCTAGTCCAAATTCATATGAAATGGTATGAACTAGTACGAACTCGTACAAAATGGAACGAACTAAGACGAACTCGTACAAAATGAAACGAACTAGGACAAACTTGTACCAAATGGTACAAACTAGTACGGAGCGGTATGAACTTGTAGGAAACAGTATGAACTAGTATGAAATGGTACAAACTCGTTGTAATTGGTTAGAGCTAGTCCAAATTCATATGAAATGGTACAAACTAGGACGAACTCGTACAAAATGGAACGAAGTAGGACGAACTTGTACCAAATGGTACGAACTAGTACGGAATGGTACGAACTTGTAGGAAATGGTATGAACTAGTATGAAATGGTACAAACTCGTTGAAATTGGTTAGAGCTGGTCCAAATTCATATGAAATGGTACAAACTAGGACGAACTCGTACAAAATGGAACGAACTAGGACGAACTTGTACCAAATGGTACAAACTAGTACGGAATGGTACGAACTTGTAGGAAATGGTATGAACTAGTATGAAATGGTACAAACTCGTTGAAATTGGTTAGAGCTAGTCCAAATTCGTATGAAATGGCACCAACTAGGACGAAATCGTATAACATGGAACGAGCTAGGATGAACTTGTACCAAATGGTACGAACTAGTACGGAATGGTACGAACTTGTAGGAAATGGTATGAACTAGTATGAAATGGTACAAACTCGTTGAAATTGGTTAGAGCTGGTCCAAATTCATATGAAATGGTACAAACTAGGACGAACTCGTACAAAATGGAACGAACTAGGACGAACTTGTACCAAATGGTACGAACTAGTACGGAATGGTACGAACTTGCAGGAAATGGTATGAACTAGTATGAAATGGTACAAAGTCTTTGAAATTGGTTAGAGCTAGTCCAAATTCATACGAAATGGTACGAACTAGGACGAACTCGTACAAAATGGAACGATCTGGGACGAACTTGTACCAAATGGTACGAACTAGTATGCAATGGTACGAACTTGTTGGAAATGGTATGAACTAGTATGAAATGGTACAAACTCGTTGAAATTGGTTAGAGCTAGTCCAAATTCATATGAAATGGTACAAACTAGAACGAACTCGTACAAAATGGAATGAACTAGGACGAACTTGTACCAAATGGTAATAACTAGTACGGAATGGTACGAATTTGTAGGAAATTGTATGAACTAGTATGAAATGGTACAAACTCGTTGAAATTGGTTAGAGCTAGTCCAAATTCATATGAAATGGTATGAACTAGTACGAACTCGTACAAAATGGAACGAACTAGGACGAACTCGTACAAAATGGAACGAACTAGGACGAACTCGTACCAAATGGTACGAACTAGTACGGAATGGTACGAACTTGTAGGAAATGGTATGAACTAGTATGAAATGGTACAAAGTCGTTGAAATTGGTTAGAGCTAGTCCAAATTAAAACGAAATATTACGAACTAGGACGAACTCGCACAAAATGGAACGATCTAGGACGAACTTGTACCAAACGGTACGAACTAGTATGGAATGGTACGAACTTGTTGGAAACGGTATGAACTAGTATGAAATGGTACAAACTCGTTGTAACTGGTTAGAGCTAGTCCAAATTCTTACGAAATGGGACGAACTAGGACGAAGTCGTACAAAATGGAACGAACTAGGACGAACTTGTACCAAATGGTACGAACTAGTACGGAATGGTACGAACTTGTAGGAAATGGTATGAACTAGTATGAAATGGTACAAACTCGTTGAAATTGGTTAGAGCTAGTCCAAATTCGTATGAAATGGGACCAACTAGGACGAAATCGTATAACATGGAACGAGCTAGGATGAACTTGTACCAAATGGTACAAACTAGTACGGAATGGTATGAACTTGTAGGAAATGGTATGAACTAGTATGAAATGGTACAAACTCGTTGAAATTGGTTAGAGCTGGTCCAAATTCATAAGAAATGGTACAAACTAGGACGAACTCGTCGAAAATGGAACGAACTAGGACAAACTTGTAACAAATGGTACAAACTAGTACGGAATGGTACGAAGTTGTAGGAAATGGTATGAACTAGTATGAAATGGTACAAACTCGTTGAAATTTGTTAGAGCTGGTCCAAATTCATATGAAATGGTACAAACTAGGACGAACTCGTACAAAATGGAACGAACTAGGACGAACTTGTACCAAATGGTACGAACTAGTACGGAATGGTACGAACTTGCAGGAAATGGTATGAACTAGTATGAAATGGTACAAAGTCTTTGAAATTGGTTAGAGCTAGTCCAAATTCTTACGAAATGGTACGAACTAGGACGAACTCGTACAAAATGGAACGATCTGGGACGAACTTGTACCAAATGGTACGAACTAGTATGCAATGGTACGAACTTGTTGGAAATGGTATGAACTAGTATGAAATGGTACAAACTCGTTGAAATTGGTTAGAGCTAGTCCAAATTCATATGAAATGGTACAAACTAGAACGAACTCGTACAAAATGGAACGAAGTAGGACGAACTTGTACCAAATGGTACAAACTAGTACGGAATGGTACGAACTTGTAGGAAATTGTATGAACTAGTATGAAATGGTACAAACTCGTTGAAATTGGTTAGAGCTGGTCCAAATTCATATGAAATTGTACAAACTAGGACGAACTCGTAGAAAATGGAACGAACTAGGACGAACTTGTACCAAATGGTACGAACTAGTACGGAATGGTACGAACTTGTAGGAAATGGTATGAACTAGTATGAAATGGTACAAACTCGTTGAAATTGGTTAGAGCTAGTCCAAATTCGTATGAAATGGCACCAACTAGGACGAAATCGTATAACATGGAACGAGCTAGGATGAACTTGTACCAAATGGTACGAACTAGTACGGAATGGTACGAACTTGTAGGAAATGGTATGAACTAGTATGAAATGGTACAAACTCGTTGAAATTGGTTAGAGCTGGTCCAAATTCATATGAAATGGTACAAACTAGGACGAACTCGTACAAAATGGAACGAACTAGGACGAACTTGTACCAAATGGTACGAACTAGTACGGAATGGTACGAACTTGCAGGAAATGGTATGAACTAGTATGAAATGGTACAAAGTCTTTGAAATTGGTTAGAGCTAGTCCAAATTCATACGAAATGGTACGAACTAGGACGAACTCGTACAAAATGGAACGATCTGGGACGAACTTGTACCAAATGGTACGAACTAGTATGCAATGGTACGAACTTGTTGGAAATGGTATGAACTAGTATGAAATGGTACAAACTCGTTGAAATTGGTTAGAGCTAGTCCAAATTCATATGAAATGGTACAAACTAGAACGAACTCGTACAAAATGGAATGAACTAGGACGAACTTGTACCAAATGGTAATAACTAGTACGGAATGGTACGAACTTGTAGGAAATTGTATGAACTAGTATGAAATGGTACAAACTCGTTGAAATTGGTTAGAGCTAGTCCAAATTCATATGAAATGGTATGAACTAGTACGAACTCGTACAAAATGGAACGAACTAGGACGAACTCGTACAAAATGGAACGAACTAGGACGAACTCGTACCAAATGGTACGAACTAGTACGGAATGGTACGAACTTGTAGGAAATGGTATGAACTAGTATGAAATGGTACAAAGTCGTTGAAATTGGTTAGAGCTAGTCCAAATTAAAACGAAATATTACGAACTAGGACGAACTCGCACAAAATGGAACGATCTAGGACGAACTTGTACCAAACGGTACGAACTAGTATGGAATGGTACGAACTTGTTGGAAACGGTATGAACTAGTATGAAATGGTACAAACTCGTTGTAACTGGTTAGAGCTAGTCCAAATTCTTACGAAATGGGACGAACTAGGACGAAGTCGTACAAAATGGAACGAACTAGGACGAACTTGTACCAAATGGTACGAACTAGTACGGAATGGTACGAACTTGTAGGAAATGGTATGAACTAGTATGAAATGGTACAAACTCGTTGAAATTGGTTAGAGCTAGTCCAAATTCGTATGAAATGGGACCAACTAGGACGAAATCGTATAACATGGAACGAGCTAGGATGAACTTGTACCAAATGGTACAAACTAGTACGGAATGGTATGAACTTGTAGGAAATGGTATGAACTAGTATGAAATGGTACAAACTCGTTGAAATTGGTTAGAGCTGGTCCAAATTCATAAGAAATGGTACAAACTAGGACGAACTCGTCGAAAATGGAACGAACTAGGACAAACTTGTAACAAATGGTACAAACTAGTACGGAATGGTACGAAGTTGTAGGAAATGGTATGAACTAGTATGAAATGGTACAAACTCGTTGAAATTTGTTAGAGCTGGTCCAAATTCATATGAAATGGTACAAACTAGGACGAACTCGTACAAAATGGAACGAACTAGGACGAACTTGTACCAAATGGTACGAACTAGTACGGAAGGGTACGAACTTGTAGGAAATTGTATGAACTAGTATGAAATGGTACAAACTCGTTGAAATTGGTTAGAGCTAGTCCAAATTCATATGAAATGGTACAAACTAGAACGAACTCGTACAAAATGGAATGAACTAGGACGAACTTGTACCAAATGGTAATAACTTGTACGGAATGGTACGAACTTGTAGGAAATTTTATGAACTAGTATGAAATGGTACAAACTCGTTGAAATTGGTTAGAGCTAGTCCAAATTCATATGAAATGGTATGACCAAGTACGAACTCGTACAAAATGGAACGAACTAGGACGAACTCGTACAAAATGGAACGAACTAGGACAAACTTGTACCAAATGGTACAAACTAGTACGGAATGGTACGAACTAGGACGAACTCGTACAAAATGGAACGAACTAGGACAAACTTGTACCAAATGGTACAAACTAGTACGGAATGGTATGAACTTGTAGGAAATGGTATGAACTAGTATGAAATGGTACAAACTCGTTGAAATTGGTTAGAGCTGGTCCAAATTCATATGAAATGGTACAAACTAGGACGAACTCGTAGAAAATGGAACGAACTAGGACGAACTTGTACCAAATGGTACGAACTAGTACGGAATGGTACGAACTTGTAGGAAATGGTATGAACTAGTATGAAATGGTACAAACTCGTTGAAATTGGTTAGAGCTGGTCCAAATTCATATGAAATGGTACAAACTAGGACGAACTCGTACAAAATGGAACGAACTAGGACGAACTTGTACCAAATGGTACAAACTAGTACGGAATGGTACGAACTTGTAGGAAATGGTATGAACTAGTATGAAATGGTACAAACTCGTTGAAATTGGTTAGAGCTAGTCCAAATTCATATGAAATGGTACAAACTAGAACGAACTCGTACAAAATGGAATGAACTAGGACGAACTTGTACCAAATGGTAATAACTAGTACGGAATGGTACGAACTTGTAGGAAATTGTATGAACTAGTATGAAATGGTACAAACTCATTGAAATTGGTTAGAGCTAGTCCAAATTCATATGAAATGGTATGAACTAGTACGAACTCGTACAAAATGGAACGAACTAGGACGAACTTGTACCAAATGGTACGAACTAGTACGGAATGGTACGAACTTGTAGGAAATGGTATGAACTAGTATGAAATGGTACAAAGTCGTTGAAATTGGTTAGAGCTAGTCCAAATTAAAACGAAATATTACGAACTAGGACGAACTCGCACAAAATGGAACGATCTAGGACGAACTTGTACCAAACGGTACGAACTAGTATGGAATGGTACGAACTTGTTGGAAACGGTATGAACTAGTATGAAATGGTACAAACTCGTTGTAACTGGTTAGAGCTAGTCCAAATTCTTACGAAATGGGACGAACTAGGACGAAGTCGTACAAAATGGAACGAACTAGGACGAACTTGTACCAAATGGTACGAACTAGTACGGAATGGTACGAACTTGTAGGAAATGGTATGAACTAGTATGAAATGGTACAAACTCGTTGAAATTGGTTAGAGCTAGTCCAAATTCGTATGAAATGGCACCAACTAGGACGAAATCGTATAACATGGAACGAGCTAGGATGAACTTGTACCAAATGGTACAAACTAGTACGGAATGGTATGAACTTGTAGGAAATGGTATGAACTAGTATGAAATGGTACAAACTCGTTGAAATTGGTTAGAGCTGGTCCAAATTCATAGGAAATAGTACAAACTAGGACGAACTCGTCGAAAATGGAACGAACTAGGACAAACTTGTAACAAATGGTACAAACTAGTACGGAATGGTACGAAGTTGTAGGAAATGGTATGAACTAGTATGAAATGGTACAAACTCGTTGAAATTGGTTAGAACTGGTCCAAATTCATATGAAATGGTACAAACTAGGACGAACTCGTACAAAATGGAACGAACTAGGACGAACTTGTACCAAATGGTACGAACTAGTACGGAATGGTACGAACTTGCAGGAAATGGTATGAACTAGTATGAAATGGTACAAAGTCTTTGAAATTGGTTAGAGCTAGTCCAAATTCATACGAAATGGTACGAACTAGGACGAACTCGTACAAAATGGAACGATCTGGGACGAACTTGTACCAAATGGTACGAACTAGTATGCAATGGTACGAACTTGTTGGAAATGGTATGAACTAGTATGAAATGGTACAAACTCGTTGAAATTGGTTAGAGCTAGTCCAAATTCATATGAAATGGTATGAACTAGTACGAACTCGTACAAAATGGAACGAACTAGGACGAACTCGTACAAAATGAAACGAACTAGGACAAACTTGTACCAAATGGTACAAACTAGTACGGAATGGTACGAACTTGTAGGAAATGGTATGAACTAGTATGAAATGGTACAAACTCGTTGTAATTGGTTAGAGCTAGTCCAAATTCATATGAAATGGTACAAACTAGGACGAACTCGTACAAAATGGAACGAAGTAGGACGAACTTGTACCAAATGGTACGAACTAGTACGGAATGGTCGAACTTGTAGGAAATGGTATGAACTAGTATGAAATGGTACAAACTCGTTGAAATTGGTTAGAGCTGGTCCAAATTCATATGAAATGGTACAAACTAGGACGAACTCGTAGAAAATGGAACGAACTAGGACGAACTTGTACCAAATGGTACGAACTAGTACGGAATGGTACGAACTTGTAGGAAATGGTATGAACTAGTATGAAATGGTACAAACTCGTTGAAATTGGTTAGAGCTGGTCCAAATTCATATGAAATGGTACAAACTAGGACGAACTCGTAGAAAATGGAACGAACTAGGACGAACTTGTACCAAATGGTACGAACTAGTACGGAATGGTACGAACTTGTAGGAAATGGTATGAACTAGTATGAAATGTTACAAACTCGTTGAAATTGGTTAGAGCTGGTCCAAATTCATATGAAATGGTACAAACTAGGACGAACTCGTACAAAATGGAACGAACTAGGACGAACTTGTACCAAATGGTACGAACTAGTACGGAATGGTACGAACTTGTAGGAAATGGTATGAACTAGTATGAAATGGTACAAAGTCTTTGAAATTGGTTAGAGCTAGTCCAAATTCATACGAAATGGTACGAACTAGGACGAACTCGTACAAAATGGAACGATCTGGGACGAACTTGTACCAAATGGTACGAACTAGTATGCAATGGTACGAACTTGTTGGAAATGGTATGAACTAGTATGAAATGGTACAAACTCGTTGAAATTGGTTAGAGCTAGTCCAAATTCATATGAAATGGTACAAACTAGAACTAACTCTTACAAAATGGAATGAACTAGGACGAACTTGTACCAAATGGTAATAACTAGTACGGAATGGTACGAACTTGTAGGAAATTGTATGAACTAGTATGAAATGGTACAAACTCGTTGAAATTGGTTAGAGCTAGTCCAAATTCATATGAAATGGTATGAACTAGTACGAACTCGTACAAAATGGAACGAACTAGGACGAACTCGTACAAAATGGAACGAACTAGGACGAACTTGTACCAAATGGTACGAACTAGTACGGAATGGTACGAACTTGTAGGAAATGGTATGAACTAGTATGAAATGGTACAAAGTCGTTGAAATTGGTTAGAGCTAGTCCAAATTAAAACGAAATATTACGAACTAGGACGAACTCGCACAAAATGGAACGATCTAGGACGAACTTGTACCAAACGGTACGAACTAGTATGGAATGGTACGAACTTGTTGGAAACGGTATGAACTAGTATGAAATGGTACAAACTCGTTGTAACTGGTTAGAGCTAGTCCAAATTCTTACGAAATGGGACGAACTAGGACGAAGTCGTACAAAATGGAACGAACTAGGACGAACTTGTACCAAATGGTATGAACTAGTACGGAATGGTACGAACTTGTAGGAAATGGTATGAACTAGTATGAAATGGTACAAACTCGTTGAAATTGGTTAGAGCTAGTCCAAATTCGTATGAAATGGCACCAACTAGGACGAAATCGTATAACATGGAACGAGCTAGGATGAACTTGTACCAAATGGTACAAACTAGTACGGAATGGTATGAACTTGTAGGAAATGGTATGAACTAGTATGAAATGGTACAAACTCGTTGAAATTGGTTAGAGCCGGTCCAAATTCATAGGAAATGGTACAAACTAGGACGAACTCGTCGAAAATGGAACGAACTAGGACAAACTTGTAACAAATGGTACAAACTAGTACGGAATGGTACGAAGTTGTAGGAAATGGTATGAACTAGTATGAAATGGTACAAACTCGTTGAAATTGGTTAGAGCTGGTCCAAATTCATATGAAATGGTACAAACTAGGACGAACTCGTACAAAATGGAACGAACTAGGACGAACTTGTACCAAATGGTACGATCTAGTACGGAATGGTACGAACTTGCAGGAAATGGTATGAACTAGTACGAAATGGTACAAAGTCTTTGAAATTGGTTAGAGCTAGTCCAAATTCATACGAAATGGTACGAACTAGGACGAACTCGTACAAAATGGAACGATCTGGGACGAGCTTGTACCAAATGGTACGAACTTGTATGCAATGGTACGAACTTGTTGGAAATGGTATGAACTAGTATGAAATGGTACAAACTCGTTGAAATTTGTTAGAGCTAGTCCAAATTCATATGAAATGGTATGAACTAGTACGAACTCGTACAAAATGGAACGAACTAGGACGAACTCGTACAAAATGAAACGAACTAGGACAAACTTGTACCAAATGGTACAAACTAGTACGGAGTGGTATGAACTTGTAGGAAACAGTATGAACTAGTATGAAATGGTACAAACTCGTTGTAATTGGTTAGAGCTAGTCCAAATTCATATGAAATGGTACAAACTAGGACGAACTCGTACAAAATGGAACGAAGTAGGACGAACTTGTACCAAATGGCACGAACTAGTACGGAATGGTACGAACTTGAAGGAAATGGTATGAACTAGTATGAAATGGTACAAACTCGTTGAAATTGGTTAGAGCTGGTCCAAATTCATATGAAATGGTACAAACTAGGACGAACTCGTAGAAAATGGAACGAACTAGGACGAACTTGTACCAAATGGTACGAACTAGTACGGAATGGTACGAACTTGTAGGAAATGGTATGAACTAGTATGAAATGGTACAAACTCGTTGAAATTGGTTAGAGCTGGTCCAAATTCATATGAAATGGTACAAACTAGGACGAACTCGTAGAAAATGGAACGAACTAGGACGAACTTGTACCAAATGGTACGAACTAGTACGGAATGGTACGAACTTGTAGGAAATGGTATGAACTAGTATGAAATGGTACAAACTCGTTGAAATTGGTTAGAGCTGGTCCAAATTCATATGAAATGGTACAAACTAGGACGAACTCGTACAAAATGGAACGAACTAGGACGAACTTGTACCAAATGGTACGAACTAGTACGGAATGGTACAAACTTGTAGGAAATGGTATGAACTAGTATGAAATGGTACAAAGTCTTTGAAATTGGTTAGAGCTAGTCCAAATTCATACGAAATGGTACGAACTAAGACGAACTCGTACAAAATGGAACGATCTGGGACGAACTTGTACCAAATGGTACGAACTTGTTGGAAATGGTATGAACTAGTATGAAATGGTACAAACTCGTTGAAATTGGTTAGAGCTAGTCCAAATTCATATGAAATGGTACAAACTAGAACGAACTCGTACAAAATGGAATGAACTAGGACGAACTTGTACCAAATGGTAATAACTAGTACGGAATGGTACGAACTTGTAGGAAATTGTATGAACTAGTATGAAATGGTACAAACTCGTTGAAATTGGTTAGAGCTAGTCCAAATTCATATGAAATGGTATGAACTAGTACGAACTCGTACAAAATGGAACGAACTAGGACGAACTCGTACAAAATGGAACGAACTAGGACGAACTTGTACCAAATGGTACGAACTAGTACGGAATGGTACGAACTTGTAGGAAATGGTATGAACTAGTATGAAATGGTACAAAGTCGTTGAAATTGGTTAGAGCTAGTCCAAATTAAAACGAAATATTACGAACTAGGACGAACTCGCACAAAATGGAACGATCTAGGACGAACTTGTACCAAACGGTACGAACTAGTATGGAATGGTACGAACTTGTTGGAAACGGTATGAACTAGTATGAAATGGTACAAACTCGTTGTAACTGGTTAGAGCTAGTCCAAATTCTTACGAAATGGGACGAACTAGGACGAAGTCGTACAAAATGGAACGAACTAGGACGAACTTGTACCAAATGGTACGAACTAGTACGGAATGGTACGAACTTGTAGGAAATGGTATGAACTAGTATGAAATGGTACAAACTCGTTGAAATTGGTTAGAGCTAGTCCAAATTCGTATGAAATGGCACCAACTAGGACGAAATCGTATAACATGGAACGAGCTAGGATGAACTTGTACCAAATGGTACAAACTAGTACGGAATGGTATGAACTTGTAGGAAATGGTATGAACTAGTATGAAATGGTACAAACTCGTTGAAATTGGTTAGAGCTGGTCCAAATTCATAGGAAATGGTACAAACTAGGACGAACTCGTCGAAAATGGAACGAACTAGGACAAACTTGTAACAAATGGTACAAACTAGTACGGAATGGTACGAAGTTGTAGGAAATGGTATGAACTAGTATGATATGGTACAAACTCGTTGAAATTGGTTAGAGCTGGTCCAAATTTATATGAAATGGTACAAACTAGGACGAACTCGTACAAAATGGAACGAACTAGGACGAACTTGTACCAAATGGTACGAACTAGTACGGAATGGTACGAACTTGCAGGAAATGGTATGAACTAGTACGAAATGGTACAAAGTCTTTGAAATTGGTTAGAGCTAGTCCAAATTCATACGAAATGGTACAAACTAGGACGAACTCGTACAAAATGGAACGATCTGGGACGAGCTTGTACCAAATGGTACGAACTAGTATGCAATGGTACGAACTTGTTGGAAATGGTATGAACTAGTATGAAATGGTACAAACTCGTTGAAATTGGTTAGAGCTAGTCCAAATTCATATGAAATGGTATGAACTAGTACGAACTCGTACAAAATGGAACGAACTAGGACGAACTCGTACAAAATGAAACGAACTAGGACAAACTTGTACCAAATGGTACAAACTAGTACGGAGTGGTATGAACTTGTAGGAAACAGTATGAACTAGTATGAAATGGTACAAACTCGTTGTAATTGGTTAGAGCTAGTCCAAATTCATATGAAATGGTACAAACTAGGACGAACTCGTACAAAATGGAACGAAGTAGGACGAACTTGTACCAAATGGTACGAACTAGTACGGAATGGTACGAACTTGTAGGAAATGGTATGAACTAGTATGAAATGGTACAAACTCGTTGAAATTGGTTAGAGCTGGTCCAAATTCATATGAAATGGTACAAAATAGGACGAACTCGTAGAAAATGGAACGAACTAGGACGAACTTGTACCAAATGGTACGAACTAGTACGGAATGGTACGAACTTGTAGGAAATGGTATGAACTTGTATGAAATGGTACAAACTCGTTGAAATTGGTTAGAGCTGGTCCAAATTCATATGAAATGGTACAAACTAGGACGAACTCGTACAAAATGGAACGAACTAGGACGAACTTGTACCAAATGGTACGAACTAGTACGGAATGGTACGAACTTGTAGGAAATGGTATGAACTAGTATGAAATGGTACAAAGTCTTTGAAATTGGTTAGAGCTAGTCCAAATTCATACGAAATGGTACGAACTAGGACGAACTCGTACAAAATGGAACGATCTGGGACGAACTTGTACCAAATGGTACGAACTAGTATGCAATGGTACGAACTTGTTGGAAATGGTATGAACTAGTATGAAATGGTACAAACTCGTTGAAATTGGTTAGAGCTAGTCCAAATTCATATGAAATGGTACAAACTAGAACGAACTCGTACAAAATGGAATGAACTAGGACGAACTTGTACCAAATGGTAATAACTTGTACGGAATGGTACGAACTTGTAGGAAATTGTATGAACTAGTATGAAATGGTACAAACTCGTTGAAATTGGTTAGAGCTAGTCCAAATTCATATGAAATGGTATGAACTAGTACGAACTCGTACAAAATGGAACGAACTAAAACGAACTCGTACAAAATGGAACGAACTAGGACGAACTTGTACCAAATGGTACGAACTAGTACGGAATGGTACGAACTTGTAGGAAATGGTATGAACTAGTATGAAATGGTACAAAGTCGTTGAAATTGGTTAGAGCTAGTCCAAATTAAAACGAAATATTACGAACTAGGACGAACTCGCACAAAATGGAACGATCTAGGACGAACTTGTACCAAACGGTACGAACTAGTATGGAATGGTACGAACTTGTTGGAAACGGTATGAACTAGTATGAAATGGTACAAACTCGTTGTAACTGGTTAGAGCTAGTCCAAATTCTTACGAAATGGGACGAACTAGGACGAAGTCGTACAAAATGGAACGAACTAGGACGAACTTGTACCAAATGGTACGAACTAGTACGGAATGGTACGAACTTGTAGGAAATGGTATGAACTAGTATGAAATGGTACAAACTCGTTGAAATTGGTTAGAGCTAGTCCAAATTCGTATGAAATGGCACCAACTAGGACGAAATCGTATAACATGGAACGAGCTAGGATGAACTTGTACCAAATGGTACAAACTAGTACGGAATGGTATGAACTTGTAGGAAATGGTATGAACTAGTATGAAATGGTTCAAACTCGTTGAAATTGGATAGAGCTGGTCCAAATTCATAGGAAATGGTACAAACTAGAACGAACTCGTCGAAAATGGAACGAATTAGGACAAACTTGTAACAAATGGTACAAACTAGTACGGAATGGTACGAAGTTGTAGGAAATGGTATGAACTAGTATGAAATGGTACAAACTCGTTGAAATTGGTTAGAGCTGGTCCAAATTCATATGAAATGGTACAAACTAGGACGAACTCGTACAAAATGGAACGAACTAGGACGAACTTGTACCAAATGGTACGAACTAGTACGGAATGGTACGAACTTGCAGGAAATGGTATGAACTAGTACGAAATGGTACAAAGTCTTTGAAATTGGTTAGAGCTAGTCCAAATTCATACGAAATGGTACGAACTAGGACGAACTCGTACAAAATGGAACGATCTGGGACGAGCTTGTACCCAATGGTACGAACTAGTATGCAATGGTACGAACTTGTTGGAAATGGTATGAACTAGTATGAAATGGTACAAACTCGTTGAAATTGGTTAGAGCTAGTCCAAATTCATATGAAATGGTATGAACTAGTACGAACTCGTACAAAATGGAACGAACTAGGACGAACTCGTACAAAATGAAACGAACTAGGACAAACTTGTACCAAATGGTACAAACTAGTACGGAGTGGTATGAACTTGTAGGAAACAGTATGAACTAGTATGAAATGGTACAAACTCGTTGTAATTGGTTAGAGCTAGTCCAAATTCATATGAAATGGTACAAACTAGGACGAACTCGTACAAAATGGAACGAAGTAGGACGAACTTGTACCAAATGGTACGAACTAGTACGGAATGGTACGAACTTGTAGGAAATGGTATGAACTAGTATGAAATGGTACAAACTCGTTGAAATTGGTTAGAGCTGGTCCAAATTCATATGAAATGGTACAAACTAGGACGAACTCGTAGAAAATGGAACGAACTAGGACGAACTTGTACCAAATGGTACGAACTAGTACGGAATGGTACGAACTTGTAGGAAATGGTATGAACTAGTATGAAATGGTACAAACTCGTTGAAATTGGTTAGAGCTGGTCCAAATTCATATGAAATGGTACAAACTAGGACGAACTCGTACAAAATGGAACGAACTAGGACGAACTTGTACCAAATGGTACGAACTAGTACGGAATGGTACGAACTTGTAGGAAATGGTATGAACTAGTATGAAATGGTACAAAGTCTTTGAAATTGGTTAGAGCTAGTCCAAATTCATACGAAATGGTACGAACTAGGACGAACTCGTACAAAATGGAACGATCTGGGACGAACTTGTACCAAATGGTAGGAACTAGTATGCAATGGTACGAACTTGTTGGAAATGGTATGAACTAATATGAAATGGTACAAACTCGTTGAAATTGGTTAGAGCTAGTCCAAATTCATATGAAATGGTACAAACTAGAACGAACTCGTACAAAATGGAATGAACTAGGACGAACTTGTACCAAATGGTAATAACTAGTACGGAATGGTACGAACTTGTAGGAAATTGTATGAACTAGTATGAAATGGTACAAACTCGTTGAAATTGGTTAGAGCTAGTCCAAATTCATATGAAATGGTATGAACTAGTACGAACTCGTACAAAATGGAACGAACTAGGACGAACTCGTACAAAATGGAACGAACTAGGACGAACTTGTACCAAATGGTACGAACTAGTACGGAATGGTACGAACTTGTAGGACATGGTATGAACTAGTATGAAATGGTACAAAGTCCTTGAAATTGGTTAGAGCTAGTCCAAATTAAAACGAAATATTACGAACTAGGACGAACTCGCACAAAATGGAACGATCTAGGACGAACTTGTACCAAATGGTACGAACTAGTATGGAATGGTACGAACTTGTTGGAAACGGTATGAACTAGTATGAAATGGTACAAACTCGTTGTAACTGGTTAGAGCTAGTCCAAATTCTTACGAAATGGGACGAACTAGGACGAAGTCGTACAAAATGGAACGAACTAGGACGAACTTGTACCAAATGGTACGAACTAGTACGGAATGGTACGAACTTGTAGGAAATGGTATGAACTAGTATGAAATGGTACAAACTCGTTGAAATTGGTTAGAGCTAGTCCAAATTCGTATGAAATGGCACCAACTAGGACGAAATCGTATAACATGGAACGAGCTAGGATGAACTTGTACCAAATGGTACAAACTAGTACGGAATGGTATGAACTTGTAGGAAATGGTATGAACTAGTATGAAATGGTACAAACTCGTTGAAATTGGTTAGAGCTGGTCCAAATTCATAGGAAATGGTACAAACTAGGACGAACTCGTCGAAAATGGAACGAACTAGGACGAACTTGTACCAAATGGTACAAACTAGTACGGAATGGTACGAAGTTGTAGGAAATGGTATGAACTAGTATGAAATGGTACAAACTCGTTGAAATTGGTTAGAGTTTGTCCAAATTCATATGAAATGGTATGAACTAGTACGAACTCGTACAAAATGGAACGAAGTAGGACGAACTTGTACCAAATGGCACGAACTAGTACGGAATGGTACGAACTTGAAGGAAATGGTATGAACTAGTATGAAATGGTACAAACTCGTTGAAATTGGTTAGAGCTGGTCCAAATTCATATGAAATGGTACAAACTAGGACGAACTCGTACAAAATGGAACGAACTAGGACGAACTTGTACCAAATGGTACGAACTAGTACGGAATGGTACGAACTTGTAGGAAATGGTATGAACTAGTATGAAATGGTACAAAGTCTTTGAAATTGGTTAGAGCTAGTCCAAATTCATACGAAATGGTACGAACTAGGACGAACTCGTACAAAATGGAACGATCTGGGACGAACTTGTACCAAATGGTAGGAACTAGTATGCAATGGTACGAACTTGTTGGAAATGGTATGAACTAATATGAAATGGTACAAACTCGTTGAAATTGGTTAGAGCTAGTCCAAATTCATATGAAATGGTACAAACTAGAACGAACTCGTACAAAATGGAATGAACTAGGACGAACTTGTACCAAATGGTAATAACTAGTACGGAATGGTACGAACTTGTAGGAAATTGTATGAACTAGTATGAAATGGTACAAACTCGTTGAAATTGGTTAGAGCTAGTCCAAATTCATATGAAATGGTATGAACTAGTACGAACTCGTACAAAATGGAACGAACTAGGACGAACTCGTACAAAATGGAACGAACTAGGACGAACTTGTACCAAATGGTACGAACTAGTACGGAATGGTACGAACTTGTAGGACATGGTATGAACTAGTATGAAATGGTACAAAGTCCTTGAAATTGGTTAGAGCTAGTCCAAATTAAAACGAAATATTACGAACTAGGACGAACTCGCACAAAATGGAACGATCTAGGACGAACTTGTACCAAATGGTACGAACTAGTATGGAATGGTACGAACTTGTTGGAAACGGTATGAACTAGTATGAAATGGTACAAACTCGTTGTAACTGGTTAGAGCTAGTCCAAATTCTTACGAAATGGGACGAACTAGGACGAAGTCGTACAAAATGGAACGAACTAGGACGAACTTGTACCAAATGGTACGAACTAGTACGGAATGGTACGAACTTGTAGGAAATGGTATGAACTAGTATGAAATGGTACAAACTCGTTGAAATTGGTTAGAGCTAGTCCAAATTCGTATGAAATGGCACCAACTAGGACGAAATCGTATAACATGGAACGAGCTAGGATGAACTTGTACCAAATGGTACAAACTAGTACGGAATGGTATGAACTTGTAGGAAATGGTATGAACTAGTATGAAATGGTACAAACTCGTTGAAATTGGTTAGAGCTGGTCCAAATTCATAGGAAATGGTACAAACTAGGACGAACTCGTCGAAAATGGAACGAACTAGGACGAACTTGTACCAAATGGTACAAACTAGTACGGAATGGTACGAAGTTGTAGGAAATGGTATGAACTAGTATGAAATGGTACAAACTCGTTGAAATTGGTTAGAGTTTGTCCAAATTCATATGAAATGGTATGAACTAGTACGAACTCGTACAAAATGGAACGAAGTAGGACGAACTTGTACCAAATGGCACGAACTAGTACGGAATGGTACGAACTTGAAGGAAATGGTATGAACTAGTATGAAATGGTACAAACTCGTTGAAATTGGTTAGAGCTGGTCCAAATTCATATGAAATGGTACAAACTAGGACAAACTCGTAGAAAATGGAACGAACTAGGACGAACTTGTACCAAATGGTACGAACTAGTACGGAATGGTACGAACTTGTAGGAAATGGTATGAACTAGTATGAAATGGTACAAACTCGTTGAAATTGGTTAGAGCTGGTCCAAATTCATATGAAATGGTACAAACTAGGACGAACTCGTAGAAAATGGAACGAACTAGGACGAACTTGTACCAAATGGTACGAACTAGTACGGAATGGTACGAACTTGTAGGAAATGGTATGAACTAGTATGAAATGGTACAAACTCGTTGAAATTGGTTAGAGCTGGTCCAAATTCATATGAAATGGTACAAACTAGGACGAACTCGTACAAAATGGAACGAACTAGGACGAACTTGTACCAAATGGTACGAACTAGTACGGAATGGTACGAACTTGTAGGAAATGGTATGAACTAGTATGAAATGGTACAAAGTCTTTGAAATTGGTTAGAGCTAGTCCAAATTCATACGAAATGGTACGAACTAGGACGAACTCGTACAAAATGGAACGATCTGGGACGAACTTGTACCAAATGGTAGGAACTAGTATGCAATGGTACGAACTTGTTGGAAATGGTATGAACTAATATGAAATGGTACAAACTCGTTGAAATTGGTTAGAGCTAGTCCAAATTCATATGAAATGGTACAAACTAGAACGAACTCGTACAAAATGGAATGAACTAGGACGAACTTGTACCAAATGGTAATAACTAGTACGGAATGGTACGAACTTGTAGGAAATTGTATGAACTAGTATGAAATGGTACAAACTCGTTGAAATTGGTTAGAGCTAGTCCAAATTCATATGAAATGGTATGAACTAGTACGAACTCGTACAAAATGGAACGAACTAGGACGAACTCGTACAAAATGGAACGAACTAGGACGAACTTGTACCAAATGGTACGAACTAGTACGGAATGGTACGAACTTGTAGGACATGGTATGAACTAGTATGAAATGGTACAAAGTCGTTGAAATTGGTTAGAGCTAGTCCAAATTAAAACGAAATATTACGAACTAGGACGAACTCGCACAAAATGGAACGATCTAGGACGAACTTGTACCAAATGGTACGAACTAGTATGGAATGGTACGAACTTGTTGGAAACGGTATGAACTAGTATGAAATGGTACAAACTCGTTGTAACTGGTTAGAGCTAGTCCAAATTCTTACGAAATGGGACGAACTAGGACGAAGTCGTACAAAATGGAACGAACTAGGACGAACTTGTACCAAATGGTACGAACTAGTACGGAATGGTACGAACTTGTAGGAAATGGTATGAACTAGTATGAAATGGTACAAACTCGTTGAAATTGGTTAGAGCTAGTCCAAATTCGTATGAAATGGCACCAACTAGGACGAAATCGTATAACATGGAACGAGCTAGGATGAACTTGTACCAAATGGTACAAACTAGTACGGAATGGTATGAACTTGTAGGAAATGGTATGAACTAGTATGAAATGGTACAAACTCGTTGAAATTGGTTAGAGCTGGTCCAAATTCATAGGAAATGGTACAAACTAGGACGAACTCGTCGAAAATGGAACGAACTAGGACGAACTTGTACCAAATGGTACAAACTAGTACGGAATGGTACGAAGTTGTAGGAAATGGTATGAACTAGTATGAAATGGTACAAACTCGTTGAAATTGGTTAGAGTTTGTCCAAATTCATATGAAATGGTATGAACTAGTACGAACTCGTACAAAATGGAACGAAGTAGGACGAACTTGTACCAAATGGCACGAACTAGTACGGAATGGTACGAACTTGAAGGAAATGGTATGAACTAGTATGAAATGGTACAAACTCGTTGAAATTGGTTAGAGCTGGTCCAAATTCATATGAAATGGTACAAACTAGGACAAACTCGTAGAAAATGGAACGAACTAGGACGAACTTGTACCAAATGGCACGAACTAGTACGGAATGGTACGAACTTGAAGGAAATGGTATGAACTAGTATGAAATGGTACAAACTCGTTGAAATTGGTTAGAGCTGGTCCAAATTCATATGAAATGGTACAAACTAGGACAAACTCGTAGAAAATGGAACGAACTAGGACGAACTTGTACCAAATGGTACGAACTAGTACGGAATGGTACGAACTTGTAGGAAATGGTATGAACTAGTATGAAATGGTACAAACTCGTTGAAATTGGTTAGAGCTGGTCCAAATTCATATGAAATGGTACAAACTAGGACGAACTCGTAGAAAATGGAACGAACTAGGACGAACTTGTACCAAATGGTACGAACTAGTACGGAATGGTACGAACTTGTAGGAAATGGTATGAACTAGTATGAAATGGTACAAACTCGTTGAAATTGGTTAGAGCTGGTCCAAATTCATATGAAATGGTACAAACTAGGACGAACTCGTACAAAATGGAACGAACTAGGACGAACTTGTACCAAATGGTACGAACTAGTACGGAATGGTACGAACTTGTAGGAAATGGTATGAACTAGTATGAAATGGTACAAAGTCTTTGAAATTGGTTAGAGCTAGTCCAAATTCATACGAAATGGTACGAACTAGGACGAACTCGTACAAAATGGAACGATCTGGGACGAACTTGTACCAAATGGTAGGAACTAGTATGCAATGGTACGAACTTGTTGGAAATGGTATGAACTAATATGAAATGGTACAAACTCGTTGAAATTGGTTAGAGCTAGTCCAAATTCATATGAAATGGTACAAACTAGAACGAACTCGTACAAAATGGAATGAACTAGGACGAACTTGTACCAAATGGTAATAACTAGTACGGAATGGTACGAACTTGTAGGAAATTGTATGAACTAGTATGAAATGGTACAAACTCGTTGAAATTGGTTAGAGCTAGTCCAAATTCATATGAAATGGTATGAACTAGTACGAACTCGTACAAAATGGAACGAACTAGGACGAACTCGTACAAAATGGAACGAACTAGGACGAACTTGTACCAAATGGTACGAACTAGTACGGAATGGTACGAACTTGTAGGACATGGTATGAACTAGTATGAAATGGTACAAAGTCGTTGAAATTGGTTAGAGCTAGTCCAAATTAAAACGAAATATTACGAACTAGGACGAACTCGCACAAAATGGAACGATCTAGGACGAACTTGTACCAAATGGTACGAACTAGTATGGAATGGTACGAACTTGTTGGAAACGGTATGAACTAGTATGAAATGGTACAAACTCGTTGTAACTGGTTAGAGCTAGTCCAAATTCTTACGAAATGGGACGAACTAGGACGAAGTCGTACAAAATGGAACGAACTAGGACGAACTTGTACCAAATGGTACGAACTAGTACGGAATGGTACGAACTTGTAGGAAATGGTATGAACTAGTATGAAATGGTACAAACTCGTTGAAATTGGTTAGAGCTAGTCCAAATTCGTATGAAATGGCACCAACTAGGACGAAATCGTATAACATGGAACGAGCTAGGATGAACTTGTACCAAATGGTACAAACTAGTACGGAATGGTATGAACTTGTAGGAAATGGTATGAACTAGTATGAAATGGTACAAACTCGTTGAAATTGGTTAGAGCTGGTCCAAATTCATAGGAAATGGTACAAACTAGGACGAACTCGTCGAAAATGGAACGAACTAGGACGAACTTGTACCAAATGGTACAAACTAGTACGGAATGGTACGAAGTTGTAGGAAATGGTATGAACTAGTATGAAATGGTACAAACTCGTTGAAATTGGTTAGAGTTTGTCCAAATTCATATGAAATGGTATGAACTAGTACGAACTCGTACAAAATGGAACGAAGTAGGACGAACTTGTACCAAATGGCACGAACTAGTACGGAATGGTACGAACTTGAAGGAAATGGTATGAACTAGTATGAAATGGTACAAACTCGTTGAAATTGGTTAGAGCTGGTCCAAATTCATATGAAATGGTACAAACTAGGACAAACTCGTAGAAAATGGAACGAACTAGGACGAACTTGTACCAAATGGTACGAACTAGTACGGAATGGTACGAACTTGTAGGAAATGGTATGAACTAGTATGAAATGGTACAAACTCGTTGAAATTGGTTAGAGCTGGTCCAAATTAAAACGAAATATTACGAACTAGGACGAACTCGCACAAAATGGAACGATCTAGGACGAACTTGTACCAAATGGTACGAACTAGTATGGAATGGTACGAACTTGTTGGAAACGGTATGAACTAGTATGAAATAGTACAAACTCGTTGTAACTGGTTAGAGCTAGTCCAAATTCTTACGAAATGGGACGAACTAGGACGAAGTCGTACAAAATGGAACGAACTGGGACGAACTTGTACCAAATGGTACGAACTAATACGGAATGGTACGAACTTGTAGGAAATGGTATGAACTAGTATGAAATGGTACAAACTCGTTGAAATTGGTTAGAGCTAGTCCAAATTCGTATGAAATGGCACCAACTAGGACGAAATCGTATAACATGGAACGAGCTAGGATGAACTTGTACCAAATGGTACAAACTAGTACGGAATGGTATGAACTTGTAGGAAATGGTATGAACTAGTATGAAATGGTACAAACTCGTTGAAATTGGTTAGAGCTGGTCCAAATTCATAGGAAATGGTACAAACTAGGACGAACTCGTCGAAAATGGAACGAACTAGGACGAACTTGTACCAAATGGTACAAACTAGTACGGAATGGTACGAAGTTGTAGGAAATGGTATGAACTAGTATGAAATGGTACAAACTCGTTGAAATTGGTTAGAGTTTGTCCAAATTCATATGAAATGGTATGAACTAGTACGAACTCGTACAAAATGGAACGAAGTAGGACGAACTTGTACCAAATGGCACGAACTAGTACGGAATGGTACGAACTTGAAGGAAATGGTATGAACTAGTATGAAATGGTACAAACTCGTTGAAATTGGTTAGAGCTGGTCCAAATTCATATGAAATGGTACAAACTAGGATGAACTCGTAGAAAATGGAACGAACTAGGACGAACTTGTACCAAATGGTACGAACTAGTACGGAATGGTACGAACTTGTAGGAAATGGTATGAACTAGTATGAAATGGTACAAACTCGTTGAAATTGGTTAGAGCTGGTCCAAATTCATATGAAATGGTACAAACTAGGACGAACTCGTAAAAAATGGAACGAACTAGGACGAACTTGTACCAAATGGTACGAACTAGTACGGAATGGTACGAACTTGTAGGAAATGGTATGAACTAGTATGAAATGGTACAAAGTCTTTGAAATTGGTTAGAGCTAGTCCAAATTCATACGAAATGGTACGAACTAGAACGAACTCGTACAAAATGGAACGATCTGGGACGAACTTGTACCAAATGGTACGAACTAGTATGCAATGGTACGAACTTGTTGGAAATGGTATGAACTAGTATGAAATGGTACAAACTCGTTGAAATTGGTTAGAGCTAGTCCAAATTCATATGAAATGGTACAAACTAGAACGAACTCGTACAAAATGGAATGAACTAGGACGAACTTGTACCAAATGGTAATAACTAGTACGGAATGGTACGAACTTGTAGGAAATTGTATGAACTAGTATGAAATGGTACAAACTCGTTGAAATTGGTTAGAGCTGGTCCAAATTCATAGGAAATGGTACAAACTAGGACGAACTCGTCGAAAATGGAACGAACTAGGACGAACTTGTACCAAATGGTACAAACTAGTACGGAATGGTACGAAGTTGTAGGAAATGGTATGAACTAGTATGAAATGGTACAAACTCGTTGAAATTGGTTAGAGTTTGTCCAAATTCATATGAAATGGTATGAACTAGTACGAACTCGTACAAAATGGAACGAAGTAGGACGAACTTGTACCAAATGGCACGAACTAGTACGGAATGGTACGAACTTGAAGGAAATGGTATGAACTAGTATGAAATGGTACAAACTCGTTGAAATTGGTTAGAGCTGGTCCAAATTCATATGAAATGGTACAAACTAGGACGAACTCGTAGAAAATGGAACGAACTAGGACGAACTTGTACCAAATGGTACGAACTAGTACGGAATGGTACGAACTTGTAGGAAATGGTATGAACTAGTATGAAATGGTACAAAGTCTTTGAAATTGGTTAGAGCTAGTCCAAATTCATACGAAATGGTACGAACTAGAACGAACTCGTACAAAATGGAACGATCTGGGACGAACTTGTACCAAATGGTACGAACTAGTATGCAATGGTACGAACTTGTTGGAAATGGTATGAACTAGTATGAAATGGTACAAACTCGTTGAAATTGGTTAGAGCTAGTCCAAATTCATATGAAATGGTACAAACTAGAACGAACTCGTACAAAATGGAATGAACTAGGACGAACTTGTACCAAATGGTAATAACTAGTACGGAATGGTACGAACTTGTAGGAAATTGTATGAACTAGTATGAAATGGTACAAACTCGTTGAAATTGGTTAGAGCTAGTCCAAATTCATATGAAATGGTATGAACTAGTACGAACTTGTACAAAATGGAACGAACTAGGACGAACTCGTACAAAATGGAACGAACTAGGACGAACTTGTACCAAATGGTACGAACTAGTACGGAATGGTACGAACTTGTAGGAAATGGTATGAACTAGTATGAAATGGTACAAAGTCATTGAAATTGGTTAGAGCTAGTCCAAATTCATACGAAATGGTACGAACTAGAACGAACTCGTACAAAATGGAACGATCTGGGACGAACTTGTACCAAATGGTACGAACTAGTATGCAATGGTACGAACTTGTTGGAAATGGTATGAACTAGTATGAAATGGTACAAACTCGTTGAAATTGGTTAGAGCTAGTCCAAATTCATATGAAATGGTACAAACTAGAACGAACTCGTACAAAATGGAATGAACTAGGACGAACTTGTACCAAATGGTAATAACTAGTACGGAATGGTACGAACTTGTAGGAAATTGTATGAACTAGTATGAAATGGTACAAACTCGTTGAAATTGGTTAGAGCTGGTCCAAATTCATAGGAAATGGTACAAACTAGGACGAACTCGTCGAAAATGGAACGAACTAGGACGAACTTGTACCAAATGGTACAAACTAGTACGGAATGGTACGAAGTTGTAGGAAATGGTATGAACTAGTATGAAATGGTACAAACTCGTTGAAATTGGTTAGAGTTTGTCCAAATTCATATGAAATGGTATGAACTAGTACGAACTCGTACAAAATGGAATGAAGTAGGACGAACTTGTACCAAATGGCACGAACTAGTACGGAATGGTACGAACTTGAAGGAAATGGTATGAACTAGTATGAAATGGTACAAACTCGTTGAAATTGGTTAGAGCTGGTCCAAATTCATATGAAATGGTACAAACTAGGACGAACTCGTAGAAAATGGAACGAACTAGGACGAACTTGTACCAAATGGTACGAACTAGTACGGAATGGTACGAACTTGTAGGAAATGGTATGAACTAGTATGAAATGGTACAAAGTCTTTGAAATTGGTTAGAGCTAGTCCAAATTCATACGAAATGGTACGAACTAGAACGAACTCGTACAAAATGGAACGATCTGGGACGAACTTGTACCAAATGGTACGAACTAGTATGCAATGGTACGAACTTGTTGGAAATGGTATGAACTAGTATGAAATGGTACAAACTCGTTGAAATTGGTTAGAGCTAGTCCAAATTCATATGAAATGGTACAAACTAGAACGAACTCGTACAAAATGGAATGAACTAGGACGAACTTGTACCAAATGGTAATAACTAGTACGGAATGGTACGAACTTGTAGGAAATTGTATGAACTAGTATGAAATGGTACAAACTCGTTGAAATTGGTTAGAGCTAGTCCAAATTCATATGAAATGGTATGAACTAGTACGAACTTGTACAAAATGGAACGAACTAGGACGAACTCGTACAAAATGGAACGAACTAGGACGAACTTGTACCAAATGGTACGAACTAGTACGGAATGGTACGAACTTGTAGGAAATGGTATGAACTAGTATGAAATGGTACAAAGTCATTGAAATTGGTTAGAGCTAGTCCAAATTAAAACGAAATATTACGAACTAGGACGAACTCGCACAAAATGGAACGATCTAGGACGAACTTGTACCAAATGGTACGAACTAGTATGGAATGGTACGAACTTGTTGGAAACGGTATGAACTAGTATGAAATGGTACAAACTCGTTGTAACTGGTTAGAGCTAGTCCAAATTCTTACGAAATGGGACAAACTAGGACGAAGTCGTACAAAATGGAACGAACTAGGACGAACTTGTACCAAATGGTACGAACTAGTACGGAATGGTACGAACTTGTAGGAAATGGTATGAACTAGTATGAAATGGTACAAACTCGTTGAAATTGGTTAGAGCTAGTCCAAATTCATATGAAATGGTATGAACTAGTACGAACTCGTACAAAATGGAACGAACTAGGACGAACTCGTACAAAATGGAACGAATTAGGACGAACTTGTACCAAATGGTACGAACTAGTACGGAATGGTACGAACTTGTAGGAAATGGTATGAACTAGTATGAAATGGTACAAAGTCGTTGAAATTGGTTAGAGCTAGTCCATATTAAAACGAAATATTACGAACTAGGACGAACTCGCACAAAATGGAACGATCTAGGACGAACTTGTACCAAATGGTACGAACTAGTATGGAATGGTACGAACTTGTTGGAAACGGTATGAACTAGTATGAAATGGTACAAACTCGTTGTAACTGGTTAGAGCTAGTCCAAATTCTTACAAAATGGCACGAACTAGGACGAAGTCGTACAAAATGGAACAAACTAGGACGAAGTTGTACCAAATGGTACGAACTAGTACGGAATGGTACGAACTTGTAGGAAATGGTATGAACTAGTATGAAATGGTACAAACTCGTTGAAATTGGTTAGAGCTAGTCCAAATTCGTATGAAATGGCACCAACTAGGACGAAATCGTATAACATGGAACGAGCTAGGATGAACTTGTACCAAATGGTACAAACTAGTACGGAATGGTATGAACTTGTAGGAAATGGTATGAACTAGTATGAAATGGTACAAACTCGTTGAAATTGGTTAGAGCTGGTCCAAATTCATAGGAAATGGTACAAACTAGGACGAACTCGTCGAAAATGGAACGAACTAGGACGAACTTGTACCAAATGGTACAAACTAGTACGGAATGGTACGAAGTTGTAGGAAATGGTATGAACTAGTATGAAATGGTACAAACTCGTTGAAATTGGTTAGAGTTTGTCCAAATTCATATGAAATGGTATGAACTAGTACGAACTCGTACAAAATGGAACGAACTAGGACGAACTCGTACAAAATGAAACGAACTAGGACGAACTTGTACCAAATGGTACAAACTAGTACGGAGTGGTATGAACTTGTAGGAAACAGTATGAACTAGTATGAAATGGTACAAACTCGTTGTAATTGGTTAGAGCTAGTCCAAATTCATATGAAATGGTACAAACTAGGACGAACTCGTACAAAATGGAACGAAGTAGGACGAACTTGTACCAAATATCACGAACGAGTACGGAATGGTACGAACTTGTAAGAAATGGTATGAACTAGTATGAAATGGTACAAACTCGTTGAAATTGGTTAGAGCTGGTCCAAATTCCTACGAAATGGTACGAACTAGGACGAACTCGTACAAAATGGAACGATCTGGGACGAACTTGTACCAAATGGTACGAACTAGTATGCAATGGTACGAACTTGTTGGAAATGGTATGAACTAGTATGAAATGGTACAAACTCGTTGAAATTGGTTAGAGCTAGTCCAAATTCATATGAAATGGTACAAACTAGAACGAACTCGTACAAAATGGAATGAACTAGGACGAACTTGTACCAAATGGTAATAACTAGTACGGAATGGTACGAACTTGTAGGAAATTGTATGAACTAGTATGAAATGGTACAAACTCGTTGAAATTGGTTAGAGCTAGTCCAAATTCATATGAAATGGTATGAACTACTACGAACTCGTACAAAATGGAACGAACTAGGACGAACTCGTACAAAATGGAACGAACTAGGACGAACTTGTACCAAATGGTACGAACTAGTACGGAATGGTACGAACTTGTAGGAAATGGTATGAACTAGTATGAAATGGTACAAAGTCGTTGAAATTGGTTAGAGCTAGTCCAAATTAAAACGAAATATTACGAACTAGGACGAACTCGCACAAAATGGAACGATCTAGGACGAACTTGTACCAAATGGTACGAACTAGTATGGAATGGTACGAACTTGTTGGAAACGGTATGAACTAGTATGAAATGGTACAAACTCGTTGTAACTGGTTAGAGCTAGTCCAAATTCTTACGAAATGGGACGAACTAGGACGAAGTCGTACAAAATGGAACGAACTAGGACGAACTTGTACCAAATGGTACGAACTAGTACGGAATGGTACGAACTTGTAGGAAATGGTATGAACTAGTATGAAATGGAACAAACTCGTTGAAATTGGTTAGAGCTAGTCCAAATTCGTATGAAATGGCACCAACTAGGACGAAATCGTATAACATGGAACGAGCTAGGATGAACTTGTACCAAATGGAACAAACTAGTACGGAATGGTATGAACTTGTAGGAAATGGTATGAACTAGTATGAAATGGTACAAACTCGTTGAAATTGGTTATAGCTGGTCCAAATTCATAGGAAATGGTACAAACTAGGACGAACTCGTCGAAAATGAAACGAACTAGGACGAACTTGTACCAAATGGTACAAACTAGTACGGAATGGTACGAAGTTGTAGGAAATGGTATGAACTAGTATGAAATGGTACAAACTCGTTGAAATTGGTTAGAGTTTGTCCAAATTCATATGAAATGGTATGAACTAGTACGAACTCGTACAAAATGGAACGAACTAGAACGAACTCGTACAAAATGAAACGAACTAGGACGAACTTGTACCAAATGGTACAAACTAGTACGGAGTGGTATGAACTTGTAGGAAACAGTATTAACTAGTATGAAATGGTACAAACTCATTGTAATTGGTTAGAGCTAGTCCAACTTCATATGAAATGGTACAAACTAGGACGAACTCGTACAAAATGGAACGAAGTAGGACGAACTTGTACCAAATGGCACGAACTAGTACGGAATGGTACGAACTTGTAGGAAATGGTATGAACTAGTATGAAATGGTACAAACTCGTTGAAATTGGTTAGAGCTGGTCCAAATTCATATGAAATGGTACAAACTAGGACGAACTCGTACAAAATGGAACGAACTAGGACGAAATTGTACCAAATGGTACGAACTAGTACGGAATGGTACGAACTTGTAGGAAATGGTATGAACTAGTATGAAATGGTACAAACTCGTTGAAATTGGTTAGAGCTAATCCAAATTCATATGAAATGGTATGATCTAGTACGAACTCGTACAAAATGGAACGAACTAGGACGAACTCGTACAAAATGGAACGAACTAGGACGAATTTGTACCAAATGGTACAAACTAGTACGGAGTGGTATGAACTTGTATGAAACAGTATGAACTAGTATGAAATGGTACAAACTCGTTGAAATTGGTTAGAGCTGGTCCAAATTCATATGAAATGGTACAAACTAGGACGAACTCGTACAAAATGGAACGAACTAGGACGAACTTGTACCAAATGGTACGAACTAGTACGGAATGGTACGAACTTGTAGGAAATGGTATGAACTAGTATGAAATGGTACAAAGTCTTTGAAATTGGTTAGAGCTAGTCCAAATTCATACGAAATGGTACGAACTAGGACGAACTCGTACAAAATGGAACGATCTGGGACGAACTTGTACCAAATGGTACGAACTAGTATGCAATGGTACGAACTTGTTGGAAATGGTACGAACTAGTATGAAATGGTACAAACTCGTTGAAATTGGTTAGAGCTAGTCCAAATTCATATGAAATGGTACAAACTAGAACGAATTCGTACAAAATGGAATGAACTAGGACGAACTTGTACCAAATGGTAATAACTAGTACGGAATGGTACGAACTTGTAGGAAATTGTATGAACTAGTATGAAATGGTACAAACTCGTTGAAATTGGTTAGAGCTAGTCCAAATTCATATGAAATGGTATGAACTAGTACGAACTCGTACAAAATGGAACGAACTAGGACGAACTCGTACAAAATGGAACGAACTAGGATGAACTTGTACCAAATGGTACGAACTAGTAAGGAATGGTACGAACTTGTAGGAAATGGTATGAACTAGTATGAAATGGTACAAACTCGTTGAAATTGGTTAGAGCTAGTCCAAATTCGTATGAAATGGCACCAACTAGGACGAAATCGTATAACATGGAACGAACTAGGATGAACTTGTAGAAAATGGTACAAACTAGTACGGAATGGTATGAACTTGTAGGAAATGGTATGAACTAGTATGAAATGGTACAAACTCGTTGAAATTGGTTAGAGCTGGTCCAAATTCATAGGAAATGGTACAAACTAGGACGAACTCGTCGAAAATGGAACGAACTAGGACGAACTTGTACCAAATGGTTCAAACTAGTACGGAATGGTACGAACTTGTAGGAAATGGTATGAACTAGTATGAAATGGTACAAACTCGTTGAAATTGGTTAGAGCTTGTCCAAATTCATATGAAATGGTATGAACTAGTACGAACTCGTACAAAATGGAACGAACTAGGACGAACTCGTACAAAATGAAACGAACTAGGACGAACTTGTACCAAATGGTACAAACTAGTACGGAGTGGTATGAACTTGTAGGAAACAGTATAAACTAGTATGAAATGGTACAAACTCGTTGTAATTGGTTAGAGCTAGTCCAAATTCATATGAAATGGTACAAACTAGGACGAACTCGTACAAAATGGAACGAACTAGGACGAACTTGTACCAAATGGTACGAACTAGTACGGAATGGTACAAACTTGTAGGAAATGGTATGAACTAGTATGAAATGGTACAAACTCGTTGAAATTGGTTAGAGCTGGTCCAAATTCATATGAAATGGTACAAACTAGGACGAACTCGTACAAAACGGAACGAACTAGGACGAACTTGTACCAAATGGTACGAACTAGTACGGAATGGTACGAACTTGTAGGAAATGGTATGAACTAGTATGAAATGGTACAAAGTCTTTGAAATTGGTTAGAGCTAGTCCAAATTCATACGAAATGGTACGAACTAGGACGAACTCGTACAAAATGGAACGATCTGTGACGAACTTGTACCAAATGGTACGAACTAGTATGCAATGGTACGAACTTGTTGGAAATGGTATGAACTAGTATGAAATGGTACAAACTCGTTGAAATTGGTTAGAGCTAGTCCAAATTCATATGAAATGGTATGAACTAGTACGAACTCGTACAAAATGGAACGAACTAGGACGAACTCGTACAAAATGGAACGAACTAGGACGAACTTGTACCAAATGGTACGAACTAGTACGGAATGGTACGAACTTGTAGGAAATGGTATGAACTAGTATGAGATGGTACAAAGTCGTTGAAATTGGTTAGAGCTAGTCCAAATTAAAACGAAATATTACGAACTAAAACGAACTCGCACAAAATGGAACGATCTAGGACGAACTTGTACGAAATGGTACGAACTAGTGTGGAATGGTGCGAACTTGTTGGAAACGGTATGAACTATTATGAAATGGTACAAACTCGTTGTAACTGGTTAGAGCTAGTCCAAATTCTTACGAAATGGGACGAACTAGGACGAAGTCGTACAAAATGGAACGAACTAGGACGAACTTGTACCAAATGGTACGAACTAGTACGGAATGGTACGAACTTGTAGGAAATGGTATGAACTAGTATGAAATGGTACAAACTCGTTGAAATTGGTTAGAGCTAGTCCAAATTCATATGAAATGGTATGAACTAGTACGAACTCGTACAAAATGGAACGAACTAGGACGAACTCGTACAAAATGGAACGAACTAGGACGAACTTGTTCCAAATGGTACGAACTAGTACGGAATGGTACGAACTTGTAGGAAATGGTATGAACTAGTATGAAATGGTACAAAGTCGTTGAAATTGGTTAGAGCTAGTCCAAATTAAAACGAAATATTACGAACTAGGACGAACTCGCACAAAATGGAACGATCTAGGACGAACTTGTACCAAGCGGTACGAACTAGTATGGAATGGTACGAACTTGTTGGAAACAGTATGAACTAGTATGAAATGGTACAAACTCGTTGTAGCTGGTTAGAGCTAGTCCAAATTCTTACGAAATGGGACGAACTAGGACGAAGTCGTACAAAATTGAACGAACTAGGACGAACTTGTACCAAATGGTACGAACTAGTACGGAATGGTACGAACTTGTAGGAAATGGTATGAACTAGTATGAAATGGTACAAACTCGTTGAAATTGGTTAGAGCTAGTCCAAATTCGTATGAAATGGCACCAACTAGGACGAAATCGTATAACATGGAACGAGCTAGGATGAACTTGTAGAAAATGGTACAAACTAGTACGGAATGGTATGAACTTGTAGGAAATGGTATGAACTAGTATGAAATGGTACGAACTCGTTGAAATTGGTTAGAGCTGGTCCAAATTCATAGGAAATGGTACAAACTAGGACGAACTCGTCGAAAATGGAACGAACTAGGACGAACTTGTACCAAATGGTACAAACTAGTACGGAATGGTACGAAGTTGTAGGAAATGTAATGAACTAGTATGAAATGGTACAAACTCGTTGAAATTGGTTAGAGCTGGTCCAAATTCATATGAAATGGTACAAACTAGGACGAACTCGTACAAAATGGAACGAACTAGGACGAACTTGTACCAAATGGTACGAACTAGTACGGAATGGTACGAACTTGTAGGAAATGGTATGAACTAGTATGAAATGATACAAAGTCTTTGAAATTGGTTAGAGCTAGTCCAAATTCATACGAAATGGTACGAACTAGGACGAACTCGTACAAAATGGAACGATCTGGGACGAACTTGTACCAAATGGTAGTAACTAGTACGGAATGGTACGAACTTGTAGGAAATTGTATGAACTAGTATGAGATGGTACAAACTCGTTGAAATTGGTTAGAGCTAGTCCAAATTCATATGAAATGGTATGAACTAGTACGAACTCGTACAAAATGGAACGAACTAGGACGAACTCGTACAAAATGAAACGAACTAGGACCAACTTGTACCAAATGGTACAAACTAGTACGGAGTGGTATGAACTTGTAGGAAACAGTATGAACTAGTATGAAATGGTACAAACTCGTTGTAATTGGTTAGAGCTAATCCAAATTCATATGAAATGGTACAAACTAGGACGAACTCGTACAAAATGGAACGAACTAGGACGAACTTGTACCAAATGGTACGAACTAGTACGGAATGGTACGAACTTGTAGGAAATGGTATGAACTAGTATGAAATGGTACAAAGTCGTTGAAATTGGTTAGAGCTAGTCCAAATTAAAACGAAATATTACGAACTAGGACGAACTCGCACAAAATGGAACGATCTAGGACGAACTTGTACCAAATGGTACGAACTAGTATGGAATGGTACGAACTTGTTGGAAACGGTATGAACTAGTATGAAATGGTACAAACTCGTTGTAACTGGTTAGAGCTAGTCCAAATTCTTACGAAATGGGACGACCTAGGACGAAGTCGTACAAAATGGAACGAACTAGAACGAACTTGTACCAAATGGTACGAACTAGTACGGAATGGTACGAACTTGTAGGAAATGGTATGAACTAGTATGAAATGGTACAAACTTGTTGAAATTGGTTAGAGCTAGTCCAAATTCGTATGAAATGGCACCAACTAGGACGAAATCGTATAACATGGAACGAGCTAGGATGAACTTGTACCAAATGGAACAAACTAGTACGGAATGGTATGAACTTGTAGGAAATGGTATGAACTAGTATGAAATGGTACAAACTCGTTGAAATTGGTTAGAGCTGGTCCAAATTTATAGGAAATGGTACAAACTAGGACGAACTCGTCGAAAATGGAACGAACTAGGACGAACTTGTACCAAATGGTACAAACTAGTACGGAATGGTACGAAGTTGTAGGAAATGGTATGAACTAGTATGAAATGGTACAAACTCGTTGAAATTGGTTAGAGTTTGTCCAAATTCATATGAAATGGTATGAACTAGTACGAACTCGTACAAAATGGAACGAACTAGGACGAACTCGTACAAAATGAAACGAACTAGGACGAACTTGTACCAAATGGTACAAACTAGTACGGAGTGGTATGAACTTGTAGGAAACAGTATGAACTAGTATGAAATGGTACAAACTCGTTGAAATTGGTTAGAGCTAGTCCAAATTCATATGAAATGGTACAAACTAGGACGAACTCGTACAAAATGGAACGAAGTAGGTCGAACTTGTACCAAATGGCACGAACTAGTACGGAATGGTACGAACTTGTAGGAAATGGTATGAACTAGTATGAAATGGTACAAACTCGTTGAAATTGGTTAGAGCTGGTCCAAATTCATATGAAATGGTACAAACTAGGACGAACTCGTACAAAATGGAACGAACTAGGACGAACTTGTACCAAATGGTACGAACTAGTACGGAATGGTACGAACTTGTAGGAAATGGTATGAACTAGTATGAAATGGTACAAACTCGTTGAAATTGGTTAGAGCTAATCCAAATTCATATGAAATGGTATGATCTAGTACGAACTCGTACAAAATGGAACGAACTAGGACGAACTCGTACAAAATGGAACGAACTAGGACGAATTTGTACCAAATGGTACAAACTAGTACGGAGTGGTATGAACTTGTAGGAAACAGTATGAACTAGTATGAAATGGTACAAACTCGTTGTAATTGGTTAGAGCTAATCCAAATTCATATGAAATGGTACAAACTAGGACGAACTCGTACAAAATGGAACGAACTAGGACGAACTTGTACCAAATGGTACGAACTAGTACGGAATGGTACGAACTTGTAGGAAATGGTATGAACTAGGATGAAATGGTACAAAGTCGATGAAATTGGTTAGAGCTAGTCCAAATTAAAACGAAATATTACGAACTAGGACGAACTCGCACAAAATGGAACGATCTAGGACAAACTTGTACCAAACGGTACGAACTAGTATGGAATGGTACGAACTTGTTGGAAACGGTATGAACTAGTATGAAATGGTACAAACTCGTTGTAACTGGTTAGAGCTAGTCCAAATTCTTACGAAATGGGACGAACTAGGACGAAGTCGTACAAAATGGAACGAACTAGGACGAACTTGTACCAAATGGTACGAACTAGTACGGAATGGTACGAACTTGTAGGAAATGGTATGAACTAGTATGAAATGGTACACACTCGTTGAAATTGGTTAGAGCTAGTCCAAATTCGTATGAAATGGCACCAACTAGGACGAAATCGTATAACATGGAACGAGCTAGGATGAACTTGTACCAAATGGTACAAACTAGTACGGAATGGTATGAACTTGTAGGAAATGGTATGAACTAGTATGAAATGGTACAAACTCGTTGAAATTGGTTAGAGCTGGTCCAAATTCATAGGAAATGGTACAAACTAGGACGAACTCGTCGAAAATGGAACGAACTAGGACGAACTTGTACCAAATGGTACAAACTAGTACGGAATGGTACGAAGTTGTAGGAAATGGTATGAACTAGTATGAAATGGTACAAACTCGTTGAAATTGGTTAGAGCTGGTCCAAATTCATATGAAATGGTACAAACTAGGACGAACTCGTACAAAATGGAACGAACTAGGACGAACTTGTACCAAATGGTACGAACTAGTACGGAATGGTACGAACTTGCAGGAAATGGTATGAACTAGTATGAATTGGTACAAAGTCTTTGAAATTGGTTAGAGCTAGTCCAAATTCATACGAAATGGTACAAACTAGGACGAACTCGTACAAAATGGAACGATCTGGGACGAACTTGTACCAAATGGTACGAACTAGTATGCATTGGTACGAACTTGTTGGAAATGGTATGAACTAGTATGAGATGGTAGAAACTCGTTGAAATTGGTTAGAGCTAGACCAAATTCATATGAAATGGTATGAACTAGAACGAACTTGTACCAAATGGTAGTAACTAGCACGGAATGGTACGAACTTGTAGGAAATTGTATGAACTAGTATGAGATGGTACAAACTCGTTGAAATTGGTTAGAGCTAGTCCAAATTCATATGAAATGGTATGAACTAGTACGTATTCGTACAAAATGGAACGAACTAGGACGAACTCGTCGAAAATGGAACGAACTAGGACGAACTTGTACCAAATGGTACAAACTAGTACGGAATGGTACGAAGTTGTAGGAAATGGTATGAACTAGTATGAAATGGTACAAACTCGTTGAAATTGGTTAGAGCTAGTCCAAATTCATATGAAATGGTACAAACTAGGACGAACTCGTACAAAATGGAACGAACTAGGACGAACTTGTACCAAATGGTACGAACTAGTACGGAATGGTACGAACTTGTAGGAAATGGTATGAACTAGTATGAAATGGTACAAAGTCTTTGAAATTGGTTAGAGCTAGTCCAAATTCATACGAAATGGTACGAACTAGGACGAACTCGTACAAAATGGAACGATCTGGGACGAACTTGTACCAAATGGTACGAACTAGTATGCATTGGTACGAACTTGTTGGAAATGGTATGAACTAGTATGAGATGGTACAAATTCGTTGAAATTGGTTAGAGCTAGTCCAAATTCATATGAAATGGTACAAACTAGAACGAACTCGTACAAAATGCAACGAACTAGGACGAACTTGTACCAAATGGTAGTAAATAGTACGGAATGGTACGAACTTGTAGGAAATTGTATGAACTAGTATGAGATGGTACAAACTCGTTGAAATTGGTTAGAGCTAGTCCAAATTCATATGAAATGGTATGAACTAGTACGAACTCGTACAAAATGGAACAAACTAGGACGAACTCGTACAAAATGAAACGAACTAGGACCAACTTGTACCAAATGGTACAAACTAGTACGGAGTGGTATGAACTTGTAGGAAACAGTATGAACTAGTATGAAATGGTACAAACTCGTTGTAATTGGTTAGAGCTAGTCCAAATTCATATGAAATGGTACAAACTAGGACGAACTCGTACAAAATGGAACGAAGTAGGACGAACTTGTACCAAATGGCACGAACTAGTACGGAATGGTACGAACTTGTAGGAAATGGTATGAACTAGAATGAAATGGTACAAAGTCTTTGAAACTGGTTAGAGCTAGTCCAAATTCATACGAAATGGTACGAACTAGGACGAACTCGTACAAAATGGAACGATCTGGGACGAACTTGTACCAAATGGTACGAACTAGTATGCAATGGTACGAACTTGTTGGAAATGGTATGAACTAGTATGAAATGGTACAAACTCGTTGAAATTGGTTAGAGCTAGTCCAAATTCATATGAAATGGTACAAACTAGAACGAACTCGTACAAAATGGAATGAACTAGGACTAACTTGTACCAACTGGTAATAACTAGTACGGAATGGTACGAACTTGTAGGAAATTGTATGAACTAGTATGAAATGGTACAAACTCGTTGAAATTGGTTAGAGCTAGTCCAAATTCATATGAAATGGTATGAACTAGTACGAACTCGTACAAAATGGAACGAACTAGGACGAACTCGTACAAAATGGAACGAACTAGGACGAACTTGTACCAAATGGTACGAACTAGTACGGAATGCTACGAACTTGTAGGAAATGGTATGAACTAGTATGAAATGGTACAAAGTCGTTGAAATTGGTTAGAGCTAGTCCAAATTAAAACGAAATATTACGAACTAGGACGAACTCGCACAAAATGGAACGATCTAGAACGAACTTGTACCAAATGGTACGAACTAGTATGGAATGGTACGAACTTGTTGGAAACGGTATGAACTAGTATGAAATGGTACAAACTCGTTGTAACTGGTTAGAGCTAGTCCAAATTCTTACGAAATGGGACGAACTAGGACGAAGTCGTACAAAATGGAACGAACTAGGACGAACTTGTACCAAATGGTACGAACTAGTACGGAATGGTACGAACTTGTAGGAAATGGTATGAACTAGTATGAAATGGTACAAACTCGTTGAAATTGGTTAGAGCTAGTCCAAATTCGTATGAAATGGCACCAACTAGGACGAAATCGTATAACATGGAACGAGCTAGGATGAACTTGTACCAAATGGTACAAACTAGTACGGAATGGTATGAACTTGTAGGAAATGGTATGAACTAGTATGAAATGGTACAAACTCGTTGAAATTGGTTAGAGCTGGTCCAAATTCATAGGAAATGGTACAAACTAGGACGAACTCGTCGAAAATGGAACGAACTAGGACGAACTTGTACCAAATGGTACAAACTAGTACGGAATGGAACGAATTTGTAGGAAATATTATGAACTAGTATGAGATGGTACAAACTCGTTGAAATTGGTTAGAGCTAGTCCAAATTCATATGAAATGGTATGAACTAGTACGAACTCGTACAAAATGGAACGAACTAGGACGAACTCGTACAAAATGAAACGAACTAGGACCAACTTGTACCAAATGGTACAAACTAGTACGGAGTGGTATGAACTTGTAGGAGACAGTATGAACTAGTATGAAATGGTACAAACTCGTTGTAATTGGTTAGAGCTAATCCAAATTCATATGAAATGGTACAAACTAGGACGAACTCGTACAAAATGGAACGAACTAGGACGAAGTTGTACCAAATGGTACGAACTAGTACGGAATGGTACGAACTTGTAGGAAATGGTATGAACTAGTATGAAATGGTACAAAGTCGTTGAAATTGGTTAGAGCTAGTCCAAATTAAAACGAAATATTACGAACTAGGACGAACTCGCACAAAATGGAACGATCTAGGACGAACTTGTACCAAATGGTACGAACTAGTATGGAATGGTACGAACTTGTTGAAAACGGTATGAACTAGTATGAAATGGTACAAACTCGTTGTAACTGGTTAGAGCTAGTCCAAATTCTTACGAAATGGGACGACCTAGGACGAAGTCGTACAAAATGGAACGAACGAGAACGAACTTGTACCAAATGGTACGAACTAGTACGGAATGGTACGAACTTGTAGGAAATGGTATGAACTAGTATGAAATGGTACAAACTCGTTGAAATTGGTTAGAGTTTGTCCAAATTCATATGAAATGGTATGAACTAGTACGAACTCGTACAAAATGGAACGAACTAGGACGAACTCGTACAAAATGAAACGAACTAGGACGAACTTGTACCAAATGGTACAAACTAGTACGGAGTGGTATGAACTTGTAGGAAACAGTATGAACTAGTATGAAATGGTACAAACTCGTTGTAATTGGTTAGAGCTAGTCCAAATTCATATGAAATGGTACAAACTAGGACGAACTCGTACAAAATGGAACGAAGTAGGTCGAACTTGTACCAAATGGCACGAACTAGTACGGAATGGTACGAACTTGTAGGAAATGGTATGAACTAGTATGAAATGGTACAAACTCGTTGAAATTGGTTAGAGCTGGTCCAAATTCATATGAAATGGTACAAACTAGGACGAACTCGTACAAAATGGAACGAACTAGGACGAACTTGTACCAAATGGTACGAACTAGTACGGAATGGTACGAACTTGTAGGAAATGGTATGAACTAGTATGAAATGGTACAAACTCGTTGAACTTGGTTAGAGCTAATCCAAATTCATATGAAATGGTATGATCTAGTACGAACTCGTACAAAATGGAACGAACTAGGACGAACTCGTACAAAATGGAACGAACTAGGACGAATTTGTACCAAATGGTACAAACTAGTACGGAGTGGTATGAACTTGTAGGAAACAGTATGAACTAGTATGAAATGGTACAAACTCGTTGTAATTGGTTAGAGCTAATCCAAATTCATATGAAATGGTACAAACTAGGACGAACTCGTACAAAATGGAACGAACTAGGACGAACTTGTACCAAATGGTACGAACTAGTACGGAATGGTACGAACTTGTAGGAAATGGTATGAACTAGGATGAAATGGTACAAAGTCGATGAAATTGGTTAGAGCTAGTCCAAATTAAAACGAAATATTACGAACTAGGACGAACTCGCACAAAATGGAACGATCTAGGACGAACTTGTACCAAACGGTACGAACTAGTATGGAATGGTACGAACTTGTTGGAAACGGTATGAACTAGTATGAAATGGTACAAACTCGTTGTAACTGGTTAGAGCTAGTCCAAATTCTTACGAAATGGGACGAACTAGGACGAAGTCGTACAAAATGGAACGAACTAGGACGAACTTGTACCAAATGGTACGAACTAGTACGGAATGGTACGAACTTGTAGGAAATGGTATGAACTAGTATGAAATGGTACAAACTCGTTGAAATTGGTTAGAGCTAGTCCAAATTCGTATGAAATGGCACCAACTAGGACGAAATCGTATAACATGGAACGAGCTAGGATGAACTTGTACCAAATGGTACAAACTAGTACGGAATGGTATGAACTTGTAGGAAATGGTATGAACTAGTATGAAATGGTACAAACTCGTTGAAATTGGTTAGAGCTGGTCCAAATTCATAGGAAATGGTACAAACTAGGACGAACTCGTCGAAAATGGAACGAACTAGGACGAACTTGTACCAAATGGTACAAACTAGTACGGAATGGTACGAAGTTGTAGGAAATGGTATGAACTAGTATGAAATGGTACAAACTCGTTGAAATTGGTTAGAGCTGGTCCAAATTCATATGAAATGGTACAAACTAGGACGAACTCGTACAAAATGGAACGAACTAGGACGAACTTGTACCAAATGGTACGAACTAGTACGGAATGGTACGAACTTGCAGGAAATGGTATGAACTAGTATGAATTGGTACAAAGTCTTTGAAATTGGTTAGAGCTAGTCCAAATTCATACGAAATGGTACGAACTAGGACGAACTCGTACAAAATGGAACGATCTGGGACGAACTTGTACCAAATGGTACGAACTAGTATGCATTGGTACGAACTTGTTGGAAATGGTATGAACTAGTATGAGATGGTAGAAACTCGTTGAAATTGGTTAGAGCTAGACCAAATTCATATGAAATGGTATGAACTAGAACGAACTCGTACAAAATGGAATGAACTAGGACGAACTTGTACCAAATGGTAGTAACTAGCACGGAATGGTACGAACTTGTAGGAAATTGTATGAACTAGTATGAGATGGTACAAACTCGTTGAAATTGGTTAGAGCTAGTCCAAACTCATATGAAATGGTATGAACTAGTACGTATTCGTACAAAATGGAACGAACTAGGACGAACTCGTCGAAAATGGAACGAACTAGGACGAACTTGTACCAAATGGTACAAACTAGTACGGAATGGTACGAAGTTGTAGGAAATGGTATGAACTAGTATGAAATGGTACAAACTCGTTGAAATTGGTTAGAGCTAGTCCAAATTCATATGAAATGGTACAAACTAGGACGAACTCGTACAAAATGGAACGAACTAGGACGAACTTGTACCAAATGGTACGAACTAGTACGGAATGGTACGAACTTGTAGGAAATGGTATGAACTAGTATGAAATGGTACAAAGTCTTTGAAATTGGTTAGAGCTAGTCCAAATTCATACGAAATGGTACGAACTAGGACGAACTCGTACAAAATGGAACGATCTGGGACGAACTTGTACCAAATGGTACGAACTAGTATGCATTGGTACGAACTTGTTGGAAATGGTATGAACTAGTATGAGATGGAACAAACTCGTTGAAATTGGTTAGAGCTAGTCCAAATTCATATGAAATGGTACAAACTAGAACGAACTCGTACAAAATGCAACGAACTAGGACGAACTTGTACCAAATGGTAGTAAATAGTACGGAATGGTACGAACTTGTAGGAAATTGTATGAACTAGTATGAGATGGTACAAACTCGTTGAAATTGGTTAGAGCTAGTCCAAATTCATATGAAATGGTATGAACTAGTACGAACTCGTACAAAATGGAACAAACTAGGACGAACTCGTACAAAATGAAACGAACTAGGACCAACTTGTACCAAATGGTACAAACTAGTACGGAGTGGTATGAACTTGTAGGAAACAGTATGAACTAGTATGAAATGGTACAAACTCGTTGTAATTGGTTAGAGCTAGTCCAAATTCATATGAAATGGTACAATCTAGGACGAACTCGTACAAAATGGAACGCAGTAGGACGAACTTGTACCAAATGGCACGAAATAGTACGGAATGGTACGAACTTGTAGGAAATGGTATGAACTAGAATGAAATGGTACAAAGTCTTTGAAACTGGTTAGAGCTAGTCCAAATTCATACGAAATGGTACGAACTAGGACGAACTCGTACAAAATGGAACGATCTGGGACGAACTTGTACCAAATGGTACGAACTAGTATGCAATGGTACGAACTTGTTGGAAATGGTATGAACTAGTATGAAATGGTACAAACTCGTTGAAATTGGTTAGAGCTAGTCCAAATTCATATGAAATGGTACAAACTAGAACGAACTCGTACAAAATGGAATGAACTAGGACGAACTTGTACCAACTGGTAATAACTAGTACGGAATGGTACGAACTTGTAGGAAATTGTATGAACTAGTATGAAATGGTACAAACTCGTTGAAATTGGTTAGAGCTAGTCCAAATTCATATGAAATGGTATGAACTAGTACGAACTCGTACAAAATGGAACGAACTAGGACGAACTCGTACAAAATGGAACGAACTAGGACGAACTTGTACCAAATGGTACGAACTAGTACGGAATGCTACGAACTTGTAGGAAATGGTATGAACTAGTATGAAATGGTACAAAGTCGTTGAAATTGGTTAGAGCTAGTCCAAATTAAAACGAAATATTACGAACTAGGACGAACTCGCACAAAATGGAACGATCTAGAACGAACTTGTACCAAATGGTACGAACTAGTATGGAATGGTACGAACTTGTTGGAAACGGTATGAACTAGTATGAAATGGTACAAACTCGTTGTAACTGGTTAGAGCTAGTCCAAATTCTTACGAAATGGGACGAACTAGGACGAAGTCGTACAAAATGGAACGAACTAGGACGAACTTGTACCAAATGGTACGAACTAGTACGGAATGGTACGAACTTGTAGGAAATGGTATGAACTAGTATGAAATGGTACAAACTCGTTGAAATTGGTTAGAGCTAGTCCAAATTCGTATGAAATGGCACCAACTAGGACGAAATCGTATAACATGGAACGAGCTAGGATGAACTTGTACCAAATGGTACAAACTAGTACGAAATGGTATGAACTTGTAGGAAATGGTATGAACTAGTATGAAATGCTACAAACTCGTTGAAATTGGTTAGAGCTGGTCCAAATTCATAGGAAATGGTACAAACTAGGACGAACTCGTCGAAAATGGAACGAACTAGGACGAACTTGTACCAAATGGTACAAACTAGTACGGAATGGTACGAACTTGTAGGAAATGGTATGAACTAGTATGAAATGGTACAAACTCGATGAAATTGGTTAGATCTAGTCCAAATTAAAACGAAATATTACGAACTAGGACGAACTCGCACAAAATGGAACGATCTAGGACGAACTTGTACCAAACGGTACGAACTAGTATGGAATGGTACGAACTTGTTGGAAACGGTATGAACTAGTATGAAATGGTACAAACTCGTTGTAACTGGTTAGAGCTAGTCCAAATTCTTACGAAATGGGACGAACTAGGACGAAGTCGTACAAAATGGAACGAACTAGGACGAACTTGTACCAAATGGTACGAACTAGTACGGAATGGTACGAACTTGTAGGAAATGGTATGAACTAGTATGAAATGGTACAAACTCGTTGAAATTGGTTAGAGCTAGTCCAAATTCGTATGAAATGGTACCAACTAGGACGAAATCGTATAACATGGAACGAGCTAGGATGAACTTGTACCAAATGGTACAAACTAGTACGGAATGGTATGAACTTGTAGGAAATGGTATGAACTAGTATGAAATGGTACAAACTCGTTGAAATTGGTTAGAGCTGGTCCAAATTCATAGGAAATGGTACAAACTAGGACGAACTCGTCGAAAATGGAACGAACTAGGACGAACTTGTACCAAATGGTACAAACTAGTACGGAATGGTACGAATTTCTAGGAAATATTATGAACTAGTATGAGATGGTACAAACTCGTTGAAATTGGTTAGAGCTAGTCCAAATTCATATGAAATGGTATGAACTAGTACGAACTCGTACAAAATGGAACGAACTAGGACGAACTCGTACAAAATGAAACGAACTAGGACCAACTTGTACCAAATGGTACAAACTAGTACGGAGTGGTATGAACTTGTAGGAAACAGTATGAACTAGTATGAAATGGTACAAACTCGTTGTAATTGGTTAGAGCTAATCCAAATTCATATGAAATGGTACAAACTAGGACGAACTCGTACAAAATGGAACAAACTAGGACGAACTTGTACCAAATGGTACGAACTAGTACGGAATGGTACGAACTTGTAGGAAATGGTATGAACTAGTATGAAATGGTACAAAGTCGTTGAAATTGGTTAGAGCTAGTCCAAATTAAAACGAAATATTACGAACTAGGACGAACTCGCACAAAATGGAACGATCTAGGACGAACTTGTACCAAATGGTACGAACTAGTATGGAATGGTACGAACTTGTTGGAAACGGTATGAACTAGTATGAAATGGTACAAACTCGTTGTAACTGGTTAGAGCTAGTCCAAATTCTTACGAAATGGGACGACCTAGGACGAAGTCGTACAAAATGGAACGAACTAGAACGAACTTGTACCAAATGGTACGAACTAGTACGGAATGGTACGAACTTGTAGGAAATGGTATGAACTAGTATCAAATGGTACAAACTTGTTGAAATTGGTTAGAGCTAGTCCAAATTCGTATGAAATGGCACCAACTAGGACGAAATCGTATAACATGGAACGAGCTAGGATGAACTTGTACCAAATGGAACAAACTAGTACGGAATGGTATGAACTTGTAGGAAATGGTATGAACTAGTATGAAATGGTACAAACTCGTTGAAATTGGTTAGAGCTGGTCCAAATTCATAGGAAATGGTACAAACTAGGACGAACTCGTCGAAAATGGAACGAACTAGGACGAACTTGTACCAAATGGTACAAACTAGTACGGAATGGTACGAAGTTGTAGGAAATGGTATGAACTAGTATGAAATGGTACAAACTCGTTGAAATTGGTTAGAGTTTGTCCAAATTCATATGAAATGGTATGAACTAGTACGAACTCGTACAAAATGGAACGAACTAGGACGAACTCGTACAAAATGAAACGAACTAGGACGAACTTGTACCAAATGGTACAAACTAGTACGGAGTGGTATGAACTTGTAGGAAACAGTATGAACTAGTATGAAATGGTACAAACTCGTTGTAATTGGTTAGAGCTAGTCCAAATTCATATGAAATGGTACAAACTAGGACGAACTCGTACAAAATGGAACGAAGTAGGTCGAACTTGTACCAAATGGCACGAACTAGTACGGAATGGTACGAACTTGTAGGAAATGGTATGAACTAGTATGAAATGGTACAAACTCGTTGAAATTGGTTAGAGCTGGTCCAAATTCATATGAAATGGTACAAACTAGGACGAACTCGTACAAAATGGAACGAACTAGGACGAACTTGTACCAAATGGTACGAACTAGTACGGAATGGTACGAACTTGTAGGAAATGGTATGAACTAGTATGAAATGGTACAAACTCGTTGAAATTGGTTAGAGCTAATCCAAATTCATATGAAATGGTATGATCTAGTACGAACTCGTACAAAATGGAACGAACTAGGACGAACTCGTACAAAATGGAACGAACTAGGACGAATTTGTACCAAATGGTACAAACTAGTACGGAGTGGTATGAACTTGTAGGAAACAGTATGAACTAGTATGAAATGGTACAAACTCGTTGTAATTGGTTAGAGCTAATCCAAATTCATATGAAATGGTACAAACTAGGACGAACTCGTACAAAATGGAACGAATTAGGACGAACTTGTACCAAATGGTACGAACTAGTACGGAATGGTACGAACTTGTAGGAAATGGTATGAACTAGGATGAAATGGTACAAAGTCGATGAAATTGGTTAGAGCTAGTCCAAATTAAAACGAAATATTACGAACTAGGACGAACTCGCACAAAATGGAACGATCTAGGACGAACTTGTACCAAACGGTACGAACTAGTATGGAATGGTACGAACTTGTTGGAAACGGTATGAACTAGTATGAAATGGTACAAACTCGTTGTAACTGGTTAGAGCTAGTCCAAATTCTTACGAAATGGGACGAACTAGGACGAAGTCGTACAAAATGGAACGAACTAGGACGAACTTGTACCAAATGGTACGAACTAGTACGGAATGGTACGAACTTGTAGGAAATGGTATGAACTAGTATGAAATGGTACAAACTCGTTGAAATTGGTTAGAGCTAGTCCAAATTCGTATGAAATGGCACCAACTAGGACGAAATCGTATAACATGGAACGAGCTAGGATGAACTTGTACCAAATGGTACAAACTAGTACGGAATGGTATGAACTTGTAGGAAATGGTATGAACTAGTATGAAATGGTACAAACTCGTTGAAATTGGTTAGAGCTGGTCCAAATTCATAGGAAATGGTACAAACTAGGACGAACTCGTCGAAAATGGAACGAACTAGGACGAACTTGTACCAAATGGTACAAACTAGTACGGAATGGTACGAAGTTGTAGGAAATGGTATGAACTAGTATGAAATGGTACAAACTCGTTGAAATTGGTTAGAGCTGGTCCAAATTCATATGAAATGGTACAAACTAGGACGAACTCGTACAAAATGGAACGAACTAGGACGAACTTGTACCAAATGGTACGAACTAGTACGGAATGGTACGAACTTGCAGGAAATGGTATGAACTAGTATGAATTGGTACAAAGTCTTTGAAATTGGTTAGAGCTAGTCCAAATTCATACGAAATGGTACGAACTAGGACGAACTCGTACAAAATGGAACGATCTGGGACGAACTTGTACCAAATGGTACGAACTAGTATGCATTGGTACGAACTTGTTGGAAATGGTATGAACTAGTATGAGATGGTAGAAACTCGTTGAAATTGGTTAGAGCTAGACCAAATTCATATGAAATGGTATGAACTAGAACGAACTCGTACAAAATGGAATGAACTAGGACGAACTTGTACCAAATGGTAGTAACTAGCACGGAATGGTACGAACTTGTAGGAAATTGTATGAACTAGTATGAGATGGTACAAACTCGTTGAAATTGGTTAGAGCTAGTCCAAATTCATATGAAATGGTATGAACTAGTACGTATTCGTACAAAATGGAACGAACTAGGACGAACTCGTCGAAAATGGAACGAACTAGGACGAACTTGTACCAAATGGTACAAACTAGTACGGAATGGTACGAAGTTGTAGGAAATGGTATGAACTAGTATGAAATGGTACAAACTCGTTGAAATTGGTTAGAGCTAGTCCAAATTCATATGAAATGGTACAAACTAGGACGAACTCGTACAAAATGGAACGAACTAGGACGAACTTGTACCAAATGGTACGAACTAGTACGGAATGGTACGAACTTGTAGGAAATGGTATGAACTAGTATGAAATGGTACAAAGTCTTTGAAATTGGTTAGAGCTAGTCCAAATTCTTACGAAATGGTACGAACTAGGACGAACTCGTACAAAATGGAACGATCTGGGACGAACTTGTACCAAATGGTACGAACTAGTATGCATTGGTACGAACTTGTTGGAAATGGTATGAACTAGTATGAGATGGTACAAACTCGTTGAAATTGGTTAGAGCTAGTCCAAATTCATATGAAATGGTACAAACTAGAACGAACTCGTACAAAATGCAACGAACTAGGACGAACTTGTACCAAATGGTAGTAAATAGTACGGAATGGTACGAACTTGTAGGAAATTGTATGAACTAGTATGAGATGGTACAAACTCGTTGAAATTGGTTAGAGCTAGTCCAAATTCATATGAAATGGTATGAACTAGTACGAACTCGTACAAAATGGAACAAACTAGGACGAACTCGTACAAAATGAAACGAACTAGGACCAACTTGTACCAAATGGTACAAACTAGTACGGAGTGGTATGAACTTGTAGGAAACAGTATGAACTAGTATGAAATGGTACAAACTCGTTGTAATTGGTTAGAGCTAGTCCAAATTCATATGAAATGGTACAAACTAGGACGAACTCGTACAAAATGGAACGAAGTAGGACGAACTTGTACCAAATGGCACGAACTAGTACGGAATGGTACGAACTTGTAGGAAATGGTATGAACTAGAATGAAATGGTACAAAGTCTTTGAAACTGGTTAGAGCTAGTCCAAATTCATACGAAATGGTACGAACTAGGACGAACTCGTACAAAATGGAACGATCTGGGACGAACTTGTACCAAATGGTACGAACTAGTATGCATTGGTACGAACTTGTTGGAAATGGTATGAACTAGTATGAGATGGTAGAAACTCGTTGAAATTGGTTAGAGCTAGACCAAATTCATATGAAATGGTATGAACTAGAACGAACTCGTACAAAATGGAATGAACTAGGACGAACTTGTACCAAATGGTAGTAACTAGCACGGAATGGTACGAACTTGTAGGAAATTGTATGAACTAGTATGAGATGGTACAAACTCGTTGAAATTGGTTAGAGCTAGTCCAAATTCATATGAAATGGTATGAACTAGTACGTATTCGTACAAAATGGAACGAACTAGGACGAACTCGTCGAAAATGGAACGAACTAGGACGAACTTGTACCAAATGGTACAAACTAGTACGGAATGGTACGAAGTTGTAGGAAATGGTATGAACTAGTATGAAATGGTACAAACTCGTTGAAATTGGTTAGAGCTAGTCCAAATTCATATGAAATGGTACAAACTAGGACGAACTCGTACAAAATGGAACGAACTAGGACGAACTTGTACCAAATGGTACGAACTAGTACGGAATGGTACGAACTTGTAGGAAATGGTATGAACTAGTATGAAATGGTACAAAGTCTTTGAAATTGGTTAGAGCTAGTCCAAATTCTTACGAAATGGTACGAACTAGGACGAACTCGTACAAAATGGAACGATCTGGGACGAACTTGTACCAAATGGTACGAACTAGTATGCATTGGTACGAACTTGTTGGAAATGGTATGAACTAGTATGAGATGGTACAAACTCGTTGAAATTGGTTAGAGCTAGTCCAAATTCATATGAAATGGTACAAACTAGAACGAACTCGTACAAAATGCAACGAACTAGGACGAACTTGTACCAAATGGTAGTAAATAGTACGGAATGGTACGAACTTGTAGGAAATTGTATGAACTAGTATGAGATGGTACAAACTCGTTGAAATTGGTTAGAGCTAGTCCAAATTCATATGAAATGGTATGAACTAGTACGAACTCGTACAAAATGGAACAAACTAGGACGAACTCGTACAAAATGAAACGAACTAGGACCAACTTGTACCAAATGGTACAAACTAGTACGGAGTGGTATGAACTTGTAGGAAACAGTATGAACTAGTATGAAATGGTACAAACTCGTTGTAATTGGTTAGAGCTAGTCCAAATTCATATGAAATGGTACAAACTAGGACGAACTCGTACAAAATGGAACGAAGTAGGACGAACTTGTACCAAATGGCACGAACTAGTACGGAATGGTACGAACTTGTAGGAAATGGTATGAACTAGAATGAAATGGTACAAAGTCTTTGAAACTGGTTAGAGCTAGTCCAAATTCATACGAAATGGTACGAACTAGGACGAACTCGTACAAAATGGAACGATCTGGGACGAACTTGTACCAAATGGTACGAACTAGTATGCAATGGTACGAACTTGTTGGAAATGGTATGAACTAGTATGAAATGGTACAAACTCGTTGAAATTGGTTAGAGCTAGTCCAAATTCATATGAAATGGTACAAACTAGAACGAACTCGTACAAAATGGAATGAACTAGGACGAACTTGTACCAACTGGTAATAACTAGTACGGAATGGTACGAACTTGTAGGAAATTGTATGAACTAGTATGAAATGGTACAAACTCGTTGAAATTGGTTAGAGCTAGTCCAAATTCATATGAAATGGTATGAACTAGTACGAACTCGTACAAAATGGAACGAACTAGGACGAACTCGTACAAAATGGAACGAACTAGGACGAACTTGTACCAAATGGTACGAACTAGTACGGAATGCTACGAACTTGTAGGAAATGGTATGAACTAGTATGAAATGGTACAAAGTCGTTGAAATTGGTTAGAGCTAGTCCAAATTAAAACGAAATATTACGAACTAGGACGAACTCGCACAAAATGGAACGATCTAGAACGAACTTGTACCAAATGGTACGAACTAGTATGGAATGGTACGAACTTGTTGGAAACGGTATGAACTAGTATGAAATGGTACAAACTCGTTGTAACTGGTTAGAGCTAGTCCAAATTCTTACGAAATGGGACGAACTAGGACGAAGTCGTACAAAATGGAACGAACTAGGACGAACTTGTACCAAATGGTACGAACTAGTACGGAATGGTACGAACTTGTAGGAAATGGTATGAACTAGTATGAAATGGTACAAACTCGTTGAAATTGGTTAGAGCTAGTCCAAATTCGTATGAAATGGCACCAACTAGGACGAAATCGTATAACATGGAACGAGCTAGGATGAACTTGTACCAAATGGTACAAACTAGTACGGAATGGTATGAACTTGTAGGAAATGGTATGAACTAGTATGAAATGGTACAAACTCGTTGAAATTGGTTAGAGCTGGTCCAAATTCATAGGAAATGGTACAAACTAGGACGAACTCGTCGAAAATGGAACGAACAAGGACGAACTTGTACCAAATGGTACAAACTAGTACGGAATGGTACGAACTTGTAGGAAATGGTATGAACTAGTATGAAATGGTACAAAGTCGATGAAATTGGTTAGATCTAGTCCAAATTAAAACGAAATATTACGAACTAGGACGAACTCGCACAAAATGGAACGATCTAGGACGAACTTGTACCAAACGGTACGAACTAGTATGGAATGGTACGAACTTGTTGGAAACGGTATGAACTAGTATGAAATGGTACAAACTCGTTGTAACTGGTTAGAGCTAGTCCAAATTCTTACGAAATGGGACGAACTAGGACGAAGTCGTACAAAATGGAACGAACTAGGACGAACTTGTACCAAATGGTACGAACTAGTACGGAATGGTACGAACTTGTAGGAAATGGTATGAACTAGTATGAAATGGTACAAACTCGTTGAAATTGGTTAGAGCTAGTCCAAATTCGTATGAAATGGCACCAACTAGGACGAAATCGTATAACATGGAACGAGCTAGGATGAACTTGTACCAAATGGTACAAACTAGTACGGAAAGGTATGAACTTGTAGGAAATGGTATGAACTAGTATGAAATGGTACAAACTCGTTGAAATTGGTTAGAGCTGGTCCAAATTCATAGGAAATGGTACAAACTAGGACGAACTCGTCGAAAATGGAACGAACTAGGACGAACTTGTACCAAATGGTACAAACTAGTACGGAATGGTACGAAGTTGTAGGAAATGGTATGAACTAGTATGAAATGGTACAAACTCGTTGAAATTGGTTAGAGCTGGTCCAAATTCATATGAAATGGTACAAACTAGGACGAACTCGTACAAAATGGAACGAACTAGGACGAACTTGTACCAAATGGTACGAACTAGTACGGAATGGTATGAACTAGTATGAACTGGTACAAAGTCTTTGAAATTGGTTAGAGCTAGTCCAAATTCATACGAAATGGTACGAACTAGGACGAACTCGTACAAAATGGAACGATCTGGGACGAACTTGTACCAAATGGTACGAACTAGTATGCATTGGTACGAACTTGTTGGAAATGGTATGAACTAGTATGAAATGGTAGAAACTCGTTGAAATTGGTTAGAGCTAGACCAAATTCATATGAAATGGTACAAACTAGAACGAACTCGTACAAAATAGAATGAACTAGGACGAACTTGTACCAAATGGTAGTAACTAGCACGGAATGGTACGAACTTGTAGGAAATTGTATGAACTAGTATGAGATGGTACAAACTCGTTGAAATTGGTTAGAGCTAGTCCAAATTCATATGAAATGGTATGAACTAGTACGAATTCGTACAAAATGGAACGAACTAGGACGAACTCGTCGAAAATGGAACGAACTAGGACGAACTTGTACCAAATGGTACAAACTAGTACGGAATGGTACGAAGTTGTAGGAAATGGTATGAACTAGTATGAAATGGTACGAACTCGTTGAAATTGGTTAGAGCTAGTCCAAATTCATATGAAATGGTACAAACTAGGACGAACTCGTACAAAATGGAACGAACTAGGACGAACTTGTACCAAATGGTACGAACTAGTACGGAATGGTACGAACTTGTAGGAAATGGTATGAACTAGTATGAAATGGTACAAAGTCTTTGAAATTGGTTAGAGCTAGTCCAAATTCATACGAAATGGTACGAACTAGGACGAACTCGTACAAAATGGAACGATCTGGGACGAACTTGTACCAAATGGTACGAACTAGTATGCATTGGTACGAACTTGTTGGAAATGGTATGAACTAGTATGAGATGGTACAAACTCGTTGAAATTGGTTAGAGCTAGTCCAAATTCATATGAAATGGTACAAACTAGAACGAACTCGTACAAAATGGAATGAACTAGGACGAACTTGTACCAAATGGTAGTAACTAGTACGGAATGGTACGAACTTGTAGGAAATTGTATGAACTAGTATGAGATGGTACAAACTCGTTGAAATTGGTTAGAGCTAGTCCAAATTCATATGAAATGGTATGAACTAGTACGAACTCGTACAAAATGGAACAAACTAGGACGAACTCGTACAAAATGAAACGAACTAGGACCAACTTGTACCAAATGGTACAAACTAGTACGGAGTGGTACGAACTTGTAGGAAACAGTATGAACTAGTATGAAATGGTACAAACTCCTTGTAATTGGTTAGAGCTAGTCCAAATTCATATGAAATGGTACAAACTAGGACGAACTCGTACAAAATGGAACGAAGTAGGACGAACTTGTACCAAATGGCACGAACTAGTACGGAATGGTACGAACTTGTAGGAAATGGTATGAACTAGAATGAAATGGTACAAAGTCTTTGAAACTGGTTAGAGCTAGTCCAAATTCATACGAAATGGAACGAACTAGGACGAACTCGTACAAAATGGAACGATCTGGGACGAACTTGTACCAAATGGTACGAACTAGTATGCAATGGTACGAACTTGTTGGAAATGGTATGAACTAGTATGAAATGGTACAAACTCGTTGAAATTGGTTAGAGCTAGTCCAAATTCATAGGAAATGGTACAAACTAGGACGAACTCGTACAAAATGGAATGAACTAGGACGAACTTGTACCAAATGGTACAAAGTAGTACGGAATGGTACGATCTTGTAGGAAATGGTATGAACTAGTATGAAATGGTACAAACTCGTTGAAATTGGTTAGAGCTTGTCCAAATTCATATGAAATGGTATGAACTAGTACGAACTCGTACAAAATGGAACGAACTAGGACGAACTCGTACAAAATGGAACGAACTAGGACGAACTTGTACCAAATGGTACGAACTAGTACGGAATGCGACGAACTTGTACCAAACGTGGAACGAACTAGGACGAACTTGTATGTGGTGGTACAAACTAGTACGGAGTGGTATGAACTTGTAGGAAACAGTATGAACTAGTATGAAATGGTACAAACTCGTTGTAATTGGTTAGAGCTAGTCCAAATTCATATGAAATGGTACAAACTGGGACGAACTCGTACAAAATGGAACGAAGTAGGACGAACTTGTACCAAATGGCACGAACTAGTACGGAATGGTACGAACTTGTAGGAAATGGTATGAACTAGTATGAAATGGTTAAGCATGAACCCAGGACTAAATGCTTAAGAGATTCGAATAAATGAAACGAGTATGTGGAACGCATGAACCCAGGACTAAATGCTTAAGAGATTCGAATATCTACCACTTGTGTCGCATCATATTTGATTACAAAAGACTATATTTTATATTTAATAAAAATTGCATCACTAAAAATGTGAGAAGTAATCAAATTTTAAAGTGATATTATTTGTAAGGCCTAACTCAATTGGTAAATGTTAAAATTGCTAAATTGAATATCATCACTTAGATTCCAACTCAGAACCTCAGTTGTATGTGCAGGTTTTGGGTGTCACTTTTAAAAAAGAAGTAATAATATTTTAACAACTTACACAAAGGATCCGATTACACAATGAAGTAGAAAGTTATAACAACATAAATCACATGCATAACAACATAGGAACAGATTGTCGAAAAAGAACATAGCAACGCAACTTGTTCATCAAGTCTCTTTTTTTGGCACATTTTGATGAATATACCTCCAAACATCTAATATGTATGATAAATGGAGACGTCGATCGTAGACCACCATTTAGTTGGTGTATGGGACACGAGGATAAAAAAGTGGTGCAATTTTTGACTATTAGATTGAGAAGCTCTACTACGATCATACCGTGGATCATTTATACCCAATCTTTCCTCACACCATTCTGCTCTTGTACCTCTTCCCCTTATTTTTCATTGCCCCTTAGATTGGGAGTGAGATCCGAGAGGGAGAGTGGGGAAGAGGATCAAGGTCGTGGAAAGAGCAATAAAGAGGAAGACGAAAACGACTTCACCACCAATGCCATTGGCATAAACAACGTAGAAGCATGCATATCCATTCAATTCAAAATTCCATTGTTAATCATCAACAATGCATCAATAGCTTTAACAATAATTCAATACGAAACACCTGGAAACGTGGAAAACCCACAAAGATCTATTGATTAGAATTTTTTTAAAACCCATTTGTGCCGAAAGAGAATAAGTAGGTACCACCAAAAGATTACAACGATCTCAATCAGCTACTCTAAATATAATAAGTAGAAAGAAGAAAAGGTTGATGATGTCGAGATACAAGGTGACGGAAGCCCAAATGTATTCATTGTAGGAAAATCTCTTTATCAGGTTGTCTGTGTCATATACAATGTAGCCACAAAATATAATTGTTGCCACGCACCAGTAGATCATCACAGATAACTTACCCACTTGAAAGAAAACCTGCACGCAGGAACACGCTATAAGAATTCTCATCCAAAATACGCATATGAAGCAAGAAACATAATTACCTGAATCAGTCCAACGACCAATAGGACCAGAAAAGAACGGAACAAAAAGTGGTCGAGAAAGCTTAAATCTTGGCCTCTATTTGCAGCCCAAAATGTGTAGAGAGTCAGAGGAATCACCACCATAGCAGTCAATATGATATGATCCGAAAAGGAACATATATAGAAATTAGGATCTATTCTCGAGTGAATCACACAATTTAAAAGAAAAGGACTAAACACAATTCAAAGTAACAAAAATCAAAAAGATGGAGAAGATAGAAGATGGAAAAAAGAAAGGCGCCACACTCTCAATTCTATGAAGAAAGAGAAATGATAAGCCAAGTGAAGAATCGCCACAAAGGAACGAATGCCTTTGATAAGATCCAGATATGTGATCTTCCACAAGAAGATACAAGAGGCACAATGCTCTCAAAATGCTAATTGCATATAACTTTCAACATATCTCATATTGCATTCTTACATGGGTATTTATAGGCTAAGCTTGAAAGATAAAAGTAACTTTCCACTATCATACATTTATCTAATGCATTTACCTAGAATATAACCACAAACTAGAAAATAAATTTCCATTAGGTACTATAATGACTTAGAAAGTCTTTAAAACCCATAAACCTACTTTGGGAAGATCATAGGACACTTAAACTTATTCAACCAAAACAAATCCGAAAATTAAAATTAAAATAGCAAAAATTGGGCCACCCTTGAGTTCTCCTTCATCATGTGCATTGGGCTTTTCCAAATTGTTGTTGGCCCTTATTGGTTGTCATCATTCCCTCCTTCTTCGAGAGAATTCGACCTCGAATTTATTGCTTTAGGACATCATCATCATCATCCACGCTCAAACACAATTCTGTGGAACTTTTGGGGTACAACTCTTGGAATTGTTGTTTCATTTTCCTTCAAAATAGAATAAGAATGGCAGGAAATAGAAATAGTATTAGTAGGCAAACAAACACCATTATGAAGAAAGATATTTGTACGATTCCATGACAATAGTTCCTCCTTTCCCACATGTTCATTCACAAGACAACTTCCAATTTTTAACTTCACATTTTCCTGGCTCTTTTTATTTTTATTTTCTTCAACAAATTGAGAAATATCATTCTCGGAATTCTCTGGCTCTTTTCCTTTTAATATGAATTCCTCTTGATTTCTCTCAAAAGTAGAATTTATCTTTTCCTCACCAACTTCTCTTAGAGATAAAGATACATTAGTAACTTGAAGAGCACTAGTAGTAGAAGAAGAAATAATAGTAGGAATAATTGACTTTTGGAAAGTCACAGGAATATTTTCAATTTCTTTCTCTTTTTCCCCCAAATCATCTTCCTCTTTCTTTTCAATGACACACTCCAATTTTTCTTCACTTTTTTCATTCAATTTCATCTTTTCTCTCAAGGCTATCTTTTCCACTCTTTTTGCTTCTTTTTTTAGACCATTTTCATAAAGATATTTCACATACTCTGGATCCATTACAAAATCTCTAATATATATTGCATAATCTCTTTGTCTTGCATCCATCATGTCCATTTGGAAGAAAGATGATAATTTTCGAGGAAAAACAAAAGACAAACAAAAATTCACTCTAGGATCCTTAGCTTTGATACCACATGATATGATCCGAAAAGGAACATATATAGAAATTAGGATCTATTCTCGAGTGAATCACACAATTTAAAAGAAAAGGACTAAACACAATTCAAAGTAACAAAAATCAAAAAGATGGAGAAGATAGAAGATGGAAAAAAGAAAGGCGCCACACTCTCAATTCTATGAAGAAAGAGAAATGATAAGCCAAGTGAAGAATCGCCACAAAGGAACGAATGCCTTTGATAAGATCCAGATATGTGATCTTCCACAAGAAGATACAAGAGGCACAATGCTCTCAAAATGCTAATTGCATATAACTTTCAACATATCTCATATTGCATTCTTACATGGGTATTTATAGGCTAAGCTTGAAAGATAAAAGTAACTTTCCACTATCATACATTTATCTAATGCATTTACCTAGAATATAACCACAAACTAGAAAATAAATTTCCATTAGGTACTATAATGACTTAGAAAGTCTTTAAAACCCATAAACCTACTTTGGGAAGATCATAGGACACTTAAACTTATTCAACCAAAACAAATCCGAAAATTAAAATTAAAATAGCAAAAATTGGGCCACCCTTGAGTTCTCCTTCATCATGTGCATTGGGCTTTTCCAAATTGTTGTTGGCCCTTATTGGTTGTCATCACAATATAACAGCTTCCAAAGTAACTTTCTCTGCATCCAATTCCATGTTTCATGGATAATAATAATAATAATAATAATCACACATGACACGACACAAGTAGGCAATTTTCACTGATAAATACAATTTCAATAAACCAACTGCACAATCCAAAAGAGTAAGGTAGGAGAGTCCTAACGCTAGTGTGAAGGGTGGAAAAGAATTAAGGATTTTGAATCTGTTGGCCATTTAGTGAGAACACAAAAATTCAAATTGGTTTTCAACTGCTTGTTTTATTTCCATTGCACAAAGGTAAGCACTACAAATTAGAAAATAAACAAATCTCGTAGCACCATTCTCAATGGAAGGAAAGGAACTAGATAGTTGACAGTATAAAATAAATGCACTTCTTAATTTATTCCCCCAATTGAGATGGGTAAAATCTGAGTACCCTAGGTAATGGTGGCATTTTCTTTACATGATAGACCTACAAACTACCTGGGAGTGTATTTTTAGTAATCCTTATTATGTTAGTTAGCAAGAAAAAAACTAAGAATTTATCTCACTAGAATAGGACATACAATATCTATGTAAGTATCGCTTGTTAAAATGACACGTAAAACCCTAAATTTATTTAAGCTGATCAAATTCAAGTTCCAAGTACAACCCACTAAACAACATAAACCTTAAATCATCACATTTTTACTAAAAATAACGTATGAACATACTACTCAAAAGTCAAATCATCCAAACTTTTAAATCGAAAGACGCACACAATATGGAAAAAACAAATCCCATTAACCTCAAATAAAGTGAAAAAAAACAGAAATAAATTGTTCGGGCCATACCGCTAGCGAAGGCACAACTGATCAATCCAAAGATAAAGGACACTAAATGCGTGAAAATCCCTAACAGGAGGTAATTGACGGGATACTTTTGGCGATAATAGTAAACATAACACAAAGCTGCAGTTGTCATGCAAAATTAACAACCGTTAGCAAAAAACAGAAGTCGAACAAATGAAATAGAACTCAAAATCAAAAGGAATACAATACTCACTAATAAAACTGACAAAGATGTAAACGATGCAGAGAGCGAAATCGGTTGTGGTTGTGGGAAAGAAGATGGAGTGAGGACAAGTGGTGATGATGACAACGCCCATAGCAATGGTGGCGAGAAACTGGACGGCGACTATGTAGTAGACTTTTTGGATGAAGGACGGGCTCTCAAGTATCACCGGGTGGAGACGCCTCGCCCCGCTCTCTACATCCAATTTTTCGCAAGACTGATTCAACATGTTTCTTTTTCCGGTGAAGTTTTCTCGACTAAGGAAGAAGTGAGGGAAACAAAATTAGGAGTGTGAGAGACAATACGTTGAAAGCTTTTCGATTTTCTTGCGCGTCAAGTTAGATGAAATTGATTTTGAGGGATTCTTAATATATAAACAATCAGTCTGGTGTGGGGTAAATTAGTACATTTTGATTCAAAATTAAAATTGATTGATTTTTAATTATTTTTTTTAAAGAAACTTCACGAACATAAATTCAATTGATATAGTTTTGATAACTTTTAATTCTAATTGACACAATTTTTTCTCCTGATATAAATTCAATGATATGGTTAAAAAATAAAAGATATTATAAGCAGGCGGGACGGAGGTAGGTTTGGATTAGTGGGGGCTAGTTAAAAAATCGGAGACTTTCTTTAGAAATACTAAAACAGAAGAATTGATTGGATTTTTTCAAAAAAAGAATTGATTGGAAAGAATTGGTCAATACTACATCCGCACATATATATATATATATATATATATATATATATATAGTATAATAGTATCACTTTACATATATATGCAGTTAATATTTCCTCTCATAATAGTCACCCCTGTTGTCCTAGCTCCGTCTGTGATTACAAGTCAATATTATCAAATTTGAATTAATTTATTATTAAAAATTATTCTAAAAATGAATTTTTGGTTTCGTTCGGTGTGTAGATATTTATTACGCATGATGTTATTGTACAAAATTGGTTCTCGGAAAACTTACTCTGATTGTGCCAAAACCACATCCACAAAATCTAGAAAAAATCAGGGCCCGTTACTCACGTAGAAGGAAATTCTTACGAGACTTTGGGGCTCAATCCCAAATTCATCATTTACTATTTTTTATTAGTTTTTTGAATTTTTCACAATTTCCAAAAAATCTAAATTTTTTTGCATAACTTTCTTTTGATTTTATTAGATTTTTTGTAGTGTTTTTATAAATATTAGATTAGTTTTTATTCTTGAATGAATTTTTAGAAGTGTTTTAATAACATTTTTTTAAAAAATTAGCTAAAATTAATTTATAGTTTAATACAAAAGGGTTATTTATTTTTATAGATAAATCCGGTTTAAAAAAATTGCAAACCAGATTTATCTATTAAAATAATAAATCTGTCTTGTATTACAATATTGAGAATCGAATTTATCCTTTTTATAAATAAATCCGGTTTGCATTTTTTTAACAAAATTCATTTATCATTTTAATAGATAAATTTGGTTTAAAAAAATGCAAACAGGATTTATCTATTAAAGTGATAAAACTGTTTTGTATTTTTGCTAAGGAGTAACATGGAAAGTGTGGGGGTATAAAAATCCTCACCCAACAGAATAATGAATTGTGGTTAAAGGGCTTGGCCCGCTATGACTCTTAATAACCCAATTCTCATTCTCATTTATTTAATTCGGACTATTGCTATGTAAAAGATGCAAGTTTCCTAGGCTCTGCAAGAGTTTTGGTGGGAAGCGATGCCCTCTCCCCCTTGCTTTCTAAGGCTACCGGAGCTGCTCTAGAACATCTCTCTCTCTCTCTCTCTCTCTCTCTCTCTCTCTCACACACACACTCTCTCTCTCATTAAACCTGTGGGTCACTGGCTAGACCGAAGAATCATTATTTGAAATGTGTGGCCGGTATAAATAAAACTTATACTAAAATAATGAGAATTTAAAAAATATAAGATATTATAAGTCATTATTTGGATTAATTTATTATTAAAATATATTTTAAAAAATGAATATTTTGGTTGTGTTCAATGTGTATAGATTTGTTATGTGTGACAATGTTGTACGCTGGATAAATAATCTAGGCTAAAAATCAGTTTTCTTGCAATCTACTCCGATTGTCCCAAAATCACATCTACAAAATCTAGAAAAATTAGGGCTCGTTACTCCCATAGAATGAAATTCTTACAGGATTTCGGGGCTTAAAATCCCAAATTCCATCATTTACAATTTTTTTTTTATTTTTTGATTTTTCTTAATCTCCAAAAAAACTAAATATTTTTGCATAACCTTCTTTTGATTTTATTAGATTTTTAGTAGTGCTTTTATATTTTTTAGATTAGTTTAGACTATTTATCTGATTTTTAATACTGTTTTTATAACATTTTTTAAAAATTTTAAATAAAATAAATTTATAGTTCAATACTATTTAACTGATTTACTCTCACAAGTCACAACTCTTCTAGTCTCCATTCTTCATCTCGTTATCCCTTTTCAACAGCTTTGTTCCCCTATCTTCACAACCAAATAGCAAATCACAATATGAATTAATTGCTCGTGACTAAACAAACTACTTAACTAAGTAGTTAATCACAAATCACATCAACTCTAACCATCACAACTAGGTGCGCGAGTGGAAACCAAATGTTAAGCTCATCATCCTTTCTTCCGGCTAAAACCATATGTAGAGGTTTTGATGGTGGACAACAAACTGGCTCTAAAGCATGTTCATAGCTTACTTCATGGACCATGCAAGATGTTCCTTTTAGAAGAATTTATTTGTTTTTGACCCACAAGGAAAGGTCGAGGATATATGACTCACATTTCAGCATAGCGTATCAAGTATCAACTAGGATGCAAGTTGGAGGCTGTTACTAATCCTATTTCCATCACTGGAGGGGGGGACATAAATTGCAAGCCCTCTATATCTGCAGAGGTTTTACTTTTGTTCTGTAGCAACAGACATTCACTATGGATGTAATGGTGTTACCCTTGGGTTGTTGTGATTTGATCCTAGGGGTAGAATGGCTCGGATCTTTGGGTCCTATACTTTGGGATTTCACTAAACTGCAGATGGAGTTCCATGTAAATGGTAAGAAGGTCTCACTGAGAGGTGCAAAAACCCCTGGTACCAAACTGATTTCCAACAAGGCCATGACACAAGCAATCAATCAAGGTGCAGAACTTTGCTTCTTACAAGTTGAGGAGACAGGGCCACAATTCTACATTCCCTCATGCAACATGTTAACTGTAGGTAATGAACATCATTTTGTTCCTTCTGAAATTGAATTACTACTTACTGAGTATCAGGATTTATTTGTGGAGCCTACACAATTACCACCACCTAGGCCAGGATTTGATCACAAAATCCCCCTCAAGGATGGCACTGACCCTATTAACTTAAGGCCATATAGATACCCAGTTATGCAGAAGAATGCTGTAGATAAATTAGTTCAGGATATGCTTGATCAAGGAATCATTCAGCACAGTAATAGCCCTTTTGCATCCCCAACTGTTCTGGTTAGAAAAAAGGATGGCTCATGGAGGCTATGTGTAGATTACAAGCGCCTCAATCACCATACTATCAAGGACAGGTTTCCTATACCACTGATGGAAGATTTAATGGATGAACTATCTGGTGCTGCAGTCTTCTCTAAGCTAGACTTGAGGTCAGGCTACCATCAACTTAGAATGGAAGCTGGGGAGGAATTTAAGACTGCATTTAAGACACACAGTGGCCATTTCGAATATTTGGTCATGCCCTTTGGCTTGACTAATGCACCAGCATCCTTCCAATCACTCATGAATCATGTATTCAAGACATTTCTAAAGAAATTTATGATTATATTTTTTGATGACATTTTAGTCTACAGTGCTAACTTGCAGGCACACATATCTCACTTATCTCAAGTCTTTGAAGTGGCCAGGAAGAACAACCTGTTTCTAAATCAGAAAAAATGTTGCTTTGCCACCACCAAGGTTGAGTATTTGGGTCACTTTATCACCAAAGAGGGAGTTTCTACTGACCCTTCTAAGGTGAAATCCATTGAGCAGTGGCCAGAACCCAAGAACATCAAACAACTCAGAGGATTCCTTGGATTGGCAGGATATTATAGACGATTCGTGAGGAACTTTGGCAAGATTGCCAAGCCACTGACTGATCTTTTGAAGAAGGATGCATTCACATGGAATGAACAGGCCACCACTGCATTCTTGGCTCTCAAACAGGCCCTCATGCATGCACCTGTATTAGCACTGCCTAACTTCTCCAAGACTTTTGTGCTAGAGACTGATGCGTCAGGGAAAGGTATTGGAGCTGTATTGATGCAAGAGTAGCACCCCATTGCATATTTGAGCAAAGCATTGGGCCCTAAACAACAAGCACTATCTGTTTATGAGAGAGAGTTGCTGGCCATCGTGTATGCTGTGCAGAAGTGGAGCACATACTTAGCTCATGCACCATTCATCATCAAGACAGATCAAAAAAGTATCAAGCACATGCTAGAGCAAAAACTAAATACTCCATTTCAACACATGTGGGTATCCAAACTTATGGGATATGAATTTGAAATTCAGTTCAAAGAAGGGGTGTCCAACAAGGCTGCTGATGCCTTGTCTCGTGTTGAGGGAGCTGAAATGTTACCACTACTACTCAACAATGCTGCTGATGACTTACTCTCAAAAATACAGGCCACTTGGAATTCTGATTCTTACTTGAAGAACATCATCACTGACCTAGAAAAAGGATGCTCAAGCTCATCCAAAGTTCACATGGTCACAAGGGCAACTGAGGAGATTGGGCAAGTTAGTTGTTGGCAATGATCCTGATGTCAAAAACACCTTGCTAAAATGGTTGCATGACTCTACAGTGGGAGGACACTCTGGTAGGGATGTCACTACTGCTAGGATCAAGTCTCTATTTTTCTGGAAACACATGACGACAGAGATAGCAGAGTATATCAGAAACTGTCACACTTGTCTGAGGAACAAATTTGAACAGGTGGCTTACCCTGGCCTTTTGCAACCTCTACCAATACCTGCTAGAGTTTGGGATGCCATCAATATAGATTTTGCGGAAGGTCTACCTACTTCTAGAAGCAAACAAGTGATTCTTGTTGTGGTGGATCGCCTGAGTAAATACGCACATTTTCTGGCACTTGCACACCCATACACAGCTGCTGATGTTGCTCAGATTTTCCTAGACTCTGTCTTCAAATTACATGGATTACCATCTTCTATCACCACAGATAGAGACCCTATCTTCATGAGTGAGATGTGGACTGAACTCTTCAAGTTGCAGGGTGTTGAGCTCCAACGTTCTAGTGCTTATCATCCCCAAACAGACGGCCAAAGTGAAATTGTGAACAAGGCATTGGAGACCTATCTGCGATGTATGTGCTGTGAAACACCATCTGCCTGGCTGCAGTGGTTACCTCTTGCAGAATGGTGGTATAACACCCATCACCACTCAGCAATTCAATCTACACCATATGAGGTCTTGTATGGCCAACCACCTCCCATTCATCTTCCTTATTTACCAGGCAGTGCTACAGCTGCTGCTGTTGAAAGAACACTTCAAGCACGTGAAGAAGCCATGAAGCTACTCCAATTCCACCTTTTAAGGGCACAAAATCGCATGAAACAGCAGGCTGATCTACACAGGACTGATAGGAATTACACCATAGGAGATTATGTTTTTCTTAAGTTGCAACCATACAGACAATTTTCACTGCGCAAGAACACCTTCCATAAACTCATGCCTAAGTTTTATGGACCCTTCAGGATTGTTGACAGAATTGGAGCTACTGCCTACCAATTGGAGTTACCTGCTGGTGCCAACATCCACAACATCTTCCATGTGTCGCAGTTGAAACTATGCCCTGATCCTAACACTGCTTCAGTGATGCCACCGCCTGCTGCCAATGAGGCATAGTACCCTCGGGGTGAACCTGAAGCCATATTGGAGCGCAAATTGGTGAAGAGAGGGAACCTGCTGATAACTCTATTTTATATAGAGTTATATACGCATCTAAACCTAAATAATTGTTTAGAATCAAGTACAATATGTGTTAAATATAGTAGTATGAATAAAATAAACAACATTCAAGGTTTATACTCATGACTTAGCATTTTGTATATATATTGGTATGTTTGATGTGTTTGTTCAGTGCACCTGCAGTTGATGCATCTGCACCGGAAAACAAGCAGTGCATCTGCACTAGATGCAGCTGCACCAGATTACCACAGTGCAACCAAATTTAGTGCATCTGCACCATCCTGCACCAAAGAAAGAATTACTCCACAATGGAAGCACCTCAATTCATACCATGGCATAAATATCTCTATGACATCATGCTTAGTCACAAGTCACATGGAGGCACCATGGCAACTTGCAAAAGGATGCACCTGCATCGCATGCAGCTGCACTACATGCAGCTGCACCATCCTGAAAGGCAGGAAAAATGCCAACACCGGAAGCACCTCAAACTCAAAGAAGATAAAGACACCACAAGATGACATCATAATTGGTCACAAATCACATGGGTCACATGGGAACCTTTCAAAGGAGGTGCCTACAATATATGACCATTTGAAGAGTCATCTTATAAAGGACACATGGCTACACCTAATTGGACCATTCTTTGCACTTGAGTGAAAAACTCAAATGGCATCATCAACTTCTGAAAAGTAACCATGGTTAAGTTAACTTTGTCTCCAAGCAAACCCTCACTTGAAGGAAATCTCAAGGCCTATATAAAGGACTCAACTCTTCACTTGAAATATATAGATTTTTACATACTTACTTCTTGTTCTTTCTATTTTAGTTTTTTATAGTTTTCAAAGTTTAATTTTCTTATAGTTTAAATTAGTTGTTAGTTGTAAGAAGGTGAGGAAGGAATTGACGACTTCTCCCTTCTCTTCTTCATAGATATAGGAAGGAGATCAGTGCACCTGCATTGCTTGATGCAAGAAAGCTTCAATATTGTAAACTTTACTTTGTTGTTCTTTCTTGATAATTTCCATCACCTCAATATGTTTTATTCAATCTCTTTTCATCTTGCAATGTCTATCATGAGCTAAATTCCTTTAGTTGAGATGTGCTAGTCTTATAATGATCTTTTGAGAAAGTTTAAGTGTCATTTGTGTGTTGCATGTACTTTGATTCTTGTGTTATACTACATCCATCTTATTTTAAGGTTGATCGCTTAAAATGAGTAGAGTTATATTCACAGACATGGTTTATAACTAGAAATCAAGAATCAATAGGGGTAAGTGTTTAATAAAGCCTTTATTAACTTGTTTTAATAAAAGAAGCTTGTTAATTCCATGTTAAGTCCTAGACATAGGATAACATAGCCCTTAGGATAATCAGCAGGTACTTCAAAGGCAGGAGTGAACTTATTTAGCACGCCTAGACATAGGAAGCTTGTAATGCAACTCTGAAGAAAGTAGCTGAAAGGCACACACTGATGCAGCTGCATCCAGTGCACCTGCACTGCACAATTACACTTAACTCTTAAAAAGAAAGTTATTTGATAAAAGCATCTCAACTATTATTCTTAACTGTTTTCCTCTCTATTGTATTGTTTATTTTCATTTTGTTTTCATTTCAAACTCCACCCAAAATTGTGAGTAGTGTAGCTTCACTAATTTATATCTTCTTAAGCATACAAGAGTTAATCCAATCCTTGTGGGTTCGATCTTATTATACTACTTGTTTGTGACTGTGTATACTTGCACACGTTTTTCACACACCACCTGCCTGCCACTAAAGGCCTTGTCAAGTGGAAGAATTTCCCAAAAGAGCTGACCACATGGGAATTTTATTACGAATTGCAGAAGAAATTCCCCAACTTCCACCCTTGAGGACAAGGGTTGTCTATAAGGGGAGGGTATTGTAATAGAGTCATTTTACAATTACTAATTACTTTTACTGTTTTACCTTAGTTGCCAACTGTGAGTGGCATTTCAAGTGCATTTCATTTCAATTTACTTGTAATTCAGCTGTATTAGATTCAGTTGTGAATCTAGAGTTGTAAAACCAGGTATATAACCTGAGATCAGTAATGAATACGGTAACCAATCATTACCTAATATTCCCTCTAACTAACTTCTCTCTCAATTCTGTTAGATTCTCCTCTTCGAGTCACCCTTCCGCACGACGGTGCTCTAGAGAGTTTCACGGTAGTTACCGGAGATAACCTCCCTAATCACCTCTCACCGTCTCAAAATAAGATGGGAGAGGAGAGAGGGAAAAAAGACGAGAGGGAGATGAGAGGGAGAGAAGACAATGGTTTGGAATTATGGTTTGGAATTGTTATATTGAGATTTTGCCGCTCAATTTGGTGAATCTCGTTTGTGTTCACATTGCTGGCCTCGTGAAATATTTTTGTGTTCACATTGGAGGCTTCTAAAAACAGCTGAAAATGGAACCAGCATTAATAAGAAGAGATTTAATAAGTTATTGGGTTTATTTTTTTCATACCCCCTTTCTTATCTCCCATACTTCCATAATTTCATTTTGAACCAAAATTCCCCTGATTTTTAAAAAACAAACTTTTTTTTTTAATTTTCCGGATTTACAAAATAAATTCGGAACACATTTTTTGAATTTTTCCGGATTTACATCGTTGGACTGTAAATTCGGACTAACAACATAAATCCGGAAAAATTCAAAAAATGTGTTCCGAATTTACACAATACGACGTAAATCCGGAAATTTTTAAAAACTATGTTCCAAGTTTATGTTCTATATGGCGTAAATTCGAAATGCAAAACCATAAATCCGGAATGTATTTTTTCATGTTTCCGGAATTGCATCATAAATTCGAAATTCCGAATTTACACAATACGACGTAAATCCGGAAATTTTTAAAAACTGTGTTCCGAATTTATGTTCTATATGGCGTAAATTTGGAATGCAAAACCATAAATCCGGAATGTATTTTTTCATGTTTCCGGAACTGCATCATAAATTTGGAATGTAATTTTTTTTTGTGTTCTAGAAATACCGTAAATTAAGCCGGAAAATTTACGCGTAAAAATTCCGGAAATACCTTTAAATGAGCTATTTTCGGAAAATTTAATTGTTGGTGGGGTCTGATCAGATTTTTTGTAAAAATGAGAGGGGCATTTTGGTCCAAAATGGAATCATGGGGGTATGGGTGATAAGGAGGGGGGTATAAAAAAACCTAAGTTATTTTGTTGGGTATGATACCCAACAACCAATCACTCAATGACATCTCATTTTTTGTATATTTAAATATTTTAAAATAAATTCAAATATTTTACTAATTTTGCTTAAAAGTATCATATCGAACAAAATTCAATTAGGTATGGTGGAATTCTTTTATATATATATATATATATATGCTTATTATCTTCATTACTTATATTTTTGTATATATTTTCTAAAAAGTAATACTGATTACATTTAAAACAGATGTGTATTTTTTTTTCTTATTATGCTTTTTATCAAATAGTTAATAATGATCTACTATCTACTATCATTTACTAATCTACTAAAACTAAGCAATTTAATAACTAGGAAAAAATTGTAAAATAAATATTTAGTGTTTTAGAAAAAATGATATGATTTAATGATTATTCAAAAAACACTGATAAATATTAAAAAAATGTTACAAGAATATCCTACTGATATTTAAAAAATGACAAGTAACTGTCAATAATATATAAAAAACACGGAACAAATATTTGTCGTTGATAATTATAATTTTTAAATACTACTATAAATCTATTATCTATCTGTCCTCTACTATCTACTATAATCTACCAAATACCAACAAAAATTGAAAAACCAACTTTTTAGTCTTTTAGATAAAATATAACAAGACTGGATAACTATTCAAATTACTAATAAATATTAAAAATAAGCGTGACAACTATTTGTCACTGATACCTAAACAAAGGACAAATAAATGTCACTAATATGTAAAAAAATATGGCACACAATTTGTCATATATAATAACCAACTATCTATCTTCTACTATCTACTATAATTTACTAAAACTAATTGATTTAACTACTAGCATCAAAGTCTTTGACGGGGGAAACATTAAAGGGTTAGTTCATTTTGTCAAAAAAATGAATTGAAGAGTAACAATTTAATAGGAATATTTACCATTACAGACTAATTCTATAAATAATTATTCTGCTTTTCTGTGTCAACAAGAAAATATTTTCTCTTGTATTTGTTTTTATATGTATATATATTGTTTTAGTTCCAACAGGAGACATTATATATTTTTGTTAAGAAAAATTATACTTTTACTTTTTTTACTTTTTATGTGTACTTTTTATATGTATTTTTATATACTTATATTTTTGAATGTATTTTAATTTCTAAAAAATAATACTTGTTACATTTAAAACAGTTGTGAATTTTGTTTTCTTTCTTGCTATGATTTTATCAAATAATTAACAACGATTACGATTGGTATTTAGTCAGAATTCTACAGTTCAATCTAAACTTATTATATTACCAGATAGCTAATTATCAATTAACCCAAATTGATATTGATAATAATGAAATTAAAAATTGCTTATTTTCACCTTTACATGAAAGGAAATATAATATAAAGAATCTTTAACTTCATATATTAAATAGGAAAAATTACACCAGAGGACCTTTAAGTTATTTATTTGTAACAAGTTGGCCCTTTAAGTTTTTTTTTAACAAATAGGCCCTTTAAGTTACCTAACGTTGACACTGTTGGCCCTTTTAATAAAATGTCATATCGTTGATTACATCAAAATACACCAAAATATGTTTGGTTGCATCAAAATACATAAGCTAGAGTAATCACAATATATAAAGTAGCATTACATCAAAATATATAAGCTAGAGTAATCACTAAAAGGGCATATTTGTTACAAAAAAACTTAAAGGGCCAATTTGTTACAAATAAATAACTTAAAGGTCCTCTGGTGTAATTTTGCCTAATTAAATATTATATTTATAATAATAATTAGCACAACACCTAACTTACTATACAGGGTATAAACACTTATCTTTACATCTTCATCATTGTTTGAGTGTTGTAGTATCTTCTCCAACAAATTGTTATCATGTGATTCTGTTTGTACATTGTAGTAGGTAGCCATTACAACATATATGCTTTAACGGTGTGGAGTGCAAAAGTGCATGAGTTTGACCGCATTCTAACTGTGTTGACCAAATTCAAGCATTGTGGTTGAAATATATAATTTGACCACTGTTGTCATCATTACTACTCAAGCATTTCAAAGTTGCACCTTTTTTCTATTCTATATAAGCATTTCAAAGTTTGCATGTTTTTTTTCCAAACTTTGCTCTTCGTCTCCTCTCCTCTCCTCTCTCTCTCTTTGTTCTCTTTCTTGAATCAGAGATGGATCCTGATCATGAACTCCCACACCAAGAAGAAGGAGCTATGGAAGAAAACCAAGAACAAGGAGAAGTACTACTTAAGCATTTCAAAGTTGCAATTTTTTTTATAGAAGCATTTCAAAGTTGCACCTTTTTTCTTATAAACATTTCTTTATATTTTTTTTTCTCTTTTTTGAAACAAAGATGGATGCTTATGAACTCCCAGTAGAACAACACCAAGAAGAAGGAGCTATAGTGGAAAACCAATTAGAAGAAGGAGAGGTACTACTTAAGCATTTCAAAGTTGCACCTTTTATTTATATAATTCTGGTCTCCTCTCCTTATTTTTCTTTTTTTGTTCTCTTTCTTGATACAAAGATGGATCAAGTAGCTATAGATGAGTTGGCAGCAATTATAGAAGCACAACTGGAAGTAGAAATAGTGGAAGAATTACCAGTTATAATAACATGCGGTTGCATAAGTAGTGGATGTCTCACTCGGAGATGCTCATGTTTTAAGGAAGAAGAAGGTTGTAACCCAAGCTGCACCGGTATAGAATGCAGAAATTTGTTTGGAACCAGAGAAGGTAATTGTTAAAATTTTTAATTTGCATAATATGATTTGCATTATTCCAATTCCAGTTAATTATTAAAAAAATGTTTTTTTGTAGGGCTAACTATTAGAGATGTGAACGAAATTGCACAGAGGTGGATAAATGAGTGACTGCACTCAAGTGGTGAACAAGATGATCAACTGATGGATAATGAATGAAGATTGTTCAACATTTTTTTTTCTATTTTTTGAACTATTATTTTTTCTTTCAATTTTTAGTTTGTCCTATGTTCATGGATCCTTTTAGTTTGCCCTATGTTCATTTAGTTAGTTTTTTTTGGTACAATTGTTGGATATTTCATCTCTAATCAAACGAATGAATTTGAAGTTGTCATTCCAATTTCTTTAACAATTTAATAGGAATATTTACCATTACAGACTAATTTTATAAATAATTATTCTGCTTTCCTGTGTCAACAAGAAAATATTTTCTCTTATATTTATTTTTATATGTATATATATATATTGTTTTTTAGTTCCAACAGAAGACATTATATATTTTTGTTAAGAAAAATTATACTTTTATTTTTTATGTGTACTTTTTATATGTCTTTTTATACATTTAAAACAGTTGTGAATATTATTTTTTTGCAATTTTGTCAAATTGTTAACAACGATTACAATTGGTATTTAGTCAGAATTCTACAACTCAATCTAAACTTATTATATTACCAGATAGCTAATTATCAATTAACCCAAATTGAAACTAATAATAATGAAATTAAAAATTGGTTATTTTCACCTTTACATGAAAGGAAATATAATATATATAATCTTTAACTTCATATTTTATAATTATAAATTATAATTATAATTATAATTAGCACAACACCTAACTTACTATACAAAGTATGAACACTTATCTTTACATCTTTATCATTGTTTGAGTGTTGTAGTATCTTCCCCAACAAATTGTTATCATGTGATTCTATTTGTACATTGTAGTAGGTAGCCATACAACATATATGCTTTAACGGTGTGTGGACTGCAAAAGTGCATGAGTTTGACCGCATTCTAACTGTGTTGACCAAATTACATGTATTTTTCGATTGAATAAGTTGTCACAAGTCTCAGGAATATCAACAAATTTCATAAGTTATTTTGTTATGTATGATACTCAACAACTAGCTACCACTAGTGCAAAAAAGACATTTAGCACCGGTTGTTTTGGACATTTAGCATCGGTTATCCGACAATGCTAAATCCCCCGATGCTAAATGTGTTTCATAACTGTCTAATATAGCCTCAAAACAAACATTTAGCATCGGTTGTATATGATAACCGATGCTAAATGTCTCTTACAAATACATTTAGCATCGGTGACACCTCATTTTTGTATATTTAAATATTTTAAAATAAATTCAAATAGTGTGCTAATTTTGCTTATAACGTATCATACCCAACAAAATTCAATTGGGTACGGTGGAATTCTCGTATTTATATATATATATGCTCATTATCTTCATTACTTATATTTTGTATGTATTTTCTAAAAATTAATACTGATTACATTTAAAATAGTTGTGTATATTTTTTTCCTATTATGCTTTTTATCAAATAGTTAATACTTATCTACTATCATTTACTAATCTACTAAAAATAAGCAATTTAATCACTGGGAAAAAATTCAAAAATAATTTTTTAGTGGTTTAGAAAAAACGATAAGACTTAGTGATTATTCAAAATACTGATAAATATTAAAAAAATACGTTAGAAATATATCTCACTGATATTTAAAAAAGGAAAAGTAACTGTCAATAACATATAAAAACAAGGAACAAATATATGTCATTGATAATTATAATTTTTAAAGACTGCTATAAATCTACTGTAATCTACCAAAATTAACCAATTTAACTACCAACTAAAATTAACAAACTAGCTTTTTAGTCTCTTAGATAAAAAAATAACAAGACTGAATGACTATTCAAACTACTAATAAATATTAAAAATAAGTGTGACAACTATTTGCAGTACTGATACCTAAACAAAGGACAAATAGTTTAGGGAAACTTTTGCAACTAGTTTAATTTTGTTTAGGGAAACTTTTTGCAACTAGATTAAATATAAAATTTGAGACAATTTCAATTTTTTAATTAACTTTTAATTTCTGTTGCTAACTTGATTTTTTACTAGTGTTTCTTAAAGAGATATTAACTAACATTATTCAAACAGTAATTGAATTCATGACCTGAGAGTTAAGTAACAATTAAAAGCTCCGGGCGCAAACATATATATATATATATACACACACTAGTATGCCTCACCCGTGCGCTGCACGGATTTCTATGTAACTGAAAAGTTGACAATTTTTTAAGGAATTACAATAACAAAAACTGTATTTAAAATAGCATCATGTGTCTTAATATATTTTTTTAGTTTAGAGTGAAGTGATTGATTAGTATAACTATGATTAGAAACCACAATATCATGCGAAGAAGTGGATAGTAATACTCGTCCTTTTTTTTACAATTACCGTAACATTTTGAAAAAAATTATGCTATTATTCTCCAGTGATCAACGTGTCATACAATGTTTTTTTTTGTCAGCCAGCGCAACTGGTGCGCCACACACTCACACAAATGGGAAATCCGTGTTCGACACCCGGGATAGTCGAACCCGGCAACTGGGGGTCATAAATCGGTATTTCTACCACGAGGTCAGACCTCCACAGACTGTCATACAGTGTACTGAAACAAATTAGCACTGACAAAATTTAATTATTTATGTTTATATATAGGCATAAACCTATGTACATAACCCGACACTTTGAAATGTCGTAGTCTCGAAATTTGTTAATTTAACAGAAGAACATTGCATTTATGTATTTTGGTTCAACTAATTACCTCCTACATATGTAAGTGACTTAAAAAGATGAAAAGGAAATTTTGTAGTTGAAAATAAGAATTAAAAAAACGAAAAGTAAAACATGATGCCAATAAGGTGGGAGTCCGTTTGGAATATTCATTCTTAGGCTAAAGCTTGAGCCACTTATTTAGGGATTTTGTTGCCTTATTGTCGTTTCATTAAATGCCAATAAGGCTTTGTCTCCAAGGAAAAACGTATGGACCATTGATTGCCAGGTCTTATTAATCCTCTGCGATCTCTGGGATTTTGTTGCCTCATTTCAGGTCTTATTGGTCTTATTAATCCCCTTATTAATCCAGCCGCAATTTAAATAAACCACGGCCGTTAATTCTGTAAACGTGGAACAGGGGACTAACATCAGTCGTTGGATCACAGTGTCTCACTTATGTGGAACGCATGAATAACATGGACAGAGATTCGAATAAATGCTTAAGGTATGAAATGGTACAAACTTGTAGGAAATGGTATGAACTAGTATGAAATGGCACAAACTCGTTGAAATTGGTTAGAGCTGGTCCAACTTCATAGGAAATGGTACAAACTAGGACGAACTCGTCGAAAATGGAACGAACTAGGACGAACTTGTACCAAATGGTACAAACTAGTACGGAATGGTACGAACTTGTAGGAAATGGTATGAACTAGTATGAAATGGTACAAACTCGTTGAAATTGGTTAGAGTTTGTCCAAATTCATATGAAATGGTATGAACTAGTACGAACTCGTACAAAATGGAACGAACTAGGACGAACTCGTACAAAATGAAACGAACTAGGACGAACTTGTACCAAATAGTACAAACTAGTACGGAGTGGTATGAACTAGGACGAACTCGTCGAAAATGGAACGAACTAGGACGAACTTGTACCAAATGGTACAAACTAGTACGGAATGGTACGAACTTGTAGGAAATGGTATGAACTAGTATGAAATGGTACAAACTCGTTGAAATTGGTTAGAGCTGGTCCAAATTCATATGAAATGGTACAAACTAGGACGAACTTGTATAAAATGGAACGAACTAGGACGAACTTGTACCAAATGGTACGAACTAGTACGGAATGGTACGAACTTGTATGAAATGGTATGAACTAGTATGAAATGGTACAAACTCGTTGAAATTGGTTAGAGCTGGTCCAAATTCATATGAAATGGTACAAACTAGGACGAACTCGTACAAAATGGAACGAACTAGGACGAACTTGTACCAAATGGTACGAACTTGTACGGAATGGTACGATCTTGTAGGAAATGGTATGAACTAGTATGAAATGGTACAAAGTCTTTGAAATTGGTTAGAGCTAGTCCAAATTCATACGAAATGGTACGAACTAGGACGAACTCGTACAAAATGGAACGATCTGGGACGAACTTGTACCAAATGGTACGAACTAGTATGCAATGGTACGAACTTGTTGGAAATGGTACGAACTAGTATGAAATGGTACAAACTCGTTGAAATTGGTTAGAGCTAGTCCAAATTCATATGAAATGGTACAAACTAGAACGAATTCGTACAAAATGGAATGAACTAGGACGAACTTGTACCAAATGGTAATAACTAGTACGGAATGGTACGAACTTGTAGGAAATTGTATGAACTAGTATGAAATGGTACAAACTCGTTGAAATTGGTTAGAGCTAGTCCAAATTCATATGAAATGGTATGAACTAGTACGAACTCGTACAAAATGGAACGAACTAGGACGAACTCGTACAAAATGGAACGAACTAGGATGAACTTGTACCAAATGGTACGAACTAGTACGGAATGGTACGAACTTGTAGGAAAAGGTATGAACTAGTATGAAATGGTACAAAGTCGTTGAAATTGGTTAGAGCTAGTCCAAATTAAAACGAAATATTACGAACTAGGACGAACTCGCACAAAATGGAACGATCTAGGACGAACTTGTACCAAACGGTACGAACTAGTATGGAATGGTACGAACTTGTTGGAAATGGTATGAACTAGTATGAAACGGTACAAACTCGTTGTAACTGGTTAGAGCTAGTCAAAATTCTTACGATATGGGACGAACTAGGACGAAGTCCTACAAAATGGAACGAACTAGGACGAACTTGTACTAAAAGGTACGAACTAGTACCGAATGGTACGAACTTGTAGGAAATGGTATGAACTAGTATGAAATGGGACAAACTCGTTGAAATTGGTTAGAGCTAGTCCAAATTCGTATGAAATGGCACCAACTAGGACGAAATCGTATAACATGGAACGAGCTAGGATGAACTTGTACCAAATGGTACAAACTAGTATGGAATGGTATAACTTGTAGGAAATGGTATGAACTAGTATGAAATGGTACAAACTCGTTGAAATTGGTTAGAGCTGGTCCAAATTCATAGGAAATGGTACAAACTAGGACGAACTCGTCGAAAATGGAACGAACTAGGACGAACTTGTACCAAATGGTACAAACTAGTACGGAATGGTACGAACTTGTAGGAAATGGTATGAACTAGTATGAAATGGTACAAACTCGTTGAAATTGGTTAGAGCTGGTCCAAATTCATAGGAAATGGTACAAACTAGGACGAACTCGTCGAAAATGGAACGAACTAGGACGACCTTGTACCAAATGGTACAATCTAGTACGGAATGGTACGAACCTGTAGGAAATGGTTTGAACTAGTATGAAATGGTACAAAGTCGTTGAAATTGGTTAGAGCTAGTCCAAATTAAAACGAAATATTACGAACTAGGACGAACTCGCACAAAATGGAACGATCTAGGACGAACTTGTACCAAACGGTACGAACTAGTATGGAATGGTACGAACTTGTTGGAATCGGTATGAACTAGTATGAAATGGTACAAACTCGTTGTAACTGGTTAGAGCTAGTCCAAATTCTTACGAAATGGGACGAACTAGGACGAAGTCGTACAAAATGGAACGAACTAGGACGAACTTGTACCAAATGGTACGAACTAGTACGGAATGGTACGAACTTGTAGGAAATGGTATGAACTAGTATGAAATCGTACAAACTCGTTGAAATTGGTTAGAGCTAGTCCAAATTCGTATGAAATGGCACCAACTAGGACGAAATCGTATAACATGGAACGAGCTAGGATGAACTTGTACCAAATGGTACAAACTAGTACGGAATGGTATGAACTTGTAGGAAATGGTATGAACTAGTATGAAATGGTACAAACTCGTTGAAATTGGTTAGAGCTGGTCCAAATTCATAGGAAATGGTACAAACTAGGACGAACTCGTCGAAAATGGAACGAACTAGGACGAACTTGTACCAAATGGTACAAACTAGTACGGAATGGTACGAATTTGTAGGAAATATTATGAACTAGTATGAGATGGTACAAACTCGTTGAAATTGGTTAGAGCTGGTCCAAATTCATATGAAATGGTACAAACTAGGACGAACTCGTACAAAATGGAACGAACTAGGACGAACTTGTACCAAATGGTACGAACTAGTACGGAATGGTACGAACTTGTAGGAAATGGTATGAACTAGTATGAAATGGTACAAAGTCTTTGAAATTGGTTAGAGCTAGTCCAAATTCATACGAAATGGTACGAACTAGGACGAACTCGTACAAAATGGAACGATCTGGGACGAACTTGTACCAAATGGTACGAACTAGTATGCAATGGTACGAACTTGTTGGAAATGGTATGAACTAGTATGAAATGGTACAAACTCGTTGAAATTGGTTAGAGCTAGTCCAAATTCATATGAAATGGTACAAGCTAGAACGAACTCGTACAAAATGGAATGAACTAGGACGAACTTGTACCAAATGGTAATAACTAGTACGGAATGGTACGAACTTGTAGGAAATTGTATGAACTAGTATGAAATGGTACAAACTCGTTGAAATTGGTTAGAGCTAGTCCAAATTCATATGAAATGGTATGAACTAGTACGAACTCGTACAAAATGGAACGAACTAGGACGAACTCGTACAAAATGGAACGAACTAGGACGAACTTGTACCAAATGGTACGAACTAGTACGGAATGGTACGAACTTGTAGGAAATGGTATGAACTAGTATGAAATGGTACAAAGTCGTTGAAAATGGTTAGAGCTAGTCCAAATTAAAACGAAATATTACGAACTAGGACGAACTCGTACAAAATGGAACGATCTAGGACGAACTTGTACGAAACGGTACGAACTAGTATGGAATGGTACGAACTTGTTGGAAACGGTATGAACTAGTATGAAATGGTACAAACTCGTTGTAACTGGTTAGAGCTAGTCCAAATTCTTACGAAATGGGACGAACTAGGACGAAGTCGTACAAAATGGAACGAACTAGGACGAACTTGTACCAAATGGTACGAACTAGTACGGAATGGTACGAACTTGTAGGAAATGGTATGAATTAGTATGAAATGGTACAAACTCGTTGAAATTGGTTAGAGCTAGTCCAAATTCGTATGAAATGGCACCAACTAGGACGAAATCGTATAACATGGAACGAGCTAGGATGAACTTGTACCAAATGGTACAAACTAGAACGGAATGGTATGAACTTGTAGGAAATGGTATGAACTAGTATGAAATGGTACAAACTCGTTGAAATTGGTTAGAGTTGGTCCAAATTCATAGGAAATGGTACAAACTAGGACGAACTCGTCGAAAATGGAACGAACTAGGACGAACTTGTACCAAATGGTACAAATTAGTACGGAATGGTACGAACTTGTAGGAAATGGTATGAACTAGTATGAAATGGTACAAACTCGTTGAAATTGGTTAGAGCTTGTCCAAATTCATATGAAATGGTATGAACTAGTAGGAACTCGAACAAAATGGAACGAACTAGGACGAACTCGTACAAAATGAAAGGAACTAGGATGAACTTGTACCAAATGGTACAAACTAGTACGGAGTGGTATGAACTTGTAGGAAACAGTATGAACTAGTATGAAATGGTACAAACTCGTTGTAATTGGTTAGAGCTAGTCCAAATTCATATGAAATGGTACAAACTAGGACGAACTCGTACAAAATGGAACGAACTAGGACGAACTTGTACCAAATGGTACGAACTAGTACGGAATGGTTCGAACTTGTTGGAAACGGGATGAACTAGTATGAAATGGTACAAACTCGTTGAAATTGGTTAGAGCTGGTCCAAATTCATATGAAATGGTACAAACTAGGACGAACTCGTACAAAATGGAACGAACTAGGACGAACTTGTACCAAATGGTACGAACTAGTACGGAATGGTACAAACTTGTAGGAAATGGTATGAACTAGTATGAAATGGTACAAACTCGTTGAAATTGGTTAGAGCTTGTCCAAATTCATAGGAAATGGTATGAACTAGTACGAACTCGAACAAAATGGAACGAACTAGGACGAACTCGTACAAAATGAAAGGAACTAGGATGAACTTGTACCAAATGGTACAAACTAGTACGGAGTGGTATGAACTTGTAGGAAACAGTATGAACTAGTATGAAATGGTACAAACTCGTTGTAATTGGTTAGAGCTGGTCCAAATTCATATGAAATGGTACAAACTAGGACGAACTCGTACAAAATGGAACGAAGTAGGACGAACTTGTACCAAATGGCACGAACTAGTACGGAATGGTACGAACTTGTAGGAAATGGTATGAACTAGTATGAAATGGTACAAACTCGTTGAAATTGGTTAGAGCTGGTCCAAATTCATATGAAATGGTACAAACTAGGACGAACTCGTACAAAATGGAACGAACTAGGACGAACTTGTACCAAATGGTACGAAATAGTACGGAATGGTACGAACTTGTAGGAAATGGTATGAACTAGTATGAAATGGTACAAACTCGTTGAAATTGGTTAGAGCTGGTCCAAATTCATATGAAATGGTACAAACTAGGATGAACTCGTACAAAATGGAACGAACTAGGACGAACTTGTACCAAATGGTACGAACTAGTACGGAATGGTACGAACTTGTAGGAAATGGTATGAACTAGTATGAAATGGTACAAAGTCTTTGAAATTGGTTAGAGCTAGTCCAAATTCATACGAAATGGTACGAACTAGGACGAACTCGTACAAAATGGAACGATCTGGGACGAACTTGTACCAAATGGTACGAACTAGTATGCAATGGTACGAACTTGTTGGAAATGGTATGAACTAGTATGAAATGGTACAAACTCGTTGAAATTGGTTAGAGCTAGTCCAAATTCAAATGAAATGGTACAAACTAGAACGAACTCGTACAAAATGGAATGAACTAGGACGAACTTGTACCAAATGGTAATAACTAGTACGGAATGGTACGAACTTGTAGGAAATTGTATGAACTAGTATGAAATGGTACAAACTCGTTGAAATTGGTTAGAGCTAGTCCAAATTCATATGAAATGGTATGAACTAGTACGAACTCGTACAAAATGGAAAGAATTAGGACGAACTCGTACAAAATGGAACGAACTAGGACGAACTTGTACCAAATGGTACGAACTAGTACGGAATGGTACGAACTTGTAGGAAATGGTATGAACTAGTATGAAATGGTACAAAGTCTTTGAAATTGGTTAGAGCTAGTCCAAATTAAAACGAAATATTACGAACTAGGACGAACTCGCACAAAATGGAACGATCTAGGACGAACTTGTACCAAATGGTACGAACTAGTATGGAATGGTACGAACTTGTTGGAAACGGTATGAACTAGTATGAAATGGTACAAACTCGTTGTAACTGGTTAGAGCTAGTCCAAATTCTTACGAAATGGGACGAACTAGGACGAAGTCGTACAAAATGGAACGAACTAGGACGAACTTGTACCAAATGGTACAAACTAGTACGGAGTGGTATGAACTTGTAGGAAACAGTATGAACTAGTATGAAATGGTACAAACTCGTTGTAATTGGTTAGAGCTAGTCCAAATTCATATGAAATGGTACAAACTAGGACGAACTCGTACAAAATGGAACGAAGTAGGACGAACTTGTACCAAATGGCACGAACTAGTACGGAATGGTACGAACTTGTAGGAAATGGTATGAACTAGTGTGAGATGGTACAAACTCGTTGAAATTGGTTAGAGCTGCTCCAAATTCATAGGAAATGGTACAAACTAGGACGAACTCGTCGAAAATGGAACGAACTAGGACGAACTTGTACCAAATGGTACAAACTAGTACGGAATGGTACGAACTTGTAGGAAATGGTATGAACTAGTATGAAATGGTACAAACTCGTTGAAATTGGTTAGAGTTTGTCCAAATTCATATGAAATGGTATGAACTAGTACCAACTCGTACAAAATGGAACGAACTAGGACGAACTCGTACAAAATGAAACGAACTAGGACGAACTTGTACCAAATGGTACAAACTAGTACGGAGTGGTATGAACTTGTAGGAAACAGTATGAACTAGTATGAAATGGTACAAACTCGTTGTAATTGGTTAGAGCTAGTCCAAATTCATATGAAATGCTACAAACTAGGACGAACTCGTACAAAATGGAACGAAGTAGGACGAACTTGTACCAAATGGCACGAACTAGTACGGAATGGTACGAACTTGTAGGAAATGGTATGAACTAGTATGAAATGGTACAAACTCGTTGAAATTGGTTAGAGCTGGTCCAAATTCATATGAAATGGTACAAACTAGGACGAACTCGTACAAAATGGAACGAACTAGGACGAACTTGTACCAAATGGTACGAACTAGTACGGAATGGTACGAACTTGTAGGAAATGGTATGAACTAGTATGAAATGGTACAAACTCGTTGAAATTGGTTAGAGCTAATCCAAATTCATATGAAATGGTATGATCTAGTACGAACTCGTACAAAATGGAACGAACTACGACGAACTCGTACAAAATGGAACGAACTAGGACGAATTTGTACCAAATGGTACAAACTAGTACGGAGTGGTATGAACTTGTAGGAAACAGTATGAACTAGTATGAAATGGTACAAACTCGTTGTAATTGGTTAGAGCTAATCCAAATTCATATGAAATGGTACAAACTAGGACGAACTCGTACAAAATGGAACGAAGTAGGACGAACTTGTACCAAATGGTACGAACTAGTACGGAATGGTACGAACTTGTAGGAAATGGTATGAACTAGTATGAAATGGTACAAACTCGTTGAAATTGGTTAGAGCTGGTCCAAATTCATATGAAATGGTACAAACTAAGACGAAGTCGTACAAAATGGAACGATCTAGGACGAACTTGTACCAAATGGTACGAACTAGTACGGAATGGTACGAACTTGTAGGAAATGGTATGAACTAGTATGAAATGGTACAAACTCGTTGAAATTGGTTAGAGCTAGTCCAAATTAAAACGAAATATTACGAACTAGGACGAACTCGCACAAAATGGAACGATCTAGGACGAACTTGTACCAAATTCATACTAGTCCAAACTCATTTCGAGTTTGGACCAAATTCATACTAGTCCAAACTCATTCCGTACTAGTTCGTTGAAATGGAACGAGTTCTTCCTAGTTAGAAATGGTATGAACTAGTACGAAATTGTACGAACTAGTATGAAATGGTACGAACTTGTTGGAAACGGTATGAACTAGTATGAAATGGTACAATCTCGTTGAAATTGGTTAGAGCTAGTCCAAATTCGTATGAAATGGTACCAACTAGGACGAAATCGTATAACATGGAACGAACTAGGATGAACTTGTACCAAATGGTACAAACTAGTACGGAATGGTACGAACTTGTAGGAAATGGTATGAACTAGTATGAAATGGTACAAACTCGTTGAAACTGGTTAGAGCTAGTCCAAATTCAAACGAAATGGTACGAACTAGGACGAACTCGTACAAAATGGAACGATCTAGGACGAACTTGTACCAAATGCTACGAACTAGTATGGAATGTTACGAACTTGTTGGAAACGGTATGAACTAGTATGAAGTGGTACAACCTCGTTGAAATTGGTTAGAGGTAGTCCAAATTCATCTGAAATGATACAAACTAGGACGAACTCGTACAAAATGAACGAACTAGGACGAACTTGTACCAAATGGTACAAACTAGTACGGAATGGTACGAACTTGTAGGAGATGGTATGAACTAGTATGAAATGGTACAAACTCGTTGAAATTGGTTAGATCTAGTCCAAATTCGTATGAAATGGTACCAACTAGGACGAAATCGTACAAAATGGAACGAACTAGGACGAACTTGTACCAAATGGTACGAACTAGTACGGAATGGTACGAACTTGTAGGAAATGGTATGAACTAGTATGAAATGGTACAAAGTCTTTGAAATTGGTTAGAGCTAGTCCAAATTCATACGAAATGGTACGAACTAGGACGAACTCGTACAAAATGGAACGATCTGGGACGAACTTGTACCAAATGGTACGAACTAGTATGCAATGGTACGAACTTGTTGGAAATGGTATGAACTAGTATGAAATGGTACAAACTCGTTGAAATTGGTTAGAGCTAGTCCAAATTCAAATGAAATGGTACAAACTAGAACGAACTCGTACAAAATGGAATGAACTAGGACGAACTTGTACCAAATGGTAATAACTAGTACGGAATGGTACGAACTTGTAGGAAATTGTATGAACTAGTATGAAATGGTACAAACTCGTTGAAATTGGTTAGAGCTAGTCCAAATTCATATGAAATGGTATGAACTAGTACGAACTCGTACAAAATGGAAAGAATTAGGACGAACTCGTACAAAATGGAACGAACTAGGACGAACTTGTACCAAATGGTACGAACTAGTACGGAATGGTACGAACTTGTAGGAAATGGTATGAACTAGTATGAAATGGTACAAAGTCTTTGAAATTGGTTAGAGCTAGTCCAAATTAAAACGAAATATTACGAACTAGGACGAACTCGCACAAAATGGAACGATCTAGGACGAACTTGTACCAAATGGTACGAACTAGTATGGAATGGTACGAACTTGTTGGAAACGGTATGAACTAGTATGAAATGGTACAAACTCGTTGTAACTGGTTAGAGCTAGTCCAAATTCTTACGAAATGGGACGAACTAGGACGAAGTCGTACAAAATGGAACGAACAAGGACGAACTTGTACCAAATGGTACAAACTAGTACGGAGTGGTATGAACTTGTAGGAAACAGTATGAACTAGTATGAAATGGTACAAACTCGTTGTAATTGGTTAGAGCTAGTCCAAATTCATATGAAATGGTACAAACTAGGACGAACTCGTACAAAATGGAACGAAGTAGGACGAACTTGTACCAAATGGCACGAACTAGTACGGAATGGTACGAACTTGTAGGAAATGGTATGAACTAGTGTGAGATGGTACAAACTCGTTGAAATTGGTTAGAGCTGCTCCAAATTCATAGGAAATGGTACAAACTAGGACGAACTCGTCGAAAATGGAACGAACTAGGACGAACTTGTACCAAATGGTACAAACTAGTACGGAATGGTACGAACTTGTAGGAAATGGTATGAACTAGTATGAAATGGTACAAACTCGTTGAAATTGGTTAGAGTTTGTCCAAATTCATATGAAATGGTATGAACTAGTACCAACTCGTACAAAATGGAACGAACTAGGACGAACTCGTACAAAATGAAACGAACTAGGACGAACTTGTACCAAATGGTACAAACTAGTACGGAGTGGTATGAACTTGTAGGAAACAGTATGAACTAGTATGAAATGGTACAAACTCGTTGTAATTGGTTAGAGCTAGTCCAAATTCATATGAAATGCTACAAACTAGGACGAACTCGTACAAAATGGAACGAAGTAGGACGAACTTGTACCAAATGGCACGAACTAGTACGGAATGGTACGAACTTGTAGGAAATGGTATGAACTAGTATGAAATGGTACAAACTCGTTGAAATTGGTTAGAGCTGGTCCAAATTCATATGAAATGGTACAAACTAGGACGAACTCGTACAAAATGGAACGAACTAGGACGAACTTGTACCAAATGGTACGAACTAGTACGGAATGGTACGAACTTGTAGGAAATGGTATGAACTAGTATGAAATGGTACAAACTCGTTGAAATTGGTTAGAGCTGGTCCAAATTCATATGAAATGGTACAAACTAAGACGAAGTCGTACAAAATGGAACGATCTAGGACGAACTTGTACCAAATGGTACGAACTAGTACGGAATGGTACGAACTTGTAGGAAATGGTATGAACTAGTATGAAATGGTACAAACTCGTTGAAATTGGTTAGAGCTAGTCCAAATTAAAACGAAATATTACGAACTAGGACGAACTCGCACAAAATGGAACGATCTAGGACGAACTTGTACCAAATTCATACTAGTCCAAACTCATTTCGAGTTTGGACCAAATTCATACTAGTCCAAACTCATTCCGTACTAGTTCGTTGAAATGGAACGAGTTCTTCCTAGTTAGAAATGGTATGAACTAGTACGAAATTGTACGAACTAGTATGAAATGGTACGAACTTGTTGGAAACGGTATGAACTAGTATGAAATGGTACAATCTCGTTGAAATTGGTTAGAGCTAGTCCAAATTCGTATGAAATGGTACCAACTAGGACGAAATCGTATAACATGGAACGAACTAGGATGAACTTGTACCAAATGGTACAAACTAGTACGGAATGGTACGAACTTGTAGGAAATGGTATGAACTAGTATGAAATGGTACAAACTCGTTGAAACTGGTTAGAGCTAGTCCAAATTCAAACGAAATGGTACGAACTAGGACGAACTCGTACAAAATGGAACGATCTAGGACGAACTTGTACCAAATGCTACGAACTAGTATGGAATGTTACGAACTTGTTGGAAACGGTATGAACTAGTATGAAGTGGTACAACCTCGTTGAAATTGGTTAGAGGTAGTCCAAATTCATCTGAAATGATACAAACTAGGACGAACTCGTACAAAATGAACGAACTAGGACGAACTTGTACCAAATGGTACAAACTAGTACGGAATGGTACGAACTTGTAGGAGATGGTATGAACTAGTATGAAATGGTACAAACTCGTTGAAATTGGTTAGATCTAGTCCAAATTCGTATGAAATGGTACCAACTAGGACGAAATCGTACAAAATGGAACGAACTAGGACGAACTTGTACCAAATGGTACGAACTAGTACGGAATGGTACGAACTTGTAGGAAATGGTATGAACTAGTATGAAATGGTACAAAGTCTTTGAAATTGGTTAGAGCTAGTCCAAATTCATACGAAATGGTACGAACTAGGACGAACTCGTACAAAATGGAACGATCTGGGACGAACTTGTACCAAATGGTACGAACTAGTATGCAATGGTACGAACTTGTTGGAAATGGTATGAACTAGTATGAAATGGTACAAACTCGTTGAAATTGGTTAGAGCTAGTCCAAATTCAAATGAAATGGTACAAACTAGAACGAACTCGTACAAAATGGAATGAACTAGGACGAACTTGTACCAAATGGTAATAACTAGTACGGAATGGTACGAACTTGTAGGAAATTGTATGAACTAGTATGAAATGGTACAAACTCGTTGAAATTGGTTAGAGCTAGTCCAAATTCATATGAAATGGTATGAACTAGTACGAACTCGTACAAAATGGAAAGAATTAGGACGAACTCGTACAAAATGGAACGAACTAGGACGAACTTGTACCAAATGGTACGAACTAGTACGGAATGGTACGAACTTGTAGGAAATGGTATGAACTAGTATGAAATGGTACAAAGTCTTTGAAATTGGTTAGAGCTAGTCCAAATTAAAACGAAATATTACGAACTAGGACGAACTCGCACAAAATGGAACGATCTAGGACGAACTTGTACCAAATGGTACGAACTAGTATGGAATGGTACGAACTTGTTGGAAACGGTATGAACTAGTATGAAATGGTACAAACTCGTTGTAACTGGTTAGAGCTAGTCCAAATTCTTACGAAATGGGACGAACTAGGACGAAGTCGTACAAAATGGAACGAACAAGGACGAACTTGTACCAAATGGTACAAACTAGTACGGAGTGGTATGAACTTGTAGGAAACAGTATGAACTAGTATGAAATGGTACAAACTCGTTGTAATTGGTTAGAGCTAGTCCAAATTCATATGAAATGGTACAAACTAGGACGAACTCGTACAAAATGGAACGAAGTAGGACGAACTTGTACCAAATGGCACGAACTAGTACGGAATGGTACGAACTTGTAGGAAATGGTATGAACTAGTGTGAGATGGTACAAACTCGTTGAAATTGGTTAGAGCTGCTCCAAATTCATAGGAAATGGTACAAACTAGGACGAACTCGTCGAAAATGGAACGAACTAGGACGAACTTGTACCAAATGGTACAAACTAGTACGGAATGGTACGAACTTGTAGGAAATGGTATGAACTAGTATGAAATGGTACAAACTCGTTGAAATTGGTTAGAGTTTGTCCAAATTCATATGAAATGGTATGAACTAGTACCAACTCGTACAAAATGGAACGAACTAGGACGAACTCGTACAAAATGAAACGAACTAGGACGAACTTGTACCAAATGGTACAAACTAGTACGGAGTGGTATGAACTTGTAGGAAACAGTATGAACTAGTATGAAATGGTACAAACTCGTTGTAATTGGTTAGAGCTAGTCCAAATTCATATGAAATGCTACAAACTAGGACGAACTCGTACAAAATGGAACGAAGTAGGACGAACTTGTACCAAATGGCACGAACTAGTACGGAATGGTACGAACTTGTAGGAAATGGTATGAACTAGTGTGAGATGGTACAAACTCGTTGAAATTGGTTAGAGCTGCTCCAAATTCATAGGAAATGGTACAAACTAGGACGAACTCGTCGAAAATGGAACGAACTAGGACGAACTTGTACCAAATGGTACAAACTAGTACGGAATGGTACGAACTTGTAGGAAATGGTATGAACTAGTATGAAATGGTACAAACTCGTTGAAATTGGTTAGAGTTTGTCCAAATTCATATGAAATGGTATGAACTAGTACCAACTCGTACAAAATGGAACGAACTAGGACGAACTCGTACAAAATGAAACGAACTAGGACGAACTTGTACCAAATGGTACAAACTAGTACGGAGTGGTATGAACTTGTAGGAAACAGTATGAACTAGTATGAAATGGTACAAACTCGTTGTAATTGGTTAGAGCTAGTCCAAATTCATATGAAATGCTACAAACTAGGACGAACTCGTACAAAATGGAACGAAGTAGGACGAACTTGTACCAAATGGCACGAACTAGTACGGAATGGTACGAACTTGTAGGAAATGGTATGAACTAGTATGAAATGGTACAAACTCGTTGAAATTGGTTAGAGCTGGTCCAAATTCATATGAAATGGTACAAACTAGGACGAACTCGTACAAAATGGAACGAACTAGGACGAACTTGTACCAAATGGTACGAACTAGTACGGAATGGTACGAACTTGTAGGAAATGGTATGAACTAGTATGAAATGGTACAAACTCGTTGAAATTGGTTAGAGCTAATCCAAATTCATATGAAATGGTATGATCTAGTACGAACTCGTACAAAATGGAACGAACTACGACGAACTCGTACAAAATGGAACGAACTAGGACGAATTTGTACCAAATGGTACAAACTAGTACGGAGTGGTATGAACTTGTAGGAAACAGTATGAACTAGTATGAAATGGTACAAACTCGTTGTAATTGGTTAGAGCTAATCCAAATTCATATGAAATGGTACAAACTAGGACGAACTCGTACAAAATGGAACGAAGTAGGACGAACTTGTACCAAATGGTACGAACTAGTACGGAATGGTACGAACTTGTAGGAAATGGTATGAACTAGTATGAAATGGTACAAACTCGTTGAAATTGGTTAGAGCTGGTCCAAATTCATATGAAATGGTACAAACTAAGACGAAGTCGTACAAAATGGAACGATCTAGGACGAACTTGTACCAAATGGTACGAACTAGTACGGAATGGTACGAACTTGTAGGAAATGGTATGAACTAGTATGAAATGGTACAAACTCGTTGAAATTGGTTAGAGCTAGTCCAAATTAAAACGAAATATTACGAACTAGGACGAACTCGCACAAAATGGAACGATCTAGGACGAACTTGTACCAAATTCATACTAGTCCAAACTCATTTCGAGTTTGGACCAAATTCATACTAGTCCAAACTCATTCCGTACTAGTTCGTTGAAATGGAACGAGTTCTTCCTAGTTAGAAATGGTATGAACTAGTACGAAATTGTACGAACTAGTATGAAATGGTACGAACTTGTTGGAAACGGTATGAACTAGTATGAAATGGTACAATCTCGTTGAAATTGGTTAGAGCTAGTCCAAATTCGTATGAAATGGTACCAACTAGGACGAAATCGTATAACATGGAACGAACTAGGATGAACTTGTACCAAATGGTACAAACTAGTACGGAATGGTACGAACTTGTAGGAAATGGTATGAACTAGTATGAAATGGTACAAACTCGTTGAAACTGGTTAGAGCTAGTCCAAATTCAAACGAAATGGTACGAACTAGGACGAACTCGTACAAAATGGAACGATCTAGGACGAACTTGTACCAAATGCTACGAACTAGTATGGAATGTTACGAACTTGTTGGAAACGGTATGAACTAGTATGAAGTGGTACAACCTCGTTGAAATTGGTTAGAGGTAGTCCAAATTCATCTGAAATGATACAAACTAGGACGAACTCGTACAAAATGAACGAACTAGGACGAACTTGTACCAAATGGTACAAACTAGTACGGAATGGTACGAACTTGTAGGAGATGGTATGAACTAGTATGAAATGGTACAAACTCGTTGAAATTGGTTAGATCTAGTCCAAATTCGTATGAAATGGTACCAACTAGGACGAAATCGTATAACATGGAACGAACTAGGAAGAACTTGTACCAAATGGTACAAACTAGTACGGAATGGTACGAACTTGTAGGAAATGGTATGAACTAGTATGAAATGGTACAAACTCGTTGAAATTGGTTAGAGCTAGTCCAAATTCATATGAAATGGTATGAACTAGTACGAACTCGTACAAAATGGAACGAACTAGGAGGAACTCGTACAAAATGGAACGTACTAGGACGAACTTGTACCAAATGGTACAAACTAGTACGGAGTGGTATGAACTTGTAGGAAACAGTATGAACTAGTATGAAATGGTACAAACTCGTTGTAATTGGTTAGAGCTAGTCCAAATTCATATGAAATGGTACAAACTAGGACGAACTCGTACAAAATGGAACGAAGTAGGACGAACTTGTACCAAATGGTACGAACTAGTACGGAATGGTACGAACTTGTAGGAAATCGTATGAACTAGTATGAAATGGTACAAACTCGTTGAAATTGGTTAGAGCTGGTCCAAATTCATATGAAATGGTACAAACTAGGACGAACTCGTACAAAATGGAACGAAGTAGGACGAACTTGTACCAAATGGTACGAACTAGTACGGAATGGTACGAACTTGTAGGAAATCGTATGAACTAGTATGAAATGGTACAAACTCGTTGAAATTGGTTAGAGCTGGTCCAAATTCATATGAAATGGTACAAACTAGGACGAACTCGTACAAAATGGAACGATCTAGGACGAACTTGTACCAAATGGTACAAACTAGTACGGAATGGTACGAACTTGTAGGAAATGGTATGAACTAGAATGAAATGGTACAAACTCGTTGAAATTGGTTAGAACTAGTCCAAACTCATATGAAATGGTACAAACAAGGACGAACTCGTACAAAATGGAACGAACTAGGACGAACTTGTACCAAATGGTTCAAACTAGTACGGAATGGTACGAACTTGTAGGAAATATTATGAACTAGTATGAAATGGTACAAACTCGTTGAAATTGGTTAGAGCTAGTCAAAATTCATTCGAAATGGTACGAACTAGTACGAAATGGTACGAACTAGTATGAAATGGTACGCACTTGTTGGAAACGGTATGAACTAGTATGAAATGGTACAAAGTCGTTGAAATTGGTTAGAGCTAGTCCAAATTCATATGAAATGATACAAACTAGGACGAACTCGTACAAAATGGAACGAACTAGTATGAAATGGTACGAACTTGTTGGAAACGGTATGAACTAGTATGAAATGGTACAAACTCATTGAAATTGGTTAGAGCTAGTCCAAATTCGTATGAAATGGTACCAACTAGGACGAAATCGTATACCATGGAACGAACTAGGACGAACTTGTTGGAAACGGTATGAACTAGTATGGAATGGTACGAACTTGTTGGAAACGGTATGAACTAGTATGAAATGGTACAAATTCGTTGAAATTGGTTAGAGCTAGTCCAAATTCATATGAAATGGTACCAACTAGGACAAATCGTATAACATGGAACGAACTAGGACGAACTTGTACCAAATGGTACAAACTAGTACGGAATGGTACGAACTTGTAGGAAATGGTATGAACTAGTATGAAATGGTACAAACTCGTTGAAATTGGTTAGAGCTAGTCCAAATTCATATGACATGATACAAACTAGGACGAACTCGTACAAAATGGAACGAACTAGGACGAACTTGTACCAAATGGTACGAACTAGTACGGAATGGTACGAACTTGTAGGAAATGGTATGAACTAGTATGAAATGGTACAAACTCGTTGAAATTGGTTAGAGCTAGTCCAAATTCATTCGAAATGGTACGAACTAGTATGAAATGGTACGAACTTGTTGGAAACGGTATGAACTAGTATGAAATGGTACAAACTCGTTGAAATTGGTTAGAGCTAGTCCAAATTCGTATGAAATGGTACCAACTAGGACGAAATCGTATAACATGGAACGATCTAGGACGAACTTGTACCAAATGGTACGAACTAGTATGGAATGGTACGAACTTGTTAGAAACGGTATGAACTAGTATGAAATGGTACAAACTCGTTGAATTTGGTTAGAGCTAGTCCAAATTAAAACGAAATATTACGAACTAGGACGAACTCGCACAAAATGGAACGATCTAGGACGAACTTGTACCAAATTCATACTAGTCCAAACTCATTTCGAGTTTGGACCAAATTCATACTAGTCCAAACTCATTCCGTACTAGTTCGTTGAAATGGAACGAGTTCGTCCTAGTTAGAAATGGTATGAACTAGTACGAAATGGTACGAACTAGTATGAAATGGTACGAACTTGTTGGAAACGGTATGAACTAGTATGAAATGGTACAATCTCGTTGAAATTGGTTAGAGCTAGTCCAAATTCGTATGAAATGGTACCAACTAGGACGAAATCGTATAACATGGAACGAACTAGGATGAACTTGTACCAAATGGTACAAACTAGTACGGAATGGTACGAACTTGTAGGAAAAGGTATGAACTAGTATGAAATGGTACAAACTCGTTGAAACTGGTTAGAGCTAGTCCAAATTCAAACGAAATGGTACGAACTAGGACGAACTCGTACAAAATGGAACGATCTAGGACGAACTTGTACCAAATGGTACGAACTAGTATGGAATGTTACGAACTTGTTGGAAACGGTATGAACTAGTATGAAGTGGTACAACCTCGTTGAAATTGGTTAGAGCTAGTCCAATTTCATATGAAATGATACAAACTAGGACGAACTCGTACAAAATGAACGAACTAGGACGAACTTGTACCAAATGGTACAAACTAGTACGGAATGGTACGAATTTGTAGGAAATATTATGAACTAGTATGAAATGGTACAAACTCGTTGAAATTGGTTAGAGCTAGTCAAAATTCATTCGAAATGGTACGAACTAGTACGAAATGGTACGAACTAGTATGAAATGGTACGAACTTGTTGGAAACGGTATGAACTAGTATGAAATGGTACAAAGTCGTTGAAATTGGTTAGAGCTAGTCCAAATTCTTATGAAATGATACAAACTAGGACGAACTCGTACAAAATGGAACGAACTAGTATGAAATGGTACGAACTTGTTGGAAACGGTATGAACTAGTATGAAATGGTACAAACTCATTGAAATTGGTTAGAGCTAGTCCAAATTCGTATGAAATGGTACCAACTAGGACGAAATCGTATACCATGGAACGAACTAGGACGAACTTGTTGGAAACGGTATGAACTAGTATGGAATGGTACGAACTTGTTGGAAACGGTATGAACTAGTATGAAATGGTACAAATTCGTTGAAATTGGTTAGAGCTAGTCCAAATTCATATGAAATGGTACCAACTAGGACAAATCGTATAACATGGAACGAACTAGGACGAACTTGTACCAAATGGTACAAACTAGTACGGAATGGTACGAACTTGTAGGAAATGGTATGAACTAGTATGAAATGGTACGAACTCGTTGAAATTGGTTAGAGCTAGTCCAAATTCATATGACATGATACAAACTAGGACGAACTCGTACAAAATGGAACGAACTAGGACGAACTTGTACCAAATGGAACGAACTAGTACGGAATGGTACGAACTTGTAGGAAATGGTATGAACTAGTATGAAATGGTACAAACTCGTTGAAATTGGTTAGAGCTAGTCCAAATTCATTTGAAATGGTACGAACTAGTACGAAATGGTACGAACTAGTATGAAATGGTACGAACTTGTTGGAAACGGTATGAACTAGTATGAAATGGTACAAACTCGTTGAAATTGGTTAGAGCTAGTCCAAATTCGTATGAAATGGTACCAACTAGGACGAAATCGTATAACATGGAACGATCTAGGACGAACTTGTACCAAATGGTACGAACTAGTATGGAATGGTACGAACTTGTTGGAAACGGTATGAACTAGTATGAAATGGTACAAACTCGTTGAAACTGGTTAGAGCTAGTCCAAATTCATTTGAAATGGTACAAACTAGGACGAGCTCGTACAAAATGGAACGAAGTAGGACGAACTTGTACCAAATGGTACGAACTAGTACGGAATGGTACGAACTTGTAGTAAATGGTATGAACTAGAATGAAATGGTACAAACTCGTTGAAATTGGTTAGAGCTGGTCCAAATTCATATGAAATGGTACAAACTAGGACGAACTCGTACAAAATGGAACGATCTAGGACGAACTTGTACCAAATGGTACAAACTAGTACGGAAATGGTACGAACTTGTAGGAAATGGTATGAACTAGTATGGAATGGTACGAACTTGTTGGAAACGGTATGAACAGGTATGAAATGGTACAAATTCGTTGAAATTGGTTAGAGCTAGTCCAAATTCATATGAAATGGTACCAACTAGGACAAATCGTATAACATGGAACGAACTAGGACGAACTTGTACCAAATGGTACAAACTAGTACGGAATGGTACGAACTTGTTGGAAATGGTATGAACTAGTATGAAATGGTACAAACTCGTTGAAATTGGTTAGAGCTAGTCCAAATTCATATGACATGATACAAACTAGGACGAACTCGTACAAAATGGAACGAACTAGGACGAACTTGTACCAAATGGTACGAACTAGTACGGAATGGTACGAACTTGTAGGAAATGGTATGAACTAGTATGAAATGGTACAAACTCGTTGAAATTGGTTAGAGCTAGTCCAAATTCATTCGAAATGGTACGAACTAGTATGAAATGGTACGAACTTGTTGGAAATGGTATGAACTAGTATGAAATGGTACAAACTCGTTGAAATTGGTTAGAGCTAGTCCAAATTCGTATGAAATGGTACCAACTAGGACGAAATCGTATAACATGGAACGATCTAGGACGAACATGTACCAAATGGTACGAACTAGTATGGAATGGTACGAACTTGTTAGAAACGGTATGAACTAGTATGAAATGGTACAAACTCGTTGAATTTGGTTAGAGCTAGTCCAAATTAAAACGAAATATTACGAACTAGGACGAACTCGCACAAAATGGAACGATCTAGGACGAACTTGTACCAAATTCATACTAGTCCAAACTCATTTCGAGTTTGGACCAAATTCATACTAGTCCAAACTCATTCCGTACTAGTTCGTTGAAATGGAACGAGTTCGTCCTAGTTAGAAATGGTATGAACTAGTACGAAATGGTACGAACTAGTATGAAATGGTACGAACTTGTTGGAAACGGTATGAACTAGTATGAAATGGTACAATCTCGTTGAAATTGGTTAGAGCTAGTCCAAATTCGTATGAAATGGTACCAACTAGGACGAAATCGTATAACATGGAACGAACTAGGATGAACTTGTACCAAATGGTACAAACTAGTACGGAATGGTACGAACTTGTAGGAAATGGTATGAACTAGTATGAAATGGTACAAACTCGTTGAAACTGGTTAGAGCTAGTCCAAATTCAAACGAAATGGTACGAACTAGGACGAACTCGTACAAAATGGAACGATCTAGGACGAACTTGTACCAAATGGTACGAACTAGTATGGAATGTTACGAACTTGTTGGAAACGGTATGAACTAGTATGAAGTGGTACAACCTCGTTGAAATTGGTTAGAGCTAGTCCAAATTCATATGAAATGATACAAACTAGGACGAACTCGTACAAAATGAACGAACTAGGACGAACTTGTACCAAATGGTACAAACTAGTACGGAATGGTACGAACTTGTAGGAAATGGTATGAACTAGTATGAAATGGTACAAACTCGTTGAAATTGGTTAGAGCTTGATGACAACCAATAAGGGCCAACAACAATTTGGAAAAGCCCAATGCACATGATGAAGGAGAACTCAAGGGTGGCCCAATTTTTGCTATTTTAATTTTAATTTTCGGATTTGTTTTGGTTGAATAAGTTTAAGTGTCCTATGATCTTCCCAAAGTAGGTTTATGGGTTTTAAAGACTTTCTAAGTCATTATAGTACCTAATGGAAATTTATTTTCTAGTTTGTGGTTATATTCTAGGTAAATGCATTAGATAAATGTATGATAGTGGAAAGTTACTTTTATCTTTCAAGCTTAGCCTATAAATACCCATGTAAGAATGCAATATGAGATATGTTGAAAGTTATATGCAATTAGCATTTTGAGAGCATTGTGCCTCTTGTATCTTCTTGTGGAAGATCACATATCTGGATCTTATCAAAGGCATTCGTTCCTTTGTGGCGATTCTTCACTTGGCTTATCATTTCTCTTTCTTCATAGAATTGAGAGTGTGGCGCCTTTCTTTTTTCCATCTTCTATCTTCTCCATCTTTTTGATTTTTGTTACTTTGAATTGTGTTTAGTCCTTTTCTTTTAAATTGTGTGATTCACTCGAGAATAGATCCTAATTTCTATATATGTTCCTTTTCGGATCATATCATGTGGTATCAAAGCTAAGGATCCTAGAGTGAATTTTTGTTTGTCTTTTGTTTTTCCTCGAAAATTATCATCTTTCTTCCAAATGGACATGATGGATGCAAGACAAAGAGATTATGCAATATATATTAGAGATTTTGTAATGGATCCAGAGTATGTGAAATATCTTTATGAAAATGGTCTAAAAAAAGAAGCAAAAAGAGTGGAAAAGATAGCCTTGAGAGAAAAGATGAAATTGAATGAAAAAAGTGAAGAAAAATTGGAGTGTGTCATTGAAAAGAAAGAGGAAGATGATTTGGGGGAAAAAGAGAAAGAAATTGAAAATATTCCTGTGACTTTCCAAAAGTCAATTATTCCTACTATTATTTCTTCTTCTACTACTAGTGCTCTTCAAGTTACTAATGTATCTTTATCTCTAAGAGAAGTTGGTGAGGAAAAGATAAATTCTACTTTTGAGAGAAATCAAGAGGATTTCATATTAAAAGGAAAAGAGCCAGAGAATTCCGAGAATGATATTTCTCAATTTGTTGAAGAAAATAAAAATAAAAAGAGCCAGGAAAATGTGAAGTTAAAAATTGGAAGTTGTCTTGTGAATGAACATGTGGGAAAGGAGGAACTATTGTCATGGAATCGTACAAATATCTTTCTTCATAATGGTGTTTGTTTGCCTACTAATACTATTTCTATTTCCTGCCATTCTTATTCTATTTTGAAGGAAAATGAAACAACAATTACAAGAGTTGTACCCCAAAAGTTCCACAGAATTGTGTTTGAGCGTGGAGGATGATGATGATGTCCTAAAGCAATAAATTCGAGGTCGAATTCTCTCGAAGAAGGAGGGAATGATGACAACCAATAAGGGCCAACAACAATTTGGAAAAGCCCAATGCACATGATGAAGGAGAACTCAAGGGTGGCCCAATTTTTGCTATTTTAATTTTAATTTTCGGATTTGTTTTGGTTGAATAAGTTTAAGTGTCCTATGATCTTCCCAAAGTAGGTTTATGGGTTTTAAAGACTTTCTAAGTCATTATAGTACCTAATGGAAATTTATTTTCTAGTTTGTGGTTATATTCTAGGTAAATGCATTAGATAAATGTATGATAGTGGAAAGTTACTTTTATCTTTCAAGCTTAGCCTATAAATACCCATGTAAGAATGCAATATGAGATATGTTGAAAGTTATATGCAATTAGCATTTTGAGAGCATTGTGCCTCTTGTATCTTCTTGTGGAAGATCACATATCTGGATCTTATCAAAGGCATTCGTTCCTTTGTGGCGATTCTTCACTTGGCTTATCATTTCTCTTTCTTCATAGAATTGAGAGTGTGGCGCCTTTCTTTTTTCCATCTTCTATCTTCTCCATCTTTTTGATTTTTGTTACTTTGAATTGTGTTTAGTCCTTTTCTTTTAAATTGTGTGATTCACTCGAGAATAGATCCTAATTTCTATATATGTTCCTTTTCGGATCATATCAGAGCTAGTCCAAATTCGTATGAAATGGTACCAACTAGGACGAAATCGTATAACATGGAACGAACTAGGATGAACTTGTACCAAATGGTACAAACTAGTACGGAATGGTACGAACTTGTAGGAAATGGTATGAACTAGTATGAAATGGTACTACCTCGTTGAAATTGGTTAGAGCTAGTCCAAATTCATATGAAATGGTACAAACTAGGACGAACTCGTACAAAATGGAACGAACTAGGACGAACTTGTACCAAATGGTACGAACTAGTATGGAATGGTACGAACTTGTAGGAAATGGTATGAACTAGTATGAAATGGTACAAACTCGTTGAAATTGGTTAGAGCTAGTCCAAATTCATTTGAAATGGTACGAACTAGTACGAAATGGTACGAACTAGTATGAAATGGTACGAACTTGTTGGAAACGGTATGAACTAGTATGAAATGGTACAAACTCGTTGAAATTGGTTAGAGCTAGTCCAAATTCGTATGAAATGGTACCAACTAGGACGAAATCGTATAACATGGAACGATCTAGGACGAACTTGTACCAAATGGTACGAACTAGTATGGAATGGTACGAACTTGTTGGAAACCGTATGAACTAGTATGAAATGGTACAAACTCGTTGAAACTGGTTAGAGCTAGTCCAAATTCATTTGAAATGGTACAAACTAGGACGAGCTCGTACAAAATGGAACGAAGTAGGACGAACTTGTACCAAATGGTACGAACTAGTACGGAATGGTACGAACTTGTAGGAAATGGTATGAACTAGAATGAAATGGTACAAACTCGTTGAAATTGGTTAGAGCTGGTCCAAATTCATATGAAATGGTACAAACTAGGACGAACTCGTACAAAATGGAACGATCTAGGACGAACTTGTACCAAATGGTACAAACTAGTACGGAAATGGTACGAACTTGTAGGAAATGGTATGAACTAGTATGGAATGGTACGAACTTGTTGGAAACGGTATGAACAGGTATGAAATGGTACAAATTCGTTGAAATTGGTTAGAGCTAGTCCAAATTCATATGAAATGGTACCAACTAGGACAAATCGTATAACATGGAACGAACTAGGACGAACTTGTACCAAATGGTACAAACTAGTACGGAATGGTACGAACTTGTAGGAAATGGTATGAACTAGTATGAAATGGTACAAACTCGTTGAAATTGGTTAGAGCTAGTCCAAATTCATATGACATGATACAAACTAGGACGAACTCGTACAAAATGGAACGAACTAGGACGAACTTGTACCAAATGGTACGAACTAGTACGGAATGGTACGAACTTGTAGGAAATGGTATGAACTAGTATGAAATGGTACAAACTCGTTGAAATTGGTTAGAGCTAGTCCAAATTCATTCGAAATGGTACGAACTAGTATGAAATGGTACGAACTTGTTGGAAACGGTATGAACTAGTATGAAATGGTACAAACTCGTTGAAATTGGTTAGAGCTAGTCCAAATTCGTATGAAATGGTACCAACTAGGACGAAATCGTATAACATGGAACGATCTAGGACGAACTTGTACCAAATGGTACGAACTAGTATGGAATGGTACGAACTTGTTGGAAACGGTATGAACTAGTATGAAATGGTACAAACTCGTTGAAACTGGTTAGAGCTAGTCCAAATTCATTTGAAATGGTACAAACTAGGACGAGCTCGTACAAAATGGAACGAAGTAGGACGAACTTGTACCAAATGGTACGAACTAGTACGGAATGGTACGAACTTGTAGGAAATGGTATGAACTAGAATGAAATGGTACAAACTCGTTGAAATTGGTTAGAGCTGGTCCAAATTCATATGAAATGGTACAAACTAGGACGAACTCGTACAAAATGGAACGATCTAGGACGAACTTGTACCAAATGGTACAAACTAGTACGGAAATGGTACGAACTTGTAGGAAATGGTATGAACTAGTATGGAATGGTACGAACTTGTTGGAAACGGTATGAACAGGTATGAAATGGTACAAATTCGTTGAAATTGGTTAGAGCTAGTCCAAATTCATATGAAATGGTACCAACTAGGACAAATCGTATAACATGGAACGAACTAGGACGAACTTGTACCAAATGGTACAAACTAGTACGGAATGGTACGAACTTGTAGGAAATGGTATGAACTAGTATGAAATGGTACAAACTCGTTGAAATTGGTTAGAGCTAGTCCAAATTCATATGACATGATACAAACTAGGACGAACTCGTACAAAATGGAACGAACTAGGACGAACTTGTACCAAATGGTACGAACTAGTACGGAATGGTACGAACTTGTAGGAAATGGTATGAACTAGTATGAAATGGTACAAACTCGTTGAAATTGGTTAGAGCTAGTCCAAATTCATTCGAAATGGTACGAACTAGTATGAAATGGTACGAACTTGTTGGAAACGGTATGAACTAGTATGAAATGGTACAAATTCGTTGAAATTGGTTAGAGCTAGTCCAAATTCGTATGAAATGGTACCAACTAGGACGAAATCGTATAACATGGAACGATCTAGGACGAACATGTACCAAATGGTACGAACTAGTATGGAATGGTACGAACTTGTTAGAATCGGTATGAACTAGTATGAAATGGTACAAACTCGTTGAATTTGGTTAGAGCTAGTCCAAATTAAAACGAAATATTACGAACTAGGACGAACTCGCACAAAATGGAACGATCTAGGACGAACTTGTACCAAATTCATACTAGTCCAAACTCATTTCGAGTTTGGACCAAATTCATACTAGTCCAAACTCATTCCGTACTAGTTCGTTGAAATGGAACGAGTTCGTCCTAGTTAGAAATGGTATGAACTAGTACGAAATGGTACGAACTAGTATGAAATGGTACGAACTTGTTGGAAACGGTATGAACTAGTATGAAATGGTACAATCTCGTTGAAATTGGTTAGAGCTAGTCCAAATTCGTATGAAATGGTACCAACTAGGACGAAATCGTATAACATGGAACGAACTAGGATGAACTTGTACCAAATGGTACAAACTAGTACGGAATGGTACGAACTTGTAGGAAATGGTATGAACTAGTATGAAATGGTACAAACTCGTTGAAACTGGTTAGAGCTAGTCCAAATTCAAACGAAATGGTACGAACTAGGACGAACTCGTACAAAATGAACGAACTAGGACGAACTTGTACCAAATGGTACAAACTAGTACGGAATGGTACGAACTTGTAGGAAATGGTATGAACTAGTATGAAATGGTACAAACTCGTTGAAATTGGTTAGAGCTAGTCCAAATTCGTATGAAATGGTACCAACTAGGACGAAATCGTATAACATGGAACGAACTAGGATGAACTTGTACCAAATGGTACAAACTAGTACGGAATGGTACGAACTTGTAGGAAATGGTATGAACTAGTATGAAATGGTACTACCTCGTTGAAATTGGTTAGAGCTAGTCCAAATTCATATGAAATGGTACAAACTAGGACGAACTCGTACAAAATGGAACGAACTAGGACGAACTTGTACCAAATGGTACGAACTAGTATGGAATGGTACGAACTTGTAGGAAATGGTATGAACTAGTATGAAATGGTACAAACTCGTTGAAATTGGTTAGAGCTAGTCCAAATTCATTTGAAATGGTACGAACTAGTACGAAATGGTACGAACTAGTATGAAATGGTACGAACTTGTTGGAAACGGTATGAACTAGTATGAAATGGTACAAACTCGTTGAAATTGGTTAGAGCTAGTCCAAATTCGTATGAAATGGTACCAACTAGGACGAAATCGTATAACATGGAACGATCTAGGACGAACTTGTACCAAATGGTACGAACTAGTATGGAATGGTACGAACTTGTTGGAAACGGTATGAACTAGTATGAAATGGTACAAACTCGTTGAAACTGGTTAGAGCTAGTCCAAATTCATTTGAAATGGTACAAACTAGGACGAGCTCGTACAAAATGGAACGAAGTAGGACGAACTTGTACCAAATGGTACGAACTAGTACGGAATGGTACGAACTTGTAGGAAATGGTATGAACTAGAATGAAATGGTACAAACTCGTTGAAATTGGTTAGAGCTGGTCCAAATTCATATGAAATGGTACAAACTAGGACGAACTCGTACAAAATGGAACGATCTAGGACGAACTTGTACCAAATGGTACAAACTAGTACGGAAATGGTACGAACTTGTAGGAAATGGTATGAACTAGTATGGAATGGTACGAACTTGTTGGAAACGGTATGAACAGGTATGAAATGGTACAAATTCGTTGAAATTGGTTAGAGCTAGTCCAAATTCATATGAAATGGTACCAACTAGGACAAATCGTATAACATGGAACGAACTAGGACGAACTTGTACCAAATGGTACAAACTAGTACGGAATGGTACGAACTTGTAGGAAATGGTATGAACTAGTATGAAATGGTACAAACTCGTTGAAATTGGTTAGAGCTAGTCCAAATTCATATGACATGATACAAACTAGGACGAACTCGTACAAAATGGAACGAACTAGGACGAACTTGTACCAAATGGTACGAACTAGTACGGAATGGTACGAACTTGTAGGAAATGGTATGAACTAGTATGAAATGGTACAAACTCGTTGAAATTGGTTAGAGCTAGTCCAAATTCATTCGAAATGGTACGAACTAGTATGAAATGGTACGAACTTGTTGGAAACGGTATGAACTAGTATGAAATGGTACAAACTCGTTGAAATTGGTTGGAGCTAGTCCAAATTCGTATGAAATGGTACCAACTAGGACGAAATCGTATAACATGGAACGATCTAGGACGAACATGTACCAAATGGTACGAACTAGTATGGAATGGTACGAACTTGTTAGAAACGGTATGAACTAGTATGAAATGGTACAAACTCGTTGAATTTGGTTAGAGCTAGTCCAAATTAAAACGAAATATTACGAACTAGGACGAACTCGCACAAAATGGAACGATCTAGGACGAACTTGTACCAAATTCATACTAGTCCAAACTCATTTCGAGTTTGGACCAAATTCATACTAGTCCAAACTCATTCCGTACTAGTTCGTTGAAATGGAACGAGTTCGTCCTAGTTAGAAATGGTATGAACTAGTACGAAATGGTACGAACTAGTATGAAATGGTACGAACTTGTTGGAAACGGTATGAACTAGTATGAAATGGTACAATCTCGTTGAAATTGGTTAGAGCTAGTCCAAATTCGTATGAAATGGTACCAACTAGGACGAAATCGTATAACATGGAACGATCTAGGACGAACTTGTACCAAATGGTACGAACTAGTATGGAATGGTACGAACTTGTTGGAAACGGTATGAACTAGTATGAAATGGTACAAACTCGTTGAAACTGGTTAGAGCTAGTCCAAATTCAAACGAAATGGTACGAACTAGGACGAACTCGTACAAAATGGAACGATCTAGGACGAACTTGTACCAAATGGTACGAACTAGTATGGAATGTTACGAACTTGTTGGAAACGGTATGAAACTAGTATGAAGTGGTACAACCTCGTTGAAATTGGTTAGAGCTAGTCCAAATTCATATGAAATGATACAAACTAGGACGAACTCGTACAAAATGAACGAACTAGGACGAACTTGTACCAAATGGTACAAACTAGTACGGAATGGTACGAACTTGTAGGAAATGGTATGAACTAGTATGAAATGGTACAAACTCGTTGAAATTGGTTAGAGCTAGTCCAAATTCGTATGAAATGGTACCAACTAGGACGAAATCGTATAACATGGAACGAACTAGGATGAACTTGTACCAAATGGTACAAACTAGTACGGAATGGTACGAACTTGTAGGAAAAGGTATGAACTAGTATGAAATGGTACTACCTCGTTGAAATTGGTTAGAGCTAGTCCAAATTCAAATGAAATGGTATGAACTAGTACGAACTCGTACAAAATGGAACGAACTAGGACGAACTCGTACAAAATGGAACGTACTAGGACGAACTTGTACCAAATGGTACAAACTAGTACGGAGTGGTATGAACTTGTAGAAAACAGTATGAACTAGTATGAAATGGTACAAACTCGTTGTAATTGGTTAGAGCTAGTCCAAATTCATATGAAATGGTACAAACTAGGACGAACTCGTACAAAATGGAACGAAGTAGGACGAACTTGTACCAAATGGTACGAACTAGTACGGAATGGTACGAACTTGTAGGAAATGGTATGAACTAGAATGAAATGGTACAAACTCGTTGAAATTGGTTAGAGCTGGTCCAAATTCATATGAAATGGTACAAACTAGAACGAACTCGTACAAAATGGAACGATCTAGGATGAACTTGTACCAAATGGTACAAACTAGTACGGAATGGTACGAACTTGTAGGAAATTGTATGAACTAGTATGAAATGGTACAAATTCGTTGAAATTGGTTAGAGCTAGTCCAAATTCGTATGAAATGGTACCAGCTAGGACGAAATCGTATAACATGGAACGAACTAGGACGAACTTGTACCAAATGGTACAAACTAGTACGGAATGGTACGAACTTGTAGGAAATATTATGAACTAGAATGAAATGGTACAAACTCGTTGAAATTGGTTAGAGCTAGTCAAAATTCATTCGAAATGGTACGAACTAGTACGAAATGGTACGAACTAGTATGAAATGGTACGAACTTGTTGGAAACGGTATGAACTAGTATGAAATGGTACAAAGTCGTTGAAATTGGTTAGAGCTAGTCCAAATTCATTTGAAATGATACAAACTAGGACGAACTCGTACAAAATGGAACGAACTAGTATGAAATGGTACGAACATGTTGGAAACGGTATGAACTAGTATGAAATGGTACAAACTCATTGAAATTGGTTAGAGCTAGTCCAAATTCGTATGAAATGGTACCAACTAGGACGAAATCGTATACCATGGAACGAACTAGGACGAACTTGTTGGAAACGGTATGAACTAGTATGGAATGGTACGAACTTGTTGGAAACGGTATGAACTAGTATGAAATGGTACAAATTCGTTGAAATTGGTTAGAGCTAGTCCAAATTCATATGAAATGGTACCAACTAGGACAAATCGTATAACATGGAACGAACTAGGACGAACTCGTACCAAATGGTACAAACTAGTACGGAATGGTACGAACTTGTAGGAAATGGTATGAACTAGTATGAAATGGTACAAACTCGTTGAAATTGGTTAGAGCTAGTCCAAATTCATATGACATGATACAAACTAGGACGAACTCGTACAAAATGGAACGAACTAGGACGAACTTGTACCAAATGGTACGAACTAGTACGGAATGGTACGAACTTGTAGGAAATGGTATGAACTAGTATGAAATGGTACAAACTCGTTGAAATTGGTTAGAGCTAGTCCAAATTCATTCGAAATGGTACGAACTAGTACGAAATGGTACGAACTAGTATGAAATGGTACGAACTTGTTGGAAACGGTATGAACTAGTATGAAATGGTACAAACTCGTTGAAATTGGTTAGAGCTAGTCCAAATTCGTATGAAATGGTACCAACTAGGACGAAATCGTATAACATGGAACGATCTAGGACGAACTTGTACCAAATGGTACGAACTAGTATGGAATGGTACGAACTTGTTGGAAACGGTATGAACTAGTATGAAATGGTACAAACTCGTTGAAACTGGTTAGAGCTAGTCCAAATTCATTTGAAATGGTACAAACTAGGACGAGCTCGTACAAAATGGAACGAAGTAGGACGAACTTGTACCAAATGGTACGAACTAGTACGGAATGGTACGAACTTGTAGGAAATGGTATGAACTAGAATGAAATGGTACAAACTCGTTGAAATTGGTTAGAGCTGGTCCAAATTCATATGAAATGGTACAAACTAGGACGAACTCGTACAAAATGGAACGATCTAGGACGAACTTGTACCAAATGGTACAAACTAGTACGGAATGGTACGAACTTGTAGGAAATGGTATGAACTAGTATGGAATGGTACGAACTTGTTGGAAACGGTATGAACTAGTATGAAATGGTACAAATTCGTTGAAATTGTTTAGAGCTAGTCCAAATTCATATGAAATGGTACCAACTAGGACAAATCGTATAACATGGAACGAACTAGGACGAACTTGTACCAAATGGTACAAACTAGTACGGAATGGTACGAACTTGTAGGAAATGGTATGAACTAGTATGAAATGGTACAAACTCGTTGAAATTGGTTAGAGCTAGTCCAAATTCATATGACATGATACAAACTAGGACGAACTCGTACAAAATGGAACGAACTAGGACGAACTTGTACCAAATGGTACGAACTAGTACGGAATGGTACGAACATGTAGGAAATGGTATGAACCAGTATGAAATGGTACAAACTCGTTGAAATTGGTTAGAGCTAGTCCAAATTCATTCGAAATGGTACGAACTAGTATGAAATGGTACGAACTTGTTGGAAACGGTATGAACTAGTATGAAATGGTACAAACTCGTTGAAATTGGTTAGAGCTAGTCCAAATTCGTATGAAATGGTACCAACTAGGACGAAATCGTATAACATGGAACGATCTAGGACGAACTTGTACCAAATGGTACGAACTAGTATGCAATGGTACGAACTTGTTGGAAACGGTATGAACTAGTATGAAATGGTACAAACTCGTTGAAACTGGTTAGAGCTAGTCCAAATTCATATGAAATGGTACAAACTAGGACGAACTCGTACAAAATGGAACGAAGTAGGACGAACTTGTACCAAATGGTACGAACTAGTACGGAATGGTAGGAACTTGTAGGAAATGGTATGAACTAGAATGAAATGGTACAAACTCGTTGAAATTGGTTAGAGCTGGTCCAAATTCATATGAAATGGTACAAACTAGGACGAACTCGTACAAAATGGAATGATCTAGGACGAACTTGTACCAAATGGTACAAACTAGTGCGGAATGGTACGAACTTGTAGGAAATGGTATGAACTAGTATGAAATGGTACAAACTCGTTGAAATTGGTTAGAGCTAGTCCAAATTCATATTACATGATACAAACTAGGACGAACTCGTACAAAATGGAACGAACTAGGACGAACTAGTACGGAATGGTACGAACTTGTAGGAAATGGTACGAACTTGTAGGAAATGGTATGAACTAGAATGAAATGGTACAAACTCGTTGAAATTGTTTAGAACTAGTCCAAACTCATATGAAATGGTACAAACAAGGACGAACTCGTACAAAATGGAACGAACTAGGACGAACTTGTACCAAATGGTACAAACTAGTACGGAATGGTACGAACTTGTAGGAAATATTATGAACTAGTATGTAATGGTACAAACTCGTTCTAGTATGAAATGGTATGAACTAGTATGAAATGGTACAAACTAGTATGACATGATACAAACTAGGACGAACTCGTACAAAATGGAACGAACTAGGACGAACTTGTTCCAAATGGTACGAACTAGTACGGAATGGTACGAACTTGTAGGAAATGGTATGAACTAGTATGAAATGGTACAAACTCGTTGAAATTGGTTAGAGCTAGTCCAAATTCACTCGAAATGGTACGAACTAGTACGAAATGGTACGAACTAGTATGAAATGGTACGAACTTGTTGGAAACGGTATGAACTAGTATGAAATGGTACAAAGTCGTTGAAATTGGTTAGAGCTAGTCCAAATTCGTATGAAATGGTACCAACTAGGACGAAATCGTATAACATGGAACGAACTAGGATGAACTTGTACCAAATGGTACCAACTAGTACGGAATGGTACGAACTTGTAGGAAATGGTATGAACTAGTATGAAATGGTACAAACTCGTTGAAATTGGTTAGAGCTAGTCCAAATTCGTATGAAATGGTACCAACTAGGACGAAATCCTATAACATGGAACGAACTAGGATGAACTTGTACCAAATGGTACAAACTAGTACGGAATGGTACGAACTTGTAGGAAATGGTATGAACTAGAATGAAATGGTACAAACTCGTTGAAATTGGTTAGAACTAGTCCAAACTCATATGAAATGGTACAAACAAGGACGAACTTGTACAAAATGGAACGAACTAGGACGAACTTGTACCAAATGGTACAAACTAGTACGGAATGGTACGAACTTGTAGGAAATATTAGGAACTAGTATGAAATGGTACAAACACGTTGAAATTGGTTAGAGCTAGTCAAAATTCATTCGAAATGGTACGAACTAGTACGAAATGGTACGAACTAGTATGAAATGGTACGAACTTGTTGGAAACGGTATGAACTAATATGAAATGGTACCAAGTCGTTGAAATTGGTTAGAGCTAGTCCAAATTCATATGAAATGATACAAACTAGGACGAACTCGTACAAAATGGAACGATCTAGGACGAACTTGTACCAAATGGTACGAACTAGTACAGAATGGTACGAACTTGTAGGAAATGGTATGAACTAGTATGAAATGGTACAAACTCGTTGAAATTGGTTAGAGCTAGTCCAAATTAAAACGAAATATTACGAACTAGGACGAACTCGCACAAAATGGAACGATCTAGGACGAACTTGTACCAAATGGTACGAACTAGTATGGAATGGTACGAACTTGTTGGAAACGGTATGAACTAGTATGAAATGGTACAAACTCGTTGAAACTGGTTAGAGCTAGTCCAAATTCTTACGAAATGGTACGAACTAGTTGGAAATGGTATGAACTAGTATGAAATGGTACAAACTCGTTGAAATTGGTTAGAGCTAGTCCAAATTCGTATGAAATGATACAAACTAGGACGAACTCGTACAAAATGGAACGAACTAGGACGAACTTGTACCAAATGGTACGAACTAGTACGGAATGGTACGAACTTGTAGGAAATGGTATGAACTAGTTTGAAATGGTACAAACTCGTTGAAATTGGTTAGAGCTAGTAAAAATTCATTCGAAATGGTACGAACTAGTACGAAATGGTACGAACTAGTATGAAATGGTCCGAACTTGTTGGAAACGGTATGAACTAGTATGAAATGGTACAAAGTCGTTGAAATTGGTTAGAGCTAGTCCAAATTCATATGAAATGATACAAACTAGGACTAACTCGTACAAAATGGAACGAACTAGTATGAAATGGTACGAACTTGTTGGAACGGTATGAACTAGTATGAAATGGTACAAACTCATTGAAATTCGTTAGAGCTAGTCCAAATTCGTATGAAATGGTACAACTAGGACGAAATCGTATAACATGGAACGAACTAGGACGAACTTGTTGGAAACGGTATGAACTAGTATGGAATGGTACGAACTTGTTGGAAACGGTATGAACTAGTATGAAATGGTACAAATTCGTTGAAATTGGTTAGAGCTAGTCCAAATTCATATGAAATGGTACCAACTAGGACGAAATCGTATAACATGGAACGAACTAGGATGAACTTGTACCAAATGGTACGAACTAGTACGGAATGGTACGAACTTGTAGGAAATGGTTGAACTAGTATGAAATGGTACAAACTCGTTGAAATTGGTTAGAGCTAGTCCAAATTCATTCGAAATGGTAAGAACTAGTACGAAATGGTACGAACTTGTTGGAAACGGTATGAACTAGTATGAAAAGGTACAAACTCGTTGAAATTGGTTAGAGCTAGTCCAAATTCATATGAAATGATACAAACTACGACGAACTCGTACAAAATGGAACGAACTAGGACGAACTTGTACCAAATGGTACGAACTAGTACGGAATGGTACGAACTTGTAGGAAATGGTATGAACTAGTATGAAATGGAACAAACTCGTTGAAATTGGTTAGAGCTAGTCCAAATTCATATGAAATGATACAAACTAGGACGAACTCGTACAAAATGGAACGAACTTGGATGAACTTGTACCAAATGGTACGAACTAGTACGGAATGGTACGAACTTGTAGGAAATGGTATGAACTAGTATGAAATGGTACAAACTCGTTGAAATTGGTTAGAGCTAGTCCAAATTCATTCGAAATGGTACGAACTAGTACGAAATGGTACGAACTAGTATGAAATGGTACGAAGTTGTTGGAAACGGTATGAACTAGTATGAAATGGTACAAAGTCGTTGAAATTGGTTAGAGCTAGTCCAAATTCATATGGAATGATACAAACTAGGACGAACTCGTACAAAATGGAACGAACTAGGACGAACTTGTACCAAATGGTACAAACTAGTACGGAATGGTACGAACTTGTAGGAAATGGTATGAACTAGTATGAAATGGTACAAACTCATTGAAATTGGTTAGAGCTAGTCCAAATTCATATGAAATGATACAAACTAGGACGAACTCGTACAAAATGGAACGAACTAGGACGAACTTGTACCAAATGGTACGAACTAGTACGGAATGGTACGAACTTGTAGGAAATGGTATGAACTAGTATGAAATGGTACAAACTCGTTGAAATTGGTTAGACCTAGTCAAAATTCATTCGAAATGGTACGAACTAGTACGAAATGGTACGAACTAGTATGAAATGGTACGAACTTGTTGGAAACGGTATGAACTAGTATGAAATGGTACAAAGTCGTTGAAATTGGTTAGAGCTAGTCCAAATTCATATGAAATGATACAAACTAGGACGAACTCGTACAAAATGGAACGATCTAGGACGAACTTGTACCAAATGGTACGAACTAGTACGGAATGGTACGAACTTGTAGGAAATGGTATGAACTAGTATGAAATGGTACAAACTCGTTGAAATTGGTTAGAGCTAGTCCAAATTAAAACGGAATATTACGAACTAGGACGATCTCGCACAAAATGGAAATATCTAGGACGAACTTGTACCAAATTCATACAAGTCCAAACTCATTTCGAGTTTGGACCAAATTCATACTAGTCCAAAGTCATTCCGTACTAGTTCGTTGAAATGGAACGAGTTCGTCCTAGTTAGAAATGGTATGAACTAGTACGAAATGGTACGAACTAGTATGAAATGGTACGAACTTGTTGGAAACGGTATGAACTAGTATGAAATGGTACAAACTCGTTGAAATTGGTTAGAGCTAGTCCAAATTCGTATGAAATGGTACCAACTAGGACGAAATCGTATAACATGGAACGAACTAGGATGAACTTGTACCAAATGGTACGAACTAGTACGGAATGGTACGAACTTGTAGGAAATGGTATGAACTAGTATGAAATGGTACAAACTCGTTGAAATTGGTTAGAGCTGGTCCAAATTCATATGAAATGGTACAAACTAGGACGAACTCGTACAAAATGGAACGATCTAGGACGAACTTGTACCAAATGGTACGAACTAGTACGGAATGGTACGAACTTGTAGGAAATGGTATGAACTAGTATGAAATGGTACAAACTCGTTGAAATTGGTTAGAGCTAGTCCAAATTAAAACGAAATATTACGAACTAGGACGAACTCGCACAAAATGGAACGATCTAGGACGAACTTGTACCAAATTCATACTAGTCCAAACTCATTTCGAGTTTGGACCAAATTCATACTAGTCCAAACTCCTTCCGTACTAGTTCGTTGAAATGGAACGAGTTCGTCCTAGTTAGAAATGGTATGAACTAGTACGAAATGGTACGAACTAGTATGAAATGGTACGAACTTGTTGGAAACGGTATGAACTAGTATGAAATGGTACAAACTCGTTGAAATTGGTTAGAGCTAGTCCAAATTCGTATGAAATGGTACCAACTAGGACGAAATCGTATAACATGGAACGAGCTAGGACGAACTTGTACCAAATGGTACAAACTAGTACGGAATGGTACGAACTTGTAGGAAATGGTATGAACTAGTATGAAATGGTACAAACTCGTTGAAATTGGTTAGAGCTAGTCCAAATTCATATTACATGATACAAACTAGGACTAACTCGTACAAAATGGAACGAACTAGGACGAACTAGTACGGAATGGTACGAACTTGTAGGAAATGGTATGAACTAGCATGAAATGGTACAAACTCGTTGAAATTGGTTAGAGCTAGTCCAAATTCATTCGAAATGGTACGAACTAGTACGAAATGGTACGAACTAGTATGAAATGGTACGAACTTGTTGGAAACAGTATGAACTAGTATGAAATGGTACAAACTCGTTGAAATTGGTTAGAGCTAGTCCAAATTCGTATGAAATGGTTCCAACTAGGATGAAATCGTATAACATGGAACCATCTAGGACGAACTTGTACCAAATGGTACGAACTAGTATGGAATGGTACGAACTTGTTGGAAACGGTATGAACTAGTATGAAATGGTACAAACTCGTTGAAATTGGTTAGAGCTAGTCCAAATTCATATGAAATGATACAAACTAGGACGAACTCGTACAAAATGGAACGAACTAGGACGAACTTGTACCAAATGGTACGAACTAGTACGGAATGGTACGAACTTGTAGGAAATGGTATTAACTAGTATGAAATGGTACAAACTCGTTGAAATTGGTTAGAGCTAGTAAAAATTCATTCGAAATGGTACGAACTAGTACGAAATGGTACGAACTAGTATGAAATGGTCCGAACTTGTTGGAAACGGTATGAACTAGTTTGAAATGGTACAAAGTCGTTGAAATTGGTTAGAGCTAGTCCAAATTCATATGAAATGATACAAACTAGGACTAACTCGTACAAAATGGAACGAACTAGTATGAAATGGTACGAACTTGTTGGAAACGGTATGAACTAGTATGAAATGGTACAAACTCATTGAAATTCGTTAGAGCTAGTCCAAATTCGTATGAAATGGTACAACTAGGACGAAATCGTATAACATGGAACGAACTAGGACGAACTTGTTGGAAACGGTATGAACTAGTATGGAATGGTACGAACTTGTTGGAAACGGTATGAACTAGTATGAAATGGTACAAATTCGTTGAAATTGGTTAGAGCTAGTCCAAATTCATATGAAATGGTACCAACTAGGACGAAATCGTATAACATGGAACGAACTAGGACGAACTTGTACCAAATGGTACGAACTAGTACGGAATGGTACGAACTTGTAGGAAATGGTTGAACTAGTATGAAATGGTACAAACTCGTTGAAATTGGTTAGAGCTAGTCCAAATTCATTCGAAATGGTAAGAACTAGTACGAAATGGTACGAACTAGTATGAAATGGTACGAACTTGTTGGAAACGGTATGAAGTAGTATGAAAAGGTACAAACTCGTTGAAATTGGTTAGAGCTAGTCCAAATTCATATGAAATGATACAAACTACGACGAACTCGTACAAAATGGAATGAACTAGGACGAACTTGTACCAAATGGTACGAACTAGTACGGAATGGTACGAACTTGTAGGAAATGGTATGAACTAGTATGAAATGGAACAAACTCGTTGAAATTGGTTAGAGCTAGTCCAAATTCATATGAAATGATACAAACTAGGACGAACTCGTACAAAATGGAACGAACTAGGACGAACTTGTACCAAATGGTACGAACTAGTACGGAATGGTACGAACTTGTAGGAAATGGTATGAAATGGTACAAACTCGTTGAAATTGGTTAGAGCTAGTCCAAATTCATTCGAAATGGTACGAACTAGTATGAAATGGTACGAACTAGTATGAAATGGTACGAAGTTGTTGGAAACGGTATGAACTAGTATGAAATGGTACAAAGTCGTTGAAATTGGTTAGAGCTAGTCCAAATTCATATGAAATGATACAAACTAGGACGAACTCGTACAAAATGGAACGAACTAGGACGAACTTGTACCAAATGGTACAAACTAGTACGGAATGGTACGAACTTGTAGGAAATGGTATGAACTAGTATGAAATGGTACAAACTCATTGAAATTGGTTAGAGCTAGTCCAAATTCATATGAAATGATACAAACTAGGACGAACTCGTACAAAATGGAACGAACTAGGACGAACTTGTACCAAATGGTACGAACTAGTACGGAATGGTACGAACTTGTAGGAAATGGTATGAACTAGTATGAAATGGTACAAACTCGTTGAAATTGGTTAGAGCTAGTCAAAATTCATTCGAAATGGTACGAACTAGTACGAAATGGTACGAACTAGTATGAAATGGTACGAACTTGTTGGAAACGGTATGAACTAGTATGAAATGGTACAAAGTCGTTGAAATTGGTTAGAGCTAGTCCAAATTCATATGAAATGATACAAACTAGGACGAACTCGTACAAAATGGAACGATCTAGGACGAACTTGTACCAAATGGTACGAACTAGTACGGAATGGTACGAACTTGTAGGAAATGGTATGAACTAGTATGAAATGGTACAAACTCGTTGAAATTGGTTAGAGCTAGTCCAAATTAAAACGAAATATTACGAACTAGGACGATCTCGCACAAAATGGAACGATCTAGGACGAACTTGTACCAAATTCATACAAGTCCAAACTCATTTCGAGTTTGGACCAAATTCATACTAGTCCAAACTCATTCCGTACTAGTTCGTTGAAATGGAACGAGTTTGTCCTAGTTAGAAATGGTATGAACTAGTACGAAATGGTACGAACTAGTATGAAATGGTACGAACTTGTTGGAAACGGTATGAACTAGTATGAAATGGTACAAACTCGTTGAAATTGGTTAGAGCTAGTCCAAATTCGTATGAAATGGTACCAACAAGGACGAAATCGTATAACATGGAACGAACTAGGATGAATTGTACCAAATGGTACGAACTAGTACGGAATGGTACGAACTTGTAGGAAATGGTATGAACTAGTATGAAATGGTACAAACTCGTTGAAATTGGTTAGAGCTGGTCCAAATTCATATGAAATGGTACAAACTAGGACGAACTCGTACAAAATGGAACGATCTAGGACGAACTTGTACCAAATGGTACGAACTAGTACGGAATGGTACGAACTTGTAGGAAATGGTATGAACTAGTATGAAATGGTACAAACTCGTTGAAATTGGTTAGAGCTAGTCCAAATTAAAACGAAATATTACGAACTAGGATGAACTCGCACAAAATGGAACGATCTAGGACGAACTTGTACCAAATTCATACTAGTCAAAACTCATTTCGAGTTTGGACCAAATTCATACTAGTCCAAACTCCTTCCGTACTAGTTCGTTGAAATGGAACGAGTTCGTCCTAGTTAGAAATGGTATGAACTAGTACGAAATGGTACGAACTAGTATGAAATGGTACGAACTTGTTGGAAACGGTATGAACTAGTATGAAATGGTACAAACTCGTTGAAATTGGTTAGAGCTAGTCCAAATTCGTATGAAATGGTACCAACAAGGACGAAATCGTATAACATGGAACGAACTAGGATGAATTGTACCAAATGGTACGAACTAGTACGGAATGGTACGAACTTGTAGGAAATGGTATGAACTAGTATGAAATGGTACAAACTCGTTGAAATTGGTTAGAGCTGGTCCAAATTCATATGAAATGGTACAAACTAGGACGAACTCGTACAAAATTGAACGATCTAGGACGAACTTGTACCAAATGGTACGAACTAGTACGGAATGGTACGAACTTGTAGGAAATGGTATGAACTAGTATGAAATGGTACAAACTCGTTGAAATTGGTTAGAGCTAGTCCAAATTAAAACGAAATATTACGAACTAGGATGAACTCGCACAAAATGGAACGATCTAGGACGAACTTGTACCAAATTCATACTAGTCCAAACTCATTTCGAGTTTGGACCAAATTCATACTAGTCCAAACTCCTTCCGTACTAGTTCGTTGAAATGGAACGAGTTCGTCCTAGTTAGAAATGGTATGAACTAGTACGAAATGGTACGAACTAGTATGAAATGGTACGAACTTGTTGGAAACGGTATGAACTAGTATGAAATGGTACAAACTCGTTGAAATTGGTTAGAGCTAGTCCAAATTCGTATGAAATGGTACCAACTAGGACGAAATCGTATAACATGGAACGAACTAGGATGAACTTGTACCAAATGGTACAAACTAGTACGCAATGGTACGAACTTGTAGGAAATGGTATGAACTAGTATGAAATGGTACAAACTCGTTGAAACTGGTTAGAGCTAGTCCAAATTCAAACGAAATGGTACGAACTAGGACGAACTCGTACAAAATGGAACGATCTAGGACGAACTTGTACCAAATGGTACGAACTAGTATGGAATGTTACGAACTTGTTGGAAACGGTATGAACTAGTATGAAGTGGTACAACCTCGTTGAAATTGGTTAGAGCTAGTCCAAATTCATATGGAATGATACAAACTAGGACGAACTCGTACAAAATGAACGAACTAGGACGAACTTGTACCAAATGGTACAAACTAGTACGGAATGGTACGAACTTGTAGGAAATGGTATGAACTAGTATGAAATGGTACAAACTCGTTGAAATTGGTTAGAGCTAGTCCAAATTCGTATGAAATGGTACCAACTAGGACGAAATCGTATAACATGGAACGAACTAGGATGAACTTGTACCAAATGGTACAAACTAGTACGGAATGGTACGAACTTGTAGGAAATGGTATGAACTAGAATGAAATGGTACAAAATCGTTGAAATTGGTTAGAACTAGTCCAAACTCATATGAAATGGTACAAACAAGGACGAACTCGTACAAAATGGAACGAACTATGACGAACTTGTACCAAATGGTACAAACTAGTACGGAATGGTACGAACTTGTAGGAAATATTATGAACTAGTATGAAATGGTACAAACTCGTTGAAATTGGTTAGAGCTAGTCAAAATTCATTCGAAATGGTACGAACTAGTACGAAATGGTACGAACTAGTATGAAATGGTACGAACTTGTTGGAAACGGTATGAACTAGTATGAAATGGTACAAAGTCGTTGAAATTGGTTAGAGCTAGTCCAAATTCATATGAAATGATACAAACTAGGACGAACTCGTACAAAATGGAACGAACTAGTATGAAATGGTACGAACTTGTTGGAAACGGTATGAACTAGTATGAAATGGTACAAACTCATTGAAATTGGTTAGAGCTAGTCCAAATTCGTAAGAAATGGTACCAACTACTACGAAATCGTATAACATGGAACGAACTAGGACGAACTTGTACCAAACGGTATGAACTAGTATGGAATGGTACGAACTTGTTGGAAACGGTATGAACTAGTATGAAATGGTACAAATTCGTTGAAATTGGTTAGAGCTAGTCCAAATTCATATGAAATGGTACCAACTAGGACGAAATCGTATAACATGGAACGAACTAGGACGAACTTGTACCAAATGGTACAAACTAGTACGGAATGGTACGAACTTGTAGGAAATGGTATGAACTAGTATGAAATGGTACAAACTCGTTGAAATTGGTTTGAGCTAGTCCAAATTCATATTACATGATACAAACTAGGACGAACTCGTACAAAATGGAACGAACTAGGACGAACTAGTACGGAATGGTACGAACTTGTAGGAAATGGTATGAACTAGTATGAAATGGTACAAACTCGTTGAAATTGGTTAGAGCTAGTCCAAATTCATTCGAAATGGTACGAATTAGTACGAAATGGTACGAACTAGTATGAAATGGTACGAACTTGTTGGAAACGGTATGAACTAGTATGAAATGGCACAAACTCGTTGAAATTGGTTAGAGCTAGTCCAAATTCGTATGAAATGGTTCCAACTAGGATGAAATCGTATAACATGGAACGATCTAGGACGAACTTGTACCAAATGGTACGAACTAGTATGGAATGGTACGAACTTGTTGGAAACGGTATGAACTAGTATGAAATGGTACAAACTCGTTGAAATTGGTTAGAGCTAGTCCAAATTCATATGAAATGATACAAACTAGGACGAACTCGTACAAAATGGAACGAACTAGGACGAACTTGTACCAAATGGTACGAACTAGTACGGAATGGTACGAACTTGTAGGAAATGGTATGAACTAGTATGAAATGGTACAAACTCGTTGAAAGTGGTTAGAGCTAGTCAAAATTCATTCGAAATGGTAGGAACTAGTACGAAATGGTACGAACTAGTATGAAATGGTACGAACTTGTTGGAAACGGTATGAACTAGTATGAAATGGTACAAAGTCGTTGAAATTGGTTAGAGCTAGTCCAAATTCATATGAAATGATACAAACTAGGACGAACTCGTACAAAATGGAACGATCTAGGACGAACTTGTACCAAATGGTACGAACTAGTACGGAATGGTACGAACTTGTAGGAAATGGTATGAACTAGTATGAAATGGTACAAACTCGTTGAAATTGGTTAGAGCTAGTCCAAATTAAAACGAAATATTACGAACTAGGACGATCTCGCACAAAATGGAACGATCTAGGACGAACTTGTACCAAATTCATACAAGTCCAAACTCATTTCGAGTTTGGACCAAATTCATACTAGTCCAAACTCATTCCGTACTAGTTCGTTGAAATGGAACGAGTTCGTCCTAGTTAGAAATGGTATGAACTAATACGAAATGGTACGAACTAGTATGAAATGGTACGAACTTGTTGGAAACGGTATGAACTAGTATGAAATGGTACAAACTCGTTGAAATTGGTTAGAGCTAGTCCAAATTCGTATGAAATGGTACCAACAAGGACGAAATCGTATAACATGGAACGAACTAGGATGAATTGTACCAAATGGTACGAACTAGTACGGAATGGTACGAACTTGTAGGAAATGGTATGAACTAGTATGAAATGGTACAAACTCGTTGAAATTGGTTAGAGCTGGTCCAAATTCATATGAAATGGTACAAACTAGGACGAACTCGTACAAAATGGAACGATCTAGGACGAACTTGTACCAAATGGTACGAACTAGTACGGAATGGTACGAACTTGTAGGAAATGGTATGAACTAGTATGAAATGGTACAAACTCGTTGAAATTGGTTAGAGCTAGTCCAAATTAAAACGAAATATTACGAACTAGGATGAACTCGCACAAAATGGAACGATCTAGGACGAACTTGTACCAAATTCATACTAGTCCAAACTCATTTCGAGTTTGGACCAAATTCATACTAGTCCAAACTCCTTCCGTACTAGTTCGTTGAAATGGAACGAGTTCGTCCTAGTTAGAAATGGTATGAACTAGTACGAAATGGTACGAACTAGTATGAAATGGTACGAACTTGTTGGAAACGGTATGAACTAGTATGAAATGGTACAAACTCGTTGAAATTGGTTAGAGCTAGTCCAAATTCGTATGAAATGGTACCAACTAGGACGAAATCGTATAACATGGAACGAACTAGGATGAACTTGTACCAAATGGTACAAACTAGTACGCAATGGTACGAACTTGTAGGAAATGGTATGAACTAGTATGAAATGGTACAAACTCGTTGAAACTGGTTAGAGCTAGTCCAAATTCAAACGAAATGGTACGAACTAGGACGAACTCGTACAAAATGGAACGATCTAGGACGAACTTGTACCAAATGGTACGAACTAGTATGGAATGTTACGAACTTGTTGGAAACGGTATGAACTAGTATGAAGTGGTACAACCTCGTTGAAATTGGTTAGAGCTAGTCCAAATTCATATGGAATGATACAAACTAGGACGAACTCGTACAAAATGAACGAACTAGGACGAACATGTACCAAATGGTACAAACTAGTACGGAATGGTACGAACTTGTAGGAAATGGTATGAACTAGTATGAAATGGTACAAACTCGTTGAAATTGGTTAGAGCTAGTCCAAATTCGTATGAAATGGTACCAACTAGGACGAAATCGTATAACATGGAACGAACTAGGATGAACTTGTACCAAATGGTACAAACTAGTACGGAATGGTACGAACTTGTAGGAAATGGTATGAACTAGAATGAAATGGTACAAAATCGTTGAAATTGGTTAGAACTAGTCCAAACTCATATGAAATGGTACAAACAAGGACGAACTCGTACAAAATGGAACGAACTATGACGAACTTGTACCAAATGGTACAAACTAGTACGGAATGGTACGAACTTGTAGGAAATATTATGAACTAGTATGAAATGGTACAAACTCGTTGAAATTGGTTAGAGCTAGTCAAAATTCATTCGAAATGGTACGAACTAGTACGAAATGGTACGAACTAGTATGAAATGGTACGAACTTGTTGGAAACGGTATGAACTAGTATGAAATGGTACAAAGTCGTTGAAATTGGTTAGAGCTAGTCCAAATTCATATGAAATGATACAAACTAGGACGAACTCGTACAAAATGGAACGAACTAGTATGAAATGGTACGAACTTGTTGGAAACGGTATGAACTAGTATGAAATGGTACAAACTCATTGAAATTGGTTAGAGCTAGTCCAAATTCGTAAGAAATGGTACCAACTACTACGAAATCGTATAACATGGAACGAACTAGGACGAACTTGTACCAAACGGTATGAACTAGTATGGAATGGTACGAACTTGTTGGAAACGGTATGAACTAGTATGAAATGGTACAAATTCGTTGAAATTGGTTAGAGCTAGTCCAAATTCATATGAAATGGTACCAACTAGGACGAAATCGTATAACATGGAACGAACTAGGACGAACTTGTACCAAATGGTACAAACTAGTACGGAATGGTACGAACTTGTAGGAAATGGTATGAACTAGTATGAAATGGTACAAACTCGTTGAAATTGGTTAGAGCTAGTCCAAATTCATATTACATGATACAAACTAGGACGAACTCGTACAAAATGGAACGAACTAGGACGAACTAGTACGGAATGGTACGAACTTGTAGGAAATGGTATGAACTAGTATGAAATGGTACAAACTCGTTGAAATTGGTTAGAGCTAGTCCAAATTCATTCGAAATGGTACGAATTAGTACGAAATGGTACGAACTAGTATGAAATGGTACGAACTTGTTGGAAACGGTATGAACTAGTATGAAATGGCACAAACTCGTTGAAATTGGTTAGAGCTAGTCCAAATTCGTATGAAATGGTTCCAACTAGGATGAAATCGTATAACATGGAACGATCTAGGACGAACTTGTACCAAATGGTACGAACTAGTATGGAATGGTACGAACTTGTTGGAAACGGTATGAACTAGTATGAAATGGTACAAACTCGTTGAAATTGGTTAGAGCTAGTCCAAATTCATTTGAAATGATACAAACTAGGACGAACTCGTACAAAATGGAACGAACTAGGACGAACTTGTACCAAATGGTACGAACTAGTACGGAATGGTACGAACTTGTAGGAAATGGTATGAACTAGTATGAAATGGTACAAACTCGTTGAAAGTGGTTAGAGCTAGTCAAAATTCATTCGAAATGGTACGAACTAGTACGAAATGGTACGAACTAGTATGAAATGGTACGAACTTGTTGGAAACGGTATGAACTAGTATGAAATGGTACAAACTCGTTGAAATTGGTTAGAGCTAGTCCAAATTCGTAAGAAATGGTACCAACTACTACGAAATCGTATAACATGGAACGAACTAGGACGAACTTGTACCAAACGGTATGAACTAGTATGGAATGGTACGAACTTGTTGGAAACGGTATGAACTAGTATGAAATGGTACAAATTCGTTGAAATTGGTTAGAGCTAGTCCAAATTCATATGAAATGGTACCAACTAGGACGAAATCGTATAACATGGAACGAACTAGGACGAACTTGTACCAAATGGTACAAACTAGTACGGAATGGTACGAACTTGTAGGAAATGGTATGAACTAGTATGAAATGGTACAAACTCGTTGAAATTGGTTAGAGCTAGTCCAAATTCATATTACATGATACAAACTAGGACGAACTCGTACAAAATGGAATGAACTAGGACGAACTAGTACGGAATGGTACGAACTTGTAGGAAATGGTATGAACTAGTATGAAATGGTACAAACTCGTTGAAATTGGTTAGAGCTAGTCCAAATTCATTCGAAATGGTACGAATTAGTACGAAATGGTACGAACTAGTATGAAATGGTACGAACTTGTTGGAAACGGTATGAACTAGTATGAAATGGCACAAACTCGTTGAAATTGGTTAGAGCTAGTCCAAATTCGTATGAAATGGTTCCAACTAGGATGAAATCGTATAACATGGAACGATCTAGGACGAACTTGTACCAAATGGTACGAACTAGTATGGAATGGTACGAACTTGTTGGAAACGGTATGAACTAGTATGAAATGGTACAAACTCGTTGAAATTGGTTAGAGCTAGTCCAAATTCATTTGAAATGATACAAACTAGGACGAACTCGTACAAAATGGAACGAACTAGGACGAACTTGTACCAAATGGTACGAACTAGTACGGAATGGTACGAACTTGTAGGAAATGGTATGAACTAGTATGAAATGGTACAAACTCGTTGAAAGTGGTTAGAGCTAGTCAAAATTCATTCGAAATGGTACGAACTAGTACGAAATGGTACGAACTAGTATGAAATGGTACGAACTTGTTGGAAACGGTATGAACTAGTATGAAATGGTACAAAGTCGTTGAAATTGGTTAGAGCTAGTCCAAATTCATATGAAATGATACAAACTAGGACGAACTCGTACAAAATGCAACGATCTAGGACGAACTTGTACCAAATGGTACGAACTAGTACGGAATGGTACGAACTTGTAGGAAATGGTATGAACTAGTATGAAATGGTACAAACTCGTTGAAATTGGTTAGAGCTAGTCCAAATTAAAACGAAATATTACGAACTAGGACGATCTCGCACAAAATGGAACGATCTAGGACGAACTTGTACCAAATTCATACAAGTCCAAACTCATTTCGAGTTTGGACCAAATTCATACTAGTCCAAACTTATTCCGTACTAGTTCGTTGAAATGGAACGAGTTCGTCCTAGTTAGAAATGGTATGAACTAGTACGAAATGGTACGAACTAGTATGAAATGGTACGAACTTGTTGGAAACGGTATGAACTAGTATGAAATGGTACAAACTCGTTGAAATTGGTTAGAGCTAGTCCAAATTCGTATGAAATGGTACCAACAAGGACGAAATCGTATAACATGGAACGAACTAGGATGAATTGTACCAAATGGTACGAACTAGTACGGAATGGTACGAACTTGTAGGAAATGGTATGAACTAGTATGAAATGGTACAAACTCGTTGAAATTGGTTAGAGCTGGTCCAAATTCATATGAAATGGTACAAACTAGGACGAACTCGTACAAAATTGAACGATCTAGGACGAACTTGTACCAAATGGTACGAACTAGTACGGAATGGTACGAACTTGTAGGAAATGGTATGAACTAGTATGAAATGGTACAAACTCGTTGAAATTGGTTAGAGCTAGTCCAAATTAAAACGAAATATTACGAACTAGGATGAACTCGCACAAAATGGAACGATCTAGGACGAACTTGTACCAAATTCATACTAGTCCAAACTCATTTCGAGTTTGGACCAAATTCATACTAGTCCAAACTCCTTCCGTACTAGTTCGTTGAAATGGAACGAGTTCGTCCTAGTTAGAAATGGTATGAACTAGTACGAAATGGTACGAACTAGTATGAAATGGTACGAACTTGTTGGAAACGGTATGAACTAGTATGAAATGGTACAAACTCGTTGAAATTGGTTAGAGCTAGTCCAAATTCGTATGAAATGGTACCAACTAGGACGAAATCGTATAACATGGAACGAACTAGGATGAACTTGTACCAAATGGTACAAACTACTACGCAATGGTACGAACTTGTAGGAAATGGTATGAACTAGTATGAAATGGTACAAACTCGTTGAAACTGGTTAGAGCTAGTCCAAATTCAAACGAAATGGTACGAACTAGGACGAACTCGTACAAAATGGAACGATCTAGGACGAACTTGTACCAAATGGTACGAACTAGTATGGAATGTTACGAACTTGTTGGAAACGGTATGAACTAGTATGAAGTGGTACAACCTCGTTGAAATTGGTTAGAGCTAGTCCAAATTCATATGGAATGATACAAACTAGGACGAACTCGTACAAAATGAACGAACTAGGACGAACTTGTACCAAATGGTACAAACTAGTACGGAATGGTACGAACTTGTAGGAAATGGTATGAACTAGTATGAAATGGTACAAACTCGTTGAAATTGGTTAGAGCTAGTCCAAATTCGTATGAAATGGTACCAACTAGGACGAAATCGTATAACATGGAACGAACTAGGATGAACTTGTACCAAATGGTACAAACTAGTACGGAATGGTACGAACTTGTAGGAAATGGTATGAACTAGAATGAAATGGTACAAAATCGTTGAAATTGGTTAGAACTAGTCCAAACTCATATGAAATGGTACAAACAAGGACGAACTCGTACAAAATGGAACGAACTATGACGAACTTGTACCAAATGGTACAAACTAGTACGGAATGGTACGAACTTGTAGGAAATATTATGAACTAGTATGAAATGGTACAAACTCGTTGAAATTGGTTAGAGCTAGTCAAAATTCATTCGAAATGGTACGAACTAGTACGAAATGGTACGAACTAGTATGAAATGGTACGAACTTGTTGGAAACGGTATGAACTAGTATGAAATGGTACAAAGTCGTTGAAATTGGTTAGAGCTAGTCCAAATTCATATGAAATGATACAAACTAGGACGAACTCGTACAAAATGGAACGAACTAGTATGAAATGGTACGAACTTGTTGGAAACGGTATGAACTAGTATGAAATGGTACAAACTCATTGAAATTGGTTAGAGCTAGTCCAAATTCGTAAGAAATGGTACCAACTACTACGAAATCGTATAACATGGAACGAACTAGGACGAACTTGTACCAAACGGTATGAACTAGTATGGAATGGTACGAACTTGTTGGAAACGGTATGAACTAGTATGAAATGGTACAAATTCGTTGAAATTGGTTAGAGCTAGTCCAAATTCATATGAAATGGTACCAACTAGGACGAAATCGTATAACATGGAACGAACTAGGACGAACTTGTACCAAATGGTACAAACTAGTACGGAATGGTACGAACTTGTAGGAAATGGTATGAACTAGTATGAAATGGTACAAACTCGTTGAAATTGGTTAGAGCTAGTCCAAATTCATATTACATGATACAAACTAGGACGAACTCGTACAAAATGGAACGAACTAGGACGAACTAGTACGGAATGGTACGAACTTGTAGGAAATGGTATGAACTAGTATGAAATGGTACAAACTCGTTGAAATTGGTTAGAGCTAGTCCAAATTCATTCGAAATGGTACGAATTAGTACGAAATGGTACGAACTAGTATGAAATGGTACGAACTTGTTGGAAACGGTATGAACTAGTATGAAATGGCACAAACTCGTTGAAATTGGTTAGAGCTAGTCCAAATTCGTATGAAATGGTTCCAACTAGGATGAAATCGTATAACATGGAACGATCTAGGACGAACTTGTACCAAATGGTACGAACTAGTATGGAATGGTACGAACTTGTTGGAAACGGTATGAACTAGTATGAAATGGTACAAACTCGTTGAAATTGGTTAGAGCTAGTCCAAATTCATTTGAAATGATACAAACTAGGACGAACTCGTACAAAATGGAACGAACTAGGACGAACTTGTACCAAATGGTACGAACTAGTACGGAATGGTACGAACTTGTAGGAAATGGTATGAACTAGTATGAAATGGTACAAACTCGTTGAAAGTGGTTAGAGCTAGTCAAAATTCATTCGAAATGGTACGAACTAGTACGAAATGGTACGAACTAGTATGAAATGGTACGAACTTGTTGGAAACGGTATGAACTAGTATGAAATGGTACAAAGTCGTTGAAATTGGTTAGAGCTAGTCCAAATTCATATGAAATGATACAAACTAGGACGAACTCGTACAAAATGCAACGATCTAGGACGAACTTGTACCAAATGGTACGAACTAGTACGGAATGGTACGAACTTGTAGGAAATGGTATGAACTAGTATGAAATGGTACAAACTCGTTGAAATTGGTTAGAGCTAGTCCAAATTAAAACGAAATATTACGAACTAGGACGATCTCGCACAAAATGGAACGATCTAGGACGAACTTGTACCAAATTCATACAAGTCCAAACTCATTTCGAGTTTGGACCAAATTCATACTAGTCCAAACTTATTCCGTACTAGTTCGTTGAAATGGAACGAGTTCGTCCTAGTTAGAAATGGTATGAACTAGTACGAAATGGTACGAACTAGTATGAAATGGTACGAACTTGTTGGAAACGGTATGAACTAGTATGAAATGGTACAAACTCGTTGAAATTGGTTAGAGCTAGTCCAAATTCGTATGAAATGGTACCAACAAGGACGAAATCGTATAACATGGAACGAACTAGGATGAATTGTACCAAATGGTACGAACTAGTACGGAATGGTACGAACTTGTAGGAAATGGTATGAACTAGTATGAAATGGTACAAACTCGTTGAAATTGGTTAGAGCTGGTCCAAATTCATATGAAATGGTACAAACTAGGACGAACTCGTACAAAATGGAACGATCTAGGACGAACTTGTACCAAATGGTACGAACTAGTACGGAATGGTACGAACTTGTAGGAAATGGTATGAACTAGTATGAAATGGTACAAACTCGTTGAAATTGGTTAGAGCTAGTCCAAATTAAAACGAAATATTACGAACTAGGACAAACTCGCACAAAATGGAACGATCTAGGACGAACTTGTACCAAATTCATACTAGTCCAAACTCATTTCGAGTTTGGACCAAATTCATACTAGTCCAAACTCCTTCCGTACTAGTTCGTTGAAATGGAACGAGTTCGTCCTAGTTAGAAATGGTATGAACTAGTACGAAATGGTACGAACTAGTATGAAATGGTACGAACTTGTTGGAAACGGTATGAACTAGTATGAAATGGTACAAACTCGTTGAAATTGGTTAGAGCTAGTCCAAATTCGTATGAAATGGTACCAACTAGGACGAAATCGTATAACATGGAACGAACTAGGATGAACTTGTACCAAATGGTACAAACTAGTACGCAATGGTACGAACTTGTAGGAAATGGTATGAACTAGTATGAAATGGTACAAACTCGTTGAAACTGGTTAGAGCTAGTCCAAATTCAAACGAAATGGTACGAACTAGGACGAACTCGTACAAAATGGAACGATCTAGGACGAACTTGTACCAAATGGTACGAACTAGTATGGAATGTTACGAACTTGTTGGAAACGGTATGAACTAGTATGAAGTGGTACAACCTCGTTGAAATTGGTTAGAGCTAGTCCAAATTCATATGGAATGATACAAACTAGGACGAACTCGTACAAAATGAACGAACTAGGACGAACTTGTACCAAATGGTACAAACTAGTACGGAATGGTACGAACTTGTAGGAAATGGTATGAACTAGTATGAAATGGTACAAACTCGTTGAAATTGGTTAGAGCTAGTCCAAATTCGTATGAAATGGTACCAACTAGGACGAAATCGTATAACATGGAACGAACTAGGATGAACTTGTACCAAATGGTACAAACTAGTACGGAATGGTACGAACTTGTAGGAAATGGTATGAACTAGAATGAAATGGTACAAAATCGTTGAAATTGGTTAGAACTAGTCCAAACTCATATGAAATGGTACAAACAAGGACGAACTCGTACAAAATGGAACGAACTATGACGAACTTGTACCAAATGGTACAAACTAGTACGGAATGGTACGAACTTGTAGGAAATATTATGAACTAGTATGAAATGGTACAAACTCGTTGAAATTGGTTAGAGCTAGTCAAAATTCATTCGAAATGGTACGAACTAGTACGAAATTGATGACAACCAATAAGGGCCAACAACAATTTGGAAAAGCCCAATGCACATGATGAAGGAGAACTCAAGGGTGGCCCAATTTTTGCTATTTTAATTTTAATTTTCGGATTTGTTTTGGTTGAATAAGTTTAAGTGTCCTATGATCTTCCCAAAGTAGGTTTATGGGTTTTAAAGACTTTCTAAGTCATTATAGTACCTAATGGAAATTTATTTTCTAGTTTGTGGTTATATTCTAGGTAAATGCATTAGATAAATGTATGATAGTGGAAAGTTACTTTTATCTTTCAAGCTTAGCCTATAAATACCCATGTAAGAATGCAATATGAGATATGTTGAAAGTTATATGCAATTAGCATTTTGAGAGCATTGTGCCTCTTGTATCTTCTTGTGGAAGATCACATATCTGGATCTTATCAAAGGCATTCGTTCCTTTGTGGCGATTCTTCACTTGGCTTATCATTTCTCTTTCTTCATAGAATTGAGAGTGTGGCGCCTTTCTTTTTTCCATCTTCTATCTTCTCCATCTTTTTGATTTTTGTTACTTTGAATTGTGTTTAGTCCTTTTCTTTTAAATTGTGTGATTCACTCGAGAATAGATCCTAATTTCTATATATGTTCCTTTTCGGATCATATCATGTGGTATCAAAGCTAAGGATCCTAGAGTGAATTTTTGTTTGTCTTTTGTTTTTCCTCGAAAATTATCATCTTTCTTCCAAATGGACATGATGGATGCAAGACAAAGAGATTATGCAATATATATTAGAGATTTTGTAATGGATCCAGAGTATGTGAAATATCTTTATGAAAATGGTCTAAAAAAAGAAGCAAAAAGAGTGGAAAAGATAGCCTTGAGAGAAAAGATGAAATTGAATGAAAAAGAGAAAGAAATTGAAAATATTCCTGTGACTTTCCAAAAGTCAATTATTCCTACTATTATTTCTTCTTCTACTACTAGTGCTCTTCAAGTTACTAATGTATCTTTATCTCTAAGAGAAGTTGGTGAGGAAAAGATAAATTCTACTTTTGAGAGAAATCAAGAGGAATTCATATTAAAAGGAAAAGAGCCAGAGAATTCCGAGAATGATATTTCTCAATTTGTTGAAGAAAATAAAAATAAAAAGAGCCAGGAAAATGTGAAGTTAAAAATTGGAAGTTGTCTTGTGAATGAACATGTGGGAAAGGAGGAACTATTGTCATGGAATCGTACAAATATCTTTCTTCATAATGGTGTTTGTTTGCCTACTAATACTATTTCTATTTCCTGCCATTCTTATTCTATTTTGAAGGAAAATGAAACAACAATTCCAAGAGTTGTACCCCAAAAGTTCCACAGAATTGTGTTTGAGCGTGGATGATGATGATGATGTCCTAAAGCAATAAATTCGAGGTCGAATTCTCTCGAAGAAGGAGGGAATGATGACAACCAATAAGGGCCAACAACAATTTGGAAAAGCCCAATGCACATGATGAAGGAGAACTCAAGGGTGGCCCAATTTTTGCTATTTTAATTTTAATTTTCGGATTTGTTTTGGTTGAATAAGTTTAAGTGTCCTATGATCTTCCCAAAGTAGGTTTATGGGTTTTAAAGACTTTCTAAGTCATTATAGTACCTAATGGAAATTTATTTTCTAGTTTGTGGTTATATTCTAGGTAAATGCATTAGATAAATGTATGATAGTGGAAAGTTACTTTTATCTTTCAAGCTTAGCCTATAAATACCCATGTAAGAATGCAATATGAGATATGTTGAAAGTTATATGCAATTAGCATTTTGAGAGCATTGTGCCTCTTGTATCTTCTTGTGGAAGATCACATATCTGGATCTTATCAAAGGCATTCGTTCCTTTGTGGCGATTCTTCACTTGGCTTATCATTTCTCTTTCTTCATAGAATTGAGAGTGTGGCGCCTTTCTTTTTTCCATCTTCTATCTTCTCCATCTTTTTGATTTTTGTTACTTTGAATTGTGTTTAGTCCTTTTCTTTTAAATTGTGTGATTCACTCGAGAATAGATCCTAATTTCTATATATGTTCCTTTTCGGATCATATCAGAAATGGTACGAACTAGTATGAAATGGTACGAACTTATTGGAAACGGTATGAACTAGTATGAAATGGTACAAAGTCGTTGAAATTGGTTAGAGCTAGTCCAAATTCATATGAAATGATACAAACTAGGACGAACTCGTACAAAATGGAACGAACTAGTATGAAATGGTACGAACTTGTTGGAAACGGTATGAACTAGTATGAAATGGTACAAACTCATTGAAATTGGTTAGAGCTAGTCCAAATTCGTAAGAAATGGTACCAACTACTACGAAATCGTATAACATGGAACGAACCAGGACGAACTTGTACCAAACGGTATGAACTAGTATGGAATGGTACGAACTTGTTGGAAACGGTATGAACTAGTATGAAATGGTACAAATTCGTTGAAATTGGTTAGAGCTAGTCCAAATTCATATGAAATGGTACCAACTAGGACGAAATCGTATAACATGGAACGAGCTAGGACGAACTTGTACCAAATGGTACAAACTAGTACGGAATGGTACGAACTTGTAGGAAATGGTATGAACTAGTATGAAATGGTACAAACTCGTTGAAATTGGTTAGAGCTAGTCCAAATTCATATTACATGATACAAACTAGGACGAACTCGTACAAAATGGAACGAACTAGGACGAACTAGTACGGAATGGTACGAACTTGTAGGAAATGGTATGAACTAGTATGAAATGGTACAAACTCGTTGAAATTGGATAGAGCTAGTCCAAATTCATTCGAAATGGTACGAATTAGTACGAAATGGTACGAATTAGTACGAAATGGTACGAACTTGTTGGAAACGGTATGAACTAGTATGAAATGGTACAAACTCGTTGAAATTGGTTAGAGCTAGTCCAAATTCGTATGAAATGGTTCCAACTAGGATGAAATCGTATAACATGGAACGATCTAGGACGAACTTGTACCAAATGGTACGAACTAGTATGGAATGGTACGAACTTGTTGGAAACGGTATGAACTAGTATGAAATGGTACAAACTCGTTGAAATTGGTTAGAGCTAGTCCAAATTCATATGAAATGATACAAACTAGGACGAACTCGTACAAAATGGAACGAACTAGGACGAACTTGTACCAAATGGTACGAACTAGTACGGAATGGTACGAACTTGTAGGAAATGGTATGAACTAGTATGAAATGGTACAAACTCGTTGAAATTGGTTAGAGCTAGTAAAAATTCATTCGAAATGGTACGAACTAGTACGAAATGGTACGAACTAGTATGAAATGGTCCGAACTTGTTGGAAACGGTATGAACTAGTATGAAATGGTACAAAGTCGTTGAAATTGGTTAGAGCTAGTCCAAATTCATATGAAATGATACAAACTAGGACTAACTCGTACAAAATGGAACGAACTAGTATGAAATGGTACGAACTTGTTGGAAACGGTATGAACTAGTATGAAATGGTACAAACTCATTGAAATTCGTTAGAGCTAGTCCAAATTCGTATGAAATGGTACAACTAGGACGAAATCGTATAACATGGAACGAACTAGGACGAACTTGTACCAAATGGTACGAACTAGTACGGAATGGTACGAACTTGTAGGAAATGGTTGAACTAGTATGAAATGGTACAAACTCGTTGAAATTGGTTAGAGCTAGTCCAAATTCATTCGAAATGGTAAGAACCAGTACGAAATGGTACGAACTAGTATGAAATGGTACGAACTTGTTGGAAACGGTATGAACTAGTATGAAAAGGTACAAACTCGTTGAAATTGGTTAGAGCTAGTCCAAATTCATATGAAATGATACAAACTACGACGAACTCGTACAAAATGGAACGAACTAGGACGAACTTGTACCAAATGGTACGAACTAGTACGGAATGGTACGAACTTGTAGGAAATGGTATGAACTAGTATGAAATGGTACAAACTCGTTGAAATTGGTTAGAGCTAGTCCAAATTCATATGAAATGATACAAACTAGGACGAACTCGTACAAAATGGAACGAACTAGGACGAACTTGTACCAAATGGTACGAACTAGTACGGAATGGTACGAACTTGTAGGAAATGGTATGAACTAGTATGAAATGGTACAAACTCGTTGAAATTGGTTAGAGCTAGTCCAAATTCATTCGAAATGGTACGAACTAGTACGAAATGGTACGAACTAGTATGAAATGGTACGAAGTTGTTGGAAACGGTATGAACTAGTGTGAAATGGTACAAAGTCGTTGAAATTGGTTAGAGCTAGTCCAAATTCGTAAGAAATGGTACCAACTACTACGAAATCGTATAACATGGAACGAACTAGGACGAACTTGTACCAAACGGTATGAACTAGTATGGAATGGTACGAACTTGTTGGAAACGGTATGAACTAGTATGAAATGGTACAAATTCGTTGAAATTGGTTAGAGCTAGTCCAAATTCATATGAAATGGTACCAACTAGGACGAAATCGTATAACATGGAACGAACTAGGACGAACTTGTACCAAATGGTACAAACTAGTACGGAATGGTACGAACTTGTAGCAAATGGTATGAACTAGTATGAAATGGTACAAACTCGTTGAAATTGGTTAGAGCTAGTCCAAATTCATATTACATGATACAAACTAGGACGAACTCGTACAAAATGGAACGAACTAGGACGAACTAGTACGGAATGGTACGAACTTGTAGGAAATGGTATGAACTAGTATGAAATGGTACAAACTCGTTGAAATTGGTTAGAGCTAGTCCAAATTCATTCGAAATGGTACGAATTAGTACGAAATGGTACGAACTAGTATGAAATGGTACGAACTTGTTGGAAACGGTATGAACTAGTATGAAATGGTACAAACTCGTTGAAATTGGTTAGAGCTAGTCCAAATTCGTATGAAATGGTTCCAACTAGGATGAAATCGTATAACATGGAACGATCTAGGACGAACTTGTACCAAATGGTACGAACTAGTATGGAATGGTTCGAACTTGTTGGAAACGGTATGAACTAGTATGAAATGGTACAAACTCGTTGAAATTGGTTAGAGCTAGTCCAAATTCATATGAAATGATACAAACTAGGACGAACTCGTACAAAATGGAACGAACTAGGACGAACTTGTACCAAATGGTACGAACTAGTACGGAATGGTACGAACTTGTAGGAAATGGTATGAACTAGTATGAAATGGTACAAACTCGTTGAAATTGGTTAGAGCTAGTAAAAATTCATTCGAAATGGTACGAACTAGTACGAAATGGTACGAACTAGTATGAAATGGTCCGAACTTGTTGGAAACGGTATGAACTAGTATGAAATGGTACAAAGTCGTTGAAATTGGTTAGAGCTAGTCCAAATTCATATGAAATGATACAAACTAGGACTAACTCGTACAAAATGGAACGAACTAGTATGAAATGGTACGAACTTGTTGGAAACGGTATGAACTAGTATGAAATGGTACAAACTCATTGAAATTCGTTAGAGCTAGTCCAAATTCGTATGAAATGGTACAACTAGGACGAAATCGTATAACATGGAACGAACTAGGACGAACTTGTACCAAATGGTACGAACTAGTACGGAATGGTACGAACTTGTAGGAAATGGTTGAACTAGTATGAAATGGTACAAACTCGTTGAAATTGGTTAGAGCTAGTCCAAATTCATTCGAAATGGTAAGAACCAGTACGAAATGGTACGAACTAGTATGAAATGGTACGAACTTGTTGGAAACGGTATGAACTAGTATGAAAAGGTACAAACTCGTTGAAATTGGTTAGAGCTAGTCCAAATTCATATGAAATGATACAAACTACGACGAACTCGTACAAAATGGAACGAACTAAAACGAACTTGTACCAAATGGTACGAACTAGTACGGAATGGTACGAACTTGTAGGAAATGGTATGAACTAGTATGAAATGGTACAAACTCGTTGAAATTGGTTAGAGCTAGTCCAAATTCATATGAAATGATACAAACTATGACGAACTCGTACAAAATGGAACGAACTTGTACCAAATGGTACGAACTAGTACGGAATGGTACGAACTTGTAGGAAATGGTATGAACTAGTATGAAATGGTACAAACTCGTTGAAATTGGTTAGAGCTAGTCCAAATTCATTCGAAATGGTACGAACTAGTACGAAATGGTACGAACTAGTATGAAATGGTACGAAGTTGTTGGAAACGGTATGAACTAGTGTGAAATGGTACAAAGTCGTTGAAATTGGTTAGAGCTAGTCCAAATTCATATGAAATGATACAAACTAGGACGAACTCGTACAAAATGGAACGAACTAGGACGAATTTGTACCAAATGGTACGAACTAGTACGGAATGGTACGAACTTGTAGGAAATGGTATGAACTAGTATGAAATGGTACAAACCCGTTGAAATTGGTTAGAGCTAGTCCAAATTCATTCGAAATAGTACGAACTAGTATGAAATGGTACGAACTTGTTGGAAACGGTATGAACTAGTATGAAATGGTACAAACTCGTTGAAATTGGTTAGAGCTAGTCCAAATTCGTATGAAATGGTACCAACTAGGACGAAATCGTATAACATGGAACGAACTAGGACGAACTTGTACCAAATGGTACAAACTAGTACGGAATGGTACGAACTTGTAGGAAATGGTATGAACTAGTATGAAATGGTACAAACTCGTTGAAATTGGTTAGAGCTAGTCCAAATTCATTCGAAATGGTACGAACTAGTACGAAATGGTACGAACTAGTATGAAATGGTACGAAGTTGTTGGAAACGGTATGAACTAGTGTGAAATGGTACAAAGTCGTTGAAATTGGTTAGAGCTAGTCCAAATTCATATGAAATGATACAAACTAGGACGAACTCGTACAAAATGGAACGAACTAGGACGAATTTGTACCAAATGGTACGAACTAGTACGGAATGGTACGAACTTGTAGGAAATGGTATGAACTAGTATGAAATGGTACAAACCCGTTGAAATTGGTTAGAGCTAGTCCAAATTCATTCGAAATAGTACGAACTAGTATGAAATGGTACGAACTTGTTGGAAACGGTATGAACTAGTATGAAATGGTACAAACTCGTTGAAATTGGTTAGAGCTAGTCCAAATTCGTATGAAATGGTACCAACTAGGACGAAATCGTATAACATGGAACGAACTAGGACGAACTTGTACCAAATGGTACAAACTAGTACGGAATGGTACGAACTTGTAGGAAATGGTATGAACTAGTATGAAATGGTACAAACTCGTTGAAATTGGTTAGAGCTAGTCCAAATTCATATGACATGATACAAACAAGGACGAACTCGTACAAAATGGAACGAACTAGGACGAACTTGTACCAAATAGTACGAACTAGTACGGATTGGTACGAACTTGTAGGAAATGGTATGAACTAGTATGAAATGGTACAAACTCGTTGAAATTGGTTAGAGCTAGTCCAAATTCATTCGAAATGGTACGAACTAGTACGAAATGGTACGAACTAGTATGAAATGGTACGAACTTGTTGGAAATGGTATGAACTAGTATGAAATGGTACAAACTCGTTGAAATTGGTTAGAGCTAGTCCAAATTCGTATGAAATGGTACCAACTAGGACGAAATCGTATAACATGGAACGATCTAGGACGAACTTGTACCAAATGGTACAAACTAGTATGGAATGGTACGAACTTGTTGGAAACGGTATGAACTAGTATGAAAAGGTACAAACTCGTTGAAATTGGTTAGAGCTAGTCCAAATTCATATTACATGATACAAACTAGGACGAACTCGTACAAAATGGAACGAACTAGGACGAACTAGTACGGAATGGTACGAACTTGTAGGAAATGGTATGAACTTGTATGAAATGGTACAAACTCGTTGAAATTGGTTAGAGCTAGTCCAAATTCATTCGAAATGGTACGAATTAGTACGAAATGGTACGAACTAGTATGAAATGGTACGAACTTGTTGGAAACGGTATGAACTAGTATGAAATGGTACAAACTCGTTGAAATTGGTTAGAGCTAGTCCAAATTCGTATGAAATGGTTCCAACTAGGATGAAATCGTATAACATGGAACGATCTAGGACGAACTTGTACCAAATGGTACGAACTAGTATGGAATGGTACGAACTTGTTGGAAACGGTATGAACTAGTATGAAATGGTACAAACTCGTTGAAATTGGTTAGAGCTAGTAAAAATTCATTCGAAATGGTACGAACTAGTACGAAATGGTACGAACTAGTATGAAATGGTCCGAACTTGTTGGAAATGGTATGAACTAGTATGAAATGGTACAAAGTCGTTGAAATTGGTTAGAGCTAGTCCAAATTCATATGAAATGATACAAACTAAAACTAACTCGTACAAAATGGAACGAACTAGTATGAAATGGTACGAACTTGTTGGAAACGGTATGAACTAGTATGAAATGGTACAAACTCATTGAAATTCGTTAGAGCTAGTCCAAATTCGTATGAAATGGTACAACTAGGACGAAATCGTATAACATGGAACGAACTAGGACGAACTTGTACCAAATGGTACGAACTAGTACGGAATGGTACGAACTTGTAGGAAATGGTTGAACTAGTATGAAATGGTACAAACTCGTTGAAATTGGTTAGAGCTAGTCCAAATTCATTCGAAATGGTAAGAACCAGTACGAAATGGTACGAACTAGTATGAAATGGTACGAACTTGTTGGAAACGGTATGAACTAGTATGAAAAGGTACAAACTCGTTGAAATTGGTTAGAGCTAGTCCAAATTCATATGAAATGATACAAACTACGACGAACTCGTACAACATGGAACGAACTAGGACGAACTTGTACCAAATGGTACGAACTAGTACGGAATGGTACGAACTTGTAGGAAATGGTATGAACTAGTATGAAATGGTACAAACTCGTTGAAATTGGTTAGAGCTAGTCCAAATTCATATGAAATGATACAAACTAGGACGAACTCGTACAAAATGGAACGAACTAGGACGAACTTGTACCAAATGGTACGAACTAGTACGGAATGGTACGAACTTGTAGGAAATGGTATGAACTAGTATGAAATGGTACAAACTCGTTGAAATTGGTTAGAGCTAGTCCAAATTCATTCGAAATGGTACGAACTAGTACAAAATGGTACGAACTAGTATGAAATGGTACGAAGTTGTTGGAAACGGTATGAACTAGTGTGAAATGGTACAAAGTCGTTGAAATTGGTTAGAGCTAGTCCAAATTCGTAAGAAATGGTACCAACTACTACGAAATCGTATAACATGGAACGAACTAGGACGAACTTGTACCAAACGGTATGAACTAGTATGGAATGGTACGAACTTGTTGGAAACGGTATGAACTAGTAGGAAATGGTACAAATTCGTTGAAATTGGTTAGAGCTAGTCCAAATTCATATGAAATGGTACCAACTAGGACGAAATCGTATAACATGGAACGAACTAGGACGAACTTGTACCAAATGGTACAAACTAGTACGGAATGGTACGAACTTGTAGGAAATGGTATGAACTAGTATGAAATGGTACAAACTCGTTGAAATTGGTTAGAGCTAGTCCAAATTCATATTACATGATACAAACTAGGACGAACTCGTACAAAATGGAACGAACTAGGACGAACTAGTACGGAATGGTACGAACTTGTAGGAAATGGTATGAACTAGTATGAAATGGTACAAACTCGTTGAAATTGGTTAGAGCTAGTCCAAATTCATTCGAAATGGTACGAATTAGTACGAAATGGTACGAACTAGTATGAAATGGTACGAACTTGTTGGAAACGGTATGAACTAGTATGAAATGGTACAAACTCGTTGAAATTGGTTAGAGCTAGTCCAAATTCGTATGAAATGGTTCCAACTAGGATGAAATCGTATAACATGGAACGATCTAGGACGAACTTGTACCAAATGGTACGAACTAGTATGGAATGGTACGAACTTGTTGGAAACGGTATGAACTAGTATGAAATGGTACAAACTCGTTGAAATTGGTTAGAGCTAGTCCAAATTCATATGAAATGATACAAACTAGGACGAACTCGTACAAAATGGAACGAACTAGGACGAACTTGTACCAAATGGTATGAACTAGTACGGAATGGTACGAACTTGTAGGAAATGGTATGAACTAGTATGAAATGGTACAAACTCGTTGAAATTGGTTAGAGCTAGTAAAAATTCATTCGAAATGGTACGAACTAGTACGAAATGGTACGAACTAGTATGAAATGGTCCGAACTTGTTGGAAACGGTATGAACTAGTATGAAATGGTACAAAGTCGTTGAAATTGGTTAGAGCTAGTCCAAATTCATATGAAATGATACAAACTAGGACTAACTCGTACAAAATGGAACGAACTAGTATGAAATGGTACGAACTTGTTGGAAACGGTATGAACTAGTATGAAATGGTACAAACTCATTGAAATTCGTTAGAGCTAGTCCAAATTCGTATGAAATGGTACAACTAGGACGAAATCGTATAACATGGAACGAACTAGGACGAACTTGTACCAAATGGTACGAACTAGTACGGAATGGTACGAACTTGTAGGAAATGGTTGAACTAGTATGAAATGGTACAAACTCGTTGAAATTGGTTAGAGCTAGTCCAAATTCATTCGAAATGGTAAGAACCAGTACGAAATGGTACGAACTAGTATGAAATGGTACGAACTTGTTGGAAACGGTATGAACTAGTATGAAATGGTACAAACTCGTTGAAATTGGTTAGAGCTAGTCCAAATTCATTCGAAATGGTACGAATTAGTACGAAATGGTACGAACTAGTATGAAATGGTACGAACTTGTTGGAAACGGTATGAACTAGTATGAAATGGTACAAACTCGTTGAAATTGGTTAGAGCTAGTCCAAATTCGTATGAAATGGTTCCAACTAGGATGAAATCGTATAACATGGAACGATCTAGGACGAACTTGTACCAAATGGTACGAACTAGTATGGAATGGTACGAACTTGTTGGAAACGGTATGAACTAGTATGAAATGGTACAAACTCGTTGAAATTGGTTAGAGCTAGTCCAAATTCATATGAAATGATACAAACTAGGACGAACTCGTACAAAATGGAACGAACTAGGACGAACTTGTACCAAATGGTATGAACTAGTACGGAATGGTACGAACTTGTAGGAAATGGTATGAACTAGTATGAAATGGTACAAACTCGTTGAAATTGGTTAGAGCTAGTAAAAATTCATTCGAAATGGTACGAACTAGTACGAAATGGTACGAACTAGTATGAAATGGTCCGAACTTGTTGGAAACGGTATGAACTAGTATGAAATGGTACAAAGTCGTTGAAATTGGTTAGAGCTAGTCCAAATTCATATGAAATGATACAAACTAGGACTAACTCGTACAAAATGGAACGAACTAGTATGAAATGGTACGAACTTGTTGGAAACGGTATGAACTAGTATGAAATGGTACAAACTCATTGAAATTCGTTAGAGCTAGTCCAAATTCGTATGAAATGGTACAACTAGGACGAAATCGTATAACATGGAACGAACTAGGACGAACTTGTACCAAATGGTACGAACTAGTACGGAATGGTACGAACTTGTAGGAAATGGTTGAACTAGTATGAAATGGTACAAACTCGTTGAAATTGGTTAGAGCTAGTCCAAATTCATTCGAAATGGTAAGAACCAGTACGAAATGGTACGAACTAGTATGAAATGGTACGAACTTGTTGGAAACGGTATGAACTAGTATGAAAAGGTACAAACTCGTTGAAATTGGTTAGAGCTAGTCCAAATTCATATGAAATGATACAAACTACGACGAACTCGTACAAAATGGAACGAACTAGGACGAACTTGTACCAAATGGTACGAACTAGTACGGAATGGAACGAACTTGTAGGAAATGGTATGAACTAGTATGAAATGGTACAAACTCGTTGAAATTGGTTAGAGCTAGTCCAAATTCATATGAAATGATACAAACTAGGACGAACTCGTACAAAATGGAACGAACTAGGACGAACTTGTACCAAATGGTACGAACTAGTACGGAATGGTACGAACTTGTAGGAAATGGTATGAACTAGTATGAAATGGTACAAACTCGTTGAAATTGGTTAGAGCTAGTCCAAATTCATTCGAAATGGTACGAACTAGTACGAAATGGTACGAACTAGTATGAAATGGTACGAAGTTGTTGGAAACGGAACTAGTGTGAAATGGTACAAAGTCGTTGAAATTGGTTAGAGCTAGTCCAAATTCATATGAAATGATACAAACTAGGACGAACTCGTACAAAATGGAACGAACTAGGACGAACTTGTACCAAATGGTACGAACTAGTACGGAATGGTACGAACTTGTAGGAAATGGTATGAACTAGTATGAAATGGTACAAACCCGTTGAAATTGGTTAGAGCTAGTCCAAATTCATTCGAAATAGTACGAACTAGTATGAAATGGTACGAACTTGTTGGAAACGGTATGAACTAGTATGAAATGGTACAAACTCGTTGAAATTGGTTAGAGCTAGTCCAAATTCGTATGAAATGGTACCAACTAGGACGAAATCGTATAACATGGAACGAACTAGGACGAACTTGTACCAAATGGTACAAACTAGTACGGAATGGTACGAACTTGTAGGAAATGGTATGAACTAGTATGAAATGGTACAAACTCGTTGAAATTGGTTAGAGCTAGTCCAAATTCATATGACATGATACAAACAAGGACGAACTCGTACAAAATGGAACGAACTAGGACGAACTTGTACCAAATAGTACGAACTAGTACGGAATGGTACGAACTTGTAGGAAATGGTATGAACTAGTATGAAATGGTACAAACTCGTTGAAATTGGTTAGAGCTAGTCCAAATTCATTCGAAATGGTACGAACTAGTACGAAATGGTACGAACTAGTATGAAATGGTACGAACTTGTTGGAAATGGTATGAACTAGTATGAAATGGTACAAACTCGTTTAAATTGGTTAGAGCTAGTCCAAATTCGTATGAAATGGTACCAACTAGGACGAAATAGTATAACATGGAACGATCTAGGACGAACTTGTACCAAATGGTACGAACTAGTATGGAATGGTACGAACTTGTTGGAAACGGTATGAACTAGTATGAAAAGGTACAAACTCGTTGAAATTGGTTAGAGCTAGTCCAAATTCATATGAAATGATACAAACTACGACGAACTCGTACAAAATGGAACGAACTAGGACGAACATGTACCAAATGGTACGAACTAGTACGGAATGGTACGAACTTGTAGGAAATGGTATGAACTAGTATGAAATAGTACAAACTCGTTGAAATTGGTTAGAGCTAGTCCAAATTCATATGAAATGATACAAACTAGGACGAACTCGTACAAAATGGAACGAACTAGGACGAACTTGTACCAAATGGTACGAACTAGTACGGAATGGTACGAACTTGTAGGAAATGGTATGAACTAGTATGAAATGGTACAAACTCGTTGAAATTGGTTAGAGCTAGTCCAAATTCATTCGAAATGGTACGAACTAGTACGAAATGGTACGAACTAGTATGAAATGGTACGAAGTTGGAAACGGTATGAACTAGTATGAAATGGTGCAAAGTCGTTGAAATTGGTTAGAGCTAGTCCAAATTCATATGAAATGATACAAACTAGGACGAACTCGTACAAAATGGAACGAACTAGGACGAACTTGTACCAAATGGTACGAACTAGTACGGAATGGTACGAACTTGTAGGAAATGGTATGAACTAGTATGAAACGGTACAAACTCGTTGAAATTGGTTAGAGCTAGTCCAAATTCATTCGAAATGGTACGAACTAGTACGAAATGGTACGAACTAGTATGAAATGGTACGAAGTTGTTGGAAACGGTATGAACTAGTATGAAATGGTGCAAAGTCGTTGAAATTGGTTAGAGCTAGTCCAAATTCATATGAAATGATACAAACTAGGACGAACTCGTACAAAATGGAACGAACTAGGACGAACTTGTACCAAATGGTACGAACTAGTACGGAATGGCATGAACTCGTAGGAAATGGTATGAACTAGTATGAAATGGTACAAACTCGTTGAAATTGGTTAGAGCTAGTCCAAATTCATTCGAAATGGTACGAACTAGTACGAAATGGTACGAACTAGTATGAAATGGTACGAACTTGTTGGAAACGGTATGAACTAGTATGAAATGGTACAAACTCGTTGAAATTGGTTAGAGCTAGTCCAAATTCGTATGAAATGGTACCAACTAGGACGAAATCGTATAACATGGAACGATCTAGGACGAACTTGTACCAAATGGTACGAACTTGTTGGAAACGGTATGAACTAGTATGAAATGGTACAAACTCGTTGAAATTGGTTAGAGCTAGTCCAAATTCATATGAAATGATACAAACTACGACGAACTCGTACAAAATTGAACCAACTAGGACGAACTTGTACCAAATGGTACGAACTAGTACGGAATGGTACGAACTTGTAGGAAATGGTATGAACTAGTATGAAATGGTACAAACTCGTTGAAATTGGTTAGAGCTAGTCCAAATTGATATGAAATGATACAAACTAGGACGAACTCGTACAAAATGGAACGAACTAGGACGAACTTGTACCAAATGGTACGAACTAGTACGGAATGGTACGAACTTGTAGGAAATGGTATGAACTAGTATGAAATGGTACAAACTCGTTGAAATTGGTTAGAGCTATTCCAAATTCATTCGAAATGGTACGAACTAGTATGGAATGGTACGAACTTGTTGGAAACGGTATGAACTAGTATGAAATGGTACAAAGTCGTTGAAATTGGTTAGAGCTAGTCCAAATTCATATGAAATAATACAAACTAGGACGAACTCGTACAAAATGGAACGAACTAGGACGAACTTGTACCAAATGGTACGAACTAGTACGGAATGGTACGAACTTGTAGGAAATGGTATGAACTAGTATGAAATGGTACAAACTCGTTGAAATTGGTTAGAGCTAGTCCAAATTCATTCGAAATGGTACGAACTAGTACGAAATGGTACGAACTAGTATGAAATGGTACGAAGTTGTTGGAAACGGTATGAACTAGTATGAAATGGTGCACAGTCGTTGAAATTGGTTAGAGCTAGTCCAAATTCATATGAAATGATACAAACTAGGACGAACTCGTACAAAATGGAACGAACTAGGACGAACTTGTACCAAATGGTACAAACTAGTACGGAATGGTACGAACTTGTAGGAAATGGTATGAACTAGTATGAAATGGTACAAAATCATTGAAATTGGTTAGAGCTAGTCCAAATTCATATGACATGATACAAACTAGGACGAACTCGTACAAAATGGAACAAACTAGGACGAACTCGTACCAAATGGTACGAACTAGTACGGAATGGTACGAACTCGTAGGAAATGGTATGAACTAGTATGAAATGGTACAAACTCGTTGAAATTGGTTAGAGCTAGTCCAAATTCATTCGAAATGGTACGAACTAGTACGAAATGGTACGAACTAGTATGAAATGGTACGAACTTGTTGGAAACGGTATGAACAAGTATAAAAATGGTACAAACTCGTTGAAATTGGTTAGAGCTAGTCCAAATTCGTTTGAAATGGTACCAACTAGGACGAAATCGTATAACATGGAACGATCTAGGACGAACTTGTACCAAATGGTACGAACTAGTATGGAATGGTACGAACTTGTAGGAAATGGTATGAACTTGTAGGAAATGGTACAAACTCGTTGAAATTGGTTAGAGCTAGTCCAAATTCATATGAAATGATACAAACTACGACGAACTCGTACAAAATGGAACCAACTAGGACGAACTTGTACCAAATGGTACGAACTAGTACGGAATGGTACGAACTTGTAGGAAATGGTATGAACTAGTATGAAATGGTACAAACTCGTTGAAATTGGTTAGAGCTAGTCCAAATTCATATGAAATGATACAAACTAGGACGAACTCGTACAAAATGGAACGAACTAGGACGAACTTGTACCAAATGGTACGAACTAGTACGGAATGGTACGAACTTGTAGGAAATGGTATGAACTAGTATGAAATGGTACAAACTCGTTGAAATTGGTTAGAGCTATTCCAAATTCATTCGAAATGGTACGAACTAGTATGGAATGGTACGAACTTGTTGGAAACGGTATGAACTAGTATGAAATGGTACAAATTCGTTGAAATTGGTTAGAGCTAGTCCAAATTCATATGAAATGGTACCAACTAGGACGAAATCGTATAACATGGAACGAACTAGGACGAACTTGTACCAAATGGTACGAACTAGTACGGAATGGTACGAACTTGTAGGAAATGGTATGAACTAGTATGAAATGGTACAAACTCTTTGAAATTGGTTAGAGCTAGTCCAAATTCATTCGAAATGGTACGAACTAGTTCAAAATGGAACGAACTAGTATGAAATGGTACGAAGTTGTTGGAAACGGTATGAACTAGTATGAAATGGTACAAAGTCGTTGAAATTGGTTAGAGCTAGTCCAAATTCATATGAAATGATACAAACTAGGACGAACTCGTACAAAATGGAACGAACTAGGACGAACTTGTACCAAATGGTACAAACTAGTACGGAATGGTACGAACTTGTAGGAAATGGTATGAACTAGTATGAAATGGTACAAACTCGTTGAAATTGGTTAGAGCTAGTCCAAATTCATTCGAAATGGTACGAACTAGTACGAAATGGTACGAACTAGTATGAAATGGTACGAAGTTGTTGGAAACGGTATGAACTAGTATGAAATGGTACAAAGTCGTTGAAATGGGTTAGAGCTAGTCCAAATTCATATGAAATGATACAAACTAGGACGAACTCGTACAAAATGGAACGAACTAGGACGAACTTGTACCAAATGGTACGAACTAGTACGGAATGGTACGAACTCGTAGGAAATGGTATGAACTAGTATGAAATGGTACAAACTCGTTGAAATTGGTTAGAGCTAGTCCAAATTCATTCGAAATGGTACGAACTAGTACGAAATGGTACGAACTAGTATGAAATGGTACGAACTTGTTGGAAACGGTATGAACTAGTATGAAATGGTACAAACTCGTTGAAATTGGTTAGAGCTAGTCCAAATTCGTATGAAATGGTACCAACTAGGAAGAAATCGTATAACATGGATCGATCTAGTACGAACTTGTACCAAATGGTACGAACTAGTATGGAATGGTACGAACTTGTTGGAAACGGTATGAACTAGTATGAAATGGTACAATGATGAGAACAGAGAAGGGTCCGTGTTGAAATTGGAGGTTTAGAGAAGGATATTGACGCCACACTCAAGAAAAAGATGAGAAAGTGAGTGATAAGTCATGTATTTTGATCGCCACAAGTTGCCTTGATAAGATCGGATTTGGTTCTTTTACCCAAGAACACAAGGGAAGCTCTCACAAATGGAGGAAACTCAATTTTCATTCATAATTCAAATCTGATCTTTACATTCTAGATAGGCACATATATATAGCCTTTTTGGGAAGCATGAAGATGTAAACAAAAGGTCACTTCTAAGTGACATTATTCCTAATGATAGTCTTAACTATCTTTACTTAGTTGATTTTTAATACCTTAACTAAGTGACTAATTAAATAGAAATTATAAGTGGCTATTCAGAAGTACTAAAACTACCTAAGGAGTCACCAAGGCATGCAAGCCAATGGTTTCCACTTTTATTACAAAAGTTAAAACATTAAGATCTTCACCAAATTTCGTCTCTGACATCCAGCCCGTTTTTCACCATATTGGAACTCAGATCCAAAATAATGTCTTGAATAAACTTGTAGAGATCTTCCTTATCTTTTCAACGCATCAAGAAACGCATCAATCGGACTTCTAAATCTTGAGATATGACCAAAACAAGAGAGATGTGTTATTTTCAACAATCTAACTTTTCCATCTTAGGCTTGATTTTATTTATTTTAGGGAATCATTCCTAGGTTGTCATCATACAAACTCGTTGAAATTGGTTAGAGCTAGTCCAAATTCATATGAAATGATACAAACTACGACGAACTCGTACAAAATGGAACCAACTAGGACGAACTTGTACCAAATGGTACGAACTAGTACGGAATGGTACGAACTTGTAGGAAATGGTATGAACTAGTATGAAATGTACAAACTCGTTGAAATTGGTTAGAGCTAGTCCAAATTCATATGAAATGATACAAACTAGGACGAACTCGTACAAAATGGAACGAACTAGGACGAACTTGTACACAAGTTCTTACCATTCCGTACTAGTTCGTACCATTTGGTACAAGTTCGTCCTAGTTCGTTCCATTTTGTACGAGTTCGTCCTAGTTTGTACCATTTCATATGAATTTGGACTAGCTCTAACCAATTTCAACGAGTTTGTACCATTTCATACTAGTTCATACCGTTTCCAACAAGTTCGTACCATTCCGTACTAGTTCGTACCATTTGGTACAAGTTCGTCCTAGATCGTTCCATTTTGTGCGAGTTCGTCCTAGTTCGTAATATTTCGTATGAATTTGGACTAGCTCTAACCAATTTCAACGAGTTTGTACCATTTCATACTAGTTCATACCGTTTCCAAAAAGTTCGTACCATTCCATACTAGTTCGTACCATTTGGTACAAGTTCGTCCTAGATCGTTCCATTTTGTGCGAGTTCGTCCTAGTTCGTAATATTTCGTTTTAATTTGGACTAGCTCTAACCAATTTCAACGAGTTTGTACCATTTCATACTAGTTCATACCATTTCCTACAAGTTCGTACCATTCCGTACTAGTTCGTACCATTTGGTACAAGTTCGTCCTAGTTCTTTCCATTTTGTACGAGTTCGTCCTAGTTTGTACCATTTCATATGAATTTCGACCAGCTCTAACCAATTTCAACGAGTTTGTACCATTTCATACTAGTTCATACCATTTCCTACAAGTTCGTACCATTCCGTACTAGTTCGTACCATTTGGTACAAGTTCGTCCTAGTTCGTTCCATTTTGTACGAGTTCGTCCTTGTTTGTACCATTTCATATGAATTTTGACCAGCTCTAACCAATTTCAAAGAGTTTGTACCATTTCATACTAGTTCATACCGTTTCCAACAAGTTCGTACCATTCCGTACTAGTTCGTACCATTTTGTACAAGTTCGTCCTAGTTCGTTCCATTTTGTACGAGTTCGTCCTAGTTTGTACCATTTCATATGAATTTGGACTAGCTCTAACCAATTTCAACGAGTTTGTACCATTTCCTACAAGTTCATACCATTTCCTACAAGTTCGTACCATTCCGTACTAGTTCGTACCATTTGGTACAAGTTCGTCCTAGATCGTTACATTTTGTCCGAGTTCGTCCTATTTTGTACCATTTCATATGAATTTGGACTACCTCTAACCAATTTCAACGAGTTTGTACCATTTCATACTAGTTCATACCATTTCCTACAAGTTCGTACCATTCCGTACTAGTTCGTACCATTTGGTACAAGTTCGTCCTAGTTCGTTCCATTTTGTACGAGTTCGTGCTAGTTTGTACCATTTGATATGAATTTGGACTAGCTCTAACCAATTTCAACGAGTTTGGACCCTTTAATACTAGTTCATACCATTTCCTACGAGATTGTACCATTAGGTACTAGTTCGCACCATTTGGAACAACTTCGTCCTAGTTCGTAAGAATTTGGACTAGCTCTAACCAGTTTCAACGAGTTTGTACCATTTCATACTAATTCATACCGTTTCCAACAAGTTCGTACCATTCCATACTAGTTCGTACCATTTGGTACATGTTAGTCCTAGTTCGTTCCATTTTGTACGACTTCGTCCTAGTTCGTTCCATTTCGTAAGAATTTGGACTAGCTCTAACCAGTTTCAACGAGTTTGTACCATTTCATACTAGTTCATACCGTTTCCAACAAGTTCGTACCATTCCATACTAGTTCGTACCATTTGGTACAAGTTCGTCCTAGATCGTTTCATTTTGTGCGAGTTCGTCCTAGTTCGTAATATTTCGTTTTAATTTGGACTAGCTCTAACCAATCTCAACGAGTTTGTACCATTTCATACTAGTTCATACCATTTCCTACAAGTTCGTACCATTCCATACTAGTTCGTACCATTTGGTACAAGTTCGTCCTAGTTCGTTCCATTTTGTACGAGTTCGTCCTAGTTTGTACCATTTCATATGAATTTGGACTAGCTCTAACCAATTTCAACGAGTTTGTACCATTTGATACTAGTTCATAACATTTCCAACAAGTTCGTACCATTCCATACTAGTTCGTACCATTTGGTACAAGTTCGTCCTAGTTCTTTCCATTTTGTACGAGTTCGTCCTAGTTTGTACCATTTCATATGAATTTGGACTAGCTCTAACCAATTTCTACGAGTTTGTACCATTTCATACTAGTTCATACCATTTCCAACAAGTTCGTACCATTCCGTACTAGTTCGTACCATTTGGTACAAGTTCGTCCTAGTTCGTTCCATTTTGTACGAGTTCGTCCTAGTTTGTACCATTTCATATGAATTTGGACTAGCTCTAACCAATTTCAACGAGTTTGTACCATTTCATACTAGTTCATACCGTTTCCAACAAGTTCGTACCATTCCGTACTAGTTCGTACCATTTGGTACAAGTTCGTCCTAGATCGTTCCATTTTGTCAGAGTTCGTCCTAGTTTGTACCATTTCATATGAATTTGGACTACCTCTAACCAATTTCAACGAGTTTGTACCATTTCATACTAGTTCATACCATTTCCTACAAGTTCGTACCATTCCGTACTAGTTCGTACCATTTGGTACAAGTTCGTCCTAGTTCGTTCCATTTTGTACGAGTTCGTGCTAGTTTGTACCATTTGATATGAATTTGGACTAGCTCTAACCAATTTCAACGAGTTTGGACCCTTTAATACTAGTTCATACCATTTCCTACGAGATCGTACCATTAGGTACTAGTTCGCACCATTTGGAACAAGTTCGTCCTAGTTCGTAAGAATTTGGACTAGCTCTAACCAGTTTCAACGAGTTTGTACCATTTCATACTAATTCATACCGTTTCCAACAAGTTCGTACCATTCCATACTAGTTCGTACCATTTGGTACATGTTAGTCCTAGTTCGTTCCATTTTGTACGACTTCGTCCTAGTTCGTCCCATTTCGTAAGAATTTGGACTAGCTCTAACCAGTTTCAACGAGTTTGTACCATTTCATACTAGTTCATACCGTTTCCAACAAGTTCGTACCATTCCATACTAGTTCGTACCATTTGGTACAAGTTCGTCCTAGATCGTTCCATTTTGTGCGAGTTCGTCCTAGTTCGTAATATTTCGTATGAATTTGGACTAGCTCTAACCAATTTCAACGAGTTTGTACCATTTCATACTAGTTCATACCGTTTCCAAAAAGTTCGTACCATTCCATACTAGTTCGTACCATTTGGTACAAGTTCGTCCTAGATCGTTCCATTTTGTGCGAGTTCGTCCTAGTTCGTAATATTTCGTTTTAATTTGGACTAGCTCTAACCAATTTCAACGAGTTTGTACCATTTCATACTAGTTCATACCATTTCCTACAAGTTCGTACCATTCCGTACTAGTTCGTACCATTTGGTACAAGTTCGTCCTAGTTCTTTCCATTTTGTACGAGTTCGTCCTAGTTTGTACCATTTCATATGAATTTCGACCAGCTCTAACCAATTTCAACGAGTTTGTACCATTTCATACTAGTTCATACCATTTCCTACAAGTTCGTACCATTCCGTACTAGTTCGTACCATTTGGTACAAGTTCGTCCTAGTTCGTTCCATTTTGTACGAGTTCGTCCTTGTTTGTACCATTTCATATGAATTTTGACCAGCTCTAACCAATTTCAAAGAGTTTGTACCATTTCATACTAGTTCATACCGTTTCCAACAAGTTCGTACCATTCCGTACTAGTTCGTACCATTTGGTACAAGTTCGTCCTAGTTCGTTCCATTTTGTACGAGTTCGTCCTAGTTTGTACCATTTCATATGAATTTGGACTAGCTCTAACCAATTTCAACGAGTTTGTACCATTTCCTACAAGTTCATACCATTTCCTACAAGTTCGTACCATTCCGTACTAGTTCGTACCATTTGGTACAAGTTCGTCCTAGATCGTTCCATTTTGTCCGAGTTCGTCCTAGTTTGTACCATTTCATATGAATTTGGACTACCTCTAACCAATTTCAACGAGTTTGTACCATTTCATACTAGTTCATACCATTTCCTACAAGTTCGTACCATTCCGTACTAGTTCGTACCATTTGGTACAAGTTCGTCCTAGTTCGTTCCATTTTGTACGAGTTCGTGCTAGTTTGTACCATTTGATATGAATTTGGACTAGCTCTAACCAATTTCAACGAGTTTGGACCCTTTAATACTAGTTCACACCATTTCCTACGAGATTGTACCATTAGGTACTAGTTCGCACCATTTGGAACAAGTTCGTCCTAGTTCGTAAGAATTTGGACTAGCTCTAACCAGTTTCAACGAGTTTGTACCATTTCATACTAATTCATACCGTTTCCAACAAGTTCGTACCATTCCATACTAGTTCGTACCATTTGGTACATGTTAGTCCTAGTTCGTTCCATTTTGTACGACTTCGTCCTAGTTCGTTCCATTTCGTAAGAATTTGGACTAGCTCTAACCAGTTTCAACGAGTTTGTACCATTTCATACTAGTTCATACCGTTTCCAACAAGTTCGTACCATTCCATACTAGTTCGTACCATTTGGTACAAGTTCGTCCTAGATCGTTTCATTTTGTGCGAGTTCGTCCTAGTTCGTAATATTTCGTTTTAATTTGGACTAGCTCTAACCAATCTCAACGAGTTTGTACCATTTCATACTAGTTCATACCATTTCATACAAGTTCGTACCATTCCATACTAGTTCGTACCATTTGGTACAAGTTCGTCCTAGTTCGTTCCATTTTGTACGAGTTCGTCCTAGTTTGTACCATTTCATATGAATTTGGACTAGCTCTAACCAATTTCAACGAGTTTGTACCATTTCATACTAGTTCATACCATTTCCAACAAGTTCGTACTATTCCATACTAGTTCGTACCATTTGGTACAAGTTCGTCCTAGTTCGTTCCATTTTGTACGAGTTCGTCCTAGTTTGTACCATTTCATATGAATTTGGACTAGCTCTAACCAATTTCTACGAGTTTGTACCATTTCATACTAGTTCATACCATTTCCAACAAGTTCGTACCATTCCGTACTAGTTCGTACCATTTGGTACAAGTTCGTCCTAGTTCGTTCCATTTTGTACGAGTTCGGATTAGTTTGTACCATTTCATATGAATTTGGACTAGCTCTAACCAATTTCAACGAGTTTGTACCATTTCATACTAGTTCATACCATTTCCTACAAGTTCGTACCATTCCGTACTAGTTCGTACCATTTGGTACAAGTTCGTCCTAGTTCGTTCCATTTTGTACGAGTTCGTGCTAGTTTGTACCATTTGATATGAATTTGGACTAGCTCTAACCAATTTCAACGAGTTTGGACCCTTTAATACTAGTTCATACCATTTCCTACGAGATCGTACCATTAGGTACTAGTTCGCACCATTTGGAACAAGTTCGTCCTAGTTCGTTCCATTTTGTACGAGTTCGTGCTAGTTTGTACCATTTGATATGAATTTGGACTAGCTCTAACCAATTTCAACGAGTTTGGACCCTTTAATACTAGTTCATACCATTTCCTACGAGATCGTACCATTAGGTACTAGTTCGCACCATTTGGAACAAGTTCGTCCTAGTTCATAAGAATTTGGACTAGCTCTAACCAGTTTCAACGAGTTTGTACCATTTCATACTAATTCATACCGTTTCCAACAAGTTCGTACCATTCCATACTAGTTCGTACCATTTGGTACATGTTAGTCCTAGTTCGTTCCATTTTGTACGACTTCGTCCTAGTTTGTCCCATTTCGTAAGAATTTGGACTAGCTCTAACCAGTTTCAACGAGTTTGTACCATTTCATACTAGTTCATACCGTTTCCAACAAGTTCGTACCATTCCATACTAGTTCGTACCATTTGGTACAAGTTCGTCCTAGATCGTTCCATTTTGTGCGAGTTCGTCCTAGTTCGTAATATTTCGTATGAATTTGGACTAGCTCTAACCAATTTCAACGAGTTTGTACCATTTCATACTAGTTCATACCGTTTCCAAAAAGTTCGTACCATTCCATACTAGTTCGTACCATTTGGTACAAGTTCGTCCTAGATCGTTCCATTTTGTGCGAGTTCGTCCTAGTTCGTAATATTTCGTTTTAAATTGGACTAGCTCTAACCAATTTCAACGAGTTTGTACCATTTCATACTAGTTCATACCATTTCCTACAAGTTCTTACCATTCCGTACTAGTTCGTACCATTTGGTACAAGTTCGTCCTAGTTCTTTCCATTTTGTACGAGTTCGTCCTAGTTTGTACCATTTCATATGAATTTCGACCAGCTCTAACCAATTTCAACGAGTTTGTACCATTTCATACTAGTTCATACCATTTCCTACAAGTTCGTACCATTCCGTACTAGTTCGTACCATTTGGTACAAGTTCGTCCTAGTTCGTTCCATTTTGTGCGAGTTCGTCCTAGTTCGTAATATTTCGTATGAATTTGGACTAGCTCTAACCAATTTCAACGAGTTTGTACCATTTCATACTAGTTCATACCGTTTCCAAAAAGTTCGTACCATTCCATACTAGTTCGTACCATTTGGTACAAGTTCGTCCTAGATCGTTCCATTTTGTGCGAGTTCGTCCTAGTTCGTAATATTTCGTTTTAATTTGGACTAGCTCTAACCAATTTCAACGAGTTTGTACCATTTCATACTAGTTCATACCATTTCCTACAAGTTCGTACCATTCCGTACTAGTTCGTACCATTTGGTACAAGTTCGTCCTAGTTCTTTCCATTTTGTACGAGTTCGTCCTAGTTTGTACCATTTCATATGAATTTCGACCAGCTCTAACCAATTTCAACGAGTTTGTACCATTTCATACTAGTTCATACCATTTCCTACAAGTTCGTACCATTCCGTACTAGTTCGTACCATTTGGTACAAGTTCGTCCTAGTTCGTTCCATTTTGTACGAGTTCGTCCTTGTTTGTACCATTTCATATGAATTTTGACCAGCTCTAACCAATTTCAAAGAGTTTGTACCATTTCATACTAGTTCATACCGTTTCCAACAAGTTCGTACCATTCCGTACTAGTTCGTACCATTTGGTACAAGTTCGTCCTAGTTCGTTCCATTTTGTACGAGTTCGTCCTAGTTTGTACCATTTCATATGAATTTGGACTAGCTCTAACCAATTTCAACGAGTTTGTACCATTTCCTACAAGTTCATACCATTTCCTACAAGTTCGTACCATTCCGTACTAGTTCATACCATTTGGTACAAGTTCGTCCTAGATCGTTCCATTTTGTCCGAGTTCGTCCTAGTTTGTACCATTTCATATGAATTTGGACTACCTCTAACCAATTTCAACGAGTTTGTACCATTTCATACTAGTTCATACCATTTCCTACAAGTTCGTACCATTCCGTACTAGTTCGTACCATTTGGTACAAGTTCGTCCTAGTTCGTTCCATTTTGTACGAGTTCGTGCTAGTTTGTACCATTTGATATGAATTTGGACTAGCTCTAACCAATTTCAACGAGTTTGGACCCTTTAATACTAGTTCACACCATTTCCTACGAGATTGTACCATTAGGTACTAGTTCGCACCATTTGGAACAAGTTCGTCCTAGTTCGTAAGAATTTGGACTAGCTCTAACCAGTTTCAACGAGTTTGTACCATTTCATACTAATTCATACCGTTTCCAACAAGTTCGTACCATTCCATACTAGTTCGTACCATTTGGTACATGTTAGTCCTAGTTCGTTCCATTTTGTACGACTTCGTCCTAGTTCGTTCCATTTCGTAAGAATTTGGACTAGCTCTAACCAGTTTCAACGAGTTTGTACCATTTCATACTAGTTCATACCGTTTCCAACAAGTTCGTACCATTCCATACTTGTTCGTACCATTTGGTACAAGTTCGTCCTAGATCGTTTCATTTTGTGCGAGTTCGTCCTAGTTCGTAATATTTCGTTTTAATTTGGACTAGCTCTAACCAATCTCAACGAGTTTGTACCATTTCATACTAGTTCATACCATTTCCTACAAGTTCGTACCATTCCATACTAGTTCGTACCATTTGGTACAAGTTCGTCCTAGTTCGTTCCATTTTGTACGAGTTCGTCCTAGTTTGTACCATTTCATATGAATTTGGACTAGCTCTAACCAATTTCAACGAGTTTGTACCATTTCATACTAGTTCATACCATTTCCTACAAGTTCGTACCATTCCGTACTAGTTCGTACCATTTGGTACAAGTTCGTCCTAGTTCGTTCCATTTTGTACGAGTTCGTGCTAGTTTGTACCATTTGATATGAATTTGGACTAGCTCTAACCAATTTCAACGAGTTTGGACCCTTTAATACTAGTTCACACCATTTCCTACGAGATTGTACCATTAGGTACTAGTTCGCACCATTTGGAACAAGTTCGTCCTAGTTCGTAAGAATTTGGACTAGCTCTAACCAGTTTCAACGAGTTTGTACCATTTCATACTAATTCATACCGTTTCCAACAAGTTCGTACCATTCCATACTAGTTCGTACCATTTGGTACATGTTAGTCCTAGTTCGTTCCATTTTGTACGACTTCGTCCTAGTTCGTTCCATTTCGTAAGAATTTGGACTAGCTCTAACCAGTTTCAACGAGTTTGTACCATTTCATACTAGTTCATACCGTTTCCAACAAGTTCGTACCATTCCATACTAGTTCGTACCATTTGGTACAAGTTCGTCCTAGATCGTTTCATTTTGTGCGAGTTCGTCCTAGTTCGTAATATTTCGTTTTAATTTGGACTAGCTCTAACCAATCTCAACGAGTTTGTACCATTTCATACTAGTTCATACCATTTCCTACAAGTTCGTACCATTCCATACTAGTTCGTACCATTTGGTACAAGTTCGTCCTAGTTCGTTCCATTTTGTACGAGTTCGTCCTAGTTTGTACCATTTCATATGAATTTGGACTAGCTCTAACCAATTTCAACGAGTTTGTACCATTTCATACTAGTTCATACCATTTCCAACAAGTTCGTACCATTCCATACTAGTTCGTACCATTTGGTACAAGTTCGTCCTAGTTCGTTCCATTTTGTACGAGTTCGTCCTAGTTTGTACCATTTCATATGAATTTGGACTAGCTCTAATCAATTTCTACGAGTTTGTACCATTTCATACTAGTTCATACCATTTCCAACAAGTTCGTACCGTTCCGTACTAGTTCGTACCATTTGGTACAAGTTCGTCCTAGTTCGTTCCATTTTGTACGAGTTCGGCCTAGTTTGTACCATTTCATATGAATTTGGACTAGCTCTAACCAATTGCAACGAGTTTATACCATTTCATACTAGTTCATACCATTTCCTACAAGTTCGTACCATTCCGTACTAGTTCGTACCATTTGGTACAAGTTCGTCCTAGTTCGTTCCATTTTGTACGAGTTCGTGCTAGTTTGTACCCTTTGATATGAATTTGGACTAGCTCTAACCAATTTCAACGAGTTTGGACCCTTTAATACTAGTTCATACCATTTCCTACGAGATCGTACCATTAGGTACTAGTTCGCACCATTTGGAACAAGTTCGTCCTAGTTCGTTCCATTTTGTACGAGTTCGTGCTAGTTTGTACCATTTGATATGAATTTGGACTAGCTCTAACCAATTTCAACGAGTTTGGACCCTTTAATACTAGTTCATACTATTTCCTACGAGATCGTACCATTAGGTACTAGTTCGCACCATTTGGAACAAGTTCGTCCTAGTTCATAAGAATTTGGACTAGCTCTAACCAGTTTCAACGAGTTTGTACCATTTCATACTAATTCATACCGTTTCCAACAAGTTCGTACCATTCCATACTAGTTCGTACCATTTGGTACATGTTAGTCCTAGTTCGTTCCATTTTGTACGACTTCGTCCTAGTTCGTCCCATTTCGTAAGAATTTGGACTAGCTCTAACCAGTTTCAACGAGTTTGTACCATTTCATACTAGTTCATACCGTTTCCAACAAGTTCGTACCATTCCATACTAGTTCGTACCATTTGGTACAAGTTCGTCCTAGATCGTTCCATTTTGTGCGAGTTCGTCCTAGTTCGTAATATTTCGTATGAATTTGGACTAGCTCTAACCAATTTCAACGAGTTTGTACCATTTCATACTAGTTCATACCGTTTCCAAAAAGTTCGTACCATTCCATACTAGTTCGTACCATTTGGTACAAGTTCGTCCTAGATCGTTCCATTTTGTGCGAGTTCGTCCTAGTTCGTAATATTTCATTTTAAATTGGACTAGCTCTAACCAATTTCAACGAGTTTGTACCATTTCATACTAGTTCATACCATTTCCTACAAGTTCTTACCATTCCGTACTAGTTCGTACCATTTGGTACAAGTTCGTCCTAGTTCTTTCCATTTTGTACGAGTTCGTCCTAGTTTGTACCATTTCATATGAATTTCGACCAGCTCTAACCAATTTCAACGAGTTTGTACCATTTCATACTAGTTCATACCATTTCCTACAAGTTCGTACCATTCCGTACTAGTTCGTACCATTTGGTACAAGTTCGTCCTAGTTCGTTCCATTTTGTGCGAGTTCGTCCTAGTTCGTAATATTTCGTATGAATTTGGACTAGCTCTAACCAATTTCAACGAGTTTGTACCATTTCATACTAGTTCATACCGTTTCCAAAAAGTTCGTACCATTCCATACCAGTTCGTACCATTTGGTACAAGTTCGTCCTAGATCGTTCCATTTTGTGCGAGTTCGTCCTAGTTCGTAATATTTCGTTTTAATTTGGACTAGCTCTAACCAATTTCAACGAGTTTGTACCATTTCATACTAGTTCATACCATTTCCTACAAGTTCGTACCATTCCATACTACTTCGTACCATTTGGTACAAGTTCGTCCTAGTTCGTTCCATTTTGTACGAGTTCGTCCTTGTTTGTACCATTTCATATGAATTTTGACCAGCTCTAACCAATTTCAAAGAGTTTGTAGCATTTCATACTAGTTCATACCGTTTCCAACAAGTTCGTACCATTCCATACTAGTTCGTACCATTTGGTACAAGTTCGTCCTAGTTCGTTCCATTTTGTACGAGTTCGTCCTAGTTTGTACCATTTCATATGAATTTGGACTAGCTCTAACCAATTTCAACGAGTTTGTACCATTTCATACTAGTTCATACCGTTTCCAACAAGTTCGTACCATTCCGTACTAGTTCGTACCATTTGGTACAAGTTCGTCCTAGATCGTTCCATTTTGTCAGAGTTCGTCCTAGTTTGTACCATTTCATATGAATTTGGACTACCTCTAACCAATTTCAACGAGTTTGTACCATTTCATACTAGTTCATACCATTTCCTACAAGTTCGTACCATTCCATACTAGTTCGTACCATTTGGTACAAGTTCGTCCTAGTTCGTTCCATTTTGTACGAGTTCGTGCTAGTTTGTACCATTTGATATGAATTTGGACTAGCTCTAACCAATTTCAACGAGTTTGGACCCTTTAATACTAGTTCATACCATTTCCTACGAGATCGTACCATTAGGTACTAGTTCGCACCATTTGGAACAAGTTCGTCCTAGTTCGTAAGAATTTGGACTAGCTCTAACCAGTTTCAACGAGTTTGTACCATTTCATACTAATTCATACCGTTTCCAACAAGTTCGTACCATTCCATACTAGTTCGTACCATTTGGTACATGTTAGTCCTAGTTCGTTCCATTTTGTACGACTTCGTCCTAGTTCGTCCCATTTCGTAAAAATTTGGACTAGCTCTAACCAGTTTCAACGAGTTTGTACCATTTCATACTAGTTCATACCGTTTCCAACAAGTTCGTACCATTCCATACTAGTTCGTACCATTTGGTACAAGTTCGTCCTAGATCGTTCCATTTTGTGCGAGTTCGTCCTAGTTCGTAATATTTCGTTTTAATTTGGACTAGCTCTAACCAATCTCAACGAGTTTGTACCATTTCATACTAGTTCATACCATTTCCTACAAGTTCGTACAATTCCATACTAGTTCGTACCATTTGGTACAAGTTCGTCCTAGTTCGTTCCATTTTGTACGAGTTCGTCCTAGTTTGTACCATTTCATATGAATTTGGACTAGCTCTAACCAATTTCAACGAGTTTGTACCATTTAATACTAGTTCATACCATTTCCAACAAGTTCGTACCATTCCATACTAGTTCGTACCATTTGGTACAAGTTCGTCCTTGTTCGTTCCATTTTGTACGAGTTCGTCCTAGTTTGTACCATTTCATATGAATTTGGACTAGCTCTAACCAATTTCTACGAGTTTGTACCATTTCATACTAGTTCATACCATTTCCAACAAGTTCGTACCATTCCGTACTAGTTCGTACCATTTGGTACAAGTTCGTCCTAGTTCGTTCCATTTTGTCAGAGTTCGTCCTAGTTCGTAATATTTCGTATGAATTTGGACTAGCTCTAACCAATTTCAACGAGTTTGTACCATTTCATACTAGTTCATACCGTTTCCAAAAAGTTCGTACCATTCCATACCAGTTCGTACCATTTGGTACAAGTTCGTCCTAGATCGTTCCATTTTGTGCGAGTTCGTCCTAGTTCGTAATATTTCGTTTTAATTTGGACTAGCTCTAACCAATTTCAACGAGTTTGTACCATTTCATACTAGTTCATACCATTTCCTACAAGTTCGTACCATTCCATACTAGTTCGTACCATTTGGTACAAGTTCGTCCTAGTTCGTTCCATTTTGTACGAGTTCGTCCTTGTTTGTACCATTTCATATGAATTTTGACCAGCTCTAACCAATTTCAAAGAGTTTGTAGCATTTCATACTAGTTCATACCGTTTCCAACAAGTTCGTACCATTCCATACTAGTTCGTACCATTTGGTACAAGTTCGTCCTAGTTCGTTCCATTTTGTACGAGTTCGTCCTAGTTTGTACCATTTCATATGAATTTGGACTAGCTCTAACCAATTTCAACGAGTTTGTACCATTTCATACTAGTTCATACCGTTTCCAACAAGTTCGTACCATTCCGTACTAGTTCGTACCATTTGGTACAAGTTCGTCCTAGATCGTTCCATTTTGTCCGAGGTCGTCCTAGTTTGTACCATTTCATATGAATTTGGACTACCTCTAACCAATTTCAACGAGTTTGTACCATTTCATACTAGTTCATACCATTTCCTACAAGTTCGTACCATTCCGTACTAGTTCGTACCATTTGGTACAAGTTCGTCCTAGTTCGTTCCATTTTGTACGAGTTCGTGCTAGTTTGTACCATTTGATATGAATTTGGACTAGCTCTAACCAATTTCAACGAGTTTGGACCCTTTAATACTAGTTCATACCATTTCCTACGAGATCGTACCATTAGGTACTAGTTCGCACCATTTGGAACAAGTTCGTCCTAGTTCGTAAGAATTTGGACTAGCTCTAACCAGTTTCAACGAGTTTGTACCATTTCATACTAATTCATACCGTTTCCAACAAGTTCGTACCATTCCATACTAGTTCGTACCATTTGGTACATGTTAGTCCTAGTTCGTTCCATTTTGTACGACTTCGTCCTAGTTCGTCCCATTTCGTAAAAATTTGGACTAGCTCTAACCAGTTTCAACGAGTTTGTACCATTTCATACTAGTTCATACCGTTTCCAACAAGTTCGTACCATTCCATACTAGTTCGTACCATTTGGTACAAGTTCGTCCTAGATCGTTCCATTTTGTGCGAGTTCGTCCTAGTTCGTAATATTTCGTTTTAATTTGGACTAGCTCTAACCAATCTCAACGAGTTTGTACCATTTCATACTAGTTCATACCATTTCCTACAAGTTCGTACAATTCCATACTAGTTCGTACCATTTGGTACAAGTTCGTCCTAGTTCGTTCCATTTTGTACGAGTTCGTCCTAGTTTGTACCATTTCATATGAATTTGGACTAGCTCTAACCAATTTCAACGAGTTTGTACCATTTAATACTAGTTCATACCATTTCCAACAAGTTCGTACCATTCCATACTAGTTCGTACCATTTGGTACAAGTTCGTCCTTGTTCGTTCCATTTTGTACGAGTTCGTCCTAGTTTGTACCATTTCATATGAATTTGGACTAGCTCTAACCAATTTCTACGAGTTTGTACCATTTCATACTAGTTCATACCATTTCCAACAAGTTCGTACCATTCCGTACTAGTTCGTACCATTTGGTACAAGTTCGTCCTAGTTCGTTCCATTTTGTACGAGTTCGTCCTAGTTTGTACCATTTCATATGAATTTGGACTAGCTCTAACCAATTTCAACGAGTTTGTACCATTTCATACTAGTTCATACCGTTTCCAACAAGTTCGTACCATTCCGTACTAGTTCGTACCATTTGGTACAAGTTCGTCCTAGATCGTTCCATTTTGTCCGAGTTCGTCCTAGTTTGTACCATTTCATATGAATTTGGACTACCTCTAACCAATTTCAACGAGTTTGTACCATTTCATACTAGTTCATACCATTTCCTACAAGTTCGTACCATTCCGTACTAGTTCGTACCATTTGGTACAAGTTCGTCCTAGTTCGTTCCATTTTGTACGAGTTCGTGCTAGTTTGTACCATTTGATATGAATTTGGACTAGCTCTAACCAATTTCAACGAGTTTGGACCCTTTAATACTAGTTCATACCATTTCCTACGAGATCGTACCATTAGGTACTAGTTCGCACCATTTGGAACAAGTTCGTCCTAGTTCGTAAGAATTTGGACTAGCTCTAACCAGTTTCAACGAGTTTGTACCATTTCATACTAATTCATACCGTTTCCAACAAGTTCGTACCATTCCATACTAGTTCGCACCATTTGGTACATGTTAGTCCTAGTTCGTTCCATTTTGTACGACTTCGTCCTAGTTCGTCCCATTTCGTAAGAATTTGGACTAGCTCTAACCAGTTTCAACGAGTTTGTACCATTTCATACTAGTTCATACCGTTTCCAAAAAGTTCGTACCATTCCATACTAGTTCGTACCATTTGGTACAAGTTCGTCCTAGATCGTTCCATTTTGTGCGAGTTCGTCCTAGTTCGTAATATTTCGTTTTAAATTGGACTAGCTCTAACCAATTTCAACGAGTTTGTACCATTTCATACTAGTTCATACCATTTCATACAAGTTCGTACCATTCCGTACTAGTTCGTACCATTTGGTACAAGTTCGTCCTAGTTCGTTCCATTTTGTACGAGTTCGTGCTAGTTTGTACCATTTGATATGAATTTGGACTAGCTCTAACCAATTTCAACGAGTTTGGACCCTTTAATACTAGTTCATACCATTTCCTACGAGATCGTACCATTAGGTACTAGTTCGCACCATTTGGAACAAGTTCGTCCTAGTTCGTAAGAATTTGGACTAGCTCTAACCAGTTTCAACGAGTTTGTACCATTTCATACTAATTCATACCGTTTCCAACAAGTTCGTACCATTCCATACTAGTTCGTACCATTTGGTACATGTTAGTCCTAGTTCGTTCCATTTTGTACGACTTCGTCCTAGTTCGTCCCATTTCGTAAGAATTTGGACTAGCTCTAACCAGTTTCAACGAGTTTGTACCATTTCATACTAGTTCATACCGTTTCCAACAAGTTCGTACCATTCCATACTAGTTCGTACCATTTGGTACAAGTTCGTCCTAGATCGTTCCATTTTGTGCGAGTTCGTCCTAGTTCGTAATATTTCGTTTTAATTTGGACTAGCTCTAACCAATCTCAACGAGTTTGTACCATTTCATACTAGTTCATACCATTTCCTACAAGTTCGTACAATTCCATACTAGTTCGTACCATTTGGTACAAGTTCGTCCTAGTTCGTTCCATTTTGTACGAGTTCGTCCTAGTTTGTACCATTTCATATGAATTTGGACTAGCTCTAACCAATTTCAACGAGTTTGTACCATTTAATACTAGTTCATACCATTTCCAACAAGTTCGTACCATTCCATACTAGTTCGTACCATTTGGTACAAGTTCGTCCTTGTTCGTTCCATTTTGTACGAGTTCGTCCTAGTTTGTACCATTTCATATGAATTTGGACTAGCTCTAACCAATTTCTACGAGCTTGTACCATTTCATACTAGTTCATACCATTTCCAACAAGTTCGTACCATTCCGTACTAGTTCGTACCATTTGGTACAAGTTCGTCCTAGTTCGTTCCATTTTGTACGAGTTCGTCCTAGTTTGTACCATTTCATATGAATTTGGACTAGCTCTAACCAATTTCAACGAGTTTGTACCATTTCATACTAGTTCATACCGTTTCCAACAAGTTCGTACCATTCCGTACTAGTTCGTACCATTTGGTACAAGTTCGTCCTAGATCGTTCCATTTTGTCCGAGTTCGTCCTAGTTTGTACCATTTCATATGAATTTGGACTACCTCTAACCAATTTCAACGAGTTTGTACCATTTCATACTAGTTCATACCATTTCCTACAAGTTCGTACCATTCCGTACTAGTTCGTACCATTTGGTACAAGTTCGTCCTAGTTCGTTCCATTTTGTACGAGTTCGTGCTAGTTTGTACCATTTGATATGAATTTGGACTAGCTCTAACCAATTTCAACGAGTTTGGACCCTTTAATACTAGTTCATACCATTTCCTACGAGATCGTACCATTAGGTACTAGTTCGCACCATTTGGAACAAGTTCGTCCTAGTTCGTAAGAATTTGGACTAGCTCTAACCAGTTTCAACGAGTTTGTACCATTTCATACTAATTCATACCGTTTCCAACAAGTTCGTACCATTCCATACTAGTTCGCACCATTTGGTACATATTAGTCCTAGTTCGTTCCATTTTGTACGACTTCGTCCTAGTTCGTCCCATTTCGTAAGAATTTGGACTAGCTCTAACCAGTTTCAACGAGTTTGTACCATTTCATACTAGTTCATACCGTTTCCAAAAAGTTCGTACCATTCCATACTAGTTCGTACCATTTGGTACAAGTTCGTCCTAGATCGTTCCATTTTGTGCGAGTTCGTCCTAGTTCGTAATATTTCGTTTTAAATTGGACTAGCTCTAACCAATTTCAACGAGTTTGTACCATTTCATACTAGTTCATACCATTTCATTCAAGTTCGTACCATTCCGTACTAGTTCGTACCATTTGGTACAAGTTCGTCCTAGTTCGTTCCATTTTGTACGAGTTCGTGCTAGTTTGTACCATTTGATATGAATTTGGACTAGCTCTAACCAATTTCAACGAGTTTGGACCCTTTAATACTAGTTCATACCATTTCCTACGAGATCGTACCATTAGGTACTAGTTCGCACCATTTGGAACAAGTTCGTCCTAGTTCGTAAGAATTTGGACTAGCTCTAACCAGTTTCAACGAGTTTGTACCATTTCATACTAATTCATACCGTTTCCAACAAGTTCGTACCATTCCATACTAGTTCGTACCATTTGGTACATGTTAGTCCTAGTTCGTTCCATTTTGTACGACTTCGTCCTAGTTCGTCCCATTTCGTAAGAATTTGGACTAGCTCTAACCAGTTTCAACGAGTTTGTACCATTTCATACTAGTTCATACCGTTTCCAACAAGTTCGTACCATTCCATACTAGTTCGTACCATTTGGTACAAGTTCGTCCTAGATCGTTCCATTTTGTGCGAGTTCGTCCTAGTTCGTAATATTTCGTATGAATTTGGACTAGCTCTAACCAATTTCAACGAGTTTGTACCATTTCATACTAGTTCATACCGTTTCCAAAAAGTTCGTACCATTCCATACTAGTTCGTACCATTTGGTACAAGTTCGTCCTAGATCGTTCCATTTTGTGCGAGTTCGTCCTAGTTCGTAATATTTCGTTTTAAATTGGACTAGCTCTAACCAATTTCAACGAGTTTGTACCATTTCATACTAGTTCATACCATTTCCTACAAGTTCTTACCATTCCGTACTAGTTCGTTCCATTTGGTACAAGTTCGTCCTAGTTCTTTCCATTTTGTACGAGTTCGTCCTAGTTTGTACCATTTCATATGAATTTCGACCAGCTCTAACCAATTTCAACGAGTTTGTACCATTTCATACTAGTTCATACCATTTCCTACAAGTTCGTACCATTCCGTACTAGTTCGTACCATTTGGTACAAGTTCGTCCTAGTTCGTTCCATTTTGTGCGAGTTCGTCCTAGTTCGTAATATTTGTATGAATTTGGACTAGCTCTAACCAATTTCAACGAGTTTGTACCATTTCATACTAGTTCATACCGTTTCCAAAAAGTTCGTACCATTCCATACCAGTTCGTACCATTTGGTACAAGTTCGTCCTAGATCGTTCCATTTTGTGCGAGTTCGTCCTAGTTCGTAATATTTCGTTTTAATTTGGACTAGCTCTAACCAATTTCAACGAGTTTGTACCATTTCATACTAGTTCATACCATTTCCTACAAGTTCGTACCATTCCGTACTAGTTCGTACCATTTGGTACAAGTTCGTCCTAGTTCGTTCCATTTTGTACGAGTTCGTCCTTGTTTGTACCATTTCATATGAATTTTGACCAGCTCTAACCAATTTCAAAGAGTTTGTACCATTTCATACTAGTTCATACCGTTTCCAACAAGTTCGTACCATTCCGTACTAGTTCGTACCATTTGGTACAAGTTCGTCCTAATTCGTTCCATTTTGTACGAGTTCGTCCTAGTTTGTACCATTTCATATGAATTTGGACTAGCTCTAACCAATTTCAACGAGTTTGTACCATTTCATACTAGCTCATACCGTTTCCAACAAGTTCGTACCATTCCGTACTAGTTCGTACCATTTGGTACAAGTTCGTCCTAGATCGTTCCATTTTGTCCGAGTTCGTCCTAGTTTGTACCATTTCATATGAATTTGGACTACCTCTAACCAATTTCAACGAGTTTGTACCATTTCATACTAGTTCATACCATTTCCTACAAGTTCGTACCATTCCGTACTAGTTCGTACCATTTGGTACAAGTTCGTCCTAGTTCGTTCCATTTTGTACGAGTTCGTGCTAGTTTGTACCATTTGATATGAATTTGGACTAGCTCTAACCAATTTCAACGAGTTTGGACCCTTTAATACTAGTTCATACCATTTCCTACGAGATCGTACCATTAGGTACTAGTTCGCACCATTTGGAACAAGTTCGTCCTAGTTCGTAAGAATTTGGACTAGCTCTAACCAGTTTCAACGAGTTTGTACCATTTCATACTAATTCATACCGTTTCCAACAAGTTCGTACCATTCCATACTAGTTCGCACCATTTGGTACATGTTAGTCCTAGTTCGTTCCATTTTGTACGACTTCGTCCTAGTTCGTCCCATTTCGTAAGAATTTGGACTAGCTCTAACCAGTTTCAACGAGTTTGTACCATTTCATACTAGTTCATACCGTTTCCAACAAGTTCGTACCATTCCATACTAGTTCGTACCATTTGGTACAAGTTCGTCCTAGATCGTTCCATTTTGTGCGAGTTCGTCCTAGTTCGTAATATTTCGTTTTAATTTGGACTAGCTCTAACCAATCTCAACGAGTTTGTACCATTTCATACTAGTTCATACCATTTCCTACAAGTTCGTACAATTCCATACTAGTTCGTACCATTTGGTACAAGTTCGTCCTAGTTCGTTCCATTTTGTACGAGTTCGTCCTAGTTTGTACCATTTCATATGAATTTGGACTAGCTCTAACCAATTTCAACGAGTTTGTACCATTTCATACTAGTTCATACCATTTCCAACAAGTTCGTACCATTCCATACTAGTTCGTACCATTTGGTACAAGTTCGTCCTAGTTCGTTCCATTTTGTACGAGTTCGTCCTAGTTTGTACCATTTCATATGAATTTGGACTAGCTCTAACCAATTTCTACGAGTTTGTACCATTTCATACTAGTTCATACCATTTCCAACAAGTTCGTACCATCCCGTACTAGTTCGTACCATTTGGTACAAGTTCGTCCTAGTTCGTTCCATTTTGTACGAGTTCGTCCTAGTTTGTACCATTTCATATGAATTTGGACTAGCTCTAACCAATTTCAACGAGTTTGTACCATTTCATACTAGTTCATACCGTTTCCAACAAGTTCGTACCATTCCGTACTAGTTCGTACCATTTGGTACAAGTTCGTCCTAGATCGTTCCATTTTGTCAGAGTTCGTCCTAGTTTGTACCATTTCATATGAATTTGGACTACCTCTAACCAATTTCAACGAGTTTGTACCATTTCATACTAGTTCATACCATTTCCTACAAGTTCGTACCATTCCGTACTAGTTCGTACCATTTGGTACAAGTTCGTCCTAGTTCGGTCCATTTTGTACGAGTTCGTGCTAGTTTGTACCATTTGATATGAATTTGGACTAGCTCTAACCAATTTCAACGAGTTTGGACCCTTTAATACTAGTTCATACCATTTCCTACGAGATCGTACCATTAGGTACTAGTTCGCACCATTTGGAACAAGTTCGTCCTAGTTCGTAAGAATTTGGACTAGCTCTAACCAGTTTCAACGAGTTTGTACCATTTCATACTAATTCATACCGTTTCCAACAAGTTCGTACCATTCCATACTAGTTCGTACCATTTGGTACATGTTAGTCCTAGATCGTTCCATTTTGTCAGAGTTCGTCCTAGTTTGTACCATTTCATATGAATTTGGACTAGCTCTAACCAATTTCAACGAGTTTGTACCATTTCATACTAGTTCATACCGTTTCCAACAAGTTCGTACCATTCCGTACTAGTTCGTACCATTTGGTACAAGTTCGTCCTAGATCGTTCCATTTTGTCAGAGTTCGTCCTAGTTTGTACCATTTCATATGAATTTGGACTACCTCTAACCAATTTCAACGAGTTTGTACCATTTCATACTAGTTCATACCATTTCCTACAAGTTCGTACCATTCCATACTAGTTCGTACCATTTGGTACAAGTTCGTCCTAGTTCGTTCCATTTTGTACGAGTTCGTGCTAGTTTGTACCATTTGATATGAATTTGGACTAGCTCTAACCAATTTCAACGAGTTTGGACCCTTTAATACTAGTTCATACCATTTCCTACGAGATCGTACCATTAGGTACTAGTTCGCACCATTTGGAACAAGTTCGTCCTAGTTCGTAAGAATTTGGACTAGCTCTAACCAGTTTCAACGAGTTTGTACCATTTCATACTAATTCATACCGTTTCCAAAAAGTTCGTACCATTCCATACCAGTTCGTACCATTTGGTACAAGTTCGTCCTAGATCGTTCCATTTTGTGCGAGTTCGTCCTAGTTCGTAATATTTCGTTTTAATTTGGACTAGCTCTAACCAATTTCAACGAGTTTGTACCATTTCATACTAGTTCATACCATTTCCTACAAGTTCGTACCATTCCATACTAGTTCGTACCATTTGGTACAAGTTCGTCCTAGTTCGTTCCATTTTGTACGAGTTCGTCCTTGTTTGTACCATTTCATATGAATTTTGACCAGCTCTAACCAATTTCAAAGAGTTTGTACCATTTCATACTAGTTCATACCGTTTCCAACAAGTTCGTACCATTCCGTACTAGTTCGTACCATTTGGTACAAGTTCGTCCTAGTTCGTTCCATTTTGTACGAGTTCGTCCTAGTTTGTACCATTTCATATGAATTTGGACTAGCTCTAACCAATTTCAACGAGTTTGTACCATTTCATACTAGCTCATACCGTTTCCAACAAGTTCGTACCATTCCGTACTAGTTCGTACCATTTGGTACACGTTCGTCCTAGATCGTTCCATTTTGTCCGAGTTCGTCCTAGTTTGTACCATTTCAAATGAATTTGGACTACCTCTAACCAATTTCAACGAGTTTGTACCATTTCATACTAGTTCATACCATTTCCTACAAGTTCGTACCATTCCGTACTAGTTCGTACCATTTGGTACAAGTTCGTCCTAGTTCGTTCCATTTTGTACGAGTTCGTGCTAGTTTGTACCATTTGATATGAATTTGGACTAGCTCTAACCAATTTCAACGAGTTTGGACCCTTTAATACTAGTTCATACCATTTCCTACGAGATCGTACCATTAGGTACTAGTTCGCACCATTTGGAACAAGTTCGTCCTAGTTCGTAAGAATTTGGACTAGCTCTAACCAGTTTCAACGAGTTTGTACCATTTCATACTAATTCATACCGTTTCCAACAAGTTCGTACCATTCCATACTAGTTCGCACCATTTGGTACATGTTAGTCCTAGTTCGTTCCATTTTGTACGACTTCGTCCTAGTTCGTCCCATTTCGTAAGAATTTGGACTAGCTCTAACCAGTTTCAACGAGTTTGTACCATTTCATACTAGTTCATACCGTTTCCAACAAGTTCGTACCATTCCATACTAGTTCGTACCATTTGGTACAAGTTCGTCCTAGATCGTTCCATTTTGTGCGAGTTCGTCCTAGTTCGTAATATTTCGTTTTAATTTGGACTAGCTCTAACCAATCTCAACGAGTTTGTACCATTTCATACTAGTTCATACCATTTCCTACAAGTTCGTACAATTCCATACTAGTTCGTACCATTTGGTACAAGTTCGTCCTAGTTCGTTCCATTTTGTACGAGTTCGTCCTAGTTTGTACCATTTCATATGAATTTGGACTAGCTCTAACCAATTTCAACGAGTTTGTACCATTTCATACTAGTTCATACCATTTCCAACAAGTTCGTACCATTCCATACTAGTTCGTACCATTTGGTACAAGTTCGTCCTAGTTCGTTCCATTTTGTACGAGTTCGTCCTAGTTTGTACCATTTCATATGAATTTGGACTAGCTCTAACCAATTTCTACGAGTTTGTACCATTTCATACTAGTTCATACCATTTCCAACAAGTTCGTACCATCCCGTACTAGTTCGTACCATTTGGTACAAGTTCGTCCTAGTTCGTTCCATTTTGTACGAGTTCGTCCTAGTTTGTACCATTTCATATGAATTTGGACTAGCTCTAACCAATTTCAACGAGTTTGTACCATTTCATACTAGTTCATACCGTTTCCAACAAGTTCGTACCATTCCGTACTAGTTCGTACCATTTGGTACAAGTTCGTCCTAGATCGTTCCATTTTGTCAGAGTTCGTCCTAGTTTGTACCATTTCATATGAATTTGGACTACCTCTAACCAATTTCAACGAGTTTGTACCATTTCATACTAGTTCATACCATTTCCTACAAGTTCGTACCATTCCGTACTAGTTCGTACCATTTGGTACAAGTTCGTCCTAGTTCGGTCCATTTTGTACGAGTTCGTGCTAGTTTGTACCATTTGATATGAATTTGGACTAGCTCTAACCAATTTCAACGAGTTTGGACCCTTTAATACTAGTTCATACCATTTCCTACGAGATCGTACCATTAGGTACTAGTTCGCACCATTTGGAACAAGTTCGTCCTAGTTCGTAAGAATTTGGACTAGCTCTAACCAGTTTCAACGAGTTTGTACCATTTCATACTAATTCATACCGTTTCCAACAAGTTCGTACCATTCCATACTAGTTCGTACCATTTGGTACATGTTAGTCCTAGATCGTTCCATTTTGTCAGAGTTCGTCCTAGTTTGTACCATTTCATATGAATTTGGACTACCTCTAACCAATTTCAACGAGTTTGTACCATTTCATACTAGTTCATACCGTTTCCAACAAGTTCGTACCATTCCGTACTAGTTCGTACCATTTGGTACAAGTTCGTCCTAGATCGTTCCATTTTGTCAGAGTTCGTCCTAGTTTGTACCATTTCATATGAATTTGGACTACCTCTAACCAATTTCAACGAGTTTGTACCATTTCATACTAGTTCATACCATTTCCTACAAGTTCGTACCATTCCATACTAGTTCGTACCATTTGGTACAAGTTCGTCCTAGTTCGTTCCATTTTGTACGAGTTCGTGCTAGTTTGTACCATTTGATATGAATTTGGACTAGCTCTAACCAATTTCAACGAGTTTGGACCCTTTAATACTAGTTCATACCATTTCCTACGAGATCGTACCATTAGGTACTAGTTCGCACCATTTGGAACAAGTTCGTCCTAGTTCGTAAGAATTTGGACTAGCTCTAACCAGTTTCAACGAGTTTGTACCATTTCATACTAGTTCATACCGTTTCCAAAAAGTTCGTACCATTCTATACCAGTTCGTACCATTTGGTACAAGTTCGTCCTAGATCCTTCCATTTTGTGCGAGTTCGTCCTAGTTCGTAATATTTCGTTTTAATTTGGACTAGCTCTAACCAATTTCAACGAGTTTGTACCATTTCATACTAGTTCATACCATTTCCTACAAGTTCGTACCATTCCGTACTAGTTCGTACCATTTGGTACAAGTTCGTCCTAGTTCGTTCCATTTTGTACGAGTTCGTCCTTGTTTGTACCATTTCATATGAATTTTGACCAGCTCTAACCAATTTCAAAGAGTTTGTACCATTTCATACTAGTTCATACCGTTTCCAACAAGTTCGTACCATTCCGTACTAGTTCGTACCATTTGGTACAAGTTCGTCCTAGTTCGTTCCATTTTGTACGAGTTCGTCCTAGTTTGTACCATTTCATATGAATTTGACTACCTCTAACCAATTTCAACGAGTTTGTACAATTTCATACTAGTTCATACCGTTTCCAACAAGTTCGTACCATTCCGTACTAGTTCGTACCATTTGGTACAGGTTCGTCCTAGATCGTTCCATTTTGTCCGAGTTCGTCCTAGTTTGTACCATTTCATATGAATTTGGACTACCTCTAACCAATTTCAACGAGTTTGTACCATTTCATACTAGTTCATACCATTTCCTACAAGTTCGTACCATTCCGTACTAGTTCGTACCATTTGGTACAAGTTCGTCCTAGTTCGTTCCATTTTGTACGAGTTCGTGCTAGTTTGTACCATTTGATATGAATTTGGACTAGCTCTAACCAATTTCAACGAGTTTGGACCCTTTAATACTAGTTCATACCATTTCCTACGAGATCGTACCATTAGGTACTAGTTCGCACCATTTGGAACAAGTTCGTCCTAGTTCGTAAGAATTTGGACTAGCTCTAACCAGTTTCAACGAGTTTGTACCATTTCATACTAATTCATACCGTTTCCAACAAGTTCGTACCATTCCATACTAGTTCGTACCATTTGGTACATGTTAGTCCTAGTTCGTTCCATTTTGTACGACTTCGTCCTAGTTCGTCCCATTTCGTAAGAATTTGGACTAGCTCTAACCAGTTTCAACGAGTTTGTACCATTTCATACTAGTTCATACCGTTTCCAACAAGTTCGTACCATTCCATACTAGTTCGTACCATTTGGTACAAGTTCGTCCTAGATCGTTCCATTTTGTGCGAGTTCGTCCTAGTTCGTAATATTTCGTTTTAATTTGGACAAGCTCTAACCAATCTCAACGAGTTTGTTCCATTTCATACTAGTTCATACCATTTCCTACAAGTTCGTACAATTCCATACTAGTTCGTACCATTTGGTACAAGTTCGTCCTAGTTCGTTCCATTTTGTACGAGTTCGTCCTAGTTTGTACCATTTCATATGAATTTGGACTAGCTCAAACCAATTTCAACGAGTTTGTACCATTTCATACTAGTTCATACCATTTCCAACAAGTTTGTACCATTCCATACTAGTTCGTACCATTTGGTACAAGTTCGTCCTAGTTCGTTCCATTTTGTACGAGTTCGTCCTAGTTTATACCATTTCATATGAATTTGGACTAGCTCTAACCAATTTCAAAGAGTTTGTACCATTTCATACTAGTTCATACCGTTTCCAACAAGTTCGTACCATTCCGTACTAGTTCGTACCATTTGGTACAAGTTCGTCCTAGTTCGTTCCATTTTGTACGAGTTCGTCCTAGTTTGTACCATTTCATATGAATTTGGACTAGCTCTAACCAATTTCAACGAGTTTGTACCATTTCATACTAGTTCATACCGTTTCCAACAAGTTCGTACCATTCCGTACTAGTTCGTACCATTTGGTACAAGTTCGTCCTAGATCGTTCCATTTTGTCAGAGTTCGTCCTAGTTTGTACCATTTCATATGAATTTGGACTACCTCTAACCAATTTCAACGAGTTTGTACCATTTCATACTAGTTCATACCATTTCCTACAAGTTCGTACCATTCCGTACTAGTTCGTACCATTTGGTACAAGTTCGTCCTAGTTCGGTCCATTTTGTACGAGTTCGTGCTAGTTTGTACCATTTGATATGAATTTGGACTAGCTCTAACCAATTTCAACGAGTTTGGACCCTTTAATACTAGTTCATACCATTTCCTACGAGATCGTACCATTAGGTACTAGTTCGCACCATTTGGAACAAGTTCGTCCTAGTTCGTAAGAATTTGGACTAGCTCTAACCAGTTTCAACGAGTTTGTACCATTTCATACTAATTCATACCGTTTCCAACAAGTTCGTACCATTCCATACTAGTTCGTACCATTTGGTACATGTTAGTCCTAGATCGTTCCATTTTGTCAGAGTTCGTCCTAGTTTGTACCATTTCATATGAATTTGGACTAGCTCTAACCAATTTCAACGAGTTTGTACCATTTCATACTAGTTCATACCGTTTCCAACAAGTTCGTACCATTCCGTACTAGTTCGTACCATTTGGTACAAGTTCGTCCTAGATCGTTCCATTTTGTCAGAGTTCGTCCTAGTTTGTACCATTTCATATGAATTTGGACTACCTCTAACCAATTTCAACGAGTTTGTACCATTTCATACTAGTTCATACCATTTCCTACAAGTTCGTACCATTCCATACTAGTTCGTACCATTTGGTACAAGTTCGTCCTAGTTCGTTCCATTTTGTACGAGTTCGTGCTAGTTTGTACCATTTGATATGAATTTGGACTAGCTCTAACCAATTTCAACGAGTTTGGACCCTTTAATACTAGTTCATACCATTTCCTACGAGATCGTACCATTAGGTACTAGTTCGCACCATTTGGAACAAGTTCGTCCTAGTTCGTAAGAATTTGGACTAGCTCTAACCAATTTCAACGAGTTTGTACCATTTCATACTAGTTCATACCGTTTCCAAAAAGTTCGTACCATTCTATACCAGTTCGTACCATTTGGTACAAGTTCGTCCTAGATCCTTCCATTTTGTGCGAGTTCGTCCTAGTTCGTAATATTTCGTTTTAATTTGGACTAGCTCTAACCAATTTCAACGAGTTTGTACCATTTCATACTAGTTCATACCATTTCCTACAAGTTCGTACCATTCCGTACTAGTTCGTACCATTTGGTACAAGTTCGTCCTAGTTCGTTCCATTTTGTACGAGTTCGTCCTTGTTTGTACCATTTCATATGAATTTTGACCAGCTCTAACCAATTTCAAAGAGTTTGTACCATTTCATACTAGTTCATACCGTTTCCAACAAGTTCGTACCATTCCGTACTAGTTCGTACCATTTGGTACAAGTTCGTCCTAGTTCGTTCCATTTTGTACGAGTTCGTCCTAGTTTGTACCATTTCATATGAATTTGACTACCTCTAACCAATTTCAACGAGTTTGTACAATTTCATACTAGTTCATACCGTTTCCAACAAGTTCGTACCATTCCGTACTAGTTCGTACCATTTGGTACAGGTTCGTCCTAGATCGTTCCATTTTGTCCGAGTTCGTCCTAGTTTGTACCATTTCATATGAATTTGGACTACCTCTAACCAATTTCAACGAGTTTGTACCATTTCATACTAGTTCATACCATTTCCTACAAGTTCGTACCATTCCGTACTAGTTCGTACCATTTGGTACAAGTTCGTCCTAGTTCGTTCCATTTTGTACGAGTTCGTGCTAGTTTGTACCATTTGATATGAATTTGGACTAGCTCTAACCAATTTCAACGAGTTTGGACCCTTTAATACTAGTTCATACCATTTCCTACGAGATCGTACCATTAGGTACTAGTTCGCACCATTTGGAACAAGTTCGTCCTAGTTCGTAAGAATTTGGACTAGCTCTAACCAGTTTCAACGAGTTTGTACCATTTCATACTAATTCATACCGTTTCCAACAAGTTCGTACCATTCCATACTAGTTCGTACCATTTGGTACATGTTAGTCCTAGTTCGTTCCATTTTGTACGACTTCGTCCTAGTTCGTCCCATTTCGTAAGAATTTGGACTAGCTCTAACCAGTTTCAACGAGTTTGTACCATTTCATACTAGTTCATACCGTTTCCAACAAGTTCGTACCATTCCATACTAGTTCGTACCATTTGGTACAAGTTCGTCCTAGATCGTTCCATTTTGTGCGAGTTCGTCCTAGTTCGTAATATTTCGTTTTAATTTGGACTAGCTCTAACCAATCTCAACGAGTTTGTTCCATTTCATACTAGTTCATACCATTTCCTACAAGTTCGTACAATTCCATACTAGTTCGTACCATTTGGTACAAGTTCGTCCTAGTTCGTTCCATTTTGTACGAGTTCGTCCTAGTTTGTACCATTTCATATGAATTTGGACTAGCTCAAACCAATTTCAACGAGTTTGTACCATTTCATACTAGTTCATACCATTTCCAACAAGTTTGTACCATTCCATACTAGTTCGTACCATTTGGTACAAGTTCGTCCTAGTTCGTTCCATTTTGTACGAGTTCGTCCTAGTTTATACCATTTCATATGAATTTGGACTAGCTCTAACCAATTTCAAAGAGTTTGTACCATTTCATACTAGTTCATACCGTTTCCAACAAGTTCGTACCATTCCGTACTAGTTCGTACCATTTGGTACAAGTTCGTCCTAGTTCGTTCCATTTTGTACGAGTTCGTCCTAGTTTGTACCATTTCATATGAATTTGGACTACCTCTAACCAATTTCAACGAGTTTGTACCATTTCATACTAGTTCATACCGTTTCCAACAAGTTCGTACCATTCCGTACTAGTTCGTACCATTTGGTACAAGTTCGTCCTAGTTCGTTCCATTTTGTACGGGTTCGTCCTAGTTTGTACCATTTCATATGAATTTGGACTAGCTCTAACCAATTTCAACGAGTTTGTACCATTTCATACTAGTTCATACCGTTTCCAACAAGTTCGTACCATTCCGTACTAGTTCGTACCATTTGGTACAAGTTCGTCCTAGATCGTTCCATTTTGTCCGAGTTCGTCCTAGTTTGTACCATTTGATATGAATTTGGACTAGCTCTAACCAATTTCAACGAGTTTGGACCCTTTAATACTAGTTCATACCATTTCCTACGAGATTGTACCATTAGGTACTAGTTCGTACCATTTGGTACATGTTAGTCCTAGTTCGTTCCATTTTGTACGACTTCGTCCTAGTTCGATCCATTTCGTAAGAATTTGGACTAGCTCTAACCAGTTTCAACGAGTTTGTACCATTTCATACTAGTTCATACCGTTTCCAACAAGTTCGTACCATTCCATACTAGTTCGTACCATTTGGTACAAGTTCGTCCTAGTTCGTTCAATTTTGTACGAGTTCGTGCTAGTTTGTACCATTTGATATGAATTTGGACTAGCTCTAACCAATTTCAACGAGTTTGGACCCTTTAATACTAGTTCATACCATTTCCTACGAGATCGTACCATTAGGTACTAGTTCGCACCATTTGGAACAAGTTCGTCCTAGTTCGTAAGAATTTGGACTAGCTCTAACCAGTTTCAACGAGTTTGTACCATTTCATACTAATTCATACCGTTTCCAACAAGTTCGTACCATTCCATACTAGTTCGTACCATTTGGTACATGTTAGTCCTAGTTCGTTCCATTTTGTACGACTTCGTCCTAGTTCGTCCCATTTCGTAAGAATTTGGACTAGTTCTAACCAGTTTCAACGAGTTTGTACCATTTCATACTAGTTCATACCGTTTCCAACAAGTTCACACCATTCCATACTAGTTCGTACCATTTGGTACAAGTTCGTCCTAGATCGTTCCATTTTGTGCGAGTTCGTCCTAGTTCGTAATATTTCGTTTTAATTTGGACTAGCTCTAACCAATCTCAACGACTTTGTACCATTTCTTACTAGTTCATACCATTTCCTACAAGTTCTTACCATTCCGTACTAGTTCGTACCATTTGGTACAAGTTCGTCCTAGTTCGTTCCATTTTGTACGAGTTCGTCCTAGTTTGTACCATTTCATATGAATTTGGACTAGCTCTAACCAATTTCAACGAGTTTGTACCATTTCATACTAGTTCATACCGTTTCCAACAAGTTCGTACCATTCCGTACTACTTCGTACCATTTGGTACAAGTTCGTCCTAGATCGTTCCATTTTGTGCGAGTTCGTCCTAGTTCGTAATATTTCGTATGAATTTGGACTAGCTCTAACCAATTTCAACGAGTTTGTACCATTTCATACTAGTTCATACCGTTTCCAAAAAGTTCGTACCATTCCATACTAGTTCGTACCATTTGGTACAAGTTCGTCCTAGATCGTTCCATTTTGTCCGAGTTCGTCCTAGTTCGTAATATTTCGTTTTAATTTGGACTAGCTCTAACCAATTTCAACGAGTTTGTACCATTTCATACTAGTTCATACCATTTCCTACAAGTTCGTACCATTCCGTATTAGTTCGTACCATTTGGTACAAGTTCGTCCTAGTTCGTTCCATTTTGTACGAGTTCGTCCTTGTTTGTACCATTTCATATGAATTTTGACCAGCTCTAACCAATTTCAAAGAGTTTGTACCATTTCATACTAGTTCATACCGTTTCCAACAAGTTCGTACCATTCCGTACTAGTTCGTACCATTTGGTACAAGTTCGTCCTAGTTCGTTCCATTTTGTACGGGTTCGTCCTAGTTTGTACCATTTCATATGAATTTGGACTAGCTCTAACCAATTTCAACGAGTTTGTACCATTTCATACTAGTTCATACCGTTTCCAACAAGTTCGTACCATTCCGTACTAGTTCGTACCATTTGGTACAAGTTCGTCCTAGTTCGTTCCATTTTGTACGAGTTCGTCCTTGTTTGTACCATTTCGTATGAATTTTGACCAGCTCTAACCAATTTCAAAGAGTTTGTACCATTTCATACTAGTTCATACCGTTTCCAACAAGTTCGTACCATTCCGTACTAGTTCGTACCATTTGGTACAAGTTCGTCCTAGTTCGTTCCATTTTGTACGGGTTCGTCCTAGTTTGTACCATTTCATATGAATTTGGACTAGCTCTAACCAATTTCAACGAGTTTGGACCCTTTAATACTAGTTCATACCATTTCCTACGAGATCGTACCATTAGGTACTAGTTCGCACCATTTGGAACAAGTTCGTCCTAGTTCGTAAGAATTTGGACTAGCTCTAACAGTTTCAACGAGTTTGTACCATTTCATACTAATTCATACCGTTTCCAACAAGTTCGTACCATTCCATACTAGTTCGTACCATTTGGTACATGTTAGTCCTAGTTCGTTCCATTTTGTACGACTTCGTCCTAGTTCGTCCCATTTCGTAATAATTTGGACTAGCTCTAACCAGTTTCAACGAGTTTGTACCATTTCATACTAGTTCATACCGTTTCCAACAAGTTCGTACCATTCCATACTAGTTCGTACCATTTGGTACATGTTAGTCCTAGTTCGTTCCATTTTGTACGACTTCGTCCTAGTTCGTCCCATTTCGTAAGAATTTGGACTAGCTCTAACCAGTTTCAACGAGTTTGTACCATTTCATACTAGTTCATACCGTTTCCAACAAGTTCGTACCATTCCATACTAGTTCGTACCATTTGGTACAAGTTCGTCCTAGATCGTTCCATTTTGTGCGAGTTCGTCCTAGTTCGTAATATTTCGTTTTAATTTGGACTAGCTCTAACCAATCTCAACGACTTTGTACCATTTCTTACTAGTTCATACCATTTCCTACAAGTTCTTACCATTCCGTACTAGTTCGTACCATTTGGTACAAGTTCGTCCTAGTTCGTTCCATTTTGTACGAGTTCGTCCTAGTTTGTACCATTTCATATGAATTTGGACTAGCTCTAACCAATTTCAACGAGTTTGTACCATTTCATACTAGTTCATACCGTTTCATACAAGTTCGTACCATTCCGTACTAGTTCGTACCATTTGGTACAAGTTCGTCCTAGATCGTTCCATTTTGTGCGAGTTCGTCCTAGTTCGTAATATTTCGTATGAATTTGGACTAGCTCTAACCAATTTCAACGAGTTTGTACCATTTCATACTAGTTCATACCGTTTCCAACAAGTTCGTACCATTCCATACTAGTTCGTACCATTTCGTACAAGTTCGTCCTAGATCGTTCCATTTTGTGCGAGTTCGTCCTAGTTCGTAATATTTCGTTTTAATTTGGACTAGCTCTAACCAATCTCAACGAGTTTGTTCCATTTCATACTAGTTCATACCATTTCCTACAAGTTCGTACAATTCCATACTAGTTCGTACCATTTGGTACAAGTTCGTCCTAGTTCGTTCCATTTTGTACGAGTTCGTCCTAGTTTGTACCATTTCATATGAATTTGGACTAGCTCTAACCAATTTCACCGAGTTTGTACCATTTCATACTAGTTCATACCGTTTCCAACAAGTTCGTACCATTCCGTACTAGTTCGTACCATTTGGTACAAGTTCGTCCTAGATCGTTCCATTTTGTCAGAGTTCGTCCTAGTTTGTACCATTTCATATGAATTTGGACTACCTCTAACCAATTTCAACGAGTTTGTACCATTTCATACTAGTTCATACCATTTCCTACAAGTTCGTACCATTCCGTACTAGTTCGTACCATTTGGTACAAGTTCGTCCTAGTTCGGTCCATTTTGTACGAGTTCGTGCTAGTTTGTACCATTTGATATGAATTTGGACTAGCTCTAACCAATTTCAACGAGTTTGGACCCTTTAATACTAGTTCATACCATTTCCTACGAGATCGTACCATTAGGTACTAGTTCGCACCATTTGGAACAAGTTCGTCCTAGTTCGTAAGAATTTGGACTAGCTCTAACCAGTTTCAACGAGTTTGTACCATTTCATACTAATTCATACCGTTTCCAACAAGTTCGTACCATTCCATACTAGTTCGTACCATTTGGTACATGTTAGTCCTAGTTCGTTCCATTTTGTACGACTTCGTCCTAGTTCATACCATTCCATACAATTTCGTACAATTCCGTACTAGTTCGTACCATTTGGTACAAGTTCTTCCTAGTTCGTTCCATTTTGTACGAGTTCGTGCTAGTTTGTACCATTTGATATGAATTTGGACTAGCTCTAACCAATTTCAACGAGTTTGGACCCTTTAATACTAGTTCATACCATTTCCTACGAGATCGTACCATTACGTACTAGTTCGCACCATTTGGAACAAGTTCGTCCTAGTTCGTAAGAATTTGGACTAGCTCTAACCAGTTTCAACGAGTTTGTACCATTTCATACTAGTTCATACCAGTTTCAACGAGTTCGTACTATTCCATACTAGTTCGTACCATTTGGTACAAGTTCGTCCTAGATCGTTCCATTTTGTGTGAGTTCGTCCTAGTTCGTAATATTTCGTTTTAATTTGGACTAGCTCTAACCAATCTCAACGAGTTTGTACCATTTCATACTAGTTCATACCATTTCCTACAAGTTCGTACCATTCCATACTAGTTCGTACCATTTGGTACAAGTTCGTCCTAGTTCGTTCCATTTTGTACGAGTTCGTCCTAGTTTGTACCATTTCATATGAATTTGGACTAGCTCTAACCAATTTCAACGAGTTTGTACCATTTCATACTAGTTCATACCATTTCCAACAAGTTCGTACCATTTGGTACAAGTTCGTCCTAGATCGTTCCATTTTGTACGAGTTCGTCCTAGTTCGTACCATTTCGTATGAATTTGGACTAGCTCTAACCAATTTCAACGAGTTTGTACCATTTCATACTAGTTCATACCATTTCCTACAAGTTCTTACCATTCCGTACTAGTTCGTACCATTTGGTACAAGTTTGTCCTAGTTCGTTCCATTTTGTACGAGTTCGTCCTAGTTTGTACCTTTTCATATGATTTTGGACTAGCTCTAACCAATTTCAACGAGTTTGTACCATTTCATACTAGTTCATACCGTTTCCAACAAGTTCGTACCATTCCGTACTAGTTCGTACCATTTGGTACAAGTTCGTCCTAGATCGTTCCATTTTGTGCGAGTTCGTCCTAGTTCGTAATATTTGGTATGAATTTGGACTAGCTCTAACCAATTTCAACGAGTTTGTACCATTTCATACTTGTTCATACCGTTTCCAAAAAGTTCGTACCATTCCATACTAGTTCGTACCATTTGGTACAAGTTCGTCCTAGATCGTTCCATTTTGTGCGAGTTCGTCCTAGTTCGTAATATTTCGTTTTAATTTGGACTAGCTCTAACCAATTTCAACGAGTTTGTACCATTTCATACTAGTTCATACCATTTCCTACAAGTTCGTACCATTCCGTACTAGTTCGTACCATTTGGTACAAGTTCGTCCTAGTTCTTTCCATTTTGTACGAGTTCGTCCTAGTTTGTACCATTTCATATGAATTTCGACCAGCTCTAACCAATTTCAACGAGTTTGTACCATTTCATACTAGTTCATACCATTTCCTACAAGTTCGTACCATTCCGTACTAGTTCGTACCATTTGGTACAAGTTCGTCCTAGTTCGTTACATTTTGTACGAGTTCGTCCTTGTTTGTACCATTTCATATGAATTTTGACCAGCTCTAACCAATTTCAACGAGTTTGTACCATTGCATTCTAGTTCATACCGTTTCCAACAAGTTCGTACCATTCCGTACTAGTTCGTACCATTTGGTACAAGTTCGTCCTAGTTCGTTCCATTTTGTACGAGTTCGTCCTAGTTTGTACCATTTCATATGAATTTGGACTAGCTCTAACCAATTTCAACGAGTTTGTACCATTTCATACTAGTTCATACCGTTTCCAACAAGTTCGTTCCATTCCGTAGTAGTTCGTACCATTTGGTACAAGTTCGTCCTAGATCGTTCCATTTTGTCAGAGTTCGTCCTAGTTTGTACCATTTCATATGAATTTGGACTACCTCTAACCAATTTCAACGAGTTTGTACCATTTCATACTAGTTCATACCATTTCCTACAAGTTCGTACCATTCCGTACTAGTTCGTACCATTTGGTACAAGTTCGTCCTAGTTCGTTCCATTTTATACGAGTTCGTGCTAGTTTGTACCATTTGATATGGATTTGGACTAGCTCTAACCAATTTCAACGAGTTTGGACCCTTTAATACTAGTTCATACCATTTCCTACGAGATCGTACCATTAGGTACTAGTTCGCACCATTTGGAACAAGTTCGTCCTAGTTCGTAAGAATTTGGACTAGCTCTAACCAGTTTCAACGAGTTTGTACCATTTCATACTAATTCATACCGTTTCCAACAAGTTCGTACCATTCCATACTAGTTCGTACCATTTGGTACATGTTAGTCCTAGTTCGTTCCATTTTGTACGACTTCGTCCTAGTTCGTCCCATTTCGTAAGAATTTGGACTAGCTCTAACCAGTTTCAACGAGTTTGTACCATTTCATACTAGTTCATACCGTTTCCAACAAGTTCGTACCATTCCATACTAGTTCGTACCATTTGGTACAAGTTCGTCCTAGATCGTTCCATTTTGTGCGAGTTCGTCCTAGTTCGTAATATTTCGTTTTAATTTGGACTAGCTCTAACCAATCTCAACGAGTTTGTACCATTTCATACTAGTTCATACCATTTCCTACAAGTTCGTACCATTCCATACTAGTTCGTACCATTTGGTACAAGTTCGTCCTAGTTCGTTTCATTTTGTACGAGTTCGTCCTAGTTTGTACCATTTCATATGAATTTGGACTAGCTCTAACCAATTTCAACGAGTTTGTACCATTTCATACTAGTTCATACCATTTCCAACAAGTTCGTACCATTCCATACTAGTTCGTACCATTTGGTACAAGTTCGTCCTAGTTCGTTCCATTTTGTACGAGTTCGTCCTAGTTTGTACCATTTCATATGAATTTGGACTAGCTCTAACCAATTTCAACGAGTTTGGACCCTTTAATACTAGTTCATACCATTTCCTACGGGATCGTACCATTAGGTACTAGTTCGCACCATTTGGAACAAGTTCGTCCTAGTTCGTAAGAATTTGGACTAGCTCTAACCAGTTTCAACGAGTTTGTACCATTTCATACTAATTCATACCGTTTCCAACAAGTTCGTACCATTCCATACTAGTTCGTACCATTTGGTACATGTTAGTCCTAGTTCGTTCCATTTTGTACGACTTCGTCCTAGTTCATACCATTCCATACAATTTCGTACCATTCCGTACTAGTTCGTACCATTTGGTACAAGTTCTTCCTAGTTCGTTCCATTTTGTACGAGTTCGTGCTAGTTTGTACCATTTGATATGAATTTGGACTAGCTCTAACCAATTTCAACGAGTTTGGACCCTTTAATACTAGTTCATACCATTTCCTACGAGATCGTACCATTACGTACTAGTTCGCACCATTTGGAACAAGTTCGTCCTAGTTCGTAAGAATTTGGACTAGCTCTAATCAGTTTCAACGAGTTTGTACCATTTCATACTAGTTCATACCGTTTCCAACAAGTTCGTACCATTCCATACTAGTTCGTACCATTTGGTACAAGTTCGTCCTAGATCGTTCCATTTTGTGTGAGTTCGTCCTAGTTCGTAATATTTCGTTTTAATTTGGACTAGCTCTAACCAATCTCAACGAGTTTGTACCATTTCATACTAGTTCATACCATTTCCTACAAGTTCGTACCATTCCATACTAGTTCGTACCATTTGGTACAAGTTCGTCCTAGTTCGTTCCATTTTGTACGAGTTCGTCCTAGTTTGTGCCATTTCATATGAATTTGGACTAGCTCTAACCAATTTCAACGAGTTTGTACCATTTCATGCAAGTTCATAACATTTCCAACAAGTTCGTACCATTTGGTACAAGTTCGTCCTAGATCGTTCCATTTTGTACGAGTTCGTCCTAGTTCGTACCATTTCGTATGAATTTGGACTAGCTCTAACCAATTTCAACAACTTTGTACCATTTCATACTAGTTCATACCATTTCCTACAAGTTCTTACCATTCCGTACTAGTTCGTACCATTTGGTACAAGTTCGTCCTAGTTCGTTCCATTTTGTGCGAGTTCGTCCTAGTTCGTAATATTTCGTATGAATTTGGACTAGCTCTAACCAATTTCAACGAGTTTGTACCATTTCATACTTGTTCATACCGTTTCCAAAAAGTTCGTACCATTCCGTACTAGTTCGTACCATTTGGTACAAGTTCGTCCTAGATCGTTCCATTTTGTGCGAGTTCGTCCTAGTTCGTAATATTTCGTTTTAATTTGGACTAGCTCTAACCAATTTCAACGAGTTTGTACCATTTCATACTTGTTCATACCGTTTCCAAAAAGTTCGTACCATTCCATACTAGTTCGTACCATTTGGTACAAGTTCGTCCTAGATCGTTCCATTTTGTGCGAGTTCGTCCTAGTTCGTAATATTTCGTATGAATTTGGACTAGCTCTAACCAATTTCAACGAATTTGTACGATTTCATACTTGTTCATACCGTTTCCAAAAAGTTCGTACCATTCCATACTAGTTCGTACCATTTGGTACAAGTTCGTCCTAGATCGTTCCATTTTGTGCGAGTTCGTCCTAGTTCGTAATATTTCGTTTTAATTTGGACTAGCTCTAACCAATTTCAACGAGTTTGTACCATTTCATACTAGTTCATACCATTTCCTACAAGTTCGTACCATTCCGTACTAGTTCGTACCATTTGGTACAAGTTCGTCCTAGTTCTTTCCATTTTGTACGAGTTCGTCCTAGTTTGTACCATTTCATATGAATTTCGACCAGCTCTAACCAATTTCAACGAGTTTGTACCATTTCATACTAGTTCATACCATTTCCTACAAGTTCGTACCATTCCGTACTAGTTCGTACCATTTGGTACAAGTTCGTCCTAGTTCGTTACATTTTGTACGAGTTCGTCCTTGTTTGTACCATTTCATATGAATTTTGACCAGTTCTAACCAATTTCAAAGAGTTTGTACCATTGCATACTAGTTCATACCGTTTCCAACAAGTTCGTACCATTCCGTACTAGTTCGTACCATTTGGTACAAGTTCGTCCTAGTTCGTTCCATTTTGTACGAGTTCGTCCTAGTTTGTACCATTTCATATGAATTTGGACTAGCTCTAACCAATTTCAACGAGTTTGTACCATTTCATACTAGTTCATACCATTTCCAACAAGTTCGTACCATTCCATACTAGTTCGTACCATTTGGTACAAGTTCGTCCTAGTTCGTTCCATTTTGTAGGAGTTCGTCCTAGTTTGTACCATTTCATATGAATTTGGACTAGCTCTAACCAATTTCAACGAGTTTGTACCATTTCATACTAGTTCATACCATTTCCAACAAGTTCGTACCATTCCGTACTAGTTCGTACCATTTGGTACAAGTTCGTCCTAGTTCGTTCCATTTTGTACGAGTTCGTGCTAGTTTGTACCATTTGATATGAATTTGGACTAGCTCTAACCAATTTCAACGAGTTTGGACCCTTTAATACTAGTTCATACCATTTCCTACGAGATCGTACCATTAGGTACTAGTTCGCACCATTTGGAACAAGTTCGTCCTAGTTCGTAAGAATTTGGACTAGCTCTAACCAGTTTCAACGAGTTTGTACCATTTCATACTAATTCATACCGTTTCCAACAAGTTCGTACCATTCCATACTAGTTCGTACCATTTGGTACATGTTAGTCCTAGTTCGTTCCTTTTTGTACGACTTCGTCCTAGTTCGTCCCATTTCGTAAGAATTTGGACTAGCTCTAACCAGTTTCAACGAGTTTGTACCATTTCATACTAGTTCATACCGTTTCCAACAAGTTCGTACCATTCCATACTAGTTCGTACCATTTGGTACAAGTTCGTCCTAGATCGTTCCATTTTGTGCGAGTTCGTCCTAGTTCGTAATATTTCGTTTTAATTTGGACTAGCTCTAACCAATCTCAACGAGTTTGTACCATTTCATACTAGTTCATACCATTTCCTACAAGTTCGTACCATTCCATACTAGTTCGTACCATTTGGTACAAGTTCGTCCTAGTTCGTTCCATTTTGTACGAGTTCGTCCTAGTTTGTACCATTTCATATGACTTTGGACTAGCTCTAACCAATTTCAACGAGTTTGTACCATTTCATACTAGTTCATACCATTTCCAACAAGTTCGTACCATTCTATACTAGTTTGTACCATTTGGTACAAGTTCGTCCTAGTTCGTTCCATTTTGTACGAGTTCGTCCTAGTGTGTACCATTTCATATGAATTTGGACTAGCTCTAACCAATTTCAACGAGTTTGTACCATTTCATACTAGTTCATACCGTTTCCAACAAGTTCGTACCATTCCGTAGTAGTTCGTACCATTTGGTACAAGTTCGTCCTAAATCGTTCCATTTTGTCAGAGTTCGTCCTAGTTTGTACCATTTCATATGAATTTGGACTACCTCTAACCAATTTCAACGAGTTTGTACCATTTCATACTAGTTCATACCATTTCCTACAAGTTCGTACCATTCCGTACTAGTTCGTACCATTTGGTACAAGTTAGTCCTAGTTCGTTCCATTTTGTACGAGTTCGTGCTAGTTTGTACCATTTGATAAGAATTTGGACTAGCTCTAACCAATTTCAACGAGTTTGGACCCTTTAATACTAGTTCATACCATTTCCTACGAGATCGTACCATTAGGTACTAGTTCGCACCATTTGGAACAAGTTCGTACTAGTTCGTAAGAATTTGGACTAGCTCTAACCAGTTTCAACGAGTTTGTACCATTTCATACTAATTCATACCGTTTCCAACAAGTTCGTACCATTCCATACTAGTTCGTACCATTTGGTACATGTTAGTCCTAGTTCGTTCCATTTTGTACGACTTCGTCCTAGTTCATACCATTCCATACAATTTCGTACCATTCCGTACTAGTTCGTACCATTTGGTACAAGTTCTTCCTAGTTCGTTCCATTTTGTACGAGTTCGTGCTAGTTTGTACCATTTGATATGAATTTGGACTAGCTCTAACCAATTTCAACGAGTTTGGACCCTTTAATACTAGTTCATACCATTTCCTACGAGATCGTACCATTACGTACTAGTTCGCACCATTTGGAACAAGTTCGTCCTAGTTCGTAAGAATTTGGACTAGCTCTAACCAGTTTCAACGAGTTTGTACCATTTCATACTAGTTCATACCGTTTCCAACAAGTTCGTACCATTCCATACTAGTTCGTACCATTTGGTACAAGTTCGTCCTAGATCGTTCCATTTTGTGTGAGTTCGTCCTAGTTCGTAATATTTCGTTTTAATTTGGACTAGCTCTAACCAATCTCAACGAGTTTGTACCATTTCATACTAGTTCATACCATTTCCTACAAGTTCGTACCATTCCATACTAGTACGTACCATTTGGTACAAGTTCGTCCTAGTTCGTTCCATTTTGTATGAGTTCGTCCTAGTTTGTACCATTTCATATGAATTTGGACTAGCTCTAACCAATTTCAACGAGTTTGTACCATTTCATACTAGTTCATACCATTTCCAACAAGTTCGTACCATTTGGTACAAGTTCGTCCTAGATCGTTCCATTATGTACGAGTTCGTCCTAGTTCGTACCATTTCGTATGAATTTGGACTAGCTCTAACCAATTTCAACGACTTTGTACCATTTCATACTAGTTCATACCATTTCCTACAAGTTCTTACCATTCCGTACTAGTTCGTACCATTTGGTACAAGTTCGTCCTAGTTCGTTCCATTTTGTACGAGTTCGTCCTAGTTTGTACCATTTCATATGATTTTGGACTAGCTCTAACCAATTTCAACGAGTTGGTACAATTAGATACTAGTTCATACCGTTTCCAACAAGTTCGTACCATTCCGTACTAGTTCGTACCATTTGGTACAAGTTCGTTCTAGATCGTTCCATTTTGTGCGAGTTCATCCTAGTTCGTAATATTTCGTATGAATTTGGAGTAGCTCTAACCAATTTCAACGAGTTTGTACCATTTCATACTAGTTCATACCGTTTCCAAAAAGTTCGTACCATTCCATACTAGTTCGTACCATTTGGTACAAGTTCGTCCTAGATCGTTCCATTTTGTGCGAGTTCGTCCTAGTTCGTAGTATTTCGTTTTAATTTGGACTAGCTCTAACCAATTTCAACGAGTTTGTACCATTTCATACTAGTTCATACCATTTCCTACAAGTTCGTACCATTCCGTACTAGTTCGTACCATTTGGTACAAGTTCGTCCTAGTTCTTTCCATTTTGTACGAGTTCGTCCTAGTTTGTACCATTTCATATGAATTTCGACCAGCTCTAACCAATTTCAACGAGTTTGTACCATTTCATACTAGTTCATACCATTTCCTACAAGTTCGTACCATTCCGTACTAGTTCGTACCATTTGGTACAAGTTCGTCCTAGTTCGTTACATTTTGTACGAGTTCGTCCTTGTTTGTACCATTTCATATGAATTTTGACCAGCTCTAACCAATTTCAAAGAGTTTGTACCATTGCATACTAGTTCATACCGTTTCCAACAAGTTCGTAGCATTCCGTACTAGTTCGTACCATTTGGTACAAGTTCGTCCTAGTTCGTTCCATTTTGTACGAGTTCGTCCTAGTTTGTACCATTTCATATGAATTTGGACTAGCTCTAACCAATTTCAACGAGTTTGTACCATTTCATACTAGTTCATACCGTTTCCAACAAGTTCGTACCATTCCGTACTAGTTCGTACCATTTGGTACAAGTTCGTCCTAGATCGTTCCATTTTGTCAGAGTTCGTCCTAGTTTGTACCATTTCATATGAATTTGGACTACCTCTAACCAATTTCAACGAGTTTGTACCATTTCATACTAGTTCATACCATTTCCTACAAGTTCGTACCATTCCGTACTAGTTCTTACCATTTGGTACAAGTTCGTCCTAGTTCGTTCCATTTTGTACGAGTTCGTGATAGTTTGTACCATTTGATATGGATTTGGACTAGCTCTAACCAATTTCAACGAGTTTGGACCCTTTAATACTAGTTCATACCATTTCCTACGAGATCGTACCATTAGGTACTAGTTCGCACCATTTGGAACAAGTTCGTCCTAGTTCGTAAGAATTAGGACTAGCTCTAACCAGTTTCAACGAGTTTGTACCATTTCATACTAATTCATACCGTTTCCAACAAGTTCGTACCATTCCATACTAGTTCGTACCATTTGGTACATGTTAGTCCTAGTTCGTTCCATTTTGTACGACTTCGTCCTAGTTCGTCCCATTTCGTAAGAATTTGGACTAGCTCTAACCAGTTTCAACGAGTTTGTACCATTTCATACTAGTTCATACCGTTTCCAACAAGTTCGTACCATTCCATACTAGTTCGTACCATTTGGTACAAGTTCGTCCTAGATCGTTCCATTTTGTGCGAGTTCGTCCTAGTTCGTAATATTTCGTTTTAATTTGGACTAGCTCTAACCAATCTCAACGAGTTTGTACCATTTCATACTAGTTCATACCATTTCCTACAAGTTCGTACCATTCCATACTAGTTCGTACCATTTGGTACAAGTTCGTCCTAGTTCGTTCCATTTTGTACGAGTTCGTCCTAGTTTGTACCATTTCATATGAATTTGGACTAGCTCTAACCAATTTCAACGAGTTTGTACCATTTCATACTAGTTCATACCATTTCCAACAAGTTCGTACCATTCTATACTAGTTCGTACCATTTGGTACAAGTTCGTCCTAGTTCGTTCCATTTTGTACGAGTTCGTCCTAGTTTGTACCATATCATATGAATTTGGACTAGCTCTAACCAATTTCAACGAGTTTGTACCATTTCATACTAGTTCATACCGTTTCCAACAAGTTCGTACCATTCCGTACTAGTTCGTACAATTTGGTACAAGTTCGTCCTAGATCGTTCCATTTTGTCCGAGTTCGTCCTAGTTTGTACCATTTCATATGAATTTGGACTACCTCTAACCAATTTCAACGAGTTTGTACCATTTCATACTAGTTCATACCATTTCCTACAAGTTCGTACCATTTCGTACTAGTTCGTACCATTTGGTACATGTTCGTCCTAGTTCGTTCCATTTTGTACGAGTTCGTGCTAGTTTGTACCATTTGATATGAATTTGGACTAGCTCTAACCAATTTCAACGAGTTTGGACCCTTTAATACTAGTTCATACCATTTCCTACGAGATCGTACCATTAGGTACTAGTTCGCACCATTTGGAACAAGTTCGTCCTAGTTCGTAAGAATTTGGACTAGCTCTAACCAGTTTCAACGAGTTTGTACCATTTCATACTAATTCATACCGTTTCCAACAAGTTCGTACCATTCCATACTAGTTCGTACCATTTGGTACATGTTAGTCCTAGTTCGTTCCATTTTGTACGACTTCGTCCTAGTTCGTCCCATTTCGTAAGAATTTGGACTAGCTCTAACCAGTTTCAACGAGTTTGTACCATTTCATACTAGTTCATACCGTTTCCAACAAGTTCGTACCATTCCATACTAGTTCGTACCATTTGGTACAAGTTCGTCCTAGATCGTTCCATTTTGTGCGAGTTCGTCCTAGTTCGTAATATTTCGTTTTAATTTGGACTAGCTCTAACCAATCTCAACGAGTTTGTACCATTTCATACTAGTTCATACCATTTCCTACAAGTTCGTACCATTCCATACTAGTTCGTACCATTTGGTACAAGTTCGTCCTAGTTCGTTCCATTTTGTACGAGTTCGTCCTAGTTTGTACCATTTCATATGAATTTGGACTAGCTCTAACCAATTTCAACGAGTTTGTACCATTTCATACTAGTTCATACCATTTCCAACAAGTTCGTACCATTCTATACTAGTTCGTACCATTTGGTACAAGTTCGTCCTAGTTCGTTCCATTTTGTACGAGTTCGTCCTAGTTTGTACCATTTCATATGAATATGGACTAGCTCTAACCAATTTCAACGAGTTTGTACCATTTCATACTAGTTCATACCGTTTCCAACAAGTTCGTACCATTCCGTACTAGTTCGTACCATTTGGTACAAGTTCGTCCTAGATCGTTCCATTTTGTCCGAGTTCGTCCTAGTTTGTACCATTTCATATGAATTTGGACTACCTCTAACCAATTTCAACGAGTTTGTACCATTTCTTACTAGTTCATACCATTTCCTACAAGTTCGTACCATTCCGTACTAGTTCGTACCATTTGGTACATGTTCGTCCTAGTTCGTTCCATTTTGTACGAGTTCGTGCTAGTTTGTACCATTTTATATGAATTTGGACTAGCTCTAACCAATTTCAACGAGTTTGGACCCTTTAATACTAGTTCATACCATTTCCTACGAGATCGTACCATTAGGTACTAGTTCGCACCATTTGGAACAAGTTCGTCCTAGTTCGTAAGAATTTGGACTAGCTCTAACCAGTTTCAACGAGTTTGTACCATTTCATACTAATTCATACCGTTTCCAACAAGTTCGTACCATTCCATACTAGTTCGTACCATTTGGTACATGTTAGTCCTAGTTCGTTCCATTTTGTACGACTTCGTCCTAGTTCATACCATTCCATACAATTTCGTACCATTCCGTACTAGTTCGTACCATTTGGTACAAGTTCTTCCTAGTTCGTTCCATTTTGTACGAGTTCGTGCTAGTTTGTACCATTTGATATGAATTTGGACTAGCTCTAACCAATTTCAACGAGTTTGGACCCTTTAATACTAGTTCATACCATTTCCTACGAGATCGTACCATTACGTACTAGTTCGCACCATTTGGAACAAGTTCGTCCTAGTTCGTAAGAATTTGGACTAGCTCTAACCAGTGTCAACGAGTTTGTACCATTTTGATACTAGTTCATACCGTTTCCAACAAGTTCGTACCATTCCATACTAGTTCGTACTATTTGGTACAAGTTCGTCCTAGATCGTTCCATTTTGTCAGAGTTCGTCCTAGTTTGTACCATTTCATATGAATTTGGACTAGCTCTAACCAATTTCAACGAGTTTGTACCATTTCATACTAGTTCATACCATTTCCAACAAGTTCGTACCATTCCGTACTAGTTCGTACCATTTGGTACAAGTTCGTCCTAGTTCGTTCCATTTTGTACGAGTTCGTCCTTGTTTGTACCATTTCATATGAATTTTGACCAGCTCTAACCAATTTCAAAGAGTTTGTACCATTTCATACTAGTTCATACCGTTTCCAACAAGTTCGTACCATTCCGTACTAGTTCGTACCATTTGGTACAAGTTCGTCCTAGTTTGTTCCATTTTGTACGAGTTCGTCCTAGTTTGTACCATTTCATATGAATTTGGACTAGCTCTAACCAATTTCAACGAGTTTGTACCATTTCATACTAGTTCATACCGTTTCCAACAAGTTCGTACCATTCCGTACTAGTTCGTACCATTTGGTACAAGTTCGTCCTAGTTCGTTCCATTTTGTACGAGTTCGTCCTAGTTTGTACCATTTCATATGAATTTGGACTACCTCTAACCAATTTCAACGAGTTTGTACCATTTCATACTAGTTCATACCGTTTCCAACAAGTTCGTACCATTCCGTACTAGTTCGTACCATTTGGTACAAGTTCGTCCTAGATCGTTCCATTTTGTCCGAGTTCGTCCTAGTTTGTACCATTTCATATGAATTTGGACTACCTCTAACCAATTTCAACGAGTTTGTACTATTTCATACTAGTTCATACCATTTCCTACAAGTTCGTACCATTCCGTACTAGTTCGTACCATTTGGTACATGTTCGTCCTAGTTCGTTCCATTTTGTACGAGTTCGTGCTAGTTTGTACCATTTGATATGAATTTGGACTAGCTCTAACCAAATTCAACGAGTTTGGACCCTTTAATACTAGTTCATACCATTTCCTACGAGATCGTACCATTAGGTACTAGTTCACACCATTTGGAACAAGTTCGTCCTAGTTCGTAAGAATTTGGACTAGCTCTAACCAGTTTCAACGAGTTTGTACCATTTCATACTAATTCATACCGTTTCCAACAAGTTCGTACCATTCCATACTAGTTCGTACCATTTGGTACATGTTAGTCCTAGTTCGTTCCATTTTGTACGACTTCGTCCTAGTTCATACCATTCCATACAATTTCGTACCATTCCGTACTAGTTCGTACCATTTGGTACAAGTTCTTCCTAGTTCGTTCCATTTTGTACGAGTTCGTGCTAGTTTGTACCATTTGATATGAATTTGGACTAGCTCTAACCAATTTCAACGAGTTTGGACCCTTTAATACTAGTTCATACCATTTCCTACGAGATCGTACCATTACGTACTAGTTCGCACCATTTGGAACAAGTTCGTCCTAGTTCGTAAGAATTTGGACTAGCTCTAACCAGTTTCAACGAGTTTGTACCATTTTGATACTAGTTCATACCGTTTCCAACAAGTTCGTACCATTCCATACTAGTTCGTACCATTTGGTACAAGTTCGTCCTAGATCGTTCCATTTTGTCAGAGTTCGTCCTAGTTTGTACCATTTCATATGAATTTGGACTAGCTCTAACCAATTTCAACGAGTTTGTACCATTTCATACTAGTTCGTACCATTTCCTACAAGTTCGTACCATTCCGTACTAGTTCGTACCATTTGGTACAAGTTCGTCCTAGTTCGTTCCATTTTGTACGAGTTCGTCCTTGTTTGTACCATTTCATATGAATTTTGACCAGCTCTAACCAATTTCAAAGAGTTTGTACCATTTCATACTAGTTCATACCGTTTCCAACAAGTTCGTACCATTCCGTACTAGTTCGTACCATTTGGTACAAGTTCGTCCTAGTTCGTTCCATTTTGTACGAGTTCGTCCTAGTTTGTACCATTTCATATGAATTTGGACTAGCTCTAACCAATTTCAACGAGTTTGTACCATTTCATACTAGTTCATACCGTTTCCAACAAGTTCGTACCATTCCGTACTACTTCGTACCATTTGGTACAAGTTCGTCCTAGTTCGTTCCATTTTGTACGAGTTCATCCTAGTTTGTATCATTTCATATGAATTTGGACTACCTCTAACCAATTTCAACGAGTTTGTACCATTTCATACTAGTTCATACCGTTTCCAACAAGTTCGTACCATTCCGTACTAGTTCGTACCATTTGGTACAAGTTCGTCCTAGATCGTTCCATTTTGTCCGAGTTCGTCCTAGTTTGTACCATTTCATATGAATTTGGACTACCTCTAACCAATTTCAACGAGTTTGTACCATTTCATACTAGTTCATACCATTTCCTACAAGTTCGTACAATTCCATACTAGTTCGTACCATTTGGTACAAGTTCGTCCTAGTTCGTTCCATTTTGTACGAGTTCGTCCTAGTTTGTACCATTTCATATGAATTTGGACTAGCTCTAACCAATTTCAACGAGTTTGTACCATTTCATACTAGTTCATACCGTTTCCAACAAGTTCGTTCCATTCCGTAGTAGTTCGTACCATTTGGTACAAGTTCGTCCTAGATCGTTCCATTTTGTCAGAGTTCGTCCTAGTTTGTACCATTTCATATGAATTTGGACTACCTCTAACCAATTTCAACGAGTTTGTACCATTTCATACTAGTTCATACCATTTCCTACAAGTTCGTACCATTCCGTACTAGTTCGTACCATTTGGTACAAGTTCGTCCTAGTTCGTTCCATTTTGTACGAGTTCGTGCTAGTTTGTACCATTTGATATGAATTTGGACTAGCTCTAACCAATTTCAACGAGTTTGGACCCTTTAATACTAGTTCATACCATTTCCTACGAGATCGTACCATTAGGTACTAGTTCGCACCATTTGGAACAAGTTCGTCCTAGTTCGTAAGAATTTGGACTAGCTCTAACCAGTTTCAACGAGTTTGTACCATTTCATACTAATTCATACCGTTTCCAACAAGTTCGTACCATTCCATACTAGTTCGTACCATTTGGTACATGTTAGTCCTAGTTCGTTCCATTTTGTACGACTTCGTCCTAGTTCGTCCCATTTCGTAAGAATTTGGACTAGCTCTAACCAGTTTCAACGAGTTTGTACCATTTCATACTAGTTCATACCGTTTCCAACAAGTTCGTACCATTCCATACTAGTTCGTACCATCTGGTACAAGTTCGTCCTAGATCGTTCCATTTTGTGCGAGTTCGTCCTAGTTCGTAATATTTCGTTTTAATTTGGACTAGCTCTAACCAATCTCAACGAGTTTGTACCATTTCATACTAGTTCATACCATTTCCTACAAGTTCGTACCATTCCATACTAGTTCGTACCATTTGGTACAAGTTCGTCCTAGTTCGTTCCATTTTGTACGAGTTCGTCCTAGTTTGTACCATTTCATATGACTTTTGACCTGCTCTAACCAATTTCAACGAGTTTGTACCATTTCATACTAGTTCATACCATTTCCAACAAGTTCGTACCATTCTATACTAGTTTGTACCATTTGGTACAAGTTCGTCCTAGTTCGTTCCATTTTGTACGAGTTCGTCCTAGTGTGTACCATTTCATATGAATTTGGACTAGCTCTAACCAATTTCAACGAGTTTGTACCATTTCATACTAGTTCATACCGTTTCCAACAAGTTCGTACCATTCCGTAGTAGTTCGTACCATTTGGTACAAGTTCGTCCTAGATCGTTCCATTTTGTCAGAGTTCGTCCTAGTTTGTACCATTTCATATGAATTTGGACTACCTCTAACCAATTTCAACGAGTTTGTACCATTTCATACTAGTTCATACCATTTCCTACAAGTTCGTACCATTCCGTACTAGTTCGTACCATTTGGTACAAGTTAGTCCTAGTTCGTTCCATTTTGTACGAGTTCGTGCTAGTTTGTACCATTTGATATGAATTTGGACTAGCTCTAACCAATTTCAACGAGTTTGGACCCTTTAATACTAGTTCATACCATTTCCTACGAGATCGTACCATTAGGTACTAGTTCGCACCATTTGGAACAAGTTCGTACTAGTTCGTAAGAATTTGGACTAGCTCTAACCAGTTTCAACGAGTTTGTACCATTTCATACTAATTCATACCGTTTCCAACAAGTTCGTACCATTCCATACTAGTTCGTACCATTTGGTACATGTTAGTCCTAGTTCGTTCCATTTTGTACGACTTCGTCCTAGTTCATACCATTCCATACAATTTCGTACCATTCCGTACTAGTTCGTACCATTTGGTACAAGTTCTTCCTAGTTCGTTCCATTTTGTACGAGTTCGTGCTAGTTTGTACCATTTGATATGAATTTGGACTAGCTCTAACCAATTTCAACGAGTTTGGACCCTTTAATACTAGTTCATACCATTTCCTACGAGATCGTACCATTACGTACTAGTTCGCACCATTTGGAACAAGTTCGTCCTAGTTCGTAAGAATTTGGACTAGCTCTAACCAGTTTCAACGAGTTTGTACCATTTCATACTAGTTCATACCGTTTCCAACAAGTTCGTACCATTCCATACTAGTTCGTACCATTTGGTACAAGTTCGTCCTAGATCGTTCCATTTTGTGTGAGTTCGTCCTAGTTCGTAATATTTCGTTTTAATTTGGACTAGCTCTAACCAATCTCAACGAGTTTGTACCATTTCATACTAGTTCATACCATTTCCTACAAGTTCGTACCATTCCATACTAGTTCGTACCATTTGGTACAAGTTCGTCCTAGTTCGTTCCATTTTGTACGAGTTCGTCCTAGTTTGTACCATTTCATATGAATTTGACTAGCTCTGACCAATTTCAACGAGTTTGTACCATTTCATACTAGTTCATACCATTTCCAACAAGTTCGTACCATTTGGTACAAGTTCGTCCTAGATCGTTCCATTTTGTACGAGTTCGTCCTAGTTCGTACCATTTCGTATGAATTTGGACTAGCTCTAACCAATTTCAACGACTTTGTACCATTTCATACTAGTTCATACCATTTCCTACAAGTTCTTACCATTCCGTACTAGTTCGTATCATTTGGTACAAGTTCGTCCTAGTTCGTTCCATTTTGTACGAGTTCGTCCTAGTTTGTACCATTTCATATGATTTTGGACTAGCTCTAACCAATTTCAACGAGTTTGTACCATTTCATACTAGTTCATACCGTTTCCAACAAGTTCGTACCATTCCGTACTAGTTCGTACCATTTGGTACAAGTTCGTCCTAGATTGTTCCATTTTGTGCGAGTTCGTCCTAGTTCGTAATATTTCGTATGAATTTGGACTAGCTCTAACCAATTTCAACGAGTTTGTACCATTTCATACTAGTTCATACCGTTTCCAAAAAGTTCGTACCATTCCATACTAGTTCGTACCATTTGGTACAAGTTCGTCCTAGATCGTTCCATTTTGTGCGAGTTCGTCCTAGTTCGTAGTATTTCGTTTTAATTTGGACTAGCTCTAACCAATTTCAACGAGTTTGTACCATTTCATACTAGTTCATACCATTTCCTACAAGTTCGTACCATTCCGTACTAGTTCGTACCATTTGGTACAAGTTCGTCCTAGTTCTTTCCATTTTGTACGAGTTCGTCCTAGTTTGTACCATTTCATATGAATTTCGACCAGCTCTAACCAATTTCAACGAGTTTGTACCATTTCATACTAGTTCATACCATTTCCTACAAGTTCGTACCATTCCGTACTAGTTCGTACCATTTGGTACAAGTTCGTCCTAGTTCGTTACATTTTGTACGAGTTCGTCCTTGTTTGTACCATTTCATATGAATTTTGACCTGCTCTAACCAATTTCAAAGAGTTTGTACCATTGCATACTAGTTCATACCGTTTCCAACAAGTTCGTACCATTCCGTACTAGTTCGTACCATTTGGTACAAGTTCGTCCTAGTTCGTTCCATTTTGTACGAGTTCGTCCTAGTTTGTACCATTTCATATGAATTTGGACTAGCTCTAACCAATTTCAACGAGTTTGTACCATTTCATACTAGTTCACACCGTTTCCAACAAGTTCGTACCATTCCGTAGTAGTTCGTACCATTTGGTACAAGTTCGTCCTAGATCGTTCCATTTTGTCAGAGTTCGTCCTAGTTTGTACCATTTCATATGAATTTGGACTACCTCTAACCAATTTCAACGAGTTTGTACCATTTCATACTAGTTCATACCATTTCCTACAAGTTCGTACCATTCCGTACTAGTTCGTACAATTTGGTACAAGTTCGTCCTAGTTCGTTCCATTTTGTACGAGTTCGTGCTAGTTTGTACCATTTGATATGAATTTGGACTAGCTCTAACCAATTTCAACTAGTTTGGACCCTTTAATACTAGTTCATACCATTTCCTACGAGATCGTACCATTAGGTACTAGTTCGCACCATTTGGAACAAGTTCGTCCTAGTTCGTAAGAATTTGGACTAGCTCTAACCAGTTTCAACGAGTTTGTACCATTTCATACTAATTCATACCGTTTCCAACAAGTTCGTACCATTCCATACTAGTTCGTACCATTTGGTACATGTTAGTCCTAGTTCGTTCCATTTTGTACGACTTCGTCCTAGTTCGTCCCATTTCGTAAGAATTTGGACTAGCTCTAACCAGTTTCAACGATATTGTACCATTTCATACTAGTTCATACCGTTTCCAAAAAGTTCGTACCATTCCATACTAGTTCGTACCATTTGGTACAAGTTCGTCCTAGATCGTTCCATTTTGTGCGAGTTCGTCCTAGTTCGTAATATTTCGTTTTAATTTGGACTAGCTCTAACCAATCTCAACGAGTTTGTACCATTTCATACTAGTTCATACCATTTCCTACAAGTTCGTACCATTCCATACTAGTTCGTACCATTTGGTACAAGTTCGTCCTAGTTCGTTCCATTTTGTACGAGTTCGTCCTAGTTTGTACCATTTCATATGAATTTGGACTAGCTCTAACCAATTTCAACGAGTTTGTACCATTTCATACTAGTTCATACCATTTCCAACAAGTTCGTACCATTCTATACTAGTTCGTACCATTTGGTACAAGTTCGTCCTAGTTCGTTCCATTTTGTACGAGTTCGTCCTAGTTTGTACCATTTCATATGAATTTGGACTAGCTCTAACCAATTTCAACGAGTTTGTACCATTTCATACTAGTTCATACCGTTTCCAACAAGTTCGTACCATTCCGTACTAGTTCGTACCATTTGGTACAAGTTCGTCCTAGATCGTTCCATTTTGTCCGAGTGCGTCCTAGTTTGTACCATTTCATATGAATTTGGACTACCTCTAACCAATTTCAACGAGTTTGTACCATTTCATACTAGTTCATACCATTTCCTACAAGTTCGTACCATTCCGTACTAGTTCGTACCATTTGGTACAAGTTCGTCCTAGTTCGTTCCATTTTGTACGAGTTCGTGCTAGTTTGTACCATTTGATATGAATTTGGACTAGCTCTAACCAATTTCAACGAGTTTGGACCCTTTAATACTAGTTCATACCATTTCCTACGAGATCGTACCATTAGGTACTAGTTCGCACCATTTGGAACAAGTTCGTCCTAGTTCGTAAGAATTTGGACTAGCTCTAACCAGTTTCAACGAGTTTGTACCATTTCATACTAATTCATACCGTTTCCAACAAGTTCGTACCATTCCATACTAGTTCGTACCATTTGGTACATGTTAGTCCTAGTTCGTTCCATTTTGTACGACTTCGTCCTAGTTCATACCATTCCATACAATTTCGTACCATTACGTACTAGTTCGTACCATTTGGTACAAGTTCTTCCTAGTTCGTTCCATTTTGTACGAGTTCGTGCGAGTTTGTACCATTTGATATGAATTTGGACTAGCTCTAACCAATTTCAACTAGTTTGGACCCTTTAATACTAGTTCATACCATTTCCTACGAGATCGTACCATTACGTACTAGTTCGCACCATTTGGAACAAGTTCGTCCTAGTTCGTAAGAATTTGGACTAGCTCTAACCAGTTTCAACGAGTTTGTACCATTTCATACTAGTTCATACCGTTTCCAACAAGTTCGTACCATTCCATACTAGTTCGTACCATTTGGTACAAGTTCGTCCTAGATCGTTCCATTTTGTGTGAGTTCGTCCTAGTTCGTAATATTTCGTTTTAATTTGGACTAGCTCTAACCAATCTCAACGAGTTTGTACCATTTCATACTAGTTCATACCATTTCCTACAAGTTCGTACCATTCCATACTAGTTCGTACCATTTGGTACAAGTTCTTCCTAGTTCGTTCCATTTTGTACGAGTTCGTCCTAGTTTGTACCATTTCATATGAATTTGGACTAGCTCTAACCAATTTGAACGAGTTTGTACCATTTCATACTAGTTCATACCATTTCCAACAAGTTCGTACCATTTGGTACAAGTTCGTCCTAGATCGTTCCATTTTGTACGAGTTCGTCCTAGTTCGTACCATTTCGTATGAATTTGGACTAGCTCTAACCAATTTCAACGACTTTGTACACTTTCATACTAGTTCATACCATTTCCTACAAGTTCTTACCATTCCGTACTAGTTCGTACCATTTGGTAGAAGTTCGTCCTAGTTCGTTCCATTTTGTACGAGTTCGTCCTAGTTTGTACCATTTCATATGATTTTGGACTAGCTCTAACCAATTTCAACGAGTTTGTACCATTTCATACTAGTTCATACCGTTTCCAACAAGTTCGTACCATTCCGTACTAGTTCGTACCATTTGGTACAAGTTCGTCCTAGATCGTTCCATTTTGTGCGAGTTCGTCCTAGTTCGTAATATTTCGTATGAATTTGGACTAGCTCTAACCAATTTCAACGAGTTTGTACCATTTCGTACTTGTTCATACCGTTTCCAAAAAGTTCGTACCATTCCATACTAGTTCGTAGCATTTGGTACAAGTTCGTCCTAGATCGTTCCATTTTGTGCGAGTTCGTCCTAGTTCGTAATATTTCGTTTTAATTTGGACTAGCTCTAACCAATTTCAACGATTTTGTACCATTTCATACTAATTCATACCGTTTCCAACAAGTTCGTACCATTCCATACTAGTTCGTACCATTTGGTACATGTTAGTCCTAGTTCGTTCCATTTTGTACGACTTCGTCCTAGTTCATACTATTCCATACAATTTCGTACCATTACGTACTAGTTCGTACCATTTGGTACAAGTTCTTCCTAGTTCGTTCCATTTTGTACGAGTTCGTGCGAGTTTGTACCATTTGATATGAATTTGGACTAGCTCTAACCAATTTCAACGAGTTTGGACCCTTTAATACTAGTTCATACCATTTCCTACGAGATCGTACCATTACGTACTAGTTCGCACCATTTGGAACAAGTTCGTCCTAGTTCGTAAGAATTTGGACTAGCTCTAACCAGTTTCAACGAGTTTGTACCATTTCATACTAGTTCATACCGTTTCCAACAAGTTCGTACCATTCCATACTAGTTCGTACCATTTGGTACAAGTTCGTCCTAGATCGTTCCATTTTGTGTGAGTTCGTCCTAGTTCGTAATATTTCGTTTTAATTTGGACTAGCTCTAACCAATCTCAACGAGTTTGTACCATTTCATACTAGTTCATACCATTTCCTACAAGTTCGTACCATTCCATACTAGTTCGTACCATTTGGTACAAGTTCTTCCTAGTTCGTTCCATTTTGTACGAGTTCGTCCTAGTTTGTACCATTTCATATGAATTTGGACTAGCTCTAACCAATTTCAACGAGTTTGTACCATTTCATACTAGTTCATACCATTTCCAACAAGTTCGTACCATTTGGTACAAGTTCGTCCTAGATCGTTCCATTTTGTACGAGTTCGTCCTAGTTCGTACCATTTCGTATGAATTTGGACTAGCTCTAACCAATTTCAACGACTTTGTACACTTTCATACTAGTTCATACCATTTCCTACAAGTTCTTACCATTCCGTACTAGTTCGTACCATTTGGTAGAAGTTCGTCCTAGTTCGTTCCATTTTGTACGAGTTCGTCCTAGTTTGTACCATTTCATATGATTTTGGACTAGCTCTAACCAATTTCAACGAGTTTGTACCATTTCATACTAGTTCATACCGTTTCCAACAAGTTCGTACCATTCCGTACTAGTTCGTACCATTTGGTACAAGTTCGTCCTAGATCGTTCCATTTTGTGCGAGTTCGTCCTAGTTCGTAATATTTCGTATGAATTTGGACTAGCTCTAACCAATTTCAACGAGTTTGTACCATTTCATACTTGTTCATACCGTTTCCAAAAAGTTCGTACCATTCCATACTAGTTCGTAGCATTTGGTACAAGTTCGTCCTAGATCGTTCCATTTTGTGCGAGTTCGTCCTAGTTCGTAATATTTCGTTTTAATTTGGATTAGGTCTAACCAATTTCAACGATTTTGTACCATTTCATACTAGTTCATACCATTTCCTACAAGTTCGTACCATTCCGTACTAGTTCGTACCATTTGGTACAAGTTCGTCCTAGTTCTTTCCATTTTGTACGATTTCGTCCTAGTTTGTACCATTTCATATGAATTTCGACCAGCTCTAACCAATTTCAACGAGTTTGTACCATTTCATACTAGTTCATACCATTTCCTACAAGTTCGTACCATTCCGTACTAGTTCGTACCATTTGGTACAAGTTCGTCCTAGTTCGTTACATTTTGTACGAGTTCGTCCTTGTTTGTACCATTTCATATGACTTTTGACCTTCTCTAACCAATTTCAAAGAGTTTGTACCATTGCATACTAGTTCATACCGTTTCCAACAAGTTCGTACCATTCCGTACTAGTTCGTACCATTTGGTACAAGTTCGTCCTAGTTCGTTCCATTTTGTACGAGTTCGTCCTAGTTTGTACCATTTCATATGAATTTGGACTAGCTCTAACCAATTTCAACGAGTTTGTACCATTTCATACTAGTTCATACCGTTTCCAACAAGTTCGTACCATTCCGTAGTAGTTCGTACCATTTGGTACAAGTTCGTCCTAGATTGTTCCATTTTGTCAGAGTTCGTCCTAGTTTGTACCATTTCATATGAATTTGGACTACCTCTAACCAATTTCAACGAATTTGTACCATTTCATACTAGTTGATACCATTTCCTACAAGTTCGTACCATTCCGTACTAGTTCGTACCATTTGGTACAAGTTCGTCCTAGTTCGTTCCATTTTGTAAGAGTTCGTGCTAGTTTGTACCATTTGATATGAATTTGGACTAGCTCTAACCAATTTCAACTAGTTTGGACCCTTTAATACTAGTTCATACCATTTCCTACGAGATCGTACCATTAGGTACTAGTTCGCACCATTTGGAACAAGTTCGTCCTAGTTCGTAAGAATTTGGACTAGCTCTAACCAGTTTCAACGAGTTTGTACCATTTCATACTAATTCATACCGTTTCCAACAAGTTCGTACCATTCCATACTAGTTCGTACCATTTGGTACATGTTAGTCCTAGTTCGTTCCATTTTGTACGACTTCGTCCTAGTTTGTCCCATTTCGTAAGAATTTGGACTAGCTCTAACCAGTTTCAACGAGTTTGTACCATTTCATACTAGTTCATACCGTTTCCAACAAGTTCGTACCATTCCATACTAGTTCGTACCATTTGGTACAAGTTCGTCCTAGATCGTTCCATTTTGTGCGAGTTCGTCCTAGTTCGTAATATTTCGTTTTAATTTGGACTAGCTCTAACCAATCTCAACGAGTTTGTACCATTTCATACTAGTTCATACCATTTCCTACAAGTTCGTACCATTCCATACTAGTTCGTACCATTTGGTACAAGTTCGTCCTAGTTCGTTCCATTTTGTACGAGTTCGTCCTAGTTTGTACCATTTCATATGAATTTGGACTAGCTCTAACCAATTTCAACGAGTTTGTACCATTTCAAACTAGTTCATACCATTTCCAACAAGTTCGTACCATTCTATACTAGTTCGTACCATTTGGTACAAGTTCGTCCTAGTTCGTTCCATTTTGTACGAGTTCGTCCTAGTTTGTACCATTTGATATGAATTTGGACTAGCTCTAACCAATTTCAACGAGTTTGTACCATTTCATACTAGTTCATACCGTTTCCAACAAGTTCGTACCATTCCATACTAGTTCGTACCATTTGGTACAAGTTCGTCCTAGTTCGTTCCATTTTGTACGAGTTCGTCCTAGTTTGTACCATTTCATATGAATTTGGACTAGCTCTAACCAATTTCAACGAGTTTGTACCATTTCATACTAGTTCATACCATTTCCAACAAGTTCGTACCATTCCATACTAGTTCGTACCATTTGGTACAAGTTCGTCCTAGTTCGTTCCATTTTGTACGAGTTCGTCCTAGTTTGTACCATTTCATATGAATTTGGACTAGCTCTAACCAATTTCAACGAGTTTGTACCATTTCATACTAGTTCATACCATTTCCAACAAGTTCGTACCATTCTATACTAGTTCGTACCATTTGGTACAAGTTCGTCCTAGTTCGTTCCATTTTGTACGAGTTCGTCCTAGTTTGTACCATTTCATATGAATTTGGACTAGCTCTAACCAATTTCAACGAGTTTGTACCATTTCATACTAGTTCATACCATTTCCAACAAGTTCGTACCATTCTATACTAGTTCGTACCATTTGGTACAAGTTCGTCCTAGTTCGTTCCATTTTGTACGAGTTCGTCCTAGTTTGTACCATTTCATATGAATTTGGACTAGCTCTAACCAATTTCAACGAGTTTGTACCATTTCATACTAGTTCATACCGTTTCCAACAAGTTCGTACCATTCCATACTAGTTCGTACCATTTGGTACAAGTTCGTCCTAGATCGTTCCATTTTGTACGAGTTCGTCCTAGTTTGTACCATTTCATATGAATTTGGACTAGCTCTAACCAATTTCAACGAGTTTGTACCATTTCATACTAGTTCATACCATTTCCAACAAGTTCGTACCATTCTATACTAGTTCGTACCATTTGGTACAAGTTCGTCCTAGATCGTTCCATTTTGTACGAGTTCGTCCTAGTTTGTACCATTTCATATGAATTTGGACTAGCTCTAACCAATTTCAACGAGTTTGTACCATTTCATACTAGTTCATACCATTTCCAACAAGTTCGTACCATTCTATACTAGTTCGTACCATTTGGTACAAGTTCGTCCTAGTTCGTTCCATTTTGTACGAGTTCGTCCTAGTTTGTACCATTTCATATGAATTTGGACTAGCTCTAACCAATTTCAACGAGTTTGTACCATTTCATACTAGTTCATACCATTTCCAACAAGTTCGTACCATTCTATACTAGTTCGTACCATTTGGTACAAGTTCGTCCTAGATCGTTCCATTTTGTACGAGTTCGTCCTAGTTCGTACCATTTCGTATGAATTTGGACTAGCTCTAACCAATTTCAACGACTTTGTACACTTTCATACTAGTTCATACCATTTCCTACAAGTTCTTACCATTCCGTACTAGTTCGTACCATTTGGTACAAGTTCGTCCTAGTTCGTTCCATTTTGTACGAGTTCGTCCTAGTTTGTACCATTTCATATGAATTTGGACTAGCTCTAACCAATTTCAACGAGTTTGTACCATTTCATACTAGTTCATACCATTTCCAACAAGTTCGTACCATTTGGTACAAGTTCGTCCTAGATCGTTCCATTTTGTACGAGTTCGTCCTAGTTCGTACCATTTCGTATGAATTTGGACTAGCTCTAACCAATTTCAACGACTTTGTACACTTTCATACTAGTTCATACCATTTCCTACAAGTTCTTACCATTCCGTACTAGTTCGTACCATTTGGTACAAGTTCGTCCTAGTTCGTTCCATTTTGTACGAGTTCGTCCTAGTTTGTACCATTTCATATGATTTTGGACTAGCTCTAACCAATTTCAACGAGTTTGTACCATTTCATACTAGTTCATACCGTTTCCAACAAGTTCGTACCATTCCGTACTAGTTCGTACCATTTGGTACAAGTTCGTCCTAGATCGTTCCATTTTGTACGAGTTCGTCCTAGTTTGTACCATTTCATATGAATTTGGACTAGCTCTAACCAATTTCAACGAGTTTGTACCATTTCATACTAGTTCATACCATTTCCAACAAGTTCGTACCATTCCATACTAGTTCGTACCATTTGGTACAAGTTCGTCCTAGATCGTTCCATTTTGTACGAGTTCGTCCTAGTTTGTACCATTTCATATGAATTTGGACTAGCTCTAACCAATTTCAACGACTTTGAACCATTTCATACTAGTTCATACCATTTCCAACAAGTTCGTACCATTCCATACTAGTTCGTACCATTTGGTACAAGTTCGTCCTAGTTCGTTCCATTTTGTACGAGTTCGTCCTAGTTTGTACCATTTCATATGAATTTGGACTAGCTCTAACCAATTTCAACGAGTTTGTACCATTTCATACTAGTTCATACCATTTCCAACAAGTTCGTACCATTCTATACTAGTTCGTACCATTTGGTACAAGTTCGTCCTAGTTCGTTCCATTTTGTACGAGTTCGTCCTAGTTTGTACCATTTCATATGAATTTGGACTAGCTCTAACCAATTTCAACAAGTTTGTACCATTTCATACTAGTTCATACCATTTCCAACAAGTTCGTACCATTCTATACTAGTTCGTACCATTTGGTACAAGTTCGTCCTAGTTCGTTCCATTTTGTACGAGTTCGTCCTAGTTTGTACCATTTCATATGAATTTGGACTAGCTCTAACCAATTTCAACGAGTTTGTACCATTTCATACTAGTTCATACCATTTCCAACAAGTTCGTACCATTCCATACTAGTTCGTACCATTTGGTACAAGTTCGTCCTAGTTCGTTCCATTTTGTACGAGTTCGTCCTAGTTTGTACCATTTCATATGAATTTGGACTAGCTCTAACCAATTTCAACGAGTTTGTACCATTTCATACTAGTTCATACCATTTCCAACAAGTTCGTACCATTCCATACTAGTTCGTACCATTTGGTACAAGTTCGTCCTAGTTCGTTCCATTTTGTACGAGTTCGTCCTAGTTTGTACCATTTCATATGAATTTGGACTAGCTCTAACCAATTTCAACGAGTTTGTACCATTTCATACTAGTTCATACCCTTTCCAACAAGTTCGTACCATTCTATACTAGTTCGTACCATTTGGTACAAGTTCGTCCTAGTTCGTTCCATTTTGTACGAGTTCGTCCTAGTTTGTACCATTTCATATGAATTTGGACTAGCTCTAACCAATTTCAACGAGTTTGTACCATTTCATACTAGTTCATACCATTTCCAACAAGTTCGTACCATTCTATACTAGTTCGTACCATTTGGTACAAGTTCGTCCTAGTTCGTTCCATTTTGTACGAGTTCGTCCTAGTTTGTACCATTTCATATGAATTTGGACTAGCTCTAACCAATTTCAACGAGTTTGTACCATTTCATACTAGTTCATACCATTTCCAACAAGTTCGTACCATTCTATACTAGTTCGTACCATTTGGTACAAGTTCGTCCTAGATCGTTCCATTTTGTACGAGTTCGTCCTAGTTCGTACCATTTCGTATGAATTTGGACTAGCTCTAACCAATTTCAACGACTTTGTACACTTTCATACTAGTTCATACCATTTCCTACAAGTTCTTACCATTCCGTACTAGTTCGTACCATTTGGTACAAGTTCGTCCTAGTTCGTTCCATTTTGTACGAGTTCGTCCTAGTTTGTACCATTTCATATGAATTTGGACTAGCTCTAACCAATTTCAACGAGTTTGTACCATTTCATACTAGTTCATACCATTTCCAACAAGTTCGTACCATTTGGTACAAGTTCGTCCTAGATCGTTCCATTTTGTACGAGTTCGTCCTAGTTCGTACCATTTCGTATGAATTTGGACTAGCTCTAACCAATTTCAACGACTTTGTACACTTTCATACTAGTTCATACCATTTCCTACAAGTTCTTACCATTCCGTACTAGTTCGTACCATTTGGTACAAGTTCGTCCTAGTTCGTTCCATTTTGTACGAGTTCGTCCTAGTTTGTACCATTTCATATGATTTTGGACTAGCTCTAACCAATTTCAACGAGTTTGTACCATTTCATACTAGTTCATACCGTTTCCAACAAGTTCGTACCATTCCGTACTAGTTCGTACCATTTGGTACAAGTTCGTCCTAGATCGTTCCATTTTGTACGAGTTCGTCCTAGTTTGTACCATTTCATATGAATTTGGACTAGCTCTAACCAATTTCAACGAGTTTGTACCATTTCATACTAGTTCATACCATTTCCAACAAGTTCGTACCATTCCATACTAGTTCGTACCATTTGGTACAAGTTCGTCCTAGATCGTTCCATTTTGTACGAGTTCGTCCTAGTTTGTACCATTTCATATGAATTTGGACTAGCTCTAACCAATTTCAACGAGTTTGTACCATTTCATACTAGTTCATACCATTTCCAACAAGTTCGTACCATTCCATACTAGTTCGTACCATTTGGTACAAGTTCGTCCTAGTTCGTTCCATTTTGTACGAGTTCGTCCTAGTTTGTACCATTTCATATGAATTTGGACTAGCTCTAACCAATTTCAACGAGTTTGTACCATTTCATACTAGTTCATACCATTTCCAACAAGTTCGTACCATTCCATACTAGTTCGTACCATTTGGTACAAGTTCGTCCTAGATCGTTCCATTTTGTACGAGTTCGTCCTAGTTTGTACCATTTCATATGAATTTGGACTAGCTCTAACCAATTTCAACGAGTTTGTACCATTTCATACTAGTTCATACCATTTCCAACAAGTTCGTACCATTCCATACTAGTTCGTACCATTTGGTACAAGTTCGTCCTAGTTCGTTCCATTTTGTACGAGTTCGTCCTAGTTTGTACCATTTCATATGATTTTGGACTAGCTCTAACCAATTTCAACGAGTTTGTACCATTTCATACTAGTTCATACCATTTCCAACAAGTTCGTACCATTCTATACTAGTTCGTACCATTTGGTACAAGTTCGTCCTAGTTCGTTCCATTTTGTACGAGTTCGTCCTAGTTTGTACCATTTCATATGAATTTGGACTAGCTCTAACCAATTTCAACGAGTTTGTACCATTTCATACTAGTTCATACCATTTCCAACAAGTTCGTACCATTCCATACTAGTTCGTACCATTTGGTACAAGTTCGTCCTAGTTCGTTCCATTTTGTACGAGTTCGTCCTAGTTTGTACCATTTCATATGAATTTGGACTAGCTCTAACCAATTTCAACGAGTTTGTACCATTTCATACTAGTTCATACCATTTCCAACAAGTTCGTACCATTCTATACTAGTTCGTACCATTTGGTACAAGTTCGTCCTAGTTCGTTCCATTTTGTACGAGTTCGTCCTAGTTTGTACCATTTCATATGAATTTGGACTAGCTCTAACCAATTTCAACGAGTTTGTACCATTTCATACTAGTTCATACCATTTCCTACAAGTTCTTACCATTCCGTACTAGTTCGTACCATTTGGTACAAGTTCGTCCTAGTTCGTTCCATTTTGTACGAGTTCGTCCTAGTTTGTACCATTTCATATGATTTTGGACTAGCTCTAACCAATTTCAACGAGTTTGTACCATTTCATACTAGTTCATACCGTTTCCAACAAGTTCGTACCATTCCGTACTAGTTCGTACCATTTGGTACAAGTTCGTCCTAGATCGTTCCATTTTGTACGAGTTCGTCCTAGTTTGTACCATTTCATATGAATTTGGACTAGCTCTAACCAATTTCAACGAGTTTGTACCATTTCATACTAGTTCATACCATTTCCAACAAGTTCGTACCATTCCATACTAGTTCGTACCATTTGGTACAAGTTCGTCCTAGATCGTTCCATTTTGTACGAGTTCGTCCTAGTTTGTACCATTTCATATGAATTTGGACTAGCTCTAACCAATTTCAACGAGTTTGTACCATTTCATACTAGTTCATACCATTTCCAACAAGTTCGTACCATTCCATACTAGTTCGTACCATTTGGTACAAGTTCGTCCTAGTTCGTTCCATTTTGTACGAGTTCGTCCTAGTTTGTACCATTTCATATGAATTTGGACTAGCTCTAACCAATTTCAACGAGTTTGTACCATTTCATACTAGTTCATACCATTTCCAACAAGTTCGTACCATTCCATACTAGTTCGTACCATTTGGTACAAGTTCGTCCTAGATCGTTCCATTTTGTACGAGTTCGTCCTAGTTTGTACCATTTCATATGAATTTGGACTAGCTCTAACCAATTTCAACGAGTTTGTACCATTTCATACTAGTTCATACCATTTCCAACAAGTTCGTACCATTCCATACTAGTTCGTACCATTTGGTACAAGTTCGTCCTAGTTCGTTCCATTTTGTACGAGTTCGTCCTAGTTTGTACCATTTCATATGATTTTGGACTAGCTCTAACCAATTTCAACGAGTTTGTACCATTTCATACTAGTTCATACCATTTCCAACAAGTTCGTACCATTCTATACTAGTTCGTACCATTTGGTACAAGTTCGTCCTAGTTCGTTCCATTTTGTACGAGTTCGTCCTAGTTTGTACCATTTCATATGAATTTGGACTAGCTCTAACCAATTTCAACGAGTTTGTACCATTTCATACTAGTTCATACCATTTCCAACAAGTTCGTACCATTCCATACTAGTTCGTACCATTTGGTACAAGTTCGTCCTAGTTCGTTCCATTTTGTACGAGTTCGTCCTAGTTTGTACCATTTCATATGAATTTGGACTAGCTCTAACCAATTTCAACGAGTTTGTACCATTTCATACTAGTTCATACCATTTCCAACAAGTTCGTACCATTCTATACTAGTTCGTACCATTTGGTACAAGTTCGTCCTAGTTCGTTCCATTTTGTACGAGTTCGTCCTAGTTTGTACCATTTCATATGAATTTGGACTAGCTCTAACCAATTTCAACGAGTTTGTACCATTTCATACTAGTTCATACCATTTCCAACAAGTTCGTACCATTCTATACTAGTTCGTACCATTTGGTACAAGTTCGTCCTAGTTCGTTCCATTTTGTACGAGTTCGTCCTAGTTTGTACCATTTCATATGAATTTGGACTAGCTCTAACCAATTTCAACGAGTTTGTACCATTTCATACTAGTTCATACCGTTTCCAACAAGTTCGTACCATTCCATACTAGTTCGTACCATTTGGTACAAGTTCGTCCTAGATCGTTCCATTTTGTACGAGTTCGTCCTAGTTTGTACCATTTCATATGAATTTGGACTAGCTCTAACCAATTTCAACGAGTTTGTACCATTTCATACTAGTTCATACCATTTCCAACAAGTTCGTACCATTCTATACTAGTTCGTACCATTTGGTACAAGTTCGTCCTAGATCGTTCCATTTTGTACGAGTTCGTCCTAGTTTGTACCATTTCATATGAATTTGGACTAGCTCTAACCAATTTCAACGAGTTTGTACCATTTCATACTAGTTCATACCATTTCCAACAAGTTCGTACCATTCTATACTAGTTCGTACCATTTGGTACAAGTTCGTCCTAGTTCGTTCCATTTTGTACGAGTTCGTCCTAGTTTGTACCATTTCATATGAATTTGGACTAGCTCTAACCAATTTCAACGAGTTTGTACCATTTCATACTAGTTCATACCATTTCCAACAAGTTCGTACCATTCTATACTAGTTCGTACCATTTGGTACAAGTTCGTCCTAGATCGTTCCATTTTGTACGAGTTCGTCCTAGTTCGTACCATTTCGTATGAATTTGGACTAGCTCTAACCAATTTCAACGACTTTGTACACTTTCATACTAGTTCATACCATTTCCTACAAGTTCTTACCATTCCGTACTAGTTCGTACCATTTGGTACAAGTTCGTCCTAGTTCGTTCCATTTTGTACGAGTTCGTCCTAGTTTGTACCATTTCATATGAATTTGGACTAGCTCTAACCAATTTCAACGAGTTTGTACCATTTCATACTAGTTCATACCATTTCCAACAAGTTCGTACCATTCCATACTAGTTCGTACCATTTGGTACAAGTTCGTCCTAGTTCGTTCCATTTTGTACGAGTTCGTCCTAGTTTGTACCATTTCATATGAATTTGGACTAGCTCTAACCAATTTCAACGAGTTTGTACCATTTCATACTAGTTCATACCATTTCCAACAAGTTCGTACCATTCTATACTAGTTCGTACCATTTGGTACAAGTTCGTCCTAGTTCGTTCCATTTTGTACGAGTTCGTCCTAGTTTGTACCATTTCATATGAATTTGGACTAGCTCTAACCAATTTCAACGAGTTTGTACCATTTCATACTAGTTCATACCATTTCCAACAAGTTCGTACCATTCTATACTAGTTCGTACCATTTGGTACAAGTTCGTCCTAGTTCGTTCCATTTTGTACGAGTTCGTCCTAGTTTGTACCATTTCATATGAATTTGGACTAGCTCTAACCAATTTCAACGAGTTTGTACCATTTCATACTAGTTCATACCGTTTCCAACAAGTTCGTACCATTCCATACTAGTTCGTACCATTTGGTACAAGTTCGTCCTAGATCGTTCCATTTTGTACGAGTTCGTCCTAGTTTGTACCATTTCATATGAATTTGGACTAGCTCTAACCAATTTCAACGAGTTTGTACCATTTCATACTAGTTCATACCATTTCCAACAAGTTCGTACCATTCTATACTAGTTCGTACCATTTGGTACAAGTTCGTCCTAGATCGTTCCATTTTGTACGAGTTCGTCCTAGTTTGTACCATTTCATATGAATTTGGACTAGCTCTAACCAATTTCAACGAGTTTGTACCATTTCATACTAGTTCATACCATTTCCAACAAGTTCGTACCATTCTATACTAGTTCGTACCATTTGGTACAAGTTCGTCCTAGTTCGTTCCATTTTGTACGAGTTCGTCCTAGTTTGTACCATTTCATATGAATTTGGACTAGCTCTAACCAATTTCAACGAGTTTGTACCATTTCATACTAGTTCATACCATTTCCAACAAGTTCGTACCATTCTATACTAGTTCGTACCATTTGGTACAAGTTCGTCCTAGATCGTTCCATTTTGTACGAGTTCGTCCTAGTTCGTACCATTTCGTATGAATTTGGACTAGCTCTAACCAATTTCAACGACTTTGTACACTTTCATACTAGTTCATACCATTTCCTACAAGTTCTTACCATTCCGTACTAGTTCGTACCATTTGGTACAAGTTCGTCCTAGTTCGTTCCATTTTGTACGAGTTCGTCCTAGTTTGTACCATTTCATATGAATTTGGACTAGCTCTAACCAATTTCAACGAGTTTGTACCATTTCATACTAGTTCATACCATTTCCAACAAGTTCGTACCATTTGGTACAAGTTCGTCCTAGATCGTTCCATTTTGTACGAGTTCGTCCTAGTTCGTACCATTTCGTATGAATTTGGACTAGCTCTAACCAATTTCAACGACTTTGTACACTTTCATACTAGTTCATACCATTTCCTACAAGTTCTTACCATTCCGTACTAGTTCGTACCATTTGGTACAAGTTCGTCCTAGTTCGTTCCATTTTGTACGAGTTCGTCCTAGTTTGTACCATTTCATATGATTTTGGACTAGCTCTAACCAATTTCAACGAGTTTGTACCATTTCATACTAGTTCATACCGTTTCCAACAAGTTCGTACCATTCCGTACTAGTTCGTACCATTTGGTACAAGTTCGTCCTAGATCGTTCCATTTTGTACGAGTTCGTCCTAGTTTGTACCATTTCATATGAATTTGGACTAGCTCTAACCAATTTCAACGAGTTTGTACCATTTCATACTAGTTCATACCATTTCCAACAAGTTCGTACCATTCCATACTAGTTCGTACCATTTGGTACAAGTTCGTCCTAGATCGTTCCATTTTGTACGAGTTCGTCCTAGTTTGTACCATTTCATATGAATTTGGACTAGCTCTAACCAATTTCAACGAGTTTGTACCATTTCATACTAGTTCATACCATTTCCAACAAGTTCGTACCATTCCATACTAGTTCGTACCATTTGGTACAAGTTCGTCCTAGTTCGTTCCATTTTGTACGAGTTCGTCCTAGTTTGTACCATTTCATATGAATTTGGACTAGCTCTAACCAATTTCAACGAGTTTGTACCATTTCATACTAGTTCATACCATTTCCAACAAGTTCGTACCATTCCATACTAGTTCGTACCATTTGGTACAAGTTCGTCCTAGATCGTTCCATTTTGTACGAGTTCGTCCTAGTTTGTACCATTTCATATGAATTTGGACTAGCTCTAACCAATTTCAACGAGTTTGTACCATTTCATACTAGTTCATACCATTTCCAACAAGTTCGTACCATTCCATACTAGTTCGTACCATTTGGTACAAGTTCGTCCTAGTTCGTTCCATTTTGTACGAGTTCGTCCTAGTTTGTACCATTTCATATGATTTTGGACTAGCTCTAACCAATTTCAACGAGTTTGTACCATTTCATACTAGTTCATACCATTTCCAACAAGTTCGTACCATTCTATACTAGTTCGTACCATTTGGTACAAGTTCGTCCTAGTTCGTTCCATTTTGTACGAGTTCGTCCTAGTTTGTACCATTTCATATGAATTTGGACTAGCTCTAACCAATTTCAACGAGTTTGTACCATTTCATACTAGTTCATACCATTTCCAACAAGTTCGTACCATTCCATACTAGTTCGTACCATTTGGTACAAGTTCGTCCTAGTTCGTTCCATTTTGTACGAGTTCGTCCTAGTTTGTACCATTTCATATGAATTTGGACTAGCTCTAACCAATTTCAACGAGTTTGTACCATTTCATACTAGTTCATACCATTTCCAACAAGTTCGTACCATTCTATACTAGTTCGTACCATTTGGTACAAGTTCGTCCTAGTTCGTTCCATTTTGTACGAGTTCGTCCTAGTTTGTACCATTTCATATGAATTTGGACTAGCTCTAACCAATTTCAACGAGTTTGTACCATTTCATACTAGTTCATACCATTTCCTACAAGTTCTTACCATTCCGTACTAGTTCGTACCATTTGGTACAAGTTCGTCCTAGTTCGTTCCATTTTGTACGAGTTCGTCCTAGTTTGTACCATTTCATATGATTTTGGACTAGCTCTAACCAATTTCAACGAGTTTGTACCATTTCATACTAGTTCATACCGTTTCCAACAAGTTCGTACCATTCCGTACTAGTTCGTACCATTTGGTACAAGTTCGTCCTAGATCGTTCCATTTTGTACGAGTTCGTCCTAGTTTGTACCATTTCATATGAATTTGGACTAGCTCTAACCAATTTCAACGAGTTTGTACCATTTCATACTAGTTCATACCATTTCCAACAAGTTCGTACCATTCCATACTAGTTCGTACCATTTGGTACAAGTTCGTCCTAGATCGTTCCATTTTGTACGAGTTCGTCCTAGTTTGTACCATTTCATATGAATTTGGACTAGCTCTAACCAATTTCAACGAGTTTGTACCATTTCATACTAGTTCATACCATTTCCAACAAGTTCGTACCATTCCATACTAGTTCGTACCATTTGGTACAAGTTCTTCCTAGTTCGTTCCATTTTGTACGAGTTCGTCCTAGTTTGTACCATTTCATATGAATTTGGACTAGCTCTAACCAATTTCAACGAGTTTGTACCATTTCATACTAGTTCATACCATTTCCAACAAGTTCGTACCATTCCATACTAGTTCGTACCATTTGGTACAAGTTCGTCCTAGATCGTTCCATTTTGTACGAGTTCGTCCTAGTTTGTACCATTTCATATGAATTTGGACTAGCTCTAACCAATTTCAACGAGTTTGTACCATTTCATACTAGTTCATACCATTTCCAACAAGTTCGTACCATTCCATACTAGTTCGTACCATTTGGTACAAGTTCGTCCTAGTTCGTTCCATTTTGTACGAGTTCGTCCTAGTTTGTACCATTTCATATGATTTTGGACTAGCTCTAACCAATTTCAACGAGTTTGTACCATTTCATACTAGTTCATACCATTTCCAACAAGTTCGTACCATTCTATACTAGTTCGTACCATTTGGTACAAGTTCGTCCTAGTTCGTTCCATTTTGTACGAGTTCGTCCTAGTTTGTACCATTTCATATGAATTTGGACTAGCTCTAACCAATTTCAACGAGTTTGTACCATTTCATACTAGTTCATACCATTTCCAACAAGTTCGTACCATTCCATACTAGTTCGTACCATTTGGTACAAGTTCGTCCTAGTTCGTTCCATTTTGTACGAGTTCGTCCTAGTTTGTACCATTTCATATGAATTTGGACTAGCTCTAACCAATTTCAACGAGTTTGTACCATTTCATACTAGTTCATACCATTTCCAACAAGTTCGTACCATTCTATACTAGTTCGTACCATTTGGTACAAGTTCGTCCTAGTTCGTTCCATTTTGTACGAGTTCGTCCTAGTTTGTACCATTTCATATGAATTTGGACTAGCTCTAACCAATTTCAACGAGTTTGTACCATTTCATACTAGTTCATACCATTTCCAACAAGTTCGTACCATTCTATACTAGTTCGTACCATTTGGTACAAGTTCGTCCTAGTTCGTTCCATTTTGTACGAGTTCGTCCTAGTTTGTACCATTTCATATGAATTTGGACTAGCTCTAACCAATTTCAACGAGTTTGTACCATTTCATACTAGTTCATACCGTTTCCAACAAGTTCGTACCATTCCATACTAGTTCGTACCATTTGGTACAAGTTCGTCCTAGATCGTTCCATTTTGTACGAGTTCGTCCTAGTTTGTACCATTTCATATGAATTTGGACTAGCTCTAACCAATTTCAACGAGTTTGTACCATTTCATACTAGTTCATACCATTTCCAACAAGTTCGTACCATTCTATACTAGTTCGTACCATTTGGTACAAGTTCGTCCTAGATCGTTCCATTTTGTACGAGTTCGTCCTAGTTTGTACCATTTCATATGAATTTGGACTAGCTCTAACCAATTTCAACGAGTTTGTACCATTTCATACTAGTTCATACCATTTCCAACAAGTTCGTACCATTCTATACTAGTTCGTACCATTTGGTACAAGTTCGTCCTAGTTCGTTCCATTTTGTACGAGTTCGTCCTAGTTTGTACCATTTCATATGAATTTGGACTAGCTCTAACCAATTTCAACGAGTTTGTACCATTTCATACTAGTTCATACCATTTCCAACAAGTTCGTACCATTCTATACTAGTTCGTACCATTTGGTACAAGTTCGTCCTAGATCGTTCCATTTTGTACGAGTTCGTCCTAGTTCGTACCATTTCGTATGAATTTGGACTAGCTCTAACCAATTTCAACGACTTTGTACACTTTCATACTAGTTCATACCATTTCCTACAAGTTCTTACCATTCCGTACTAGTTCGTACCATTTGGTACAAGTTCGTCCTAGTTCGTTCCATTTTGTACGAGTTCGTCCTAGTTTGTACCATTTCATATGAATTTGGACTAGCTCTAACCAATTTCAACGAGTTTGTACCATTTCATACTAGTTCATACCATTTCCAACAAGTTCGTACCATTTGGTACAAGTTCGTCCTAGATCGTTCCATTTTGTACGAGTTCGTCCTAGTTCGTACCATTTCGTATGAATTTGGACTAGCTCTAACCAATTTCAACGACTTTGTACACTTTCATACTAGTTCATACCATTTCCTACAAGTTCTTACCATTCCGTACTAGTTCGTACCATTTGGTACAAGTTCGTCCTAGTTCGTTCCATTTTGTACGAGTTCGTCCTAGTTTGTACCATTTCATATGATTTTGGACTAGCTCTAACCAATTTCAACGAGTTTGTACCATTTCATACTAGTTCATACCGTTTCCAACAAGTTCGTACCATTCCGTACTAGTTCGTACCATTTGGTACAAGTTCGTCCTAGATCGTTCCATTTTGTGCGAGTTCGTCCTAGTTCGTAATATTTCGTATGAATTTGGACTAGCTCTAACCAATTTCAACGAGTTTGTACCATTTCATACTTGTTCATACCGTTTCCAAAAAGTTCGTACCATTCCATACTAGTTCGTACCATTTGGTACAAGTTCGTCCTAGATCGTTCCATTTTGTGCGAGTTCGTCCTAGTTCGTAATATTTCGTTTTAATTTGGACTAGCTCTAACCAATTTCAACGAGTTTGTACCATTTCATACTAGTTCATACCATTTCCTACAAGTTCGTACCATTCCGTACTAGTTCGTACCATTTGGTACAAGTTCGTCCTAGTTCTTTCCATTTTGTACGAGTTCGTCCTAGTTTGTACCATTTCATATGAATTTCGAACAGTTCTAACCAATTTCAACGAGTTTGTACCATTTCATACTAGTTCATACCATTTCCTACAAGTTCGTACCATTCCGTACTAGTTCGTACCATTTGGTACAAGTTCGTCCTAGATCGTTCCATTTTGTACGAGTTCGTCCTAGTTTGTACCATTTCATATGAATTTGGACTAGCTCTAACCAATTTCAACGAGTTTGTACCATTTCATACTAGTTCATACCATTTCCAACAAGTTCGTACCATTCCATACTAGTTCGTACCATTTGGTACAAGTTCGTCCTAGTTCGTTCCATTTTGTACGAGTTCGTCCTAGTTTGTACCATTTCATATGATTTTGGACTAGCTCTAACCAATTTCAACGAGTTTGTACCATTTCATACTAGTTCATACCATTTCCAACAAGTTCGTACCATTCTATACTAGTTCGTACCATTTGGTACAAGTTCGTCCTAGTTCGTTCCATTTTGTACGAGTTCGTCCTAGTTTGTACCATTTCATATGAATTTGGACTAGCTCTAACCAATTTCAACGAGTTTGTACCATTTCATACTAGTTCATACCATTTCCAACAAGTTCGTACCATTCCATACTAGTTCGTACCATTTGGTACAAGTTCGTCCTAGTTCGTTCCATTTTGTACGAGTTCGTCCTAGTTTGTACCATTTCATATGAATTTGGACTAGCTCTAACCAATTTCAACGAGTTTGTACCATTTCATACTAGTTCATACCATTTCCAACAAGTTCGTACCATTCTATACTAGTTCGTACCATTTGGTACAAGTTCGTCCTAGTTCGTTCCATTTTGTACGAGTTCGTCCTAGTTTGTACCATTTCATATGAATTTGGACTAGCTCTAACCAATTTCAACGAGTTTGTACCATTTCATACTAGTTCATACCATTTCCAACAAGTTCGTACCATTCTATACTAGTTCGTACCATTTGGTACAAGTTCGTCCTAGTTCGTTCCATTTTGTACGAGTTCGTCCTAGTTTGTACCATTTCATATGAATTTGGACTAGCTCTAACCAATTTCAACGAGTTTGTACCATTTCATACTAGTTCATACCGTTTCCAACAAGTTCGTACCATTCCATACTAGTTCGTACCATTTGGTACAAGTTCGTCCTAGATCGTTCCATTTTGTACGAGTTCGTCCTAGTTTGTACCATTTCATATGAATTTGGACTAGCTCTAACCAATTTCAACGAGTTTGTACCATTTCATACTAGTTCATACCATTTCCAACAAGTTCGTACCATTCTATACTAGTTCGTACCATTTGGTACAAGTTCGTCCTAGATCGTTCCATTTTGTACGAGTTCGTCCTAGTTTGTACCATTTCATATGAATTTGGACTAGCTCTAACCAATTTCAACGAGTTTGTACCATTTCATACTAGTTCATACCATTTCCAACAAGTTCGTACCATTCTATACTAGTTCGTACCATTTGGTACAAGTTCGTCCTAGTTCGTTCCATTTTGTACGAGTTCGTCCTAGTTTGTACCATTTCATATGAATTTGGACTAGCTCTAACCAATTTCAACGAGTTTGTACCATTTCATACTAGTTCATACCATTTCCAACAAGTTCGTACCATTCTATACTAGTTCGTACCATTTGGTACAAGTTCGTCCTAGATCGTTCCATTTTGTACGAGTTCGTCCTAGTTCGTACCATTTCGTATGAATTTGGACTAGCTCTAACCAATTTCAACGACTTTGTACACTTTCATACTAGTTCATACCATTTCCTACAAGTTCTTACCATTCCGTACTAGTTCGTACCATTTGGTACAAGTTCGTCCTAGTTCGTTCCATTTTGTACGAGTTCGTCCTAGTTTGTACCATTTCATATGAATTTGGACTAGCTCTAACCAATTTCAACGAGTTTGTACCATTTCATACTAGTTCATACCATTTCCAACAAGTTCGTACCATTTGGTACAAGTTCGTCCTAGATCGTTCCATTTTGTACGAGTTCGTCCTAGTTCGTACCATTTCGTATGAATTTGGACTAGCTCTAACCAATTTCAACGACTTTGTACACTTTCATACTAGTTCATACCATTTCCTACAAGTTCTTACCATTCCGTACTAGTTCGTACCATTTGGTACAAGTTCGTCCTAGTTCGTTCCATTTTGTACGAGTTCGTCCTAGTTTGTACCATTTCATATGATTTTGGACTAGCTCTAACCAATTTCAACGAGTTTGTACCATTTCATACTAGTTCATACCGTTTCCAACAAGTTCGTACCATTCCGTACTAGTTCGTACCATTTGGTACAAGTTCGTCCTAGATCGTTCCATTTTGTGCGAGTTCGTCCTAGTTCGTAATATTTCGTATGAATTTGGACTAGCTCTAACCAATTTCAACGAGTTTGTACCATTTCATACTTGTTCATACCGTTTCCAAAAAGTTCGTACCATTCCATACTAGTTCGTACCATTTGGTACAAGTTCGTCCTAGATCGTTCCATTTTGTGCGAGTTCGTCCTAGTTCGTAATATTTCGTTTTAATTTGGACTAGCTCTAACCAATTTCAACGAGTTTGTACCATTTCATACTAGTTCATACCATTTCCTACAAGTTCGTACCATTCCGTACTAGTTCGTACCATTTGGTACAAGTTCGTCCTAGTTCTTTCCATTTTGTACGAGTTCGTCCTAGTTTGTACCATTTCATATGAATTTCGAACAGTTCTAACCAATTTCAACGAGTTTGTACCATTTCATACTAGTTCATACCATTTCCTACAAGTTCGTACCATTCCGTACTAGTTCGTACCATTTGGTACAAGTTCGTCCTAGATCGTTCCATTTTGTACGAGTTCGTCCTAGTTTGTACCATTTCATATGAATTTGGACTAGCTCTAACCAATTTCAACGAGTTTGTACCATTTCATACTAGTTCATACCATTTCCAACAAGTTCGTACCATTCCATACTAGTTCGTACCATTTGGTACAAGTTCGTCCTAGTTCGTTCCATTTTGTACGAGTTCGTCCTAGTTTGTACCATTTCATATGATTTTGGACTAGCTCTAACCAATTTCAACGAGTTTGTACCATTTCATACTAGTTCATACCATTTCCAACAAGTTCGTACCATTCTATACTAGTTCGTACCATTTGGTACAAGTTCGTCCTAGTTCGTTCCATTTTGTACGAGTTCGTCCTAGTTTGTACCATTTCATATGAATTTGGACTAGCTCTAACCAATTTCAACGAGTTTGTACCATTTCATACTAGTTCATACCATTTCCAACAAGTTCGTACCATTCCATACTAGTTCGTACCATTTGGTACAAGTTCGTCCTAGTTCGTTCCATTTTGTACGAGTTCGTCCTAGTTTGTACCATTTCATATGAATTTGGACTAGCTCTAACCAATTTCAACGAGTTTGTACCATTTCATACTAGTTCATACCATTTCCAACAAGTTCGTACCATTCTATACTAGTTCGTACCATTTGGTACAAGTTCGTCCTAGTTCGTTCCATTTTGTACGAGTTCGTCCTAGTTTGTACCATTTCATATGAATTTGGACTAGCTCTAACCAATTTCAACGAGTTTGTACCATTTCATACTAGTTCATACCATTTCCAACAAGTTCGTACCATTCTATACTAGTTCGTACCATTTGGTACAAGTTCGTCCTAGTTCGTTCCATTTTGTACGAGTTCGTCCTAGTTTGTACCATTTCATATGAATTTGGACTAGCTCTAACCAATTTCAACGAGTTTGTACCATTTCATACTAGTTCATACCGTTTCCAACAAGTTCGTACCATTCCATACTAGTTCGTACCATTTGGTACAAGTTCGTCCTAGATCGTTCCATTTTGTACGAGTTCGTCCTAGTTTGTACCATTTCATATGAATTTGGACTAGCTCTAACCAATTTCAACGAGTTTGTACCATTTCATACTAGTTCATACCATTTCCAACAAGTTCGTACCATTCTATACTAGTTCGTACCATTTGGTACAAGTTCGTCCTAGATCGTTCCATTTTGTACGAGTTCGTCCTAGTTTGTACCATTTCATATGAATTTGGACTAGCTCTAACCAATTTCAACGAGTTTGTACCATTTCATACTAGTTCATACCATTTCCAACAAGTTCGTACCATTCTATACTAGTTCGTACCATTTGGTACAAGTTCGTCCTAGTTCGTTCCATTTTGTACGAGTTCGTCCTAGTTTGTACCATTTCATATGAATTTGGACTAGCTCTAACCAATTTCAACGAGTTTGTACCATTTCATACTAGTTCATACCATTTCCAACAAGTTCGTACCATTCTATACTAGTTCGTACCATTTGGTACAAGTTCGTCCTAGATCGTTCCATTTTGTACGAGTTCGTCCTAGTTCGTACCATTTCGTATGAATTTGGACTAGCTCTAACCAATTTCAACGACTTTGTACACTTTCATACTAGTTCATACCATTTCCTACAAGTTCTTACCATTCCGTACTAGTTCGTACCATTTGGTACAAGTTCGTCCTAGTTCGTTCCATTTTGTACGAGTTCGTCCTAGTTTGTACCATTTCATATGAATTTGGACTAGCTCTAACCAATTTCAACGAGTTTGTACCATTTCATACTAGTTCATACCATTTCCAACAAGTTCGTACCATTTGGTACAAGTTCGTCCTAGATCGTTCCATTTTGTACGAGTTCGTCCTAGTTCGTACCATTTCGTATGAATTTGGACTAGCTCTAACCAATTTCAACGACTTTGTACACTTTCATACTAGTTCATACCATTTCCTACAAGTTCTTACCATTCCGTACTAGTTCGTACCATTTGGTACAAGTTCGTCCTAGTTCGTTCCATTTTGTACGAGTTCGTCCTAGTTTGTACCATTTCATATGATTTTGGACTAGCTCTAACCAATTTCAACGAGTTTGTACCATTTCATACTAGTTCATACCGTTTCCAACAAGTTCGTACCATTCCGTACTAGTTCGTACCATTTGGTACAAGTTCGTCCTAGATCGTTCCATTTTGTGCGAGTTCGTCCTAGTTCGTAATATTTCGTATGAATTTGGACTAGCTCTAACCAATTTCAACGAGTTTGTACCATTTCATACTTGTTCATACCGTTTCCAAAAAGTTCGTACCATTCCATACTAGTTCGTACCATTTGGTACAAGTTCGTCCTAGATCGTTCCATTTTGTGCGAGTTCGTCCTAGTTCGTAATATTTCGTTTTAATTTGGACTAGCTCTAACCAATTTCAACGAGTTTGTACCATTTCATACTAGTTCATACCATTTCCTACAAGTTCGTACCATTCCGTACTAGTTCGTACCATTTGGTACAAGTTCGTCCTAGTTCTTTCCATTTTGTACGAGTTCGTCCTAGTTTGTACCATTTCATATGAATTTCGAACAGTTCTAACCAATTTCAACGAGTTTGTACCATTTCATACTAGTTCATACCATTTCCTACAAGTTCGTACCATTCCGTACTAGTTCGTACCATTTGGTACAAGTTCGTCCTAGATCGTTCCATTTTGTACGAGTTCGTCCTAGTTTGTACCATTTCATATGAATTTGGACTAGCTCTAACCAATTTCAACGAGTTTGTACCATTTCATACTAGTTCATACCATTTCCAACAAGTTCGTACCATTCCATACTAGTTCGTACCATTTGGTACAAGTTCGTCCTAGTTCGTTCCATTTTGTACGAGTTCGTCCTAGTTTGTACCATTTCATATGATTTTGGACTAGCTCTAACCAATTTCAACGAGTTTGTACCATTTCATACTAGTTCATACCATTTCCAACAAGTTCGTACCATTCTATACTAGTTCGTACCATTTGGTACAAGTTCGTCCTAGTTCGTTCCATTTTGTACGAGTTCGTCCTAGTTTGTACCATTTCATATGAATTTGGACTAGCTCTAACCAATTTCAACGAGTTTGTACCATTTCATACTAGTTCATACCATTTCCAACAAGTTCGTACCATTCCATACTAGTTCGTACCATTTGGTACAAGTTCGTCCTAGTTCGTTCCATTTTGTACGAGTTCGTCCTAGTTTGTACCATTTCATATGAATTTGGACTAGCTCTAACCAATTTCAACGAGTTTGTACCATTTCATACTAGTTCATACCATTTCCAACAAGTTCGTACCATTCTATACTAGTTCGTACCATTTGGTACAAGTTCGTCCTAGTTCGTTCCATTTTGTACGAGTTCGTCCTAGTTTGTACCATTTCATATGAATTTGGACTAGCTCTAACCAATTTCAACGAGTTTGTACCATTTCATACTAGTTCATACCATTTCCAACAAGTTCGTACCATTCTATACTAGTTCGTACCATTTGGTACAAGTTCGTCCTAGTTCGTTCCATTTTGTACGAGTTCGTCCTAGTTTGTACCATTTCATATGAATTTGGACTAGCTCTAACCAATTTCAACGAGTTTGTACCATTTCATACTAGTTCATACCGTTTCCAACAAGTTCGTACCATTCCATACTAGTTCGTACCATTTGGTACAAGTTCGTCCTAGATCGTTCCATTTTGTACGAGTTCGTCCTAGTTTGTACCATTTCATATGAATTTGGACTAGCTCTAACCAATTTCAACGAGTTTGTACCATTTCATACTAGTTCATACCATTTCCAACAAGTTCGTACCATTCTATACTAGTTCGTACCATTTGGTACAAGTTCGTCCTAGATCGTTCCATTTTGTACGAGTTCGTCCTAGTTTGTACCATTTCATATGAATTTGGACTAGCTCTAACCAATTTCAACGAGTTTGTACCATTTCATACTAGTTCATACCATTTCCAACAAGTTCGTACCATTCTATACTAGTTCGTACCATTTGGTACAAGTTCGTCCTAGTTCGTTCCATTTTGTACGAGTTCGTCCTAGTTTGTACCATTTCATATGAATTTGGACTAGCTCTAACCAATTTCAACGAGTTTGTACCATTTCATACTAGTTCATACCATTTCCAACAAGTTCGTACCATTCTATACTAGTTCGTACCATTTGGTACAAGTTCGTCCTAGATCGTTCCATTTTGTACGAGTTCGTCCTAGTTCGTACCATTTCGTATGAATTTGGACTAGCTCTAACCAATTTCAACGACTTTGTACACTTTCATACTAGTTCATACCATTTCCTACAAGTTCTTACCATTCCGTACTAGTTCGTACCATTTGGTACAAGTTCGTCCTAGTTCGTTCCATTTTGTACGAGTTCGTCCTAGTTTGTACCATTTCATATGAATTTGGACTAGCTCTAACCAATTTCAACGAGTTTGTACCATTTCATACTAGTTCATACCATTTCCAACAAGTTCGTACCATTTGGTACAAGTTCGTCCTAGATCGTTCCATTTTGTACGAGTTCGTCCTAGTTCGTACCATTTCGTATGAATTTGGACTAGCTCTAACCAATTTCAACGACTTTGTACACTTTCATACTAGTTCATACCATTTCCTACAAGTTCTTACCATTCCGTACTAGTTCGTACCATTTGGTACAAGTTCGTCCTAGTTCGTTCCATTTTGTACGAGTTCGTCCTAGTTTGTACCATTTCATATGATTTTGGACTAGCTCTAACCAATTTCAACGAGTTTGTACCATTTCATACTAGTTCATACCGTTTCCAACAAGTTCGTACCATTCCGTACTAGTTCGTACCATTTGGTACAAGTTCGTCCTAGATCGTTCCATTTTGTGCGAGTTCGTCCTAGTTCGTAATATTTCGTATGAATTTGGACTAGCTCTAACCAATTTCAACGAGTTTGTACCATTTCATACTTGTTCATACCGTTTCCAAAAAGTTCGTACCATTCCATACTAGTTCGTACCATTTGGTACAAGTTCGTCCTAGATCGTTCCATTTTGTGCGAGTTCGTCCTAGTTCGTAATATTTCGTTTTAATTTGGACTAGCTCTAACCAATTTCAACGAGTTTGTACCATTTCATACTAGTTCATACCATTTCCTACAAGTTCGTACCATTCCGTACTAGTTCGTACCATTTGGTACAAGTTCGTCCTAGTTCTTTCCATTTTGTACGAGTTCGTCCTAGTTTGTACCATTTCATATGAATTTCGAACAGTTCTAACCAATTTCAACGAGTTTGTACCATTTCATACTAGTTCATACCATTTCCTACAAGTTCGTACCATTCCGTACTAGTTCGTACCATTTGGTACAAGTTCGTCCTAGTTCGTTACATTTTGTACGAGTTCGTCCTTGTTTGTACCATTTCATATGACTTTTGACCTGCTCTAACCAATTTCAAAGAGTTTGTACCATTGCATACTAGTTCATACCGTTTCCAACAAGTTCGTACCATTCCGTACTAGTTCGTACCATTTGGTACAAGTTCGTCCTAGTTCGTTCCATTTTGTACGAGTTCGTCCTAGTTTGTACCATTTCATATGAATTTGGACTAGCTCTAACCAATTTCAACGAGTTTGTACCATTTCATACTAGTTCATACCGTTTCCAACAAGTTCGTACCATTCCGTAGTAGTTCGTACCATTTGGTACAAGTTCGTCCTAGATCGTTCCATTTTGTCAGAGTTCGTCCTAGTTTGTACCATTTCATATGAATTTGGACTAGCTCTAACCAATTTCAACTAGTTTGGACCCTTTAATACTAGTTCATACCATTTCCTACGAGATCGTACCATTAGGTACTAGTTCGCACCATTTGGAACAAGTTCGTCCTAGTTCGTAAGAATTTGGACTAGCTCTAACCAGTTTCAACGAGTTTGTACCATTTCATACTAATTCATACCGTTTCCAACAAGTTCGTACCATTCCATACTAGTTCGTACCATTTGGTACATGTTAGTCCTAGTTCGTTCCATTTTGTACGACTTCGTCCTAGTTCGTCCCATTTCGTAAGAATTTGGACTAGCTCTAACCAGTTTCAACGAGTTTGTACCATTTCATACTAGTTCATACCGTTTCAAACAAGTTCGTACCATTCCATACTAGTTCGTACCATTTGGTACAAGTTCGTCCTAGATCGTTCCATTTTGTGCGAGTTCGTCCTAGTTCGTAATATTTCGTTTTAATTTGGACTAGCTCTAACCAATCTCAACGAGTTTGTACCATTTCATACTAGTTCATACCATTTCCTACAAGTTCGTACCATTCCATACTAGTTCGTACCATTTGGTACAAGTTCGTCCTAGTTCGTTCCATTTTGTACGAGTTCGTCCTAGTTTGTACCATTTCATATGAATTTGGACTAGCTCTAACCAATTTCAACGAGTTTGTACCATTTCATACTAGTTCATACCATTTCCAACAAGTTCGTACCATTCTATACTAGTTCGTACCATTTGGTACAAGTTCGTCCTAGTTCGTTCCATTTTGTACGAGTTCGTCCTAGTTTGTACCATTTCATATGAATTTGGACTAGCTCTAACCAATTTCAACGAGTTTGTACCATTTCATACTAGTTCATACCATTTCCAACAAGTTCGTACCATTCCATACTAGTTCGTACCATTTGGTACAAGTTCGTCCTAGTTCGTTCCATTTTGTACGAGTTCGTCCTAGTTTGTACCATTTCATATGAATTTGGACTAGCTCTAACCAATTTCAACGAGTTTGTACCATCTCATACTAGTTCATACAATATCCTACAAGTTCGTACCATTCCGTACTAGTTACTACCATTTGGTACAAGTTCGTCCTAGTTCGTTCCATTTTGTACGAGTTCGTTCTAGTTTGTACCATTTCATATGAATTTGGACTAGCTCTAACCAATTTCAACGAGTTTGTACCATTTCATACTAGTTCATACCGTTTCCAACAAGTTCGTACCATTCCGTAGTAGTTCGTACCATTTGGTACAAGTTCGTCCTAGATCGTTCCATTTTGTCAGAGTTCGTCCTAGTTTGTACCATTTCATATGAATTTGGACTACCTCTAACCAATTTCAACGAGTTTGTACCATTTCATACTAGTTCATACCATTTCCTACAAGTTCGTACCATTCCGTACTTGTTCGTACCATTTGGTACAAGTTCGTCCTAGTTCGTTCCATTTTGTACGAGTTCGTGCTAGGTTGTACCATTTGATATGAATTTGGACTAGCTCTAACCAATTTCAACTAGTTTGGACCCTTTAATACTAGTTCATACCATTTCCTACGAGATCGTACCATTAGGTACTAGTTCGCACCATTTGGAACAAGTTCGTCCTAGTTCGTAAGAATTTGGACTAGCTCTAACCAGTTTCAACGAGTTTGTACCATTTCATACTAATTCATACCGTTTCCAACAAGTTCGTACCATTCCATACTAGTTCGTACCATTTGGTACATGTTAGTCCTAGTTCGTTCCATTTTGTACGACTTCGTCCTAGTTCGTCCCATTTCGTAAGAATTTGGACTAGCTCTAACCAGTTTCAACGAGTTTGTACCATTTCATACTAATTCATACCGTTTCCAACAAGTTCGTACCATTCCATACTAGTTCGTACCATTTGGTACATGTTAGTCCTAGTTCGTTCCATTTTGTACGACTTCGTCCTAGTTCGTCCCATTTCGTAAGAATTTGGACTAGCTCTAACCAATTTCAACGAGTTTGTACCATTTCATACTAGTTCATACCATTTCCAACAAGTTCGTACCATTCTATACTAGTTCGTACCATTTGGTACAAGTTCGTCCTAGTTCGTTCCATTTTGTACGAGTTCGTGCTAGTTTGTACCATTTGATATGAATTTGGACTAGCTCTAACCAATTTCAACGAGTTTGTACCATCTCATACTAGTTCATACAATTTCCTACAAGTTCGTACCATTCCGTACTAGTTACTACCATTTGGTACAAGTTCGTCCTAGTTCGTTCCATTTTGTACGAGTTCGTTCTAGTTTGTACCATTTCATATGAATTTGGACTAGCTCTAACCAATTTCAACGAGTTTGTACCATTTCATACTAGTTCATACCATTTCCAACAAGTTCGTACCATTCTATACTAGTTCGTACCATTTGGTACAAGTTCGTCCTAGATCGTTCCATTTTGTACGAGTTCGTCCTAGTTCGTACCATTTCGTATGAATTTGGACTAGCTCTAACCAATTTCAACGACTTTGTACACTTTCATACTAGTTCATACCATTTCCTACAAGTTCTTACCATTCCGTACTAGTTCGTACCATTTGGTACAAGTTCGTCCTAGTTCGTTCCATTTTGTACGAGTTCGTCCTAGTTTGTACCATTTCATATGAATTTGGACTAGCTCTAACCAATTTCAACGAGTTTGTACCATTTCATACTAGTTCATACCATTTCCAACAAGTTCGTACCATTTGGTACAAGTTCGTCCTAGATCGTTCCATTTTGTACGAGTTCGTCCTAGTTCGTACCATTTCGTATGAATTTGGACTAGCTCTAACCAATTTCAACGACTTTGTACACTTTCATACTAGTTCATACCATTTCCTACAAGTTCTTACCATTCCGTACTAGTTCGTACCATTTGGTACAAGTTCGTCCTAGTTCGTTCCATTTTGTACGAGTTCGTCCTAGTTTGTACCATTTCATATGATTTTGGACTAGCTCTAACCAATTTCAACGAGTTTGTACCATTTCATACTAGTTCATACCGTTTCCAACAAGTTCGTACCATTCCGTACTAGTTCGTACCATTTGGTACAAGTTCGTCCTAGATCGTTCCATTTTGTGCGAGTTCGTCCTAGTTCGTAATATTTCGTATGAATTTGGACTAGCTCTAACCAATTTCAACGAGTTTGTACCATTTCATACTTGTTCATACCGTTTCCAAAAAGTTCGTACCATTCCATACTAGTTCGTACCATTTGGTACAAGTTCGTCCTAGATCGTTCCATTTTGTGCGAGTTCGTCCTAGTTCGTAATATTTCGTTTTAATTTGGACTAGCTCTAACCAATTTCAACGAGTTTGTACCATTTCATACTAGTTCATACCATTTCCTACAAGTTCGTACCATTCCGTACTAGTTCGTACCATTTGGTACAAGTTCGTCCTAGTTCTTTCCATTTTGTACGAGTTCGTCCTAGTTTGTACCATTTCATATGAATTTCGAACAGTTCTAACCAATTTCAACGAGTTTGTACCATTTCATACTAGTTCATACCATTTCCTACAAGTTCGTACCATTCCGTACTAGTTCGTACCATTTGGTACAAGTTCGTCCTAGTTCGTTACATTTTGTACGAGTTCGTCCTTGTTTGTACCATTTCATATGACTTTTGACCTGCTCTAACCAATTTCAAAGAGTTTGTACCATTGCATACTAGTTCATACCGTTTCCAACAAGTTCGTACCATTCCGTACTAGTTCGTACCATTTGGTACAAGTTCGTCCTAGTTCGTTCCATTTTGTACGAGTTCGTCCTAGTTTGTACCATTTCATATGAATTTGGACTAGCTCTAACCAATTTCAACGAGTTTGTACCATTTCATACTAGTTCATACCGTTTCCAACAAGTTCGTACCATTCCGTAGTAGTTCGTACCATTTGGTACAAGTTCGTCCTAGATCGTTCCATTTTGTCAGAGTTCGTCCTAGTTTGTACCATTTCATATGAATTTGGACTAGCTCTAACCAATTTCAACTAGTTTGGACCCTTTAATACTAGTTCATACCATTTCCTACGAGATCGTACCATTAGGTACTAGTTCGCACCATTTGGAACAAGTTCGTCCTAGTTCGTAAGAATTTGGACTAGCTCTAACCAGTTTCAACGAGTTTGTACCATTTCATACTAATTCATACCGTTTCCAACAAGTTCGTACCATTCCATACTAGTTCGTACCATTTGGTACATGTTAGTCCTAGTTCGTTCCATTTTGTACGACTTCGTCCTAGTTCGTCCCATTTCGTAAGAATTTGGACTAGCTCTAACCAGTTTCAACGAGTTTGTACCATTTCATACTAGTTCATACCGTTTCAAACAAGTTCGTACCATTCCATACTAGTTCGTACCATTTGGTACAAGTTCGTCCTAGATCGTTCCATTTTGTGCGAGTTCGTCCTAGTTCGTAATATTTCGTTTTAATTTGGACTAGCTCTAACCAATCTCAACGAGTTTGTACCATTTCATACTAGTTCATACCATTTCCTACAAGTTCGTACCATTCCATACTAGTTCGTACCATTTGGTACAAGTTCGTCCTAGTTCGTTCCATTTTGTACGAGTTCGTCCTAGTTTGTACCATTTCATATGAATTTGGACTAGCTCTAACCAATTTCAACGAGTTTGTACCATTTCATACTAGTTCATACCATTTCCAACAAGTTCGTACCATTCTATACTAGTTCGTACCATTTGGTACAAGTTCGTCCTAGTTCGTTCCATTTTGTACGAGTTCGTCCTAGTTTGTACCATTTCATATGAATTTGGACTAGCTCTAACCAATTTCAACGAGTTTGTACCATTTCATACTAGTTCATACCATTTCCAACAAGTTCGTACCATTCCATACTAGTTCGTACCATTTGGTACAAGTTCGTCCTAGTTCGTTCCATTTTGTACGAGTTCGTCCTAGTTTGTACCATTTCATATGAATTTGGACTAGCTCTAACCAATTTCAACGAGTTTGTACCATCTCATACTAGTTCATACAATATCCTACAAGTTCGTACCATTCCGTACTAGTTACTACCATTTGGTACAAGTTCGTCCTAGTTCGTTCCATTTTGTACGAGTTCGTTCTAGTTTGTACCATTTCATATGAATTTGGACTAGCTCTAACCAATTTCAACGAGTTTGTACCATTTCATACTAGTTCATACCGTTTCCAACAAGTTCGTACCATTCCGTAGTAGTTCGTACCATTTGGTACAAGTTCGTCCTAGATCGTTCCATTTTGTCAGAGTTCGTCCTAGTTTGTACCATTTCATATGAATTTGGACTACCTCTAACCAATTTCAACGAGTTTGTACCATTTCATACTAGTTCATACCATTTCCTACAAGTTCGTACCATTCCGTACTTGTTCGTACCATTTGGTACAAGTTCGTCCTAGTTCGTTCCATTTTGTACGAGTTCGTGCTAGGTTGTACCATTTGATATGAATTTGGACTAGCTCTAACCAATTTCAACTAGTTTGGACCCTTTAATACTAGTTCATACCATTTCCTACGAGATCGTACCATTAGGTACTAGTTCGCACCATTTGGAACAAGTTCGTCCTAGTTCGTAAGAATTTGGACTAGCTCTAACCAGTTTCAACGAGTTTGTACCATTTCATACTAATTCATACCGTTTCCAACAAGTTCGTACCATTCCATACTAGTTCGTACCATTTGGTACATGTTAGTCCTAGTTCGTTCCATTTTGTACGACTTCGTCCTAGTTCGTCCCATTTCGTAAGAATTTGGACTAGCTCTAACCAGTTTCAACGAGTTTGTACCATTTCATACTAATTCATACCGTTTCCAACAAGTTCGTACCATTCCATACTAGTTCGTACCATTTGGTACATGTTAGTCCTAGTTCGTTCCATTTTGTACGACTTCGTCCTAGTTCGTCCCATTTCGTAAGAATTTGGACTAGCTCTAACCAATTTCAACGAGTTTGTACCATTTCATACTAGTTCATACCATTTCCAACAAGTTCGTACCATTCTATACTAGTTCGTACCATTTGGTACAAGTTCGTCCTAGTTCGTTCCATTTTGTACGAGTTCGTGCTAGTTTGTACCATTTGATATGAATTTGGACTAGCTCTAACCAATTTCAACGAGTTTGTACCATCTCATACTAGTTCATACAATTTCCTACAAGTTCGTACCATTCCGTACTAGTTACTACCATTTGGTACAAGTTCGTCCTAGTTCGTTCCATTTTGTACGAGTTCGTTCTAGTTTGTACCATTTCATATGAATTTGGACTAGCTCTAACCAATTTCAACGAGTTTGTACCATTTCATACTAGTTCATACCGTTTCCAACAAGTTCGTACCATTCCGTAGTAGTTCGTACCATTTGGTACAAGTTCGTCCTAGATCGTTCCATTTTGTCAGAGTTCGTCCTAGTTTGTACCATTTCATATGAATTTGGACTACCTCTAACCAATTTCAACGAGTTTGTACCATTTCATACTAGTTCATACCATTTCCTACAAGTTCGTACCATTCCGTACTTGTTCGTACCATTTGGTACAAGTTCGTCCTAGTTCGTTCCATTTTGTACGAGTTCGTGCTAGTTTGTACCATTTGATATGAATTTGGACTAGCTCTAACCAATTTCAACTAGTTTGGACCCTTTAATACTAGTTCATACCATTTCCTACGAGATCGTACCATTAGGTACTAGTTCGCACCATTTGGAACAAGTTCGTCCTAGTTCGTAAGAATTTGGACTAGCTCTAACCAGTTTCAACGAGTTTGTACCATTTCATACTAATTCATACCGTTTCCAACAAGTTCGTACCATTCCATACTAGTTCGTACCATTTGGTACATGTTAGTCCTAGTTCGTTCCATTTTGTACGACTTCGTCCTAGTTCGTCCCATTTCGTCAGAATTTGGACTAGCTCTAACCAATTTCAACTAGTTTGGACCCTTTAATACTAGTTCATACCATTTCCTACGAGATCGTACCATTAGGTACTAGTTCGCACCATTTGGAACAAGTTCGTCCTAGTTCGTAAGAATTTGGACTAGCTCTAACCAGTTTCAACGAGTTTGTACCATTTCATACTAATTCATACCGTTTCCAACAAGTTCGTACCATTCCATACTAGTTCGTACCATTTGGTACATGTTAGTCCTAGTTCGTTCCATTTTGTACGACTTCGTCCTAGTTCGTCCCATTTCGTAAGAATTTGGACTAGCTCTAACCAGTTTCAACGAGTTTGTACCATTTCATACTAATTCATACCGTTTCCAACAAGTTCGTACCATTCCATACTAGTTCGTACCATTTGGTACATGTTAGTCCTAGTTCGTTCCATTTTGTACGACTTCGTCCTAGTTCGTCCCATTTCGTAAGAATTTGGACTAGCTCTAACCAATTTCAACGAGTTTGTACCATTTCATACTAGTTCATACCATTTCCAACAAGTTCGTACCATTCTATACTAGTTCGTACCATTTGGTACAAGTTCGTCCTAGTTCGTTCCATTTTGTACGAGTTCGTCCTAGTTTGTACCATTTCATATGAATTTGGACTAGCTCTAACCAATTTCAACGAGTTTGTACCATTTCATACTAGTTCATACCATTTCCAACAAGTTCGTACCATTCCATACTAGTTCGTACCATTTGGTACAAGTTCGTCCTAGTTCGTTCCATTTTGTACGAGTTCGTCCTAGTTTGTACCATTTCATATGAATTTGGACTAGCTCTAACCAATTTCAACGAGTTTGTACCATCTCATACTAGTTCATACAATTTCCTACAAGTTCGTACCATTCCGTACTAGTTACTACCATTTGGTACAAGTTCGTCCTAGTTCGTTCCATTTTGTACGAGTTCGTTCTAGTTTGTACCATTTCATATGAATTTGGACTACCTCTAACCAATTTCAACGAGTTTGTACCATTTCATACTAGTTCATACCGTTTCCAACAAGTTCGTACCATTCCGTAGTAGTTCGTACCATTTGGTACAAGTTCGTCCTAGATCGTTCCATTTTGTCAGAGTTCGTCCTAGTTTGTACCATTTCATATGAATTTGGACTACCTCTAACCAATTTCAACGAGTTTGTACCATTTCATACTAGTTCATACCATTTCCTACAAGTTCGTACCATTCCGTACTAGTTCGTACCATTTGGTACAAGTTCGTCCTAGTTCGTTCCATTTTGTACGAGTTCGTGCTAGTTTGTACCAGTTGATATGAATTTGGACTAGCTCTAACCAATTTCAACTAGTTTGGACCCTTTAATACTAGTTCATACCATTTCCTACGAGATCGTACCATTAGGTACTAGTTCGCACCATTTGGAACAAGTTCGTCCTAGTTCGTAAGAATTTGGACTAGCTCTAACCAGTTTCAACGAGTTTGTACCATTTCATACTAATTCATACCGTTTCCAACAAGTTCGTACCATTCCATACTAGTTCGTACCATTTGGTACATGTTAGTCCTAGTTCGTTCCATTTTGTACGACTTCGTCCTAGTTCGTCCCATTTCGTAAGAATTTGGACTAGCTCTAACCAGTTTCAACGAGTTTGTACCATTTCATACTAGTTCATACCGTTTCCAACAAGTTCGTACCATTCCATACTAGTTCGTACCATTTGGTACAAGTTCGTCCTAGATCGTTCCATTTTGTGCGAGTTCGTCCTAGTTCGTAATATTTCGTTTTAATTTGGACTAGCTCTAACCAATCTCAACGAGTTTGTACCATTTCATACTAGTTCATACCATTTCCTACAAGTTCGTACCATTCCATACTAGTTCGTACCATTTGGTACAAGTTCGTCCTAGTTCGTTCCATTTTGTACGAGTTCGTCCTAGTTTGTACCATTTGATATGAATATGGACTAGCTCTAACCAATTTCAACGAGTTTGTACCATCTCATACTAGTTCATACAATTTCCTACAAGTTCGTACCATTCCGTACTAGTTACTACCATTTGGTACAAGTTCGTCCTAGTTCGTTCCATTTTGTACGAGTTCGTTCTAGTTTGTAACATTTCATATGAATTTGGACTACCTCTAACCAATTTCAACGAGTTTGTACCATTTCATACTAGTTCATACCGTTTCCAACAAGTTCGTACCATTCCGTAGTAGTTCGTACCATTTGGTACAAGTTCGTCCTAGATCGTTCCATTTTGTCAGAGTTCGTCCTAGTTTGTACCATTTCATATGAATTTGGACTACCTCTAACCAATTTCAACGAGTTTGTACCATTTCATACTAGTTCATACCATTTCCTACAAGTTCGTACCATTCCGTACTTGTTCGTACCATTTGGTACAAGTTCGTCCTAGTTCGTTCCATTTTGTACGAGTTCGTGCTAGTTTGTACCATTTGATATGAATTTGGACTAGCTCTAACCAATTTCAACTAGTTTGGACCCTTTAATACTAGTTCATACCATTTCCTACGAGATCGTACCATTAGGTACTAGTTCGCACCATTTGGAACAAGTTCGTCCTAGTTCGTAAGAATTTGGACTAGCTCTAACCAGTTTCAACGAGTTTGTACCATTTCATACTAATTCATACCGTTTCCAACAAGTTCGTACCATTCCATACTAGTTCGTACCATTTGGTACATGTTAGTCCTAGTTCGTTCCATTTTGTACGACTTCGTCCTAGTTCGTCCCATTTCGTAAGAATTTGGACTAGCTCTAACCAATTTCAACTAGTTTGGACCCTTTAATACTAGTTCATACCATTTCCTACGAGATCGTACCATTAGGTACTAGTTCGCACCATTTGGAACAAGTTCGTCCTAGTTCGTAAGAATTTGGACTAGCTCTAACCAGTTTCAACGAGTTTGTACCATTTCATACTAATTCATACCGTTTCCAACAAGTTCGTACCATTCCATACTAGTTCGTACCATTTGGTACATGTTAGTCCTAGTTCGTTCCATTTTGTACGACTTCGTCCTAGTTCGTCCCATTTCGTAAGAATTTGGACTAGCTCTAACCAGTTTCAACGAGTTTGTACCATTTCATACTAATTCATACCGTTTCCAACAAGTTCGTACCATTCCATACTAGTTCGTACCATTTGGTACATGTTAGTCCTAGTTCGTTCCATTTTGTACGACTTCGTCCTAGTTCGTCCCATTTCGTAAGAATTTGGACTAGCTCTAACCAATTTCAACGAGTTTGTACCATTTCATACTAGTTCATACCATTTCCAACAAGTTCGTACCATTCTATACTAGTTCGTACCATTTGGTACAAGTTCGTCCTAGTTCGTTCCATTTTGTACGAGTTCGTCCTAGTTTGTACCATTTCATATGAATTTGGACTAGCTCTAACCAATTTCAACGAGTTTGTACCATTTCATACTAGTTCATACCATTTCCAACAAGTTCGTACCATTCCATACTAGTTCGTACCATTTGGTACAAGTTCGTCCTAGTTCGTTCCATTTTGTACGAGTTCGTCCTAGTTTGTACCATTTCATATGAATTTGGACTAGCTCTAACCAATTTCAACGAGTTTGTACCATCTCATACTAGTTCATACAATTTCCTACAAGTTCGTACCATTCCGTACTAGTTACTACCATTTGGTACAAGTTCGTCCTAGTTCGTTCCATTTTGTACGAGTTCGTTCTAGTTTGTACCATTTCATATGAATTTGGACTACCTCTAACCAATTTCAACGAGTTTGTACCATTTCATACTAGTTCATACCGTTTCCAACAAGTTCGTACCATTCCGTAGTAGTTCGTACCATTTGGTACAAGTTCGTCCTAGATCGTTCCATTTTGTCAGAGTTCGTCCTAGTTTGTACCATTTCATATGAATTTGGACTACCTCTAACCAATTTCAACGAGTTTGTACCATTTCATACTAGTTCATACCATTTCCTACAAGTTCGTACCATTCCGTACTAGTTCGTACCATTTGGTACAAGTTCGTCCTAGTTCGTTCCATTTTGTACGAGTTCGTGCTAGTTTGTACCATTTGATATGAATTTGGACTAGCTCTAACCAATTTCAACTAGTTTGGACCCTTTAATACTAGTTCATACCATTTCCTACGAGATCGTACCATTAGGTACTAGTTCGCACCATTTGGAACAAGTTCGTCCTAGTTCGTAAGAATTTGGACTAGCTCTAACCAGTTTCAACGAGTTTGTACCATTTCATACTAATTCATACCGTTTCCAACAAGTTCGTACCATTCCATACTAGTTCGTACCATTTGGTACATGTTAGTCCTAGTTCGTTCCATTTTGTACGACTTCGTCCTAGTTCGTCCCATTTCGTAAGAATTTGGACTAGCTCTAACCAGTTTCAACGAGTTTGTACCATTTCATACTAATTCATACCGTTTCCAACAAGTTCGTACCATTCCATACTAGTTCGTACCATTTGGTACATGTTAGTCCTAGTTCGTTCCATTTTGTACGACTTCGTCCTAGTTCGTCCCATTTCGTAAGAATTTGGACTAGCTCTAACCAATTTCAACGAGTTTGTACCATCTCATACTAGTTCATACAATTTCCTACAAGTTCGTACCATTCCGTACTAGTTACTACCATTTGGTACAAGTTCGTCCTAGTTCGTTCCATTTTGTACGAGTTCGTTCTAGTTTGTACCATTTCATATGAATTTGGACTACCTCTAACCAATTTCAACGAGTTTGTACCATTTCATACTAGTTCATACCGTTTCCAACAAGTTCGTACCATTCCGTAGTAGTTCGTACCATTTGGTACAAGTTCGTCCTAGATCGTTCCATTTTGTCAGAGTTCGTCCTAGTTTGTACCATTTCATATGAATTTGGACTACCTCTAACCAATTTCAACGAGTTTGTACCATTTCATACTAGTTCATACCATTTCCTACAAGTTCGTACCATTCCGTACTAGTTCGTACCATTTGGTACAAGTTCGTCCTAGTTCGTTCCATTTTGTACGAGTTCGTGCTAGTTTGTACCAGTTGATATGAATTTGGACTAGCTCTAACCAATTTCAACTAGTTTGGACCCTTTAATACTAGTTCATACCATTTCCTACGAGATCGTACCATTAGGTACTAGTTCGCACCATTTGGAACAAGTTCGTCCTAGTTCGTAAGAATTTGGACTAGCTCTAACCAGTTTCAACGAGTTTGTACCATTTCATACTAATTCATACCGTTTCCAACAAGTTCGTACCATTCCATACTAGTTCGTACCATTTGGTACATGTTAGTCCTAGTTCGTTCCATTTTGTACGACTTCGTCCTAGTTCGTCCCATTTCGTAAGAATTTGGACTAGCTCTAACCAGTTTCAACGAGTTTGTACCATTTCATACTAGTTCATACCGTTTCCAACAAGTTCGTACCATTCCATACTAGTTCGTACCATTTGGTACAAGTTCGTCCTAGATCGTTCCATTTTGTGCGAGTTCGTCCTAGTTCGTAATATTTCGTTTTAATTTGGACTAGCTCTAACCAATCTCAACGAGTTTGTACCATTTCATACTAGTTCATACCATTTCCTACAAGTTCGTACCATTCCATACTAGTTCGTACCATTTGGTACAAGTTCGTCCTAGTTCGTTCCATTTTGTACGAGTTCGTCCTAGTTTGTACCATTTGATATGAATATGGACTAGCTCTAACCAATTTCAACGAGTTTGTACCATCTCATACTAGTTCATACAATTTCCTACAAGTTCGTACCATTCCGTACTAGTTACTACCATTTGGTACAAGTTCGTCCTAGTTCGTTCCATTTTGTACGAGTTCGTTCTAGTTTGTAACATTTCATATGAATTTGGACTACCTCTAACCAATTTCAACGAGTTTGTACCATTTCATACTAGTTCATACCGTTTCCAACAAGTTCGTACCATTCCGTAGTAGTTCGTACCATTTGGTACAAGTTCGTCCTAGATCGTTCCATTTTGTCAGAGTTCGTCCTAGTTTGTACCATTTCATATGAATTTGGACTACCTCTAACCAATTTCAACGAGTTTGTACCATTTCATACTAGTTCATACCATTTCCTACAAGTTCGTACCATTCCGTACTTGTTCGTACCATTTGGTACAAGTTCGTCCTAGTTCGTTCCATTTTGTACGAGTTCGTGCTAGTTTGTACCATTTGATATGAATTTGGACTAGCTCTAACCAATTTCAACTAGTTTGGACCCTTTAATACTAGTTCATACCATTTCCTACGAGATCGTACCATTAGGTACTAGTTCGCACCATTTGGAACAAGTTCGTCCTAGTTCGTAAGAATTTGGACTAGCTCTAACCAGTTTCAACGAGTTTGTACCATTTCATACTAATTCATACCGTTTCCAACAAGTTCGTACCATTCCATACTAGTTCGTACCATTTGGTACATGTTAGTCCTAGTTCGTTCCATTTTGTACGACTTCGTCCTAGTTCGTCCCATTTCGTAAGAATTTGGACTAGCTCTAACCAGTTTCAACGAGTTTGTACCATTTCATACTAATTCATACCGTTTCCAACAAGTTCGTACCATTCCATACTAGTTCGTACCATTTGGTACATGTTAGTCCTAGTTCGTTCCATTTTGTACGACTTCGTCCTAGTTCGTCCCATTTCGTAAGAATTTGGACTAGCTCTAACCAATTTCAACGAGTTTGTACCATTTCATACTAGTTCATACCATTTCCAACAAGTTCGTACCATTCTATACTAGTTCGTACCATTTGGTACAAGTTCGTCCTAGTTCGTTCCATTTTGTACGAGTTCGTCCTAGTTTGTACCATTTCATATGAATTTGGACTAGCTCTAACCAATTTCAACGAGTTTGTACCATTTCATACTAGTTCATACCATTTCCAACAAGTTCGTACCATTCCATACTAGTTCGTACCATTTGGTACAAGTTCGTCCTAGTTCGTTCCATTTTGTACGAGTTCGTCCTAGTTTGTACCATTTCATATGAATTTGGACTAGCTCTAACCAATTTCAACGAGTTTGTACCATCTCATACTAGTTCATACAATTTCCTACAAGTTCGTACCATTCCGTACTAGTTACTACCATTTGGTACAAGTTCGTCCTAGTTCGTTCCATTTTGTACGAGTTCGTTCTAGTTTGTACCATTTCATATGAATTTGGACTAGCTCTAACCAATTTCAACGAGTTTGTACCATTTCATACTAGTTCATACCGTTTCCAACAAGTTCGTACCATTCCGTAGTAGTTCGTACCATTTGGTACAAGTTCGTCCTAGATCGTTCCATTTTGTCAGAGTTCGTCCTAGTTTGTACCATTTCATATGAATTTGGACTACCTCTAACCAATTTCAACGAGTTTGTACCATTTCATACTAGTTCATACCATTTCCTACAAGTTCGTACCATTCCGTACTAGTTCGTACCATTTGGTACAAGTTCGTCCTAGTACGTTCCATTTTGTACGAGTTCGTGCTAGTTTGTACCATTTGATATGAATTTGGACTAGCTCTAACCAATTTCAACTAGTTTGGACCCTTTAATACTAGTTCATACCATTTCCTACGAGATCGTACCATTAGGTACTAGTTCGCACCATTTGGAACAAGTTCGTCCTAGTTCGTAAGAATTTGGACTAGCTCTAACCAGTTTCAACGAGTTTGTACCATTTCATACTAATTCATACCGTTTCCAACAAGTTCGTACCATTCCATACTAGTTCGTACCATTTGGTACATGTTAGTCCTAGTTCGTTCCATTTTGTACGACTTCGTCCTAGTTCGTCCCATTTCGTAAGAATTTGGACTAGCTCTAACCAGTTTCAACGAGTTTGTACCATTTCATACTAATTCATACCGTTTCCAACAAGTTCGTACCATTCCATACTAGTTCGTACCATTTGGTACATGTTAGTCCTAGTTCGTTCCATTTTGTACGACTTCGTCCTAGTTCGTCCCATTTCGTAAGAATTTGGACTAGCTCTAACCAATTTCAACGAGTTTGTACCATTTCATACTAGTTCATACCATTTCCAACAAGTTCGTACCATTCTATACTAGTTCGTACCATTTGGTACAAGTTCGTCCTAGTTCGTTCCATTTTGTACGAGTTCGTGCTAGTTTGTACCATTTGATATGAATTTGGACTAGCTCTAACCAATTTCAACGAGTTTGTACCATCTCATACTAGTTCATACAATTTCCTACAAGTTCGTACCATTCCGTACTAGTTACTACCATTTGGTACAAGTTCGTCCTAGTTCGTTCCATTTTGTACGAGTTCGTTCTAGTTTGTACCATTTCATATGAATTTGGACTAGCTCTAACCAATTTCAACGAGTTTGTACCATTTCATACTAGTTCATACCGTTTCCAACAAGTTCGTACCATTCCGTAGTAGTTCGTACCATTTGGTACAAGTTCGTCCTAGATCGTTCCATTTTGTCAGAGTTCGTCCTAGTTTGTACCATTTCATATGAATTTGGACTACCTCTAACCAATTTCAACGAGTTTGTACCATTTCATACTAGTTCATACCATTTCCTACAAGTTCGTACCATTCCGTACTTGTTCGTACCATTTGGTACAAGTTCGTCCTAGTTCGTTCCATTTTGTACGAGTTCGTGCTAGTTTGTACCATTTGATATGAATTTGGACTAGCTCTAACCAATTTCAACTAGTTTGGACCCTTTAATACTAGTTCATACCATTTCCTACGAGATCGTACCATTAGGTACTAGTTCGCACCATTTGGAACAAGTTCGTCCTAGTTCGTAAGAATTTGGACTAGCTCTAACCAGTTTCAACGAGTTTGTACCATTTCATACTAATTCATACCGTTTCCAACAAGTTCGTACCATTCCATACTAGTTCGTACCATTTGGTACATGTTAGTCCTAGTTCGTTCCATTTTGTACGACTTCGTCCTAGTTCGTCCCATTTCGTAAGAATTTGGACTAGCTCTAACCAATTTCAACTAGTTTGGACCCTTTAATACTAGTTCATACCATTTCCTACGAGATCGTACCATTAGGTACTAGTTCGCACCATTTGGAACAAGTTCGTCCTAGTTCGTAAGAATTTGGACTAGCTCTAACCAGTTTCAACGAGTTTGTACCATTTCATACTAATTCATACCGTTTCCAACAAGTTCGTACCATTCCATACTAGTTCGTACCATTTGGTACATGTTAGTCCTAGTTCGTTCCATTTTGTACGACTTCGTCCTAGTTCGTCCCATTTCGTAAGAATTTGGACTAGCTCTAACCAGTTTCAACGAGTTTGTACCATTTCATACTAATTCATACCGTTTCCAACAAGTTCGTACCATTCCATACTAGTTCGTACCATTTGGTACATGTTAGTCCTAGTTCGTTCCATTTTGTACGACTTCGTCCTAGTTCGTCCCATTTCGTAAGAATTTGGACTAGCTCTAACCAGTTTCAACGAGTTTGTACCATTTCATACTAGTTCATACCATTTCCAACAAGTTCGTACCATTCTATACTAGTTCGTACCATTTGGTACATGTTAGTCCTAGTTCGTTCCATTTTGTACGACTTCGTCCTAGTTCGTCCCATTTCGTAAGAATTTGGACTAGCTCTAACCAATTTCAACGAGTTTGTACCATTTCATACTAGTTCATACCATTTCCAACAAGTTCGTACCATTCTATACTAGTTCGTACCATTTGGTACAAGTTCGTCCTAGTTCGTTCCATTTTGTACGAGTTCGTGCTAGTTTGTACCATTTGATATGAATTTGGACTAGCTCTAACCAATTTCAACGAGTTTGTACCATCTCATACTAGTTCATACAATTTCCTACAAGTTCGTACCATTCCGTACTAGTTACTACCATTTGGTACAAGTTCGTCCTAGTTCGTTCCATTTTGTACGAGTTCGTTCTAGTTTGTACCATTTCATATGAATTTGGACTAGCTCTAACCAATTTCAACGAGTTTGTACCATTTCATACTAGTTCATACCGTTTCCAACAAGTTCGTACCATTCCGTAGTAGTTCGTACCATTTGGTACAAGTTCGTCCTAGATCGTTCCATTTTGTCAGAGTTCGTCCTAGTTTGTACCATTTCATATGAATTTGGACTACCTCTAACCAATTTCAACGAGTTTGTACCATTTCATACTAGTTCATACCATTTCCTACAAGTTCGTACCATTCCGTACTTGTTCGTACCATTTGGTACAAGTTCGTCCTAGTTCGTTCCATTTTGTACGAGTTCGTGCTAGTTTGTACCATTTGATATGAATTTGGACTAGCTCTAACCAATTTCAACTAGTTTGGACCCTTTAATACTAGTTCATACCATTTCCTACGAGATCGTACCATTAGGTACTAGTTCGCACCATTTGGAACAAGTTCGTCCTAGTTCGTAAGAATTTGGACTAGCTCTAACCAGTTTCAACGAGTTTGTACCATTTCATACTAATTCATACCGTTTCCAACAAGTTCGTACCATTCCATACTAGTTCGTACCATTTGGTACATGTTAGTCCTAGTTCGTTCCATTTTGTACGACTTCGTCCTAGTTCGTCCCATTTCGTAAGAATTTGGACTAGCTCTAACCAATTTCAACTAGTTTGGACCCTTTAATACTAGTTCATACCATTTCCTACGAGATCGTACCATTAGGTACTAGTTCGCACCATTTGGAACAAGTTCGTCCTAGTTCGTAAGAATTTGGACTAGCTCTAACCAGTTTCAACGAGTTTGTACCATTTCATACTAATTCATACCGTTTCCAACAAGTTCGTACCATTCCATACTAGTTCGTACCATTTGGTACATGTTAGTCCTAGTTCGTTCCATTTTGTACGACTTCGTCCTAGTTCGTCCCATTTCGTAAGAATTTGGACTAGCTCTAACCAGTTTCAACGAGTTTGTACCATTTCATACTAATTCATACCGTTTCCAACAAGTTCGTACCATTCCATACTAGTTCGTACCATTTGGTACATGTTAGTCCTAGTTCGTTCCATTTTGTACGACTTCGTCCTAGTTCGTCCCATTTCGTAAGAATTTGGACTAGCTCTAACCAATTTCAACGAGTTTGTACCATTTCATACTAGTTCATACCATTTCCAACAAGTTCGTACCATTCTATACTAGTTCGTACCATTTGGTACAAGTTCGTCCTAGTTCGTTCCATTTTGTACGAGTTCGTCCTAGTTTGTACCATTTCATATGAATTTGGACTAGCTCTAACCAATTTCAACGAGTTTGTACCATTTCATACTAGTTCATACCATTTCCAACAAGTTCGTACCATTCCATACTAGTTCGTACCATTTGGTACAAGTTCGTCCTAGTTCGTTCCATTTTGTACGAGTTCGTCCTAGTTTGTACCATTTCATATGCATTTGGACTAGCTCTAACCAATTTCAACGAGTTTGTACCATCTCATACTAGTTCATACAATTTCCTACAAGTTCGTACCATTCCGTACTAGTTACTACCATTTGGTACAAGTTCGTCCTAGTTCGTTCCATTTTGTACGAGTTCGTTCTAGTTTGTACCATTTCATATGAATTTGGACTAGCTCTAACCAATTTCAACGAGTTTGTACCATTTCATACTAGTTCATACCGTTTCCAACAAGTTCGTACCATTCCGTAGTAGTTCGTACCATTTGGTACAAGTTCGTCCTAGATCGTTCCATTTTGTCAGAGTTCGTCCTAGTTTGTACCATTTCATATGAATTTGGACTACCTCTAACCAATTTCAACGAGTTTGTACCATTTCATACTAGTTCATACCATTTCCTACAAGTTCGTACCATTCCGTACTAGTTCGTACCATTTGGTACAAGTTCGTCCTAGTTCGTTCCATTTTGTACGAGTTCGTGCTAGTTTGTACCATTTGATATGAATTTGGACTAGCTCTAACCAATTTCAACTAGTTTGGACCCTTTAATACTAGTTCATACCATTTCCTACGAGATCGTACCATTAGGTACTAGTTCGCACCATTTGGAACAAGTTCGTCCTAGTTCGTAAGAATTTGGACTAGCTCTAACCAGTTTCAACGAGTTTGTACCATTTCATACTAATTCATACCGTTTCCAACAAGTTCGTACCATTCCATACTAGTTCGTACCATTTGGTACATGTTAGTCCTAGTTCGTTCCATTTTGTACGACTTCGTCCTAGTTCGTCCCATTTCGTAAGAATTTGGACTAGCTCTAACCAGTTTCAACGAGTTTGTACCATTTCATACTAATTCATACCGTTTCCAACAAGTTCGTACCATTCCATACTAGTTCGTACCATTTGGTACATGTTAGTCCTAGTTCGTTCCATTTTGTACGACTTCGTCCTAGTTCGTCCCATTTCGTAAGAATTTGGACTAGCTCTAACCAATTTCAACGAGTTTGTACCATCTCATACTAGTTCATACAATTTCCTACAAGTTCGTACCATTCCGTACTAGTTACTACCATTTGGTACAAGTTCGTCCTAGTTCGTTCCATTTTGTACGAGTTCGTTCTAGTTTGTACCATTTCATATGAATTTGGACTACCTCTAACCAATTTCAACGAGTTTGTACCATTTCATACTAGTTCATACCGTTTCCAACAAGTTCGTACCATTCCGTAGTAGTTCGTACCATTTGGTACAAGTTCGTCCTAGATCGTTCCATTTTGTCAGAGTTCGTCCTAGTTTGTACCATTTCATATGAATTTGGACTACCTCTAACCAATTTCAACGAGTTTGTACCATTTCATACTAGTTCATACCATTTCCTACAAGTTCGTACCATTCCGTACTAGTTCGTACCATTTGGTACAAGTTCGTCCTAGTTCGTTCCATTTTGTACGAGTTCGTGCTAGTTTGTACCAGTTGATATGAATTTGGACTAGCTCTAACCAATTTCAACTAGTTTGGACCCTTTAATACTAGTTCATACCATTTCCTACGAGATCGTACCATTAGGTACTAGTTCGCACCATTTGGAACAAGTTCGTCCTAGTTCGTAAGAATTTGGACTAGCTCTAACCAGTTTCAACGAGTTTGTACCATTTCATACTAATTCATACCGTTTCCAACAAGTTCGTACCATTCCATACTAGTTCGTACCATTTGGTACATGTTAGTCCTAGTTCGTTCCATTTTGTACGACTTCGTCCTAGTTCGTCCCATTTCGTAAGAATTTGGACTAGCTCTAACCAGTTTCAACGAGTTTGTACCATTTCATACTAGTTCATACCGTTTCCAACAAGTTCGTACCATTCCATACTAGTTCGTACCATTTGGTACAAGTTCGTCCTAGATCGTTCCATTTTGTGCGAGTTCGTCCTAGTTCGTAATATTTCGTTTTAATTTGGACTAGCTCTAACCAATCTCAACGAGTTTGTACCATTTCATACTAGTTCATACCATTTCCTACAAGTTCGTACCATTCCATACTAGTTCGTACCATTTGGTACAAGTTCGTCCTAGTTCGTTCCATTTTGTACGAGTTCGTCCTAGTTTGTACCATTTGATATGAATATGGACTAGCTCTAACCAATTTCAATGAGTTTGTACCATCTCATACTAGTTCATACAATTTCCTACAAGTTCGTACCATTCCGTACTAGTTACTACCATTTGGTACAAGTTCGTCCTAGTTCGTTCCATTTTGTACGAGTTCGTTCTAGTTTGTAACATTTCATATGAATTTGGACTACCTCTAACCAATTTCAACGAGTTTGTACCATTTCATACTAGTTCATACCGTTTCCAACAAGTTCGTACCATTCCGTAGTAGTTCGTACCATTTGGTACAAGTTCGTCCTAGATCGTTCCATTTTGTCAGAGTTCGTCCTAGTTTGTACCATTTCATATGAATTTGGACTACCTCTAACCAATTTCAACGAGTTTGTACCATTTCATACTAGTTCATACCATTTCCTACAAGTTCGTACCATTCCGTACTTGTTCGTACCATTTGGTACAAGTTCGTCCTAGTTCGTTCCATTTTGTACGAGTTCGTGCTAGTTTGTACCATTTGATATGAATTTGGACTAGCTCTAACCAATTTCAACTAGTTTGGACCCTTTAATACTAGTTCATACCATTTCCTACGAGATCGTACCATTAGGTACTAGTTCGCACCATTTGGAACAAGTTCGTCCTAGTTCGTAAGAATTTGGACTAGCTCTAACCAGTTTCAACGAGTTTGTACCATTTCATACTAATTCATACCGTTTCCAACAAGTTCGTACCATTCCATACTAGTTCGTACCATTTGGTACATGTTAGTCCTAGTTCGTTCCATTTTGTACGACTTCGTCCTAGTTCGTCCCATTTCGTAAGAATTTGGACTAGCTCTAACCAGTTTCAACGAGTTTGTACCATTTCATACTAATTCATACCGTTTCCAACAAGTTCGTACCATTCCATACTAGTTCGTACCATTTGGTACATGTTAGTCCTAGTTCGTTCCATTTTGTACGACTTCGTCCTAGTTCGTCCCATTTCGTAAGAATTTGGACTAGCTCTAACCAATTTCAACGAGTTTGTACCATTTCATACTAGTTCATACCATTTCCAACAAGTTCGTACCATTCTATACTAGTTCGTACCATTTGGTACAAGTTCGTCCTAGTTCGTTCCATTTTGTACGAGTTCGTCCTAGTTTGTACCATTTCATATGAATTTGGACTAGCTCTAACCAATTTCAACGAGTTTGTACCATTTCATACTAGTTCATACCATTTCCAACAAGTTCGTACCATTCCATACTAGTTCGTACCATTTGGTACAAGTTCGTCCTAGTTCGTTCCATTTTGTACGAGTTCGTCCTAGTTTGTACCATTTCATATGAATTTGGACTAGCTCTAACCAATTTCAACGAGTTTGTACCATCTCATACTAGTTCATACAATTTCCTACAAGTTCGTACCATTCCGTACTAGTTACTACCATTTGGTACAAGTTCGTCCTAGTTCGTTCCATTTTGTACGAGTTCGTTCTAGTTTGTACCATTTCATATGAATTTGGACTAGCTCTAACCAATTTCAACGAGTTTGTACCATTTCATACTAGTTCATACCGTTTCCAACAAGTTCGTACCATTCCGTAGTAGTTCGTACCATTTGGTACAAGTTCGTCCTAGATCGTTCCATTTTGTCAGAGTTCGTCCTAGTTTGTACCATTTCATATGAATTTGGACTACCTCTAACCAATTTCAACGAGTTTGTACCATTTCATACTAGTTCATACCATTTCCTACAAGTTCGTACCATTCCGTACTAGTTCGTACCATTTGGTACAAGTTCGTCCTAGTACGTTCCATTTTGTACGAGTTCGTGCTAGTTTGTACCATTTGATATGAATTTGGACTAGCTCTAACCAATTTCAACTAGTTTGGACCCTTTAATACTAGTTCATACCATTTCCTACGAGATCGTACCATTAGGTACTAGTTCGCACCATTTGGAACAAGTTCGTCCTAGTTCGTAAGAATTTGGACTAGCTCTAACCAGTTTCAACGAGTTTGTACCATTTCATACTAATTCATACCGTTTCCAACAAGTTCGTACCATTCCATACTAGTTCGTACCATTTGGTACATGTTAGTCCTAGTTCGTTCCATTTTGTACGACTTCGTCCTAGTTCGTCCCATTTCGTAAGAATTTGGACTAGCTCTAACCAGTTTCAACGAGTTTGTACCATTTCATACTAATTCATACCGTTTCCAACAAGTTCGTACCATTCCATACTAGTTCGTACCATTTGGTACATGTTAGTCCTAGTTCGTTCCATTTTGTACGACTTCGTCCTAGTTCGTCCCATTTCGTAAGAATTTGGACTAGCTCTAACCAATTTCAACGAGTTTGTACCATCTCATACTAGTTCATACAATTTCCTACAAGTTCGTACCATTCCGTACTAGTTACTACCATTTGGTACAAGTTCGTCCTAGTTCGTTCCATTTTGTACGAGTTCGTTCTAGTTTGTACCATTTCATATGAATTTGGACTACCTCTAACCAATTTCAACGAGTTTGTACCATTTCATACTAGTTCATACCGTTTCCAACAAGTTCGTACCATTCCGTAGTAGTTCGTACCATTTGGTACAAGTTCGTCCTAGATCGTTCCATTTTGTCAGAGTTCGTCCTAGTTTGTACCATTTCATATGAATTTGGACTACCTCTAACCAATTTCAACGAGTTTGTACCATTTCATACTAGTTCATACCATTTCCTACAAGTTCGTACCATTCCGTACTAGTTCGTACCATTTGGTACAAGTTCGTCCTAGTTCGTTCCATTTTGTACGAGTTCGTGCTAGTTTGTACCAGTTGATATGAATTTGGACTAGCTCTAACCAATTTCAACTAGTTTGGACCCTTTAATACTAGTTCATACCATTTCCTACGAGATCGTACCATTAGGTACTAGTTCGCACCATTTGGAACAAGTTCGTCCTAGTTCGTAAGAATTTGGACTAGCTCTAACCAGTTTCAACGAGTTTGTACCATTTCATACTAATTCATACCGTTTCCAACAAGTTCGTACCATTCCATACTAGTTCGTACCATTTGGTACATGTTAGTCCTAGTTCGTTCCATTTTGTACGACTTCGTCCTAGTTCGTCCCATTTCGTAAGAATTTGGACTAGCTCTAACCAGTTTCAACGAGTTTGTACCATTTCATACTAGTTCATACCGTTTCCAACAAGTTCGTACCATTCCATACTAGTTCGTACCATTTGGTACAAGTTCGTCCTAGATCGTTCCATTTTGTGCGAGTTCGTCCTAGTTCGTAATATTTCGTTTTAATTTGGACTAGCTCTAACCAATCTCAACGAGTTTGTACCATTTCATACTAGTTCATACCATTTCCTACAAGTTCGTACCATTCCATACTAGTTCGTACCATTTGGTACAAGTTCGTCCTAGTTCGTTCCATTTTGTACGAGTTCGTCCTAGTTTGTACCATTTGATATGAATATGGACTAGCTCTAACCAATTTCAACGAGTTTGTACCATCTCATACTAGTTCATACAATTTCCTACAAGTTCGTACCATTCCGTACTAGTTACTACCATTTGGTACAAGTTCGTCCTAGTTCGTTCCATTTTGTACGAGTTCGTTCTAGTTTGTAACATTTCATATGAATTTGGACTACCTCTAACCAATTTCAACGAGTTTGTACCATTTCATACTAGTTCATACCGTTTCCAACAAGTTCGTACCATTCCGTAGTAGTTCGTACCATTTGGTACAAGTTCGTCCTAGATCGTTCCATTTTGTCAGAGTTCGTCCTAGTTTGTACCATTTCATATGAATTTGGACTACCTCTAACCAATTTCAACGAGTTTGTACCATTTCATACTAGTTCATACCATTTCCTACAAGTTCGTACCATTCCGTACTTGTTCGTACCATTTGGTACAAGTTCGTCCTAGTTCGTTCCATTTTGTACGAGTTCGTGCTAGTTTGTACCATTTGATATGAATTTGGACTAGCTCTAACCAATTTCAACTAGTTTGGACCCTTTAATACTAGTTCATACCATTTCCTACGAGATCGTACCATTAGGTACTAGTTCGCACCATTTGGAACAAGTTCGTCCTAGTTCGTAAGAATTTGGACTAGCTCTAACCAGTTTCAACGAGTTTGTACCATTTCATACTAATTCATACCGTTTCCAACAAGTTCGTACCATTCCATACTAGTTCGTACCATTTGGTACATGTTAGTCCTAGTTCGTTCCATTTTGTACGACTTCGTCCTAGTTCGTCCCATTTCGTAAGAATTTGGACTAGCTCTAACCAGTTTCAACGAGTTTGTACCATTTCATACTAATTCATACCGTTTCCAACAAGTTCGTACCATTCCATACTAGTTCGTACCATTTGGTACATGTTAGTCCTAGTTCGTTCCATTTTGTACGACTTCGTCCTAGTTCGTCCCATTTCGTAAGAATTTGGACTAGCTCTAACCAATTTCAACGAGTTTGTACCATTTCATACTAGTTCATACCATTTCCAACAAGTTCGTACCATTCTATACTAGTTCGTACCATTTGGTACAAGTTCGTCCTAGTTCGTTCCATTTTGTACGAGTTCGTCCTAGTTTGTACCATTTCATATGAATTTGGACTAGCTCTAACCAATTTCAACGAGTTTGTACCATTTCATACTAGTTCATACCATTTCCAACAAGTTCGTACCATTCCATACTAGTTCGTACCATTTGGTACAAGTTCGTCCTAGTTCGTTCCATTTTGTACGAGTTCGTCCTAGTTTGTACCATTTCATATGAATTTGGACTAGCTCTAACCAATTTCAACGAGTTTGTACCATCTCATACTAGTTCATACAATTTCCTACAAGTTCGTACCATTCCGTACTAGTTACTACCATTTGGTACAAGTTCGTCCTAGTTCGTTCCATTTTGTACGAGTTCGTTCTAGTTTGTACCATTTCATATGAATTTGGACTAGCTCTAACCAATTTCAACGAGTTTGTACCATTTCATACTAGTTCATACCGTTTCCAACAAGTTCGTACCATTCCGTAGTAGTTCGTACCATTTGGTACAAGTTCGTCCTAGATCGTTCCATTTTGTCAGAGTTCGTCCTAGTTTGTACCATTTCATATGAATTTGGACTACCTCTAACCAATTTCAACGAGTTTGTACCATTTCATACTAGTTCATACCATTTCCTACAAGTTCGTACCATTCCGTACTAGTTCGTACCATTTGGTACAAGTTCGTCCTAGTACGTTCCATTTTGTACGAGTTCGTGCTAGTTTGTACCATTTGATATGAATTTGGACTAGCTCTAACCAATTTCAACTAGTTTGGACCCTTTAATACTAGTTCATACCATTTCCTACGAGATCGTACCATTAGGTACTAGTTCGCACCATTTGGAACAAGTTCGTCCTAGTTCGTAAGAATTTGGACTAGCTCTAACCAGTTTCAACGAGTTTGTACCATTTCATACTAATTCATACCGTTTCCAACAAGTTCGTACCATTCCATACTAGTTCGTACCATTTGGTACATGTTAGTCCTAGTTCGTTCCATTTTGTACGACTTCGTCCTAGTTCGTCCCATTTCGTAAGAATTTGGACTAGCTCTAACCAGTTTCAACGAGTTTGTACCATTTCATACTAATTCATACCGTTTCCAACAAGTTCGTACCATTCCATACTAGTTCGTACCATTTGGTACATGTTAGTCCTAGTTCGTTCCATTTTGTACGACTTCGTCCTAGTTCGTCCCATTTCGTAAGAATTTGGACTAGCTCTAACCAATTTCAACGAGTTTGTACCATCTCATACTAGTTCATACAATTTCCTACAAGTTCGTACCATTCCGTACTAGTTACTACCATTTGGTACAAGTTCGTCCTAGTTCGTTCCATTTTGTACGAGTTCGTTCTAGTTTGTACCATTTCATATGAATTTGGACTACCTCTAACCAATTTCAACGAGTTTGTACCATTTCATACTAGTTCATACCGTTTCCAACAAGTTCGTACCATTCCGTAGTAGTTCGTACCATTTGGTACAAGTTCGTCCTAGATCGTTCCATTTTGTCAGAGTTCGTCCTAGTTTGTACCATTTCATATGAATTTGGACTACCTCTAACCAATTTCAACGAGTTTGTACCATTTCATACTAGTTCATACCATTTCCTACAAGTTCGTACCATTCCGTACTAGTTCGTACCATTTGGTACAAGTTCGTCCTAGTTCGTTCCATTTTGTACGAGTTCGTGCTAGTTTGTACCAGTTGATATGAATTTGGACTAGCTCTAACCAATTTCAACTAGTTTGGACCCTTTAATACTAGTTCATACCATTTCCTACGAGATCGTACCATTAGGTACTAGTTCGCACCATTTGGAACAAGTTCGTCCTAGTTCGTAAGAATTTGGACTAGCTCTAACCAGTTTCAACGAGTTTGTACCATTTCATACTAATTCATACCGTTTCCAACAAGTTCGTACCATTCCATACTAGTTCGTACCATTTGGTACATGTTAGTCCTAGTTCGTTCCATTTTGTACGACTTCGTCCTAGTTCGTCCCATTTCGTAAGAATTTGGACTAGCTCTAACCAGTTTCAACGAGTTTGTACCATTTCATACTAGTTCATACCGTTTCCAACAAGTTCGTACCATTCCATACTAGTTCGTACCATTTGGTACAAGTTCGTCCTAGATCGTTCCATTTTGTGCGAGTTCGTCCTAGTTCGTAATATTTCGTTTTAATTTGGACTAGCTCTAACCAATCTCAACGAGTTTGTACCATTTCATACTAGTTCATACCATTTCCTACAAGTTCGTACCATTCCATACTAGTTCGTACCATTTGGTACAAGTTCGTCCTAGTTCGTTCCATTTTGTACGAGTTCGTCCTAGTTTGTACCATTTGATATGAATATGGACTAGCTCTAACCAATTTCAACGAGTTTGTACCATCTCATACTAGTTCATACAATTTCCTACAAGTTCGTACCATTCCGTACTAGTTACTACCATTTGGTACAAGTTCGTCCTAGTTCGTTCCATTTTGTACGAGTTCGTTCTAGTTTGTAACATTTCATATGAATTTGGACTACCTCTAACCAATTTCAACGAGTTTGTACCATTTCATACTAGTTCATACCGTTTCCAACAAGTTCGTACCATTCCGTAGTAGTTCGTACCATTTGGTACAAGTTCGTCCTAGATCGTTCCATTTTGTCAGAGTTCGTCCTAGTTTGTACCATTTCATATGAATTTGGACTACCTCTAACCAATTTCAACGAGTTTGTACCATTTCATACTAGTTCATACCATTTCCTACAAGTTCGTACCATTCCGTACTTGTTCGTACCATTTGGTACAAGTTCGTCCTAGTTCGTTCCATTTTGTACGAGTTCGTGCTAGTTTGTACCATTTGATATGAATTTGGACTAGCTCTAACCAATTTCAACTAGTTTGGACCCTTTAATACTAGTTCATACCATTTCCTACGAGATCGTACCATTAGGTACTAGTTCGCACCATTTGGAACAAGTTCGTCCTAGTTCGTAAGAATTTGGACTAGCTCTAACCAGTTTCAACGAGTTTGTACCATTTCATACTAATTCATACCGTTTCCAACAAGTTCGTACCATTCCATACTAGTTCGTACCATTTGGTACATGTTAGTCCTAGTTCGTTCCATTTTGTACGACTTCGTCCTAGTTCGTCCCATTTCGTAAGAATTTGGACTAGCTCTAACCAGTTTCAACGAGTTTGTACCATTTCATACTAATTCATACCGTTTCCAACAAGTTCGTACCATTCCATACTAGTTCGTACCATTTGGTACATGTTAGTCCTAGTTCGTTCCATTTTGTACGACTTCGTCCTAGTTCGTCCCATTTCGTAAGAATTTGGACTAGCTCTAACCAATTTCAACGAGTTTGTACCATTTCATACTAGTTCATACCATTTCCAACAAGTTCGTACCATTCTATACTAGTTCGTACCATTTGGTACAAGTTCGTCCTAGTTCGTTCCATTTTGTACGAGTTCGTCCTAGTTTGTACCATTTCATATGAATTTGGACTAGCTCTAACCAATTTCAACGAGTTTGTACCATTTCATACTAGTTCATACCATTTCCAACAAGTTCGTACCATTTCATACTAGTTCGTACCATTTGGTACAAGTTCGTCCTAGTTCGTTCCATTTTGTACGAGTTCGTCCTAGTTTGTACCATTTCATATGAATTTGGACTAGCTCTAACCAATTTCAACGAGTTTGTACCATCTCATACTAGTTCATACAATTTCCTACAAGTTCGTACCATTCCGTACTAGTTACTACCATTTGGTACAAGTTCGTCCTAGTTCGTTCCATTTTGTACAAGTTCGTTTTAGTTTGTACCATTTCATATGAATTTGGACTAGCTCTAACCAATTTCAACGAGTTTGTACCATTTCATACTAGTTCATACCGTTTCCAACAAGTTCGTACCATTCCGTAGTAGTTCGTACCATTTGGTACAAGTTCGTCCTAGATCGTTCCATTTTGTCAGAGTTCGTCCTAGTTTGTACCATTTCATATGAATTTGGACTACCTCTAACCAATTTCAACGAGTTTGTACCATTTCATACTAGTTCATACCATTTCCTACAAGTTCGTACCATTCCGTACTAGTTCGTACCATTTGGTACAAGTTCGTCCTAGTACGTTCCATTTTGTACGAGTTCGTGCTAGTTTGTACCATTTGATATGAATTTGGACTAGCTCTAACCAATTTCAACTAGTTTGGACCCTTTAATACTAGTTCATACCATTTCCTACGAGATCGTACCATTAGGTACTAGTTCGCACCATTTGGAACAAGTTCGTCCTAGTTCGTAAGAATTTGGACTAGCTCTAACCAGTTTCAACGAGTTTGTACCATTTCATACTAATTCATACCGTTTCCAACAAGTTCGTACCATTCCATACTAGTTCGTACCATTTGGTACATGTTAGTCCTAGTTCGTTCCATTTTGTACGACTTCGTCCTAGTTCGTCCCATTTCGTAAGAATTTGGACTAGCTCTAACCAGTTTCAACGAGTTTGTACCATTTCATACTAATTCATACCGTTTCCAACAAGTTCGTACCATTCCATACTAGTTCGTACCATTTGGTACATGTTAGTCCTAGTTCGTTCCATTTTGTACGACTTCGTCCTAGTTCGTCCCATTTCGTAAGAATTTGGACTAGCTCTAACCAATTTCAACGAGTTTGTACCATCTCATACTAGTTCATACAATTTCCTACAAGTTCGTACCATTCCGTACTAGTTACTACCATTTGGTACAAGTTCGTCCTAGTTCGTTCCATTTTGTACGAGTTCGTTCTAGTTTGTACCATTTCATATGAATTTGGACTACCTCTAACCAATTTCAACGAGTTTGTACCATTTCATACTAGTTCATACCGTTTCCAACAAGTTCGTACCATTCCGTAGTAGTTCGTACCATTTGGTACAAGTTCGTCCTAGATCGTTCCATTTTGTCAGAGTTCGTCCTAGTTTGTACCATTTCATATGAATTTGGACTACCTCTAACCAATTTCAACGAGTTTGTACCATTTCATACTAGTTCATACCATTTCCTACAAGTTCGTACCATTCCGTACTAGTTCGTACCATTTGGTACAAGTTCGTCCTAGTTCGTTCCATTTTGTACGAGTTCGTGCTAGTTTGTACCAGTTGATATGAATTTGGACTAGCTCTACCCAATTTCAACTAGTTTGGACCCTTTAATACTAGTTCATACCATTTCCTACGAGATCGTACCATTAGGTACTAGTTCGCACCATTTGGAACAAGTTCGTCCTAGTTCGTAAGAATTTGGACTAGCTCTAACCAGTTTCAACGAGTTTGTACCATTTCATACTAATTCATACCGTTTCCAACAAGTTCGTACCATTCCATACTAGTTCGTACCATTTGGTACATGTTAGTCCTAGTTCGTTCCATTTTGTACGACTTCGTCCTAGTTCGTCCCATTTCGTAAGAATTTGGACTAGCTCTAACCAGTTTCAACGAGTTTGTACCATTTCATACTAGTTCATACCGTTTCCAACAAGTTCGTACCATTCCATACTAGTTCGTACCATTTGGTACAAGTTCGTCCTAGATCGTTCCATTTTGTGCGAGTTCGTCCTAGTTCGTAATATTTCGTTTTAATTTGGACTAGCTCTAACCAATCTCAACGAGTTTGTACCATTTCATACTAGTTCATACCATTTCCTACAAGTTCGTACCATTCCATACTAGTTCGTACCATTTGGTACAAGTTCGTCCTAGTTCGTTCCATTTTGTACGAGTTCGTCCTAGTTTGTACCATTTGATATGAATTTGGACTAGCTCTAACCAATTTCAACGAGTTTGTACCATCTCATACTAGTTCATACAATTTCCTACAAGTTCGTACCATTCCGTACTAGTTACTACCATTTGGTACAAGTTCGTCCTAGTTCGTTCCATTTTGTACGAGTTCGTTCTAGTTTGTAACATTTCATATGAATTTGGACTACCTCTAACCAATTTCAACGAGTTTGTACCATTTCATACTAGTTCATACCGTTTCCAACAAGTTCGTACCATTCCGTAGTAGTTCGTACCATTTGGTACAAGTTCGTCCTAGATCGTTCCATTTTGTCAGAGTTCGTCCTAGTTTGTACCATTTCATATGAATTTGGACTACCTCTAACCAATTTCAACGAGTTTGTACCATTTCATACTAGTTCATACCATTTCCTACAAGTTCGTACCATTCCGTACTTGTTCGTACCATTTGGTACAAGTTCGTCCTAGTTCGTTCCATTTTGTACGAGTTCGTGCTAGTTTGTACCATTTGATATGAATTTGGACTAGCTCTAACCAATTTCAACTAGTTTGGACCCTTTAATACTAGTTCATACCATTTCCTACGAGATCGTACCATTAGGTACTAGTTCGCACCATTTGGAACAAGTTCGTCCTAGTTCGTAAGAATTTGGACTAGCTCTAACCAGTTTCAACGAGTTTGTACCATTTCATACTAATTCATACCGTTTCCAACAACTTCGTACCATTCCATACTGGTTCGTACCATTTGGTACATGTTAGTCCTAGTTCGTTCCATTTTGTACGACTTCGTCCTAGTTCGTCCCATTTCGTAAGAATTTGGACTAGCTCTAACCAGTTTCAACGAGTTTGTACCATTTCATACTAATTCATACCGTTTCCAACAAGTTCGTACCATTCCATACTAGTTCGTACCATTTGGTACATGTTAGTCCTAGTTCGTTCCATTTTGTACGACTTCGTCCTAGTTCGTCCCATTTCGTAAGAATTTGGACTAGCTCTAACCAATTTCAACGAGTTTGTACCATTTCATACTAGTTCATACCATTTCCAACAAGTTCGTACCATTCTATACTAGTTCGTACCATTTGGTACAAGTTCGTCCTAGTTCGTTCCATTTTGTACGAGTTCGTCCTAGTTTGTACCATTTCATATGAATTTGGACTAGCTCTAACCAATTTCAACGAGTTTGTACCATTTCATACTAGTTCATACCATTTCCAACAAGTTCGTACCATTCCATACTAGTTCGTACCATTTGGTACAAGTTCGTCCTAGTTCGTTCCATTTTGTACGAGTTCGTCCTAGTTTGTACCATTTCATATGAATTTGGACTAGCTCTAACCAATTTCAACGAGTTTGTACCATCTCATACTAGTTCATACAATTTCCTACAAGTTCGTACCATTCCGTACTAGTTACTACCATTTGGTACAAGTTCGTCCTAGTTCGTTCCATTTTGTACGAGTTCGTTCTAGTTTGTACCATTTCATATGAATTTGGACTAGCTCTAACCAATTTCAACGAGTTTGTACCATTTCATACTAGTTCATACCGTTTCCAACAAGTTCGTACCATTCCGTAGTAGTTCGTACCATTTGGTACAAGTTCGTCCTAGATCGTTCCATTTTGTCAGAGTTCGTCCTAGTTTGTACCATTTCATATGAATTTGGACTACCTCTAACCAATTTCAACGAGTTTGTACCATTTCATACTAGTTCATACCATTTCCTACAAGTTCGTACCATTCCGTACTAGTTCGTACCATTTGGTACAAGTTCGTCCTAGTTCGTTCCATTTTGTACGAGTTCGTGCTAGTTTGTACCAGTTGATATGAATTTGGACTAGCTCTACCCAATTTCAACTAGTTTGGACCCTTTAATACTAGTTCATACCATTTCCTACGAGATCGTACCATTAGGTACTAGTTCGCACCATTTGGAACAAGTTCGTCCTAGTTCGTAAGAATTTGGACTAGCTCTAACCAGTTTCAACGAGTTTGTACCATTTCATACTAATTCATACCGTTTCCAACAAGTTCGTACCATTCCATACTAGTTCGTACCATTTGGTACATGTTAGTCCTAGTTCGTTCCATTTTGTACGACTTCGTCCTAGTTCGTCCCATTTCGTAAGAATTTGGACTAGCTCTAACCAGTTTCAACGAGTTTGTACCATTTCATACTAGTTCATACCGTTTCCAACAAGTTCGTACCATTCCATACTAGTTCGTACCATTTGGTACAAGTTCGTCCTAGATCGTTCCATTTTGTGCGAGTTCGTCCTAGTTCGTAATATTTCGTTTTAATTTGGACTAGCTCTAACCAATCTCAACGAGTTTGTACCATTTCATACTAGTTCATACCATTTCCTACAAGTTCGTACCATTCCATACTAGTTCGTACCATTTGGTACAAGTTCGTCCTAGTTCGTTCCATTTTGTACGAGTTCGTCCTAGTTTGTACCATTTGATATGAATTTGGACTAGCTCTAACCAATTTCAACGAGTTTGTACCATCTCATACTAGTTCATACAATTTCCTACAAGTTCGTACCATTCCGTACTAGTTACTACCATTTGGTACAAGTTCGTCCTAGTTCGTTCCATTTTGTACGAGTTCGTTCTAGTTTGTAACATTTCATATGAATTTGGACTACCTCTAACCAATTTCAACGAGTTTGTACCATTTCATACTAGTTCATACCGTTTCCAACAAGTTCGTACCATTCCGTAGTAGTTCGTACCATTTGGTACAAGTTCGTCCTAGATCGTTCCATTTTGTCAGAGTTCGTCCTAGTTTGTACCATTTCATATGAATTTGGACTACCTCTAACCAATTTCAACGAGTTTGTACCATTTCATACTAGTTCATACCATTTCCTACAAGTTCGTACCATTCCGTACTTGTTCGTACCATTTGGTACAAGTTCGTCCTAGTTCGTTCCATTTTGTACGAGTTCGTGCTAGTTTGTACCATTTGATATGAATTTGGACTAGCTCTAACCAATTTCAACTAGTTTGGACCCTTTAATACTAGTTCATACCATTTCCTACGAGATCGTACCATTAGGTACTAGTTCGCACCATTTGGAACAAGTTCGTCCTAGTTCGTAAGAATTTGGACTAGCTCTAACCAGTTTCAACGAGTTTGTACCATTTCATACTAATTCATACCGTTTCCAACAACTTCGTACCATTCCATACTGGTTCGTACCATTTGGTACATGTTAGTCCTAGTTCGTTCCATTTTGTACGACTTCGTCCTAGTTCGTCCCATTTCGTAAGAATTTGGACTAGCTCTAACCAGTTTCAACGAGTTTGTACCATTTCATACTAATTCATACCGTTTCCAACAAGTTCGTACCATTCCATACTAGTTCGTACCATTTGGTACATGTTAGTCCTAGTTCGTTCCATTTTGTACGACTTCGTCCTAGTTCGTCCCATTTCGTAAGAATTTGGACTAGCTCTAACCAATTTCAACGAGTTTGTACCATTTCATACTAGTTCATACCATTTCCAACAAGTTCGTACCATTCTATACTAGTTCGTACCATTTGGTACAAGTTCGTCCTAGTTCGTTCCATTTTGTACGAGTTCGTCCTAGTTTGTACCATTTCATATGAATTTGGACTAGCTCTAACCAATTTCAACGAGTTTGTACCATTTCATACTAGTTCATACCATTTCCAACAAGTTCGTACCATTCCATACTAGTTCGTACCATTTGGTACAAGTTCGTCCTAGTTCGTTCCATTTTGTACGAGTTCGTCCTAGTTTGTACCATTTCATATGAATTTGGACTAGCTCTAACCAATTTCAACGAGTTTGTACCATCTCATACTAGTTCATACAATTTCCTACAAGTTCGTACCATTCCGTACTAGTTACTACCATTTGGTACAAGTTCGTCCTAGTTCGTTCCATTTTGTACGAGTTCGTTCTAGTTTGTACCATTTCATATGAATTTGGACTAGCTCTAACCAATTTCAACGAGTTTGTACCATTTCATACTAGTTCATACCGTTTCCAACAAGTTCGTACCATTCCGTAGTAGTTCGTACCATTTGGTACAAGTTCGTCCTAGATCGTTCCATTTTGTCAGAGTTCGTCCTAGTTTGTACCATTTCATATGAATTTGGACTACCTCTAACCAATTTCAACGAGTTTGTACCATTTCATACTAGTTCATACCATTTCCTACAAGTTCGTACCATTCCGTACTAGTTCGTACCATTTGGTACAAGTTCGTCCTAGTTCGTTCCATTTTGTACGAGTTCGTGCTAGTTTGTACCATTTGATATGAATTTGGACTAGCTCTAACCAATTTCAACTAGTTTGGACCCTTTAATACTAGTTCATACCATTTCCTACGAGATCGTACCATTAGGTACTAGTTCGCACCATTTGGAACAAGTTCGTCCTAGTTCGTAAGAATTTGGACTAGCTCTAACCAGTTTCAACGAGTTTGTACCATTTCATACTAATTCATACCGTTTCCAACAAGTTCGTACCATTCCATACTAGTTCGTACCATTTGGTACATGTTAGTCCTAGTTCGTTCCATTTTGTACGACTTCGTCCTAGTTCGTCCCATTTCGTAAGAATTTGGACTAGCTCTAACCAGTTTCAACGAGTTTGTACCATTTCATACTAATTCATACCGTTTCCAACAAGTTCGTACCATTCCATACTAGTTCGTACCATTTGGTACATGTTAGTCCTAGTTCGTTCCATTTTGTACGACTTCGTCCTAGTTCGTCCCATTTCGTAAGAATTTGGACTAGCTCTAACCAATTTCAACGAGTTTGTACCATCTCATACTAGTTCATACAATTTCCTACAAGTTCGTACCATTCCGTACTAGTTACTACCATTTGGTACAAGTTCGTCCTAGTTCGTTCCATTTTGTACGACTTCGTTCTAGTTTGTACCATTTCATATGAATTTGGACTAGCTCTAACCAATTTCAACGAGTTTGTACCATTTCATACTAGTTCATACCGTTTCCAACAAGTTCGTACCATTCCGTAGTAGTTCGTACCATTTGGTACAAGTTCGTCCTAGATCGTTCCATTTTGTCAGAGTTCGTCCTAGTTTGTACCATTTCATATGAATTTGGACTACCTCTAACCAATTTCAACGAGTTTGTACCATTTCATACTAGTTCATACCATTTCCTACAAGTTCGTACCATTCCGTACTAGTTCGTACCATTTGGTACAAGTTCGTCCTAGTTCGTTCCATTTTGTACGAGTTCGTGCTAGTTTGTACCATTTGATATGAATTTGGACTAGCTCTAACCAATTTCAACTAGTTTGGACCCTTTAATACTAGTTCATACCATTTCCTACGAGATCGTACCATTAGGTACTAGTTCGCACCATTTGGAACAAGTTCGTCCTAGTTCGTAAGAATTTGGACTAGCTCTAACCAGTTTCAACGAGTTTGTACCATTTCATACTAATTCATACCGTTTCCAACAAGTTCGTACCATTCCATACTAGTTCGTACCATTTGGTACATGTTAGTCCTAGTTCGTTCCATTTTGTACGACTTCGTCCTAGTTCGTCCCATTTCGTAAGAATTTGGACTAGCTCTAACCAGTTTCAACGAGTTTGTACCATTTCATACTAGTTCATACCGTTTCCAACAAGTTCGTACCATTCCATACTAGTTCGTACCATTTGGTACAAGTTCGTCCTAGATCGTTCCATTTTGTGCGAGTTCGTCCTAGTTCGTAATATTTCGTTTTAATTTGGACTAGCTCTAACCAATCTCAACGAGTTTGTACCATTTCATACTAGTTCATACCATTTCCTACAAGTTCGTACCATTCCATACTAGTTCGTACCATTTGGTACAAGTTCGTCCTAGTTCGTTCCATTTTGTACGAGTTCGTCCTAGTTTGTACCATTTGATATGAATTTGGACTAGCTCTAACCAATTTCAACGAGTTTGTACCATCTCATACTAGTTCATACAATTTCCTACAAGTTCGTACCATTCCGTACTAGTTACTACCATTTGGTACAAGTTCGTCCTAGTTCGTTCCATTTTGTACGAGTTCGTTCTAGTTTGTAACATTTCATATGAATTTGGACTACCTCTAACCAATTTCAACGAGTTTGTACCATTTCATACTAGTTCATACCGTTTCCAACAAGTTCGTACCATTCCGTAGTAGTTCGTACCATTTGGTACAAGTTCGTCCTAGATCGTTCCATTTTGTCAGAGTTCGTCCTAGTTTGTACCATTTCATATGAATTTGGACTACCTCTAACCAATTTCAACGAGTTTGTACCATTTCATACTAGTTCATACCATTTCCTACAAGTTCGTACCATTCCGTACTTGTTCGTACCATTTGGTACAAGTTCGTCCTAGTTCGTTCCATTTTGTACGAGTTCGTGCTAGTTTGTACCATTTGATATGAATTTGGACTAGCTCTAACCAATTTCAACTAGTTTGGACCCTTTAATACTAGTTCATACCATTTCCTACGAGATCGTACCATTAGGTACTAGTTCGCACCATTTGGAACAAGTTCGTCCTAGTTCGTAAGAATTTGGACTAGCTCTAACCAGTTTCAACGAGTTTGTACCATTTCATACTAATTCATACCGTTTCCAACAAGTTCGTACCATTCCATACTAGTTCGTACCATTTGGTACATGTTAGTCCTAGTTCGTTCCATTTTGTACGACTTCGTCCTAGTTCGTCCCATTTCGTAAGAATTTGGACTAGCTCTAACCAATTTCAACGAGTTTGTACCATTTCATACTAGTTCATACCATTTCCAACAAGTTCGTACCATTCTATACTAGTTCGTACCATTTGGTACAAGTTCGTCCTAGTTCGTTCCATTTTGTACGAGTTCGTCCTAGTTTGTACCATTTCATATGAATTTGGACTAGCTCTAACCAATTTCAACGAGTTTGTACCATTTCATACTAGTTCATACCATTTCCAACAAGTTCGTACCATTCCATACTAGTTCGTACCATTTGGTACAAGTTCGTCCTAGTTCGTTCCATTTTGTACGAGTTCGTCCTAGTTTGTACCATTTCATATGAATTTGGACTAGCTCTAACCAATTTCAACGAGTTTGTACCATCTCATACTAGTTCATACAATTTCCTACAAGTTCGTACCATTCCGTACTAGTTACTACCATTTGGTACAAGTTCGTCCTAGTTCGTTCCATTTTGTACGAGTTCGTTCTAGTTTGTACCATTTCATATGAATTTGGACTAGCTCTAACCAATTTCAACGAGTTTGTACCATTTCATACTAGTTCATACCGTTTCCAACAAGTTCGTACCATTCCGTAGTAGTTCGTACCATTTGGTACAAGTTCGTCCTAGATCGTTCCATTTTGTCAGAGTTCGTCCTAGTTTGTACCATTTCATATGAATTTGGACTACCTCTAACCAATTTCAACGAGTTTGTACCATTTCATACTAGTTCATACCATTTCCTACAAGTTCGTACCATTCCGTACTAGTTCGTACCATTTGGTACAAGTTCGTCCTAGTTCGTTCCATTTTGTACGAGTTCGTGCTAGTTTGTACCATTTGATATGAATTTGGACTAGCTCTAACCAATTTCAACTAGTTTGGACCCTTTAATACTAGTTCATACCATTTCCTACGAGATCGTACCATTAGGTACTAGTTCGCACCATTTGGAACAAGTTCGTCCTAGTTCGTAAGAATTTGGACTAGCTCTAACCAGTTTCAACGAGTTTGTACCATTTCATACTAATTCATACCGTTTCCAACAAGTTCGTACCATTCCATACTAGTTCGTACCATTTGGTACATGTTAGTCCTAGTTCGTTCCATTTTGTACGACTTCGTCCTAGTTCGTCCCATTTCGTAAGAATTTGGACTAGCTCTAACCAGTTTCAACGAGTTTGTACCATTTCATACTAGTTCATACCGTTTCCAACAAGTTCGTACCATTCCATACTAGTTCGTACCATTTGGTACAAGTTCGTCCTAGATCGTTCCATTTTGTGCGAGTTCGTCCTAGTTCGTAATATTTCGTTTTAATTTGGACTAGCTCTAACCAATCTCAACGAGTTTGTACCATTTCATACTAGTTCATACCATTTCCTACAAGTTCGTACCATTCCATACTAGTTCGTACCATTTGGTACAAGTTCGTCCTAGTTCGTTCCATTTTGTACGAGTTCGTCCTAGTTTGTACCATTTGATATGAATTTGGACTAGCTCTAACCAATTTCAACGAGTTTGTACCATCTCATACTAGTTCATACAATTTCCTACAAGTTCGTACCATTCCGTACTAGTTACTACCATTTGGTACAAGTTTGTCCTAGTTCGTTCCATTTTGTACGAGTTCGTTCTAGTTTGTAACATTTCATATGAATTTGGACTACCTCTAACCAATTTCAACGAGTTTGTACCATTTCATACTAGTTCATACCGTTTCCAACAAGTTCGTACCATTCCGTAGTAGTTCGTACCATTTGGTACAAGTTCGTCCTAGATCGTTCCATTTTGTCAGAGTTCGTCCTAGTTTGTACCATTTCATATGAATTTGGACTACCTCTAACCAATTTCAACGAGTTTGTACCATTTCATACTAGTTCATACCATTTCCTACAAGTTCGTACCATTCCGTACTTGTTCGTACCATTTGGTACAAGTTCGTCCTAGTTCGTTCCATTTTGTACGAGTTCGTGCTAGTTTGTACCATTTGATATGAATTTGGACTAGCTCTAACCAATTTCAACTAGTTTGGACCCTTTAATACTAGTTCATACCATTTCCTACGAGATCGTACCATTAGGTACTAGTTCGCACCATTTGGAACAAGTTCGTCCTAGTTCGTAAGAATTTGGACTAGCTCTAACCAGTTTCAACGAGTTTGTACCATTTCATACTAATTCATACCGTTTCCAACAAGTTCGTACCATTCCATACTAGTTCGTACCATTTGGTACATGTTAGTCCTAGTTCGTTCCATTTTGTACGACTTCGTCCTAGTTCGTCCCATTTCGTAAGAATTTGGACTAGCTCTAACCAGTTTCAACGAGTTTGTACCATTTCATACTAATTCATACCGTTTCCAACAAGTTCGTACCATTCCATACTAGTTCGTACCATTTGGTACATGTTAGTCCTAGTTCGTTCCATTTTGTACGACTTCGTCCTAGTTCGTCCCATTTCGTAAGAATTTGGACTAGCTCTAACCAATTTCAACGAGTTTGTACCATTTCATACTAGTTCATACCATTTCCAACAAGTTCGTACCATTCTATACTAGTTCGTACCATTTGGTACAAGTTCGTCCTAGTTCGTTCCATTTTGTACGAGTTCGTCCTAGTTTGTACCATTTCATATGAATTTGGACTAGCTCTAACCAATTTCAACGAGTTTGTACCATTTCATACTAGTTCATACCATTTCCAACAAGTTCGTACCATTCCATACTAGTTCGTACCATTTGGTACAAGTTCGTCCTAGTTCGTTCCATTTTGTACGAGTTCGTCCTAGTTTGTACCATTTCATATGAATTTGGACTAGCTCTAACCAATTTCAACGAGTTTGTACCATCTCATACTAGTTCATACAATTTCCTACAAGTTCGTACCATTCCGTACTAGTTACTACCATTTGGTACAAGTTCGTCCTAGTTCGTTCCATTTTGTACGAGTTCGTTCTAGTTTGTACCATTTCATATGAATTTGGACTAGCTCTAACCAATTTCAACGAGTTTGTACCATTTCATACTAGTTCATACCGTTTCCAACAAGTTCGTACCATTCCGTAGTAGTTCGTACCATTTGGTACAAGTTCGTCCTAGATCGTTCCATTTTGTCAGAGTTCGTCCTAGTTTGTACCATTTCATATGAATTTGGACTACCTCTAACCAATTTCAACGAGTTTGTACCATTTCATACTAGTTCATACCATTTCCTACAAGTTCGTACCATTCCGTACTAGTTCGTACCATTTGGTACAAGTTCGTCCTAGTTCGTTCCATTTTGTACGAGTTCGTGCTAGTTTGTACCATTTGATATGAATTTGGACTAGCTCTAACCAATTTCAACTAGTTTGGACCCTTTAATACTAGTTCATACCATTTCCTACGAGATCGTACCATTAGGTACTAGTTCGCACCATTTGGAACAAGTTCGTCCTAGTTCGTAAGAATTTGGACTAGCTCTAACCAGTTTCAACGAGTTTGTACCATTTCATACTAATTCATACCGTTTCCAACAAGTTCGTACCATTCCATACTAGTTCGTACCATTTGGTACATGTTAGTCCTAGTTCGTTCCATTTTGTACGACTTCGTCCTAGTTCGTCCCATTTCGTAAGAATTTGGACTAGCTCTAACCAGTTTCAACGAGTTTGTACCATTTCATACTAATTCATACCGTTTCCAACAAGTTCGTACCATTCCATACTAGTTCGTACCATTTGGTACATGTTAGTCCTAGTTCGTTCCTCTTTGTACGACTTCGTCCTAGTTCGTCCCATTTCGTAAGAATTTGGACTAGCTCTAACCAATTTCAACGAGTTTGTACCATCTCATACTAGTTCATACAATTTCCTACAAGTTCGTACCATTCCGTACTAGTTACTACCATTTGGTACAAGTTCGTCCTAGTTCGTTCCATTTTGTACGAGTTCGTTCTAGTTTGTACCATTTCATATGAATTTGGACTAGCTCTAACCAATTTCAACGAGTTTGTACCATTTCATACTAGTTCATACCGTTTCCAACAAGTTCGTACCATTCCGTAGTAGTTCGTACCATTTGGTACAAGTTCGTCCTAGATCGTTCCATTTTGTCAGAGTTCGTCCTAGTTTGTACCATTTCATATGAATTTGGACTACCTCTAACCAATTTCAACGAGTTTGTACCATTTCATACTAGTTCATACCATTTCCTACAAGTTCGTACCATTCCGTACTAGTTCGTACCATTTGGTACAAGTTCGTCCTAGTTCGTTCCATTTTGTACGAGTTCGTGCTAGTTTGTACCAGTTGATATGAATTTGGACTAGCTCTAACCAATTTCAACTAGTTTGGACCCTTTAATACTAGTTCATACCATTTCCTACGAGATCGTACCATTAGGTACTAGTTCGCACCATTTGGAACAAGTTCGTCCTAGTTCGTAAGAATTTGGACTAGCTCTAACCAGTTTCAACGAGTTTGTACCATTTCATACTAATTCATACCGTTTCCAACAAGTTCGTACCATTCCATACTAGTTCGTACCATTTGGTACATGTTAGTCCTAGTTCGTTCCATTTTGTACGACTTCGTCCTAGTTCGTCCCATTTCGTAAGAATTTGGACTAGCTCTAACCAGTTTCAACGAGTTTGTACCATTTCATACTAGTTCATACCGTTTCCAACAAGTTCGTACCATTCCATACTAGTTCGTACCATTTGGTACAAGTTCGTCCTAGATCGTTCCATTTTGTGCGAGTTCGTCCTAGTTCGTAATATTTCGTTTTAATTTGGACTAGCTCTAACCAATCTCAACGAGTTTGTACCATTTCATACTAGTTCATACCATTTCCTACAAGTTCGTACCATTCCATACTAGTTCGTACCATTTGGTACAAGTTCGTCCTAGTTCGTTCCATTTTGTACGAGTTCGTCCTAGTTTGTACCATTTGATATGAATTTGGACTAGCTCTAACCAATTTCAACGAGTTTGTACCATCTCATACTAGTTCATACAATTTCCTACAAGTTCGTACCATTCCGTACTAGTTACTACCATTTGGTACAAGTTCGTCCTAGTTCGTTCCATTTTGTACGAGTTCGTTCTAGTTTGTACCATTTCATATGAATTTGGACTAGCTCTAACCAATTTCAACGAGTTTGTACCATTTCATACTAGTTCATACCGTTTCCAACAAGTTCGTACCATTCCGTAGTAGTTCGTACCATTTGGTACAAGTTCGTCCTAGATCGTTCCATTTTGTCAGAGTTCGTCCTAGTTTGTACCATTTCATATGAATTTGGACTACCTCTAACCAATTTCAACGAGTTTGTACCATTTCATACTAGTTCATACCATTTCCTACAAGTTCGTACCATTCCGTACTAGTTCGTACCATTTGGTACAAGTTCGTCCTAGTTCGTTCCATTTTGTACGAGTTCGTGCTAGTTTGTACCATTTGATATGAATTTGGACTAGCTCTAACCAATTTCAACGAGTTTGTACCATCTCATACTAGTTCATACAATTTCCTACAAGTTCGTACCATTCCGTACTAGTTACTACCATTTGGTACAAGTTCGTCCTAGTTCGTTCCATTTTGTACGAGTTCGTTCTAGTTTGTACCATTTCATATGAATTTGGACTAGCTCTAACCAATTTCAACGAGTTTGTACCATTTCATACTAGTTCATACCGTTTCCAACAAGTTCGTACCATTCCGTAGTAGTTCGTACCATTTGGTACAAGTTCGTCCTAGATCGTTCCATTTTGTCAGAGTTCGTCCTAGTTTGTACCATTTCATATGAATTTGGACTACCTCTAACCAATTTCAACGAGTTTGTACCATTTCATACTAGTTCATACCATTTCCTACAAGTTCGTACCATTCCGTACTAGTTCGTACCATTTGGTACAAGTTCGTCCTAGTTCGTTCCATTTTGTACGAGTTCGTGCTAGTTTGTACCAGTTGATATGAATTTGGACTAGCTCTAACCAATTTCAACTAGTTTGGACCCTTTAATACTAGTTCATACCATTTCCTACGAGATCGTACCAATAGGTACTAGTTCGCACCATTTGGAACAAGTTCGTCCTAGTTCGTAAGAATTTGGACTAGCTCTAACCAGTTTCAACGAGTTTGTACCATTTCATACTAATTCATACCGTTTCCAACAAGTTCGTACCATTCCATACTAGTTCGTACCATTTGGTACATGTTAGTCCTAGTTCGTTCCATTTTGTACGACTTCGTCCTAGTTCGTCCCATTTCGTAAGAATTTGGACTAGCTCTAACCAGTTTCAACGAGTTTGTACCATTTCATACTAGTTCATACCGTTTCCAACAAGTTCGTACCATTCCATACTAGTTCGTACCATTTGGTACAAGTTCGTCCTAGATCGTTCCATTTTGTGCGAGTTCGTCCTAGTTCGTAATATTTCGTTTTAATTTGGACTAGCTCTAACCAATCTCAACGAGTTTGTACCATTTCATACTAGTTCATACCATTTCCTACAAGTTCGTACCATTCCATACTAGTTCGTACCATTTGGTACAAGTTCGTCCTAGTTCGTTCCATTTTGTACGAGTTCGTCCTAGTTTGTACCATTTCATATGAATTTGGACTAGCTCTAACCAATTTCAACGAGTTTGTACCATTTCATACTAGTTCATACCATTTCCAACAAGTTCGTACCATTCTATACTAGTTCGTACCATTTGGTACATGTTAGTCCTAGTTCGTTCCATTTTGTACGACTTCGTCCTAGTTCGTCCCATTTCGTAAGAATTTGGACTAGCTCTAACCAGTTTCAACGAGTTTGTACCATTTCATACTAGTTCATACCGTTTCCAACAAGTTCGTACCATTCCATACTAGTTCGTACCATTTGGTACAAGTTCGTCCTAGATCGTTCCATTTTGTGCGAGTTCGTCCTAGTTCGTAATATTTCGTTTTAATTTGGACTAGCTCTAACCAGTTTCAACGAGTTTGTACCATTTCATACTAGTTCATACCGTTTCCAACAAGTTCGTACCATTCCATACTAGTTCGTACCATTTGGTACAAGTTCGTCCTAGATCGTTCCATTTTGTGCGAGTTCGTCCTAGTTCGTAATATTTCGTTTTAATTTGGACTAGCTCTAACCAATCTCAACGAGTTTGTACCATTTCATACTAGTTCATACCATTTCCTACAAGTTCGTACCATTCCATACTAGTTCGTACCATTTGGTACAAGTTCGTCCTAGTTCGTTCCATTTTGTACGAGTTCGTCCTAGTTTGTACCATTTCATATGAATTTGGACTAGCTCTAACCAATTTCAACGAGTTTGTACCATTTCATACTAGTTCATACCATTTCCAACAAGTTCGTACCATTCTATACTAGTTCGTACCATTTGGTACAAGTTCGTCCTAGTTCGTTCCATTTTGTACGAGTTCGTCCTAGTTTGTACCATTTCATATGAATTTGGACTAGCTCTAACCAATTTCAACGAGTTTGTACCATTTCATACTAGTTCATACCGTTTCCAACAAGTTCGTACCATTCCGTAGTAGTTCGTACCATTTGGTACAAGTTCGTCCTAGATCGTTCCATTTTGTCAGAGTTCGTCCTAGTTTGTACCATTTCATATGAATTTGGACTACCTCTAACCAATTTCAACGAGTTTGTACCATTTCATACTAGTTCATACCATTTCCTACAAGTTCGTACCATTCCGTACTAGTTCGTACCATTTGGTACAAGTTCGTCCTAGTTCGTTCCATTTTGTACGAGTTCGTGCTAGTTTGTACCATTTGATATGAATTTGGACTAGCTCTAACCAATTTCAACGAGTTTGTACCATCTCATACTAGTTCATACAATTTCCTACAAGTTCGTACCATTCCGTACTAGTTACTACCATTTGGTACAAGTTCGTCCTAGTTCGTTCCATTTTGTACGAGTTCGTTCTAGTTTGTACCATTTCATATGAATTTGGACTAGTTCTAACCAACTTCAACGAGTTTGTACCATTTCATACCAGTTCATACCGTTTCCAACAAGTTCGTACCATTCCGTAGTAGTTCGTACCATTTGGTACAAGTTCGTCCTAGATCGTTCCATTTTGTCAGAGTTCGTCCTAGTTTGTACCATTTCATATGAATTTGGACTACCTCTAACCAATTTCAACGAGTTTGTACCATTTCATACTAGTTCATACCATTTCCTACAAGTTCGTACCATTCCGTACTAGTTCGTACCATTTGGTACAAGTTCGTCCTAGTTCGTTCCATTTTGTACGAGTTCGTGCTAGTTTGTACCAGTTGATATGAATTTGGACTAGCTCTAACCAATTTCAACTAGTTTGGACCCTTTAATACTAGTTCATACCATTTCCTACGAGATCGTACCATTAGGTACTAGTTCGCACCATTTGGAACAAGTTCGTCCTAGTTCGTAAGAATTTGGACTAGCTCTAACCAGTTTCAACGAGTTTGTACCATTTCATACTAATTCATACCGTTTCCAACAAGTTCGTACCATTCCATACTAGTTCGTACCATTTGGTACATGTTAGTCCTAGTTCGTTCCATTTTGTACGACTTCGTCCTAGTTCGTCCCATTTCGTAAGAATTTGGACTAGCTCTAACCAGTTTCAACGAGTTTGTACCATTTCATACTAGTTCATACCGTTTCCAACAAGTTCGTACCATTCCATACTAGTTCGTACCATTTGGTACAAGTTCGTCCTAGATCGTTCCATTTTGTGCGAGTTCGTCCTAGTTCGTAATATTTCGTTTTAATTTGGACTAGCTCTAACCAATCTCAACGAGTTTGTACCATTTCATACTAGTTCATACCATTTCCTACAAGTTCGTACCATTCCATACTAGTTCGTACCATTTGGTACAAGTTCGTCCTAGTTCGTTCCATTTTGTACGAGTTCGTCCTAGTTTGTACCATTTCATATGAATTTGGACTAGCTCTAACCAATTTCAACGAGTTTGTACCATTTCATACTAGTTCATACCATTTCCAACAAGTTCGTACCATTCTATACTAGTTCGTACCATTTGGTACATGTTAGTCCTAGTTCGTTCCATTTTGTACGACTTCGTCCTAGTTCGTCCCATTTCGTAAGAATTTGGACTAGCTCTAACCAGTTTCAACGAGTTTGTACCATTTCATACTAGTTCATACCGTTTCCAACAAGTTCGTACCATTCCATACTAGTTCGTACCATTTGGTACAAGTTCGTCCTAGATCGTTCCATTTTGTGCGAGTTCGTCCTAGTTCGTAATATTTCGTTTTAATTTGGACTAGCTCTAACCAGTTTCAACGAGTTTGTACCATTTCATACTAGTTCATACCGTTTCCAACAAGTTCGTACCATTCCATACTAGTTCGTACCATTTGGTACAAGTTCGTCCTAGATCGTTCCATTTTGTGCGAGTTCGTCCTAGTTCGTAATATTTCGTTTTAATTTGGACTAGCTCTAACCAATCTCAACGAGTTTGTACCATTTCATACTAGTTCATACCATTTCCTACAAGTTCGTACCATTCCATACTAGTTCGTACCATTTGGTACAAGTTCGTCCTAGTTCGTTCCATTTTGTACGAGTTCGTCCTAATTTGTACCATTTCATATGAATTTGGACTAGCTCTAACCAATTTCAACGAGTTTGTACCATTTCATACTAGTTCATACCATTTCCAACAAGTTCGTACCATTCTATACTAGTTCGTACCATTTGGTACAAGTTCGTCCTAGTTCGTTCCATTTTGTACGAGTTCGTCCTAGTTTGTACCATTTGATATGAATTTGGACTAGCTCTAACCAATTTCAACGAGTTTGTACCATCTCATACTAGTTCATACAATTTCCTACAAGTTCGTACCATTCCGTACTAGTTACTACCATTTGGTACAAGTTCGTCCTAGTTCGTTCCATTTTGTACGAGTTCGTTCTAGTTTGTACCATTTCATATGAATTTGGACTAGCTCTAACCAATTTCAACGAGTTTGTACCATCTCATACTAGTTCATACAATTTCCTACAAGTTCGTACCATTCCGTACTAGTTACTACCATTTGGTACAAGTTCGTCCTAGTTCGTTCCATTTTGTACGAGTTCGTTCTAGTTTGTACCATTTCATATGAATTTGGACTAGCTCTAACCAACTTCAACGAGTTTGTACCATTTCATACCAGTTCATACCGTTTCCAACAAGTTCGTACCATTCCGTAGTAGTTCGTACCATTTGGTACAAGTTCGTCCTAGATCGTTCCATTTTGTCAGAGTTCGTCCTAGTTTGTACCATTTCATATGAATTTGGACTACCTCTAACCAATTTCAACGAGTTTGTACCATTTCATACTAGTTCATACCATTTCCTACAAGTTCGTACCATTCCGTACTAGTTCGTACCATTTGGTACAAGTTCGTCCTAGTTCGTTCCATTTTGTACGAGTTCGTGCTAGTTTGTACCAGTTGATATGAATTTGGACTAGCTCTAACCAATTTCAACTAGTTTGGACCCTTTAATACTAGTTCATACCATTTCCTACGAGATCGTACCATTAGGTACTAGTTCGCACCATTTGGAACAAGTTCGTCCTAGTTCGTAAGAATTTGGACTAGCTCTAACCAGTTTCAACGAGTTTGTACCATTTCATACTAATTCATACCGTTTCCAACAAGTTCGTACCATTCCATACTAGTTCGTACCATTTGGTACATGTTAGTCCTAGTTCGTTCCATTTTGTACGACTTCGTCCTAGTTCGTCCCATTTCGTAAGAATTTGGACTAGCTCTAACCAGTTTCAACGAGTTTGTACCATTTCATACTAGTTCATACCGTTTCCAACAAGTTCGTACCATTCCATACTAGTTCGTACCATTTGGTACAAGTTCGTCCTAGATCGTTCCATTTTGTGCGAGTTCGTCCTAGTTCGTAATATTTCGTTTTAATTTGGACTAGCTCTAACCAATCTCAACGAGTTTGTACCATTTCATACTAGTTCATACCATTTCCTACAAGTTCGTACCATTCCATACTAGTTCGTACCATTTGGTACAAGTTCGTCCTAGTTCGTTCCATTTTGTACGAGTTCGTCCTAGTTTGTACCATTTCATATGAATTTGGACTAGCTCTAACCAATTTCAACGAGTTTGTACCATTTCATACTAGTTCATACCATTTCCAACAAGTTCGTACCATTCTATACTAGTTCGTACCATTTGGTACATGTTAGTCCTAGTTCGTTCCATTTTGTACGACTTCGTCCTAGTTCGTCCCATTTCGTAAGAATTTGGACTAGCTCTAACCAGTTTCAACGAGTTTGTACCATTTCATACTAGTTCATACCGTTTCCAACAAGTTCGTACCATTCCATACTAGTTCGTACCATTTGGTACAAGTTCGTCCTAGATCGTTCCATTTTGTGCGAGTTCGTCCTAGTTCGTAATATTTCGTTTTAATTTGGACTAGCTCTAACCAGTTTCAACGAGTTTGTACCATTTCATACTAGTTCATACCGTTTCCAACAAGTTCGTACCATTCCATACTAGTTCGTACCATTTGGTACAAGTTCGTCCTAGATCGTTCCATTTTGTGCGAGTTCGTCCTAGTTCGTAATATTTCGTTTTAATTTGGACTAGCTCTAACCAATCTCAACGAGTTTGTACCATTTCATACTAGTTCATACCATTTCCTACAAGTTCGTACCATTCCATACTAGTTCGTACCATTTGGTACAAGTTCGTCCTAGTTCGTTCCATTTTGTACGAGTTCGTCCTAATTTGTACCATTTCATATGAATTTGGACTAGCTCTAACCAATTTCAACGAGTTTGTACCATTTCATACTAGTTCATACCATTTCCAACAAGTTCGTACCATTCTATACTAGTTCGTACCATTTGGTACAAGTTCGTCCTAGTTCGTTCCATTTTGTACGAGTTCGTCCTAGTTTGTACGATTTGATATGAATTTGGACTAGCTCTAACCAATTTCAACGAGTTTGTACCATCTCATACTAGTTCATACAATTTCCTACAAGTTCGTACCATTCCGTACTAGTTACTACCATTTGGTACAAGTTCGTCCTAGTTCGTTCCATTTTGTACGAGTTCGTTCTAGTTTGTACCATTTCATATGAATTTGGACTAGCTCTAACCAATTTCAACGAGTTTGTACCATTTCATACTAGTTCATACCGTTTCCAACAAGTTCGTACCATTCCGTAGTAGTTCGTACCATTTGGTACAAGTTCGTCCTAGATCGTTCCATTTTGTCAGAGTTCGTCCTAGTTTGTACCATTTCATATGAATTTGGACTACCTCTAACCAATTTCAACGAGTTTGTACCATTTCATACTAGTTCATACCATTTCCTACAAGTTCGTACCATTCCGTACTAGTTCGTACCATTTGGTACAAGTTCGTCCTAGTTCGTTCCATTTTGTACGAGTTCGTGCTAGTTTGTACCATTTGATATGAATTTGGACTAGCTCTAACCAATTTCAACTAGTTTGGACCCTTTAATACTAGTTCATACCATTTCCTACGAGATCGTACCATTAGGTACTAGTTCGCACCATTTGGAACAAGTTCGTCCTAGTTCGTAAGAATTTGGACTAGCTCTAACGAGTTTCAACGAGTTTGTACCATTTCATACTAATTCATACCGTTTCCAACAAGTTCGTACCATTCCATACTAGTTCGTACCATTTGGTACATGTTAGTCCTAGTTCGTTCCATTTTGTACGACTTCGTCCTAGTTCGTCCCATTTCGTAAGAATTTGGACTAGCTCTAACCAGTTTCAACGAGTTTGTACCATTTCATACTAGTTCATACCGTTTCCAACAAGTTCGTACCATTCCATACTAGTTCGTACCATTTGGTACAAGTTCGTCCTAGATCGTTCCATTTTGTGCGAGTTCGTCCTAGTTCGTAATATTTCGTTTTAATTTGGACAAGCTCTAACCAATCTCAACGAGTTTGTACCATTTCATACTAGTTCATACCATTTCCTACAAGTTCGTACCATTCCATACTAGTTCGTACCATTTGGTACAAGTTCGTCCTAGTTCGTTCCATTTTGTACGAGTTCGTCCTAGTTTGTACCATTTCATATGAATTTGGACTAGCTCTAACCAATTTCAACGAGTTTGTACCATTTCATACTAGCTCATACCATTTCCAACAAGTTCGTACCATTCTATACTAGTTCGTACCATTTGGTACAAGTTCGTCCTAGTTCGTTCCATTTTGTACGAGTTCGTCCTAGTTTGTAACATTTCATATGAATTTGGACTAGCTCTAACCAATTTCAACGAGTTTGGACCCTTTAATACTAGTTCATACCATTTCCTACGAGATCGTACCATTAGGTACTAGTTCGCACCATTTGGAACAAGTTCGTCCTAGTTCGTAAGAATTTGGACTAGCTCTAACCAGTTTCAACGAGTTTGTACCATTTCATACTAATTCATACCGTTTCCAACAAGTTCGTACCATTCCATACTAGTTCGTACCATTTGGTACATGTTAGTCCTAGTTCGTTCCATTTTGTACGACTTCGTCCTAGTTCATACCATTCCATACAATTTCGTACCATTCCGTACTAGTTCGTACCATTTGGTACAAGTTCTTCCTAGTTCGTTCCATTTTGTACGAGTTCGTGCTAGTTTGTACCATTTGGTATGAATTTGGACTAGCTCTAACCAATTTCAACGAGTTTGGACCCTTTAATACTAGTTCATACCATTTCCTACGAGATCGTACCATTACGTACTAGTTCGCACCATTTGGAACAAGTTCGTCCTAGTTCGTAAGAATTTGGACTAGCTCTAACCAGTTTCAACGAGTTTGTACCATTTTGTGCGAGTTCGTCCTAGTTCGTAATATTTCGTTTTAATTTGGACTAGCTCTAACCAGTTTCAACGAGTTTGTACCATTTCATACTAGTTCATACCGTTTCCAACAAGTTCGTACCATTCCATACTAGTTCGTACCATTTGGTACAAGTTCGTCCTAGATCGTTCCATTTTGTGCGAGTTCGTCCTAGTTCGTAATATTTCGTTTTAATTTGGACTAGCTCTAACCAATCTCAACGAGTTTGTACCATTTCATACTAGTTCATACCATTTCCTACAAGTTCGTACCATTCCATACTAGTTCGTACCATTTGGTACATGTTAGTCCTAGTTCGTTCCATTTTGTACGACTTCGTCCTAGTTCGTCCCATTTCGTAAGAATTTGGACTAGCTCTAACCAGTTTCAACGAGTTTGTACCATTTCATACTAGTTCATACCGTTTCCAACAAGTTCGTACCATTCCATACTAGTTCGTACCATTTGGTACAAGTTCGTCCTAGATCGTTCCATTTTGTGCGAGTTCGTCCTAGTTCGTAATATTTCGTTTTAATTTGGACTAGCTCTAACCAATCTCAACGAGTTTGTACCATTTCATACTAGTTCATACCATTTCCTACAAGTTCGTACCATTCCATACTAGTTCGTACCATTTGGTACAAGTTCGTCCTAGTTCGTTCCATTTTGTACGAGTTCGTCCTAGTTTGTACCATTTCATATGAATTTGGACTAGCTCTAACCAATTTCAACGAGTTTGTACCATTTCATACTAGTTCATACCATTTCCAACAAGTTCGTACCATTCTATACTAGTTCGTACCATTTGGTACATGTTAGTCCTAGTTCGTTCCATTTTGTACGACTTCGTCCTAGTTCGTCCCATTTCGTAAGAATTTGGACTAGCTCTAACCAGTTTCAACGAGTTTGTACCATTTCATACTAGTTCATACCGTTTCCAACAAGTTCGTACCATTCCATACTAGTTCGTACCATTTGGTACAAGTTCGTCCTAGATCGTTCCATTTTGTGCGAGTTCGTCCTAGTTCGTAATATTTCGTTTTAATTTGGACTAGCTCTAACCAGTTTCAACGAGTTTGTACCATTTCATACTAGTTCATACCGTTTCCAACAAGTTCGTACCATTCCATACTAGTTCGTACCATTTGGTACAAGTTCGTCCTAGATCGTTCCATTTTGTGCGAGTTCGTCCTAGTTCGTAATATTTCGTTTTAATTTGGACTAGCTCTAACCAATCTCAACGAGTTTGTACCATTTCATACTAGTTCATACCATTTCCTACAAGTTCGTACCATTCCATACTAGTTCGTACCATTTGGTACAAGTTCGTCCTAGTTCGTTCCATTTTGTACGAGTTCGTCCTAATTTGTACCATTTCATATGAATTTGGACTAGCTCTAACCAATTTCAACGAGTTTGTACCATTTCATACTAGTTCATACCATTTCCAACAAGTTCGTACCATTCTATACTAGTTCGTACCATTTGGTACAAGTTCGTCCTAGTTCGTTCCATTTTGTACGAGTTCGTCCTAGTTTGTACCATTTGATATGAATTTGGACTAGCTCTAACCAATTTCAACGAGTTTGTACCATCTCATACTAGTTCATACAATTTCCTACAAGTTCGTACCATTCCGTACTAGTTACTACCATTTGGTACAAGTTCGTCCTAGTTCGTTCCATTTTGTACGAGTTCGTTCTAGTTTGTACCATTTCATATGAATTTGGACTAGCTCTAACCAATTTCAACGAGTTTGTACCATCTCATACTAGTTCATACAATTTCCTACAAGTTCGTACCATTCCGTACTAGTTACTACCATTTGGTACAAGTTCGTCCTAGTTCGTTCCATTTTGTACGAGTTCGTTCTAGTTTGTACCATTTCATATGAATTTGGACTAGCTCTAACCAACTTCAACGAGTTTGTACCATTTCATACCAGTTCATACCGTTTCCAACAAGTTCGTACCATTCCGTAGTAGTTCGTACCATTTGGTACAAGTTCGTCCTAGATCGTTCCATTTTGTCAGAGTTCGTCCTAGTTTGTACCATTTCATATGAATTTGGACTACCTCTAACCAATTTCAACGAGTTTGTACCATTTCATACTAGTTCATACCATTTCCTACAAGTTCGTACCATTCCGTACTAGTTCGTACCATTTGGTACAAGTTCGTCCTAGTTCGTTCCATTTTGTACGAGTTCGTGCTAGTTTGTACCAGTTGATATGAATTTGGACTAGCTCTAACCAATTTCAACTAGTTTGGACCCTTTAATACTAGTTCATACCATTTCCTACGAGATCGTACCATTAGGTACTAGTTCGCACCATTTGGAACAAGTTCGTCCTAGTTCGTAAGAATTTGGACTAGCTCTAACCAGTTTCAACGAGTTTGTACCATTTCATACTAATTCATACCGTTTCCAACAAGTTCGTACCATTCCATACTAGTTCGTACCATTTGGTACATGTTAGTCCTAGTTCGTTCCATTTTGTACGACTTCGTCCTAGTTCGTCCCATTTCGTAAGAATTTGGACTAGCTCTAACCAGTTTCAACGAGTTTGTACCATTTCATACTAGTTCATACCGTTTCCAACAAGTTCGTACCATTCCATACTAGTTCGTACCATTTGGTACAAGTTCGTCCTAGATCGTTCCATTTTGTGCGAGTTCGTCCTAGTTCGTAATATTTCGTTTTAATTTGGACTAGCTCTAACCAATCTCAACGAGTTTGTACCATTTCATACTAGTTCATACCATTTCCTACAAGTTCGTACCATTCCATACTAGTTCGTACCATTTGGTACAAGTTCGTCCTAGTTCGTTCCATTTTGTACGAGTTCGTCCTAGTTTGTACCATTTCATATGAATTTGGACTAGCTCTAACCAATTTCAACGAGTTTGTACCATTTCATACTAGTTCATACCATTTCCAACAAGTTCGTACCATTCTATACTAGTTCGTACCATTTGGTACATGTTAGTCCTAGTTCGTTCCATTTTGTACGACTTCGTCCTAGTTCGTCCCATTTCGTAAGAATTTGGACTAGCTCTAACCAGTTTCAACGAGTTTGTACCATTTCATACTAGTTCATACCGTTTCCAACAAGTTCGTACCATTCCATACTAGTTCGTACCATTTGGTACAAGTTCGTCCTAGATCGTTCCATTTTGTGCGAGTTCGTCCTAGTTCGTAATATTTCGTTTTAATTTGGACTAGCTCTAACCAGTTTCAACGAGTTTGTACCATTTCATACTAGTTCATACCGTTTCCAACAAGTTCGTACCATTCCATACTAGTTCGTACCATTTGGTACAAGTTCGTCCTAGATCGTTCCATTTTGTGCGAGTTCGTCCTAGTTCGTAATATTTCGTTTTAATTTGGACTAGCTCTAACCAATCTCAACGAGTTTGTACCATTTCATACTAGTTCATACCATTTCCTACAAGTTCGTACCATTCCATACTAGTTCGTACCATTTGGTACAAGTTCGTCCTAGTTCGTTCCATTTTGTACGAGTTCGTCCTAATTTGTACCATTTCATATGAATTTGGACTAGCTCTAACCAATTTCAACGAGTTTGTACCATTTCATACTAGTTCATACCATTTCCAACAAGTTCGTACCATTCTATACTAGTTCGTACCATTTGGTACAAGTTCGTCCTAGTTCGTTCCATTTTGTACGAGTTCGTCCTAGTTTGTACGATTTGATATGAATTTGGACTAGCTCTAACCAATTTCAACGAGTTTGTACCATCTCATACTAGTTCATACAATTTCCTACAAGTTCGTACCATTCCGTACTAGTTACTACCATTTGGTACAAGTTCGTCCTAGTTCGTTCCATTTTGTACGAGTTCGTTCTAGTTTGTACCATTTCATATGAATTTGGACTAGCTCTAACCAATTTCAACGAGTTTGTACCATTTCATACTAGTTCATACCGTTTCCAACAAGTTCGTACCATTCCGTAGTAGTTCGTACCATTTGGTACAAGTTCGTCCTAGATCGTTCCATTTTGTCAGAGTTCGTCCTAGTTTGTACCATTTCATATGAATTTGGACTACCTCTAACCAATTTCAACGAGTTTGTACCATTTCATACTAGTTCATACCATTTCCTACAAGTTCGTACCATTCCGTACTAGTTCGTACCATTTGGTACAAGTTCGTCCTAGTTCGTTCCATTTTGTACGAGTTCGTGCTAGTTTGTACCATTTGATATGAATTTGGACTAGCTCTAACCAATTTCAACTAGTTTGGACCCTTTAATACTAGTTCATACCATTTCCTACGAGATCGTACCATTAGGTACTAGTTCGCACCATTTGGAACAAGTTCGTCCTAGTTCGTAAGAATTTGGACTAGCTCTAACGAGTTTCAACGAGTTTGTACCATTTCATACTAATTCATATCGTTTCCAACAAGTTCGTACCATTCCATACTAGTTCGTACCATTTGGTACATGTTAGTCCTAGTTCGTTCCATTTTGTACGACTTCGTCCTAGTTCGTCCCATTTCGTAAGAATTTGGACTAGCTCTAACCAGTTTCAACGAGTTTGTACCATTTCATACTAGTTCATACCGTTTCCAACAAGTTCGTACCATTCCATACTAGTTCGTACCATTTGGTACAAGTTCGTCCTAGATCGTTCCATTTTGTGCGAGTTCGTCCTAGTTCGTAATATTTCGTTTTAATTTGGACAAGCTCTAACCAATCTCAACGAGTTTGTACCATTTCATACTAGTTCATACCATTTCCTACAAGTTCGTACCATTCCATACTAGTTCGTACCATTTGGTACAAGTTCGTCCTAGTTCGTTCCATTTTGTACGAGTTCGTCCTAGTTTGTACCATTTCATATGAATTTGGACTAGCTCTAACCAATTTCAACGAGTTTGCACCATTTCATACTAGCTCATACCATTTCCAACAAGTTCGTACCATTCTATACTAGTTCGTACCATTTGGTACAAGTTCGTCCTAGTTCGTTCCATTTTGTACGAGTTCGTCCTAGTTTGTAACATTTCATATGAATTTGGACTAGCTCTAACCAATTTCAACGAGTTTGGACCCTTTAATACTAGTTCATACCATTTCCTACGAGATCGTACCATTAGGTACTAGTTCGCACCATTTGGAACAAGTTCGTCCTAGTTCGTAAGAATTTGGACTAGCTCTAACCAGTTTCAACGAGTTTGTACCATTTCATACTAATTCATACCGTTTCCAACAAGTTCGTACCATTCCATACTAGTTCGTACCATTTGGTACATGTTAGTCCTAGTTCGTTCCATTTTGTACGACTTCGTCCTAGTTCATACCATTCCATACAATTTCGTACCATTCCGTACTAGTTCGTACCATTTGGTACAAGTTCTTCCTAGTTCGTTCCATTTTGTACGAGTTCGTGCTAGTTTGTACCATTTGGTATGAATTTGGACTAGCTCTAACCAATTTCAACGAGTTTGGACCCTTTAATACTAGTTCATACCATTTCCTACGAGATCGTACCATTACGTACTAGTTCGCACCATTTGGAACAAGTTCGTCCTAGTTCGTAAGAATTTGGACTAGCTCTAACCAGTTTCAACGAGTTTGTACCATTTCATACTAGTTCATACCGTTTCCAACAAGTTCGTACCATTCCATACTAGTTCGTACCATTTGGTACAAGTTCGTCCTAGATCGTTCCATTTTGTGTGAGTTCGTCCTAGTTCGTAATATTTCGTTTTAATTTGGACTAGCTCTAACCAATCTCAACGAGTTTGTACCATTTCATACTAGTTCATACCATTTCCTACAAGTTCGTACCATTCCATACTAGTTCGTACCATTTGGTACAAGTTCGTCCTAGTTCGTTCCATTTTGTACGAGTTCGTCCTAGTTTGTACCATTTCATATGAATTTGGACTAGCTCTAACCAATTTCAACGAGTTTGTACCATTTCATACTAGTTCATACCATTTCCAACAAGTTCGTACCATTTGGTACAAGTTCGTCCTAGATCGTTCCATTTTGTACGAGTTCGTCCTAGTTCGTACCATTTCGTATGAATTTGGACTAGCTCTAACCAATTTCAACGACTTTGTACCATTTCATACTAGTTCATACCATTTCCTACAAGTTCTTACCATTCCGTACTAGTTCGTACCATTTGGTACATGTTCGTCCTAGTTCGTTCCATTTTGTACGAGTTCGTCCTAGTTTGTACCATTTCATATGATTTTGGACTAGCTCTAACCAATTTCAACGAGTTTGTACCATTTCATACTAGTTCATACAGTTTCCAACAAGTTCGTACCATTCCGTACTAGTTCGTACCATTTGGTACAAGTTCGTCCTAGATCGTTCCATTTTGTGCGAGTTCGTCCTAGTTCGTAATATTTCGTATGAATTTGGACTAGCTCTAACCAATTTCAACGAGTTTGTACCATTTCATACTTGTTCATACCGTTTCCAAAAAGTTCGTACCATTCCATACTAGTTCGTACCATTTGGTACAAGTTCGTCCTAGATCGTTCCATTTTGTGCGAGTTCGTCCTAGTTCGTAATATTTCGTTTTAATTTGGACAAGCTCTAACCAATCTCAACGAGTTTGTACCATTTCATACTAGTTCATACCATTTCCTACAAGTTCGTACCATTCCATACTAGTTCGTACCATTTGGTACAAGTTCGTCCTAGTTCGTTCCATTTTGTACGAGTTCGTCCTAGTTTGTACCATTTCATATGAATTTGGACTAGCTCTAACCAATTTCAACGAGTTTGTACCATTTCATACTAGTTCATACCATTTCCAACAAGTTCGTACCATTCTATACTAGTTCGTACCATTTGGTACAAGTTCGTCCTAGTTCGTTCCATTTTGTACGAGTTCGTCCTAGTTTGTAACATTTCATATGAATTTGGACTAGCTCTAACCAATTTCAACGAGTTTGGACCCTTTAATACTAGTTCATACCATTTCCTACGAGATCGTACCATTAGGTACTAGTTCGCACCATTTGGAACAAGTTCGTCCTAGTTCGTAAGAATTTGGACTAGCTCTAACCAGTTTCAACGAGTTTGAACCATTTCATACTAATTCATACCGTTTCCAACAAGTTCGTACCATTCCATACTAGTTCGTACCATTTGGTACATGTTAGTCCTAGTTCGTTCCATTTTGTACGACTTCGTCCTAGTTCATACCATTCCATACAATTTCGTACCATTCCGTACTAGTTCGTACCATTTGGTACAAGTTCTTCCTAGTTCGTTCCATTTTGTACGAGTTCGTGCTAGTTTGTACCATTTGGTATGAATTTGGACTAGCTCTAACCAATTTCAACGAGTTTGGACCCTTTAATACTAGTTCATACCATTTCCTACGAGATCGTACCATTACGTACTAGTTCGCACCATTTGGAACAAGTTCGTCCTAGTTCGTAAGAATTTGGACTAGCTCTAACCAGTTTCAACGAGTTTGTACCATTTCATACTAGTTCATACCGTTTCCAACAAGTTCGTACCATTCCATACTAGTTCGTACCATTTGGTACAAGTTCGTCCTAGATCGTTCCATTTTGTGTGAGTTCGTCCTAGTTCGTAATATTTCGTTTTAATTTGGACTAGCTCTAACCAATCTCAACGAGTTTGTACCATTTCATACTAGTTCATACCATTTCCTACAAGTTCGTACCATTCCATACTAGTTCGTACCATTTGGTACAAGTTCGTCCTAGTTCGTTCCATTTTGTACGAGTTCGTCCTAGTTTGTACCATTTCATATGAATTTGGACTAGCTCTAACCAATTTCAACGAGTTTGTACCATTTCATACTAGTTCATACCATTTCCAACAAGTTCGTACCATTTGGTACAAGTTCGTCCTAGATCGTTCCATTTTGTACGAGTTCGTCCTAGTTCGTACCTTTTCGTATGAATTTGGACTAGCTCTAACCAATTTCAACGACTTTGTACCATTTCATACTAGTTCATACCATTTCCTACAAGTTCTTACCATTCCGTACTAGTTCGTACCATTTGGTACATGTTCGTCCTAGTTCGTTCCATTTTGTACGAGTTCGTCCTAGTTTGTACCATTTCATATGATTTTGGACTAGCTCTAACCAATTTCAACGAGTTTGTACCATTTCATACTAGTTCATACAGTTTCCAACAAGTTCGTACCATTCCGTACTAGTTCGTACCATTTGGTACAAGTTCGTCCTAGATCGTTCCATTTTGTGCGAGTTCGTCCTAGTTCGTAATATTTCGTATGAATTTGGACTAGCTCTAACCAATTTCAACGAGTTTGTACCATTTCATACTTGTTCATACCGTTTCCAAAAAGTTCGTACCATTCCATACTAGTTCGTACCATTTGGTACAACTTCGTCCTAGATCGTTCCATTTTGTGCGAGTTCGTCCTAGTTCGTAATATTTCGTTTTAATTTGGACTAGCTCTAACCAATTTCAACGAGTTTGTACCATTTCATACTAGTTCATACCATTTCCTACAAGTTCGTACCATTCCGTACTAGTTCGTACCATTTGGTACAAGTTCGTCCTAGTTCTTTCCATTTTGTACGAGTTCGTCCTAGTTTGTACCATTTCATATGAATTTCGACCAGCTCTAACCAATTTCAACGAGTTTGTACCATTTCATACTAGTTCATACCATTTCCTACAAGTTCGTACCATTCCGTACTAGTTCGTACCATTTGGTACAAGTTCGTCCTAGTTCGTTACATTTTGTACGAGTTCGTCCTTGTTTGTACCATTTCATATGAATTTTGACCTGCTCTAACCAATTTCAAAGAGTTTGTACCATTGCATACTAGTTCATACCGTTTCCAACATTTTCGTACCATTCCGTACTAGTTCGTACCATTTGGTACAAGTTCGTCCTAGTTCGTTCCATTTTGTACGAGTTCGTCCTAGTTTGTACCATTTCATATGAATTTGGACTAGCTCTAACCAATTTCAACGAGTTTGTACCATTTCATACTAGTTCATACCGTTTCCAACAAGTTCGTACCATTCCGTAGTAGTTCGTACCATTTGGTACAAGTTCGTCCTAGATCGTTCCATTTTGTCAGAGTTCGTCCTAGTTTGTACCATTTCATATGAATTTGGACTACCTCTAACCAATTTCAACGAGTTTGTACCATTTCATACTAGTTCATACCATTTCCTACAAGTTCGTACCATTCCGTACTAGTTCGTACCATTTGGTACAAGTTCGTCCTAGTTCGTTCCATTTTGTACGAGTTCGTGCTAGTTTGTACCATTTGATATGAATTTGGACTAGCTCTAACCAATTTCAACTAGTTTGGACCCTTTAATACTAGTTCATACCATTTCCTACGAGATCGTACCATTAGGTACTAGTTCGCACCATTTGGAACAAGTTCGTCCTAGTTCGTAAGAATTTGGACTAGCTCTAACCAGTTTCAACGAGTTTGTACCATTTCATACTAATTCATACCGTTTCCAACAAGTTCGTACCATTCCATACTAGTTCGTACCATTTGGATCATGTTAGTCCTAGTTCGTTCCATTTTGTACGAATTCGTCCTAGTTCGTCCCATTTCGTAAGAATTTGGACTAGCTCTAACCAGTTTCAACGATATTGTACCATTTCATACTAGTTCATACCGTTTCCAAAAAGTTCGTACCATTCCATACTAGTTCGTACCATTTGGTACAAGTTCGTCCTAGATCGTTCCATTTTGTGCGAGTTCGTCCTAGTTCGTAATATTTCGTTTTAATTTGGACTAGCTCTAACCAATCTCAACGAGTTTGTACCATTTCATACTAGTTCATACCATTTCCTACAAGTTCGTACCATTCCATACTAGTTCGTACCATTTGGTACAAGTTCGTCCTAGTTCGTTCCATTTTGTACGAGTTCGTCCTAGTTTGTACCATTTCATATGAATTTGGACTAGCTCTAACCAATTTCAACGAGTTTGTACCATTTCATACTAGTTCATACCATTTCCAACAAGTTCGTACCATTCTATACTAGTTCGTACCATTTGGTACAAGTTCGTCCTAGTTCGTTCCATTTTGTACGAGTTCGTCCTAGTTTGTACCATTTCATATGAATTTGGACTAGCTCTAACCAATTTCAACGAGTTTGTACCATTTCATACTAGTTCATACCGTTTCCAACAAGTTCGTACCATTCCATACTAGTTCGTACCATTTGGTACAAGTTCGTCCTAGATCGTTCCATTTTGTGCGAGTTCGTCCTAGTTCGTAGTATTTCGTTTTAATTTGGACTAGCTCTAACCAATTTCAACGAGTTTGTACCATTTCATACTAGTTCATACCATTTCCTACAAGTTCGTACCATTCCGTACTAGTTCGTACCATTTGGTACAAGTTCGTCCTAGTTCTTTCCATTTTGTACGAGTTCGTCCTAGTTTGTACCATTTCATATGAATTTCGACCAGCTCTAACCAATTTCAACGAGTTTGTACCATTTCATACTAGTTCATACCATTTCCTACAAGTTCGTACCATTCCGTACTCGTTCGTACCATTTGGTACAAGTTCGTCCTAGTTCGTTACATTTTGTACGAGTTCGTCCTTGTTTGTACCATTTCATATGAATTTTGACCTGCTCTAACCAATTTCAAAGAGTTTGTACCATTGCATACTAGTTCATACCGTTTCCAACATTTTCGTACCATTCCGTACTAGTTCGTACCATTTGGTACAAGTTCGTCCTAGTTCGTTCCATTTTGTACGAGTTCGTCCTAGTTTGTACCATTTCATATGAATTTGGACTAGCTCTAACCAATTTCAACGAGTTTGTACCATTTCATACTAGTTCATACCGTTTCCAACAAGTTCGTACCATTCCGTAGTAGTTCGTACCATTTGGTACAAGTTCGTCCTAGATCTTTCCATTTTGTCAGAGTTCGTCCTAGTTTGTACCATTTCATATGAATTTGGACTACCTCTAACCAATTTCAACGAGTTTGTACCATTTCATACTAGTTCATACCATTTCCTACCAGTTCGTACCATTCCGTACTAGTTCGTACCATTTGGTACAAGTTCGTCCTAGTTCGTTCCATTTTGTACGAGTTCGTGCTAGTTTGTACCATTTGATATGAATTTGGACTAGCTCTAACCAATTTCAACTAGTTTGGACCCTTTAATACTAGTTCATACCATTTCCTACGAGATCGTACCATTAGGTACTAGTTCGCACCATTTGGAACAAGTTCGTCCTAGTTCGTAAGAATTTGGACTAGCTCTAACCAGTTTCAACGAGTTTGTACCATTTCATACTAATTCATACCGTTTCCAACAAGTTCGTACCATTCCATACTAGTTCGTACCATTTGGTACATGTTAGTCCTAGTTCGTTCCATTTTGTACGACTTCGTCCTAGTTCGTCCCATTTCGTAAGAATTTGGACTAGCTCTAACCAGTTTCAACGATATTGTACCATTTCATACTAGTTCATACCGTTTCCAAAAAGTTCGTACCATTCCATACTAGTTCGTACCATTTGGTACAAGTTCGTCCTAGATCGTTCCATTTTGTGCGAGTTCGTCCTAGTTCGTAATATTTCGTTTTAATTTGGACTAGCTCTAACCAATCTCAACGAGTTTGTACCATTTCATACTAGTTCATACCATTTCCTACAAGTTCGTACCATTCCATACTAGTTCGTACCATTTGGTACAAGTTCGTCCTAGTTCGTTCCATTTTGTACGAGTTCGTCCTAGTTTGTACCATTTCATATGAATTTGGACTAGCTCTAACCAATTTCAACGAGTTTGTACCATTTCATACTAGTTCATACCATTTCCAACAAGTTCGTACCATTCTATACTAGTTCGTACCATTTGGTACAAGTTCGTCCTAGTTCGTTCCATTTTGTACGAGTTCGTCCTAGTTTGTACCATTTCATATGAATTTGGAACAGCTCTAACCAATTTCAACGAGTTTGTACCATTTCATACTAGTTTATACCATTTCCAACTAGTTCGTACCATTTGGTACAAGTTCGTCCTAGTTCGTTCCATTTTGTACGAGTTCGTCCTAGTTTGTACCATTTCATATGAATTTGGACTAGCTCTAACCAATTTCAACGAGTTTGTACCATTTCATACTAGTTCATACCGTTTCCAACAAGTTCGTACCATTCCATACTAGTTCGTACCATTTGGTACAAGTTCGTCCTAGATCGTTCCATTTTGTGCGAGTTCGTCCTAGTTCGTAGTATTTCGTTTTAATTTGGACTAGCTCTAACCAATTTCAACGAGTTTGTACCATTTCATACTAGTTCATACCATTTCCTACAAGTTCGTACCATTCCGTACTAGTTCGTACCATTTGGTACAAGTTCGTCCTAGTTCTTTCCATTTTGTACGAGTTCGTCCTAGTTTGTACCATTTCATATGAATTTCGACCAGCTCTAACCAATTTCAACGAGTTTGTACCATTTCATACTAGTTCATACCATTTCCTACAAGTTCGTACCATTCCGTACTAGTTCGTACCATTTGGTACAAGTTCGTCCTAGTTCGTTACATTTTGTACGAGTTCGTCCTTGTTTGTACCATTTCATATGAATTTTGACCTGCTCTAACCAATTTCAAAGAGTTTGTACCATTGCATACTAGTTCATACCGTTTCCAACATTTTCGTACCATTCCGTACTAGTTCGTACCATTTGGTACAAGTTCGTCCTAGTTCGTTCCATTTTGTACGAGTTCGTCCTAGTTTGTACCATTTCATATGAATTTGGACTAGCTCTAACCAATTTCAACGAGTTTGTACCATTTCATACTAGTTCATACCATTTCCAACAAGTTCGTACCATTTGGTACAAGTTCGTCCTAGATCGTTCCATTTTGTACGAGTTCGTCCTAGTTCGTACCATTTCGTATGAATTTGGACTAGCTCTAACCAATTTCAACGACTTTGTACCATTTCATACTAGTTCATACCATTTCCTACAAGTTCTTACCATTTCCAACTAGTTCGTACCATTTGGTACAAGTTCGTCCTAGTTCGTTCCATTTTGTACGAGTTCATCCTAGTTTGTACCATTTCATATGATTTTGGACTAGCTCTAACCAATTTCAACGAGTTTGTACCATTTCATACTAGTTCATACAGTTTCCAACAAGTTCGTACCATTCCGTACTAGTTCGTACCATTTGGTACAAGTTCGTCCTAGATCGTTCCATTTTGTGCGAGTTCGTCCTAGTTCGTAATATTTCGTATGAATTTGGACTAGCTCTAACCAATTTCAACGAGTTTGTACCATTTCATACTTGTTCATACCGTTTCCAAAAAGTTCGTACCATTCCATACTAGTTCGTACCATTTGGTACAAGTTCGTCCTAGATCGTTCCATTTTGTGCGAGTTCGTCCTAGTTCGTAATATTTCGTTTTAATTTGGACAAGCTCTAACCAATCTCAACGAGTTTGTACCATTTCATACTAGTTCATACCATTTCCTACAAGTTCGTACCATTCCATACTAGTTCGTACCATTTGGTACAAGTTCGTCCTAGTTCGTTCCATTTTGTACGAGTTCGTCCTAGTTTGTACCATTTCATATGAATTTGGACTAGCTCTAACCAATTTCAACGAGTTTGTACCATTTCATACTAGTTCATACCATTTCCAACAAGTTCGTACCATTCTATACTAGTTCGTACCATTTGGTACAAGTTCGTCCTAGTTCGTTCCATTTTGTACGAGTTCGTCCTAGTTTGTAACATTTCATATGAATTTGGACTAGCTCTAACCAATTTCAACGAGTTTGGACCCTTTAATACTAGTTCATACCATTTCCTACGAGATCGTACCATTAGGTACTAGTTCGCACCATTTGGAACAAGTTCGTCCTAGTTCGTAAGAATTTGGACTAGCTCTAACCAGTTTCAACGAGTTTGTACCATTTCATACTAATTCATACCGTTTCCAACAAGTTCGTACCATTCCATACTAGTTCGTACCATTTGGTACATGTTAGTCCTAGTTCGTTCCATTTTGTACGACTTCGTCCTAGTTCATACCATTCCATACAATTTCGTACCATTCCGTACTAGTTCGTACCATTTGGTACAAGTTCTTCCTAGTTCGTTCCATTTTGTACGAGTTCGTGCTAGTTTGTACCATTTGGTATGAATTTGGACTAGCTCTAACCAATTTCAACGAGTTTGGACCCTTTAATACTAGTTCATACCATTTCCTACGAGATCGTACCATTACGTACTAGTTCGCACCATTTGGAACAAGTTCGTCCTAGTTCGTAAGAATTTGGACTAGCTCTAACCAGTTTCAACGAGTTTGTACCATTTCATACTAGTTCATACCGTTTCCAACAAGTTCGTACCATTCCATACTAGTTCGTACCATTTGGTACAAGTTCGTCCTAGATCGTTCCATTTTGTGTGAGTTCGTCCTAGTTCGTAATATTTCGTTTTAATTTGGACTAGCTCTAACCAATCTCAACGAGTTTGTACCATTTCATACTAGTTCATACCATTTCCTACAAGTTCGTACCATTCCATACTAGTTCGTACCATTTGGTACAAGTTCGTCCTAGTTCGTTCCATTTTGTACGAGTTCGTCCTAGTTTGTACCATTTCATATGAATTTGGACTAGCTCTAACCAATTTCAACGAGTTTGTACCATTTCATACTAGTTCATACCATTTCCAACAAGTTCGTACCATTTGGTACAAGTTCGTCCTAGATCGTTCCATTTTGTACGAGTTCGTCCTAGTTCGTACCTTTTCGTATGAATTTGGACTAGCTCTAACCAATTTCAACGACTTTGTACCATTTCATACTAGTTCATACCATTTCCTACAAGTTCTTACCATTCCGTACTAGTTCGTACCATTTGGTACATGTTCGTCCTAGTTCGTTCCATTTTGTACGAGTTCGTCCTAGTTTGTACCATTTCATATGATTTTGGACTAGCTCTAACCAATTTCAACGAGTTTGTACCATTTCATACTAGTTCATACAGTTTCCAACAAGTTCGTACCATTCCGTACTAGTTCGTACCATTTGGTACAAGTTCGTCCTAGATCGTTCCATTTTGTGCGAGTTCGTCCTAGTTCGTAATATTTCGTATGAATTTGGACTAGCTCTAACCAATTTCAACGAGTTTGTACCATTTCATACTTGTTCATACCGTTTCCAAAAAGTTCGTACCATTCCATACTAGTTCGTACCATTTGGTACAACTTCGTCCTAGATCGTTCCATTTTGTGCGAGTTCGTCCTAGTTCGTAATATTTCGTTTTAATTTGGACTAGCTCTAACCAATTTCAACGAGTTTGTACCATTTCATACTAGTTCATACCATTTCCTACAAGTTCGTACCATTCCGTACTAGTTCGTACCATTTGGTACAAGTTCGTCCTAGTTCTTTCCATTTTGTACGAGTTCGTCCTAGTTTGTACCATTTCATATGAATTTCGACCAGCTCTAACCAATTTCAACGAGTTTGTACCATTTCATACTAGTTCATACCATTTCCTACAAGTTCGTACCATTCCGTACTAGTTCGTACCATTTGGTACAAGTTCGTCCTAGTTCGTTACATTTTGTACGAGTTCGTCCTTGTTTGTACCATTTCATATGAATTTTGACCTGCTCTAACCAATTTCAAAGAGTTTGTACCATTGCATACTAGTTCATACCGTTTCCAACATTTTCGTACCATTCCGTACTAGTTCGTACCATTTGGTACAAGTTCGTCCTAGTTCGTTCCATTTTGTACGAGTTCGTCCTAGTTTGTACCATTTCATATGAATTTGGACTAGCTCTAACCAATTTCAACGAGTTTGTACCATTTCATACTAGTTCATACCGTTTCCAACAAGTTCGTACCATTCCGTAGTAGTTCGTACCATTTGGTACAAGTTCGTCCTAGATCGTTCCATTTTGTCAGAGTTCGTCCTAGTTTGTACCATTTCATATGAATTTGGACTACCTCTAACCAATTTCAACGAGTTTGTACCATTTCATACTAGTTCATACCATTTCCTACAAGTTCGTACCATTCCGTACTAGTTCGTACCATTTGGTACAAGTTCGTCCTAGTTCGTTCCATTTTGTACGAGTTCGTGCTAGTTTGTACCATTTGATATGAATTTGGACTAGCTCTAACCAATTTCAACTAGTTTGGACCCTTTAATACTAGTTCATACCATTTCCTACGAGATCGTACCATTAGGTACTAGTTCGCACCATTTGGAACAAGTTCGTCCTAGTTCGTAAGAATTTGGACTAGCTCTAACCAGTTTCAACGAGTTTGTACCATTTCATACTAATTCATACCGTTTCCAACAAGTTCGTACCATTCCATACTAGTTCGTACCATTTGGATCATGTTAGTCCTAGTTCGTTCCATTTTGTACGAATTCGTCCTAGTTCGTCCCATTTCGTAAGAATTTGGACTAGCTCTAACCAGTTTCAACGATATTGTACCATTTCATACTAGTTCATACCGTTTCCAAAAAGTTCGTACCATTCCATACTAGTTCGTACCATTTGGTACAAGTTCGTCCTAGATCGTTCCATTTTGTGCGAGTTCGTCCTAGTTCGTAATATTTCGTTTTAATTTGGACTAGCTCTAACCAATCTCAACGAGTTTGTACCATTTCATACTAGTTCATACCATTTCCTACAAGTTCGTACCATTCCATACTAGTTCGTACCATTTGGTACAAGTTCGTCCTAGTTCGTTCCATTTTGTACGAGTTCGTCCTAGTTTGTACCATTTCATATGAATTTGGACTAGCTCTAACCAATTTCAACGAGTTTGTACCATTTCATTCTAGTTCATACCATTTCCAACAAGTTCGTACCATTCTATACTAGTTCGTACCATTTGGTACAAGTTCGTCCTAGTTCGTTCCATTTTGTACGAGTTCGTCCTAGTTTGTACCATTTCATATGAATTTGGACTAGCTCTAACCAATTTCAACGAGTTTGTACCATTTCATACTAGTTCATACCGTTTCCAACAAGTTCGTACCATTCCATACTAGTTCGTACCATTTGGTACAAGTTCGTCCTAGATCGTTCCATTTTGTGCGAGTTCGTCCTAGTTCGTAGTATTTCGTTTTAATTTGGACTAGCTCTAACCAATTTCAACGAGTTTGTACCATTTCATACTAGTTCATACCATTTCCTACAAGTTCGTACCATTCCGTACTAGTTCGTACCATTTGGTACAAGTTCGTCCTAGTTCTTTCCATTTTGTACGAGTTCGTCCTAGTTTGTACCATTTCATATGAATTTCGACCAGCTCTAACCAATTTCAACGAGTTTGTACCATTTCATACTAGTTCATACCATTTCCTACAAGTTCGTACCATTCCGTACTCGTTCGTACCATTTGGTACAAGTTCGTCCTAGTTCGTTACATTTTGTACGAGTTCGTCCTTGTTTGTACCATTTCATATGAATTTTGACCTGCTCTAACCAATTTCAAAGAGTTTGTACCATTGCATACTAGTTCATACCGTTTCCAACATTTTCGTACCATTCCGTACTAGTTCGTACCATTTGGTACAAGTTCGTCCTAGTTCGTTCCATTTTGTACGAGTTCGTCCTAGTTTGTACCATTTCATATGAATTTGGACTAGCTCTAACCAATTTCAACGAGTTTGTACCATTTCATACTAGTTCATACCGTTTCCAACAAGTTCGTACCATTCCGTAGTAGTTCGTACCATTTGGTACAAGTTCGTCCTAGATCGTTCCATTTTGTCAGAGTTCGTCCTAGTTTGTACCATTTCATATGAATTTGGACTACCTCTAACCAATTTCAACGAGTTTGTACCATTTCATACTAGTTCATACAATTTCCTACCAGTTCGTACCATTCCGTACTAGTTCGTACCATTTGGTACAAGTTCGTCCTAGTTCGTTCCATTTTGTACGAGTTCGTGCTAGTTTGTACCATTTGATATGAATTTGGACTAGCTCTAACCAATTTCAACTAGTTTGGACCCTTTAATACTAGTTCATACCATTTCCTACGAGATCGTACCATTAGGTACTAGTTCGCACCATTTGGAACAAGTTCGTCCTAGTTCGTAAGAATTTGGACTAGCTCTAACCAGTTTCAACGAGTTTGTACCATTTCATACTAATTCATACCGTTTCCAACAAGTTCGTACCATTCCATACTAGTTCGTACCATTTGGTACATGTTAGTCCTAGTTCGTTCCATTTTGTACGACTTCGTCCTAGTTCGTCCCATTTCGTAAGAATTTGGACTAGCTCTAACCAGTTTCAACGATATTGTACCATTTCATACTAGTTCATACCGTTTCCAAAAAGTTCGTACCATTCCATACTAGTTCGTACCATTTGGTACAAGTTCGTCCTAGATCGTTCCATTTTGTGCGAGTTCGTCCTAGTTCGTAATATTTCGTTTTAATTTGGACTAGCTCTAACCAATCTCAACGAGTTTGTACCATTTCATACTAGTTCATACCATTTCCTACAAGTTCGTACCATTCCATACTAGTTCGTACCATTTGGTACAAGTTCGTCCTAGTTCGTTCCATTTTGTACGAGTTCGTCCTAGTTTGTACCATTTCATATGAATTTGGACTAGCTCTAACCAATTTCAACGAGTTTGTACCATTTCATACTAGTTCATACCATTTCCAACAAGTTCGTACCATTCTATACTAGTTCGTACCATTTGGTACAAGTTCGTCCTAGTTCGTTCCATTTTGTACGAGTTCGTCCTAGTTTGTACCATTTCATATGAATTTGGAACAGCTCTAACCAATTTCAACGAGTTTGTACCATTTCATACTAGTTTATACCATTTCCAACTAGTTCGTACCATTTGGTACAAGTTCGTCCTAGTTCGTTCCATTTTGTACGAGTTCGTCCTAGTTTGTACCATTTCATATGAATTTGGACTAGCTCTAACCAATTTCAACGAGTTTGTACCATTTCATACTAGTTCATACCGTTTCCAACAAGTTCGTACCATTCCGTACTAGTTCGTACCATTTGGTACAAGTTCGTCCTAGATCGTTCCATTTTGTCCGAGTTCGTCCTAGTTTGTACCATTTCATATGAATTTGGACTAGCTCTAACCAATTTCAACGAGTTTGTACCATTTCATACTAGTTCATACCATTTCCTACAAGTTCGTACCATTCCGTACTAGTTCGTACCATTTGGTAAAAGTTCGTCCTAGTTCGTTCCATTTTGTACGAGTTCGTGCTAGTTTGTACCATTTGATATGAATTTGGAGTAGCTCTAACCAATTTCAACGAGTTTGGACCCTTTAATACTAGTTCATACCATTTCCTACGAGATCGTACCATTAGGTACTAGTTCGCACCATTTGGAACAAGTTCGTCCTAGTTCGTAAGAATTTGGACTAGCTCTAACCAGTTTCAACGAGTTTGTACCATTTCATACTAATTCATACCGTTTCCAACAAGTTCGTACCATTCCATACTAGTTCGTACCATTTGGTACATGTTAGTCCTAGTTCGTTCCATTTTGTACGACTTCGTCCTAGTTCATACCATTCCATACAATTTCATACCATTCCGTACTAGTTCGTACCATTTGGTACAAGTTCTTCCTAGTTCGTTCCATTTTGTACGAGTTCGTGCTAGTTTGTACCATTTGATATGAATTTGGACTAGCTCTAACCAATTTCAACGAGTTTGGACCCTTTAATACTAGTTCATACCATTTCCTACGAGATCGTACCATTACGTACTAGTTCGCACCATTTGGAACAAGTTCGTCCTAGTTCGTAAGAATTTGGACTAGCTCTAACCAGTTTCAACGAGTTTGTACCATTTCATACTAGTTCATACCGTTTCCAACAAGTTCGTACCATTCCATACTAGTTCGTACCATTTGGTACAAGTTCGTCCTAGATCGTTCCATTTTGTGCGAGTTCGTCCTAGTTCGTAATATTTCGTTTTAATTTGGACTAGCTCTAACCAATCTCAACGAGTTTGTACCATTTCATACTAGTTCATACCGTTTCCAACAAGTTCGTACCATTCCATACTAGTTCGTACCATTTGGTACAAGTTCGTCCTAGATCGTTCCATTTTGTGCGAGTTCGTCCTAGTTCGTAATATTTCGTTTTAATTTGGACTAGCTCTAACCAATCTCAACGAGTTTGTACCATTTCATACTAGTTCATACCATTTCCTACAAGTTCGTACCATTCCATACTAGTTCGTACCATTTGGTACAAGTTCGTCCTAGTTCGTTCCATTTTGTACGAGTTCGTCCTAGTTTGTACCATTTCATATGAATTTGGACTAGCTCTAACCAATTTCAACGAGTTTGTACCATTTCATACTAGTTCATACCGTTTCCAACAAGTTCGTACCATTCCGTAGTAGTTCGTACCATTTGGTACAAGTTCGTCCTAGATCGTTCCATTTTGTCAGAGTTCGTCCTAGTTTGTACCATTTCATATGAATTTGGACTACCTCTAACCAATTTCAACGAGTTTGTACCATTTCATACTAGTTCATACCATTTCCTACCAGTTCGTACCATTCCGTACTAGTTCGTACCATTTGGTACAAGTTCGTCCTAGTTCGTTCCATTTTGTACGAGTTCGTGCTAGTTTGTACCATTTGATATGAATTTGGACTAGCTCTAACCAATTTCAACTAGTTTGGACCCTTTAATACTAGTTCATACCATTTCCTACGAGATCGTACCATTAGGTACTAGTTCGCACCATTTGGAACAAGTTCGTCCTAGTTCGTAAGAATTTGGACTAGCTCTAACCAGTTTCAACGAGTTTGTACCATTTCATACTAATTCATACCGTTTCCAACAAGTTCGTACCATTCCATACTAGTTCGTACCATTTGGTACATGTTAGTCCTAGTTCGTTCCATTTTGTACGACTTCGTCCTAGTTCGTCCCATTTCGTAAGAATTTGGACTAGCTCTAACCAGTTTCAACGATATTGTACCATTTCATACTAGTTCATACCGTTTCCAAAAAGTTCGTACCATTCCATACTAGTTCGTACCATTTGGTACAAGTTCGTCCTAGATCGTTCCATTTTGTGCGAGTTCGTCCTAGTTCGTAATATTTCGTTTTAATTTGGACTAGCTCTAACCAATCTCAACGAGTTTGTACCATTTCATACTAGTTCATACCATTTCCTACAAGTTCGTACCATTCCATACTAGTTCGTACCATTTGGTACAAGTTCGTCCTAGTTCGTTCCATTTTGTACGAGTTCGTCCTAGTTTGTACCATTTCATATGAATTTGGACTAGCTCTAACCAATTTCAACGAGTTTGTACCATTTCATACTAGTTCATACCATTTCCAACAAGTTCGTACCATTCTATACTAGTTCGTACCATTTGGTACAAGTTCGTCCTAGTTCGTTCCATTTTGTACGAGTTCGTCCTAGTTTGTACCATTTCATATGAATTTGGAACAGCTCTAACCAATTTCAACGAGTTTGTACCATTTCATACTAGTTTATACCATTTCCAACTAGTTCGTACCATTTGGTACAAGTTCGTCCTAGTTCGTTCCATTTTGTACGAGTTCGTCCTAGTTTGTACCATTTCATATGAATTTGGACTAGCTCTAACCAATTTCAACGAGTTTGTACCATTTCATACTAGTTCATACCGTTTCCAACAAGTTCGTACCATTCCGTACTAGTTCGTACCATTTGGTACAAGTTCGTCCTAGATCGTTCCATTTTGTCCGAGTTCGTCCTAGTTTGTACCATTTCATATGAATTTGGACTAGCTCTAACCAATTTCAACGAGTTTGTACCATTTCATACTAGTTCATACCATTTCCTACAAGTTCGTACCATTCCGTACTAGTTCGTACCATTTGGTAAAAGTTCGTCCTAGTTCGTTCCATTTTGTACGAGTTCGTGCTAGTTTGTACCATTTGATATGAATTTGGAGTAGCTCTAACCAATTTCAACGAGTTTGGACCCTTTAATACTAGTTCATACCATTTCCTACGAGATCGTACCATTAGGTACTAGTTCGCACCATTTGGAACAAGTTCGTCCTAGTTCGTAAGAATTTGGACTAGCTCTAACCAGTTTCAACGAGTTTGTACCATTTCATACTAATTCATACCGTTTCCAACAAGTTCGTACCATTCCATACTAGTTCGTACCATTTGGTACATGTTAGTCCTAGTTCGTTCCATTTTGTACGACTTCGTCCTAGTTCATACCATTCCATACAATTTCATACCATTCCGTACTAGTTCGTACCATTTGGTACAAGTTCTTCCTAGTTCGTTCCATTTTGTACGAGTTCGTGCTAGTTTGTACCATTTGATATGAATTTGGACTAGCTCTAACCAATTTCAACGAGTTTGGACCCTTTAATACTAGTTCATACCATTTCCTACGAGATCGTACCATTACGTACTAGTTCGCACCATTTGGAACAAGTTCGTCCTAGTTCATAAGAATTTGGACTAGCTCTAACCAGTTTCAACGAGTTTGTACCATTTCATACTAGTTCATACCGTTTCCAACAAGTTCGTACCATTCCATACTAGTTCGTACCATTTGGTACAAGTTCGTCCTAGATCGTTCCATTTTGTGCGAGTTCGTCCTAGTTCGTAATATTTCGTTTTAATTTGGACTAGCTCTAACCAATCTCAACGAGTTTGTACCATTTCATACTAGTTCATACCGTTTCCAACAAGTTCGTACCATTCCATACTAGTTCGTACCATTTGGTACAAGTTCGTCCTAGATCGTTCCATTTTGTGCGAGTTCGTCCTAGTTCGTAATATTTCGTTTTAATTTGGACTAGCTCTAACCAATCTCAACGAGTTTGTACCATTTCATACTAGTTCATACCATTTCCTACAAGTTCGTACCATTCCATACTAGTTCGTACCATTTGGTACAAGTTCGTCCTAGTTCGTTCCATTTTGTACGAGTTCGTCCTAGTTTGTACCATTTCATATGAATTTGGACTAGCTCTAACCAATTTCAACGAGTTTGTACCATTTCATACTAGTTCATACCGTTTCCAACAAGTTCGTACCATTCCGTAGTAGTTCGTACCATTTGGTACAAGTTCGTCCTAGATCGTTCCATTTTGTCAGAGTTCGTCCTAGTTTGTACCATTTCATATGAATTTGGACTACCTCTAACCAATTTCAACGAGTTTGTACCATTTCATACTAGTTCATACCATTTCCTACCAGTTCGTACCATTCCGTACTAGTTCGTACCATTTGGTACAAGTTCGTCCTAGTTCGTTCCATTTTGTACGAGTTCGTGCTAGTTTGTACCATTTGATATGAATTTGGACTAGCTCTAACCAATTTCAACTAGTTTGGACCCTTTAATACTAGTTCATACCATTTCCTACGAGATCGTACCATTAGGTACTAGTTCGCACCATTTGGAACAAGTTCGTCCTAGTTCGTAAGAATTTGGACTAGCTCTAACCAGTTTCAACGAGTTTGTACCATTTCATACTAATTCATACCGTTTCCAACAAGTTCGTACCATTCCATACTAGTTCGTACCATTTGGTACATGTTAGTCCTAGTTCGTTCCATTTTGTACGACTTCGTCCTAGTTCGTCCCATTTCGTAAGAATTTGGACTAGCTCTAACCAGTTTCAACGATATTGTACCATTTCATACTAGTTCATACCGTTTCCAAAAAGTTCGTACCATTCCATACTAGTTCGTACCATTTGGTACAAGTTCGTCCTAGATCGTTCCATTTTGTGCGAGTTCGTCCTAGTTCGTAATATTTCGTTTTAATTTGGACTAGCTCTAACCAATCTCAACGAGTTTGTACCATTTCATACTAGTTCATACCATTTCCTACAAGTTCGTACCATTCCATACTAGTTCGTACCATTTGGTACAAGTTCGTCCTAGTTCGTTCCATTTTGTACGAGTTCGTCCTAGTTTGTACCATTTCATATGAATTTGGACTAGCTCTAACCAATTTCAACGAGTTTGTACCATTTCATACTAGTTCATACCATTTCCAACAAGTTCGTACCATTCTATACTAGTTCGTACCATTTGGTACAAGTTCGTCCTAGTTCGTTCCATTTTGTACGAGTTCGTCCTAGTTTGTACCATTTCATATGAATTTGGAACAGCTCTAACCAATTTCAACGAGTTTGTACCATTTCATACTAGTTTATACCATTTCCAACTAGTTCGTACCATTTGGTACAAGTTCGTCCTAGTTCGTTCCATTTTGTACGAGTTCGTCCTAGTTTGTACCATTTCATATGAATTTGGACTAGCTCTAACCAATTTCAACGAGTTTGTACCATTTCATACTAGTTCATACCGTTTCCAACAAGTTCGTACCATTCCGTACTAGTTCGTACCATTTGGTACAAGTTCGTCCTAGATCGTTCCATTTTGTCCGAGTTCGTCCTAGTTTGTACCATTTCATATGAATTTGGACTAGCTCTAACCAATTTCAACGAGTTTGTACCATTTCATACTAGTTCATACCATTTCCTACAAGTTCGTACCATTCCGTACTAGTTCGTACCATTTGGTAAAAGTTCGTCCTAGTTCGTTCCATTTTGTACGAGTTCGTGCTAGTTTGTACCATTTGATATGAATTTGGAGTAGCTCTAACCAATTTCAACGAGTTTGGACCCTTTAATACTAGTTCATACCATTTCCTACGAGATCGTACCATTAGGTACTAGTTCGCACCATTTGGAACAAGTTCGTCCTAGTTCGTAAGAATTTGGACTAGCTCTAACCAGTTTCAACGAGTTTGTACCATTTCATACTAATTCATACCGTTTCCAACAAGTTCGTACCATTCCATACTAGTTCGTACCATTTGGTACATGTTAGTCCTAGTTCGTTCCATTTTGTACGACTTCGTCCTAGTTCATACCATTCCATACAATTTCATACCATTCCGTACTAGTTCGTACCATTTGGTACAAGTTCTTCCTAGTTCGTTCCATTTTGTACGAGTTCGTGCTAGTTTGTACCATTTGATATGAATTTGGACTAGCTCTAACCAATTTCAACGAGTTTGGACCCTTTAATACTAGTTCATACCATTTCCTACGAGATCGTACCATTACGTACTAGTTCGCACCATTTGGAACAAGTTCGTCCTAGTTCGTAAGAATTTGGACTAGCTCTAACCAGTTTCAACGAGTTTGTACCATTTCATACTAGTTCATACCGTTTCCAACAAGTTCGTACCATTCCATACTAGTTCGTACCATTTGGTACAAGTTCGTCCTAGATCGTTCCATTTTGTGCGAGTTCGTCCTAGTTCGTAATATTTCGTTTTAATTTGGACTAGCTCTAACCAATCTCAACGAGTTTGTACCATTTCATACTAGTTCATACCGTTTCCAACAAGTTCGTACCATTCCATACTAGTTCGTACCATTTGGTACAAGCTCGTCCTAGATCGTTCCATTTTGTGCGAGTTCGTCCTAGTTCGTAATATTTCGTTTTAATTTGGACTAGCTCTAACCAATCTCAACGAGTTTGTACCATTTCATACTAGTTCATACCATTTCCTACAAGTTCGTACCATTCCATACTAGTTCGTACCATTTGGTACAAGTTCGTCCTAGTTCGTTCCATTTTGTACGAGTTCGTCCTAGTTTGTACCATTTCATATGAATTTGGACTAGCTCTAACCAATTTCAACGAGTTTGTACCATTTCATACTAGTTCATACCGTTTCCAACAAGTTCGTACCATTCCGTAGTAGTTCGTACCATTTGGTACAAGTTCGTCCTAGATCGTTCCATTTTGTCAGAGTTCGTCCTAGTTTGTACCATTTCATATGAATTTGGACTACCTCTAACCAATTTCAACGAGTTTGTACCATTTCATACTAGTTCATACCATTTCCTACCAGTTCGTACCATTCCGTACTAGTTCGTACCATTTGGTACAAGTTCGTCCTAGTTCGTTCCATTTTGTACGAGTTCGTGCTAGTTTGTACCATTTGATATGAATTTGGACTAGCTCTAACCAATTTCAACTAGTTTGGACCCTTTAATACTAGTTCATACCATTTCCTACGAGATCGTACCATTAGGTACTAGTTCGCACCATTTGGAACAAGTTCGTCCTAGTTCGTAAGAATTTGGACTAGCTCTAACCAGTTTCAACGAGTTTGTACCATTTCATACTAATTCATACCGTTTCCAACAAGTTCGTACCATTCCATACTAGTTCGTACCATTTGGTACATGTTAGTCCTAGTTCGTTCCATTTTGTACGACTTCGTCCTAGTTCGTCCCATTTCGTAAGAATTTGGACTAGCTCTAACCAGTTTCAACGATATTGTACCATTTCATACTAGTTCATACCGTTTCCAAAAAGTTCGTACCATTCCATACTAGTTCGTACCATTTGGTACAAGTTCGTCCTAGATCGTTCCATTTTGTGCGAGTTCGTCCTAGTTCGTAATATTTCGTTTTAATTTGGACTAGCTCTAACCAATCTCAACGAGTTTGTACCATTTCATACTAGTTCATACCATTTCCTACAAGTTCGTACCATTCCATACTAGTTCGTACCATTTGGTACAAGTTCGTCCTAGTTCGTTCCATTTTGTACGAGTTCGTCCTAGTTTGTACCATTTCATATGAATTTGGACTAGCTCTAACCAATTTCAACGAGTTTGTACCATTTCATACTAGTTCATACCATTTCCAACAAGTTCGTACCATTCTATACTAGTTCGTACCATTTGGTACAAGTTCGTCCTAGTTCGTTCCATTTTGTACGAGTTCGTCCTAGTTTGTACCATTTCATATGAATTTGGAACAGCTCTAACCAATTTCAACGAGTTTGTACCATTTCATACTAGTTTATACCATTTCCAACTAGTTCGTACCATTTGGTACAAGTTCGTCCTAGTTCGTTCCATTTTGTATGAGTTCGTCCTAGTTTGTACCATTTCATATGAATTTGGACTAGCTCTAACCAATTTCAACGAGTTTGTACCATTTCATACTAGTTCATACCGTTTCCAACAAGTTCGTACCATTCCGTACTAGTTCGTACCATTTGGTACAAGTTCGTCCTAGATCGTTCCATTTTGTCCGAGTTCGTCCTAGTTTGTACCATTTCATATGAATTTGGACTAGCTCTAACCAATTTCAACGAGTTTGTACCATTTCATACTAGTTCATACCATTTCCTACAAGTTCGTACCATTCCGTACTAGTTCGTACCATTTGGTAAAAGTTCGTCCTAGTTCGTTCCATTTTGTACGAGTTCGTGCTAGTTTGTACCATTTGATATGAATTTGGAGTAGCTCTAACCAATTTCAACGAGTTTGGACCCTTTAATACTAGTTCATACCATTTCCTACGAGATCGTACCATTAGGTACTAGTTCGCACCATTTGGAACAAGTTCGTCCTAGTTCGTAAGAATTTGGACTAGCTCTAACCAGTTTCAACGAGTTTGTACCATTTCATACTAATTCATACCGTTTCCAACAAGTTCGTACCATTCCATACTAGTTCGTACCATTTGGTACATGTTAGTCCTAGTTCGTTCCATTTTGTACGACTTCGTCCTAGTTCATACCATTCCATACAATTTCATACCATTCCGTACTAGTTCGTACCATTTGGTACAAGTTCTTCCTAGTTCGTTCCATTTTGTACGAGTTCGTGCTAGTTTGTACCATTTGATATGAATTTGGACTAGCTCTAACCAATTTCAACGAGTTTGGACCCTTTAATACTAGTTCATACCATTTCCTACGAGATCGTACCATTACGTACTAGTTCGCACCATTTGGAACAAGTTCGTCCTAGTTCGTAAGAATTTGGACTAGCTCTAACCAGTTTCAACGAGTTTGTACCATTTCATACTAGTTCATACCGTTTCCAACAAGTTCTTACCATTCCATACTAGTTCGTACCATTTGGTACAAGTTCGTCCTAGATCGTTCCATTTTGTGTGAGTTCGTCCTAGTTCGTAATATTTCGTTTTAATTTGGACTAGCTCTAACCAATCTCAACGAGTTTGTACCATTTCATACTAGTTCATACCATTTCCTACAAGTTCGTACCATTCCATACTAGTTCGTACCATTTGGTACAAGTTCGTCCTAGTTCGTTCCATTTTGTACGAGTTCGTCCTAGTTTGTACCATTTCATATGAATTTGGACTAGCTCTAACCAATTTCAACGAGTTTGTACCATTTCATACTAGTTCATACCATTACCAACAAGTTCGTACCATTTGGTACAAGTTCGTCCTAGATCGTTCCATTTTGTACGAGTTCGTCCTAGTTCGTACCATTTCGTAAGAATTTGGACTAGCTCTAACCAATTTCAACGACTTTGTACACTTTCATACTAGTTCATACCATTTCCTACAAGTTCTTACCATTCCGTACTAGTTCGTACCATTTGGTACAAGTTCGTCCTAGTTCGTTCTATTTTGTACGAGTTCGTCCTAGTTTGTACCATTTCATATGATTTTGGACTAGCTCTAACCAATTTCAACGAGTTTGTACCATTTCATACTAGTTCATACCGTTTCCAACAAGTTCGTACCATTCCGTACTAGTTCGTACCATTTGGTACAAGTTCGTCCTAGATCGTTCCATTTTGTGCGAGTTCGTCCTAGTTCGTAATATTTCGTATGAATTTGGACTAGCTCTAACCAATTTCAACGAGTTTGTACCATTTCATACTTGTTCATACCGTTTCCAAAAAGTTCGTACCATTCCATACTAGTTCGTACCATTTGGTACAAGTTCGTCCTAGATCGTTCCATTTTGTGCGAGTTCGTCCTAGTTCGTAATATTTCGTTTTAATTTGGACTAGCTCTAACCAATTTCAACGAGTTTGTACCATTTCATACTAGTTCATACCATTTCCTACAAGTTCGTACCATTCCGTACTAGTTCGTACCATTTGGTACAAGTTCGTCCTAGTTCTTTCCATTTTGTACGAGTTCGTCCTAGTTTGTACCATTTCATATGAATTTCGACCAGCTCTAACCAATTTCAACGAGTTTGTACCATTTCATACTAGTTCATACCATTTCCTACAAGTTCGTACCATTCCGTACTAGTTCATACCATTTGGTACAAGTTCGTGCTAGTTCGTTACATTTTGTACGAGTTCGTCTTTGTTTGTACCATTTCATATGAATTTTGACCTGCTCTAACCAATTTCAAAGAGTTTGTACCATTGCATACTAGTTCATACCGTTTCCAACAAGTTCGTACCATTCCGTACTAGTTCGTACCATTTGGTACAAGTTCGTCCTAGTTCGTTCCATTTTGTACGAGTTCGTCCTAGTTTGTACCATTTCATATGAATTTGGACTAGCTCTAACCAATTTCAACGAGTTTGTACCATTTCATACTAGTTCATACCGTTTCCAACAAGTTCGTACCATTCCGTAGTAGTTCATACCATTTGGTACAAGTTCGTCCTAGATCGTTCCATTTTGTCAGAGTTCGTCCTAGTTTGTACCATTTCATATGAATTTGGACTACCTCTAACCAATTTCAACGAGTTTGTTCCATTTCATACTAGTTCATACCATTTCCTACAAGTTCGTACCATTCCGTACTAGTTCGTACCATTTGGTACAAGTTCGTCCTAGTTCGTTCCATTTTGTACGAGTTCGTGCTAGTTTGTACCATTTGATATGAATTTGGACTAGCTCTAACCAATTTCAACTAGTTTCGACCCTTTAATACTAGTTCATACCATTTCCTACGAGATCGTACCATTAGGTACTAGTTCGCACCATTTGGAACAAGTTCGTCCTAGTTCGTAAGAATTTGGACTAGCTCTAACGAGTTTCAACGAGTTTGTACCATTTCATACTAATTCATACCGTTTCCAACAAGTTCGTACCATTCCATACTAGTTCGTACCATTTGGTACATGTTAGTCCTAGTTCGTTCCATTTTGTACGACTTCGTCCTAGTTCGTCCCATTTCGTAAGAATTTGGACTAGCTCTAACCAGTTTCAACGAGTTTGTACCATTTCATACTAGTTCATACCGTTTCCAAAAAGTTCGTACCATTCCATACTAGTTCGTACCATTTGGTACAAGTTCGTCCTAGATCGTTCCATTTTGTGCGAGTTCGTCCTAGTTCGTAATATTTCGTTTTAATTTGGACTAGCTCTAACCAATCTCAACGAGTTTGTACCATTTCATACTAGTTCATACCATTTCCTACAAGTTCGTACCATTCCATACTAGTTCGTACCATTTGGTACAAGTTCGTCCTAGTTCGTTCCATTTTGTACGAGTTCGTCCTAGTTTGTACCATTTCATATGTATTTGGACTAGCTCTAACCAATTTCAACGACTTTGTACACTTTCATACTAGTTCATACCATTTCCTACAAGTTCTTACCATTCCGTACTAGTTCGTACCATTTGGTACAAGTTCGTCCTAGTTCGTTCCATTTTGTACGAGTTCGTCCTAGTTTGTACCATTTGATATGAATTTGGACTAGCTCTAACCAATTTCAACTAGTTTCGACCCTTTAATACTAGTTCATACCATTTCCTACGAGATCGTACCATTAGGTACTAGTTCGCACCATTTGGAACAAGTTCGTCCTAGTTCGTAAGAATTTGGACTAGCTCTAACGAGTTTCAACGAGTTTGTACCATTTCATACTAATTCATACCGTTTCCAACAAGTTCGTACCATTCCATACTAGTTCGTACCATTTGGTACATGTTAGTCCTAGTTCGTTCCATTTTGTACGACTTCGTCCTAGTTCGTCCCATTTCGTAAGAATTTGGACTAGCTCTAACCAGTTTCAACGAGTTTGTACCATTTCATACTAGTTCATACCGTTTCCAACAAGTTCGTACCATTCCATACTAGTTCGTACCATTTGGTACAAGTTCGTCCTAGATCGTTCCATTTTGTGTGAGTTCGTCCTAGTTCGTAATATTTCGTTTTAATTTGGACTAGCTCTAACCAATCTCAACGAGTTTGTACCATTTCATACTAGTTCATACCATTTCCTACAAGTTCGTACCATTCCATACTAGTTCGTACCATTTGGTACAAGTTCGTCCTAGTTCGTTCCATTTTGTACGAGTTCGTCCTAGTTTGTACCATTTCATATGAATTTGGACTAGCTCTAACCAATTTCAACGACTTTGTACACTTTCATACTAGTTCATACCATTTCCTACAAGTTCTTACCATTCCGTACTAGTTCGTACCATTTGGTACAAGTTCGTCCTAGTTCGTTCCATTTTGTACGAGTTCGTCCTAGTTTGTACCATTTGATATGAATTTGGACTAGCTCTAACCAATTTCAACTAGTTTCGACCCTTTAATACTAGTTCATACCATTTCCTACGAGATCGTACCATTAGGTACTAGTTCGCACCATTTGGAACAAGTTCGTCCTAGTTCGTAAGAATTTGGACTAGCTCTAACGAGTTTCAACGAGTTTGTACCATTTCATACTAATTCATACCGTTTCCAACAAGTTCGTACCATTCCATACTAGTTCGTACCATTTGGTACATGTTAGTCCTAGTTCGTTCCATTTTGTACGACTTCGTCCTAGTTCGTCCCATTTCGTAAGAATTTGGACTAGCTCTAACCAGTTTCAACGAGTTTGTACCATTTCATACTAGTTCATACCGTTTCCAACAAGTTCGTACCATTCCATACTAGTTCGTACCATTTGGTACAAGTTCGTCCTAGATCGTTCCATTTTGTGCGAGTTCGTCCTAGTTCGTAATATTTCGTTTTAATTTGGACTAGCTCTAACCAATCTCAACGAGTTTGTACCATTTCATACTAGTTCATACCATTTCCTACAAGTTCGTACCATTCCATACTAGTTCGTACCATTTGGTACAAGTTCGTCCTAGTTCGTTCCATTTTGTACGAGTTCGTCCTAGTTTGTACCATTTCATATGAATTTGGACTAGCTCTAACCAATTTCAACGACTTTGTACACTTTCATACTAGTTCATACCATTTCCTACAAGTTCTTACCATTCCGTACTAGTTCGTACCATTTGGTACAAGTTCGTCCTAGTTCGTTCTATTTTGTACGAGTTCGTCCTAGTTTGTACCATTTCATATGATTTTGGACTAGCTCTAACCAATTTCAACGAGTTTGTACCATTTCATACTAGTTCATACCGTTTCCAACAAGTTCGTACCATTCCGTACTAGTTCGTACCATTTGGTACAAGTTCGTCCTAGATCGTTCCATTTTGTGCGAGTTCGTCCTAGTTCGTAATATTTCGTATGAATTTGGACTAGCTCTAACCAATTTCAACGAGTTTGTACCATTTCATACTTGTTCATACCGTTTCCAAAAAGTTCGTACCATTCCATACTAGTTCGTACCATTTGGTACAAGTTCGTCCTAGATCGTTCCATTTTGTGCGAGTTCGTCCTAGTTCGTAATATTTCGTTTTAATTTGGACTAGCTCTAACCAATTTCAACGAGTTTGTACCATTTCATACTAGTTCATACCATTTCCAACAAGTTCGTACCATTCTATACTAGTTCGTACCATTTGGTACAAGTTCGTCCTAGTTCGTTCCATTTTGTACGAGTTCGTCCTAGTTTGTACCATTTCATATGAATTTGGACTAGCTCTAACCAATTTCAACGAGTTTGTACCATTTCATACTAGTTCATACCGTTTCCAACAAGTTCGTACCATTCCGTAGTAGTTCGTACCATTTGGTACAAGTTCGTCCTAGATCGTTCCATTTTGTCAGAGTTCGTCCTAGTTTGTACCATTTCATATGAATTTGGACTAGCTCTAACCAATTTCAACGAGTTTGTACCATTTCATACTAGTTCATACCATTTCCTACAAGTTCGTACCATTCCGTACTAGTTCGTACCATTTGGTACAAGTTCGTCCTAGTTCGTTCCATTTTGTACGAGTTCGTGCTAGTTTGTACACTTTGATATGAATTTGGACTAGCTCTAACCAATTTCAACGAGTTTGGACCCTTTAATACTAGTTCATACCATTTCCTACGAGATCGTACCATTAGGTACTAGTTCGCACCATTTGGAACAAGTTCGTCCTAGTTCGTAAGAATTTGGACTAGCTCTAACCAGTTTCAACGAGTTTGTACCATTTCATACTAGTTCATACCATTTCCAACAAGTTCGTACCATTCCGTACTAGTTCGTACCATTTGGTACAAGTTCGTCCTAGATCGTTCCATTTTGTGCGAGTTCGTCCTAGTTCGTAATATTTCGTATGAATTTGGACTAGCTCTAACCAATTTCAACGAGTTTGTACCATTTCATACTTGTTCATACCGTTTCCAAAAAGTTCGTACCATTCCATACTAGTTCGTACCATTTGGTACAAGTTCGTCCTAGATCGTTCCATTTTGTGCGAGTTCGTCCTAGTTCGTAATATTTCGTTTTAATTTGGACTAGCTCTAACCAATTTCAACGAGTTTGTACCATTTCATACTAGTTCATACCATTTCCTACAAGTTCGTACCATTCCGTACTAGTTCGTACCATTTGGTACAAGTTCGTCCTAGTTCTTTCCATTTTGTACGAGTTCGTCCTAGTTTGTACCATTTCATATGAATTTCGACCAGCTCTAACCAATTTCAACGAGTTTGTACCATTTCATACTAGTTCATACCATTTCCTACAAGTTCGTACCATTCCGTACTAGTTCGTACCATTTGGTACAAGTTCGTCCTAGTTCGTTACATTTTGTACGAGTTCGTCCTTGTTTGTACCATTTCATATGAATTTTGACCTGCTCTAACCAATTTCAAAGAGTTTGTACCATTGCATACTAGTTCATACCGTTTCCAACAAGTTCGTACCATTCCATACTAGTTCGTACCATTTGGTACAAGTTCGTCCTAGATCGTTCCATTTTGTGCGAGTTCGTCCTAGTTCGTAATATTTCGTTTTAATTTGGACTAGCTCTAACCAATCTCAACGAGTTTGTACCATTTCATACTAATTCATACCGTTTCCAACAAGTTCGTACCATTCCATACTAGTTCGTACCATTTGGTACATGTTAGTCCTAGTTCGTTCCATTTTGTACGACTTGGTCCTAGTTCATACCATTCCATACAATTTCGTACCATTCCGTACTAGTTCGTACCATTTGGTACAAGTTCTTCCTAGTTCCTTCCATTTTGTACGAGTTCGTGCTAGTTTGTACCATTTGATATGAATTTGGACTAGCTCTAACCAATTTCAACGAGTTTGGACCCTTTAATACTAGTTCATACCATTTCCTACGAGATCGTACCATTACGTACTAGTTCGCACCATTTGGAACAAGTTCGTCCTAGTTCGTAAGAATTTGGACTAGTTCTAACCAGTTTCAACGAGTTTGTACCATTTCATACTAGTTCATACCGTTTCCAACAAGTTCTTACCATTCCATACTAGTTCGTACCATTTGGTACAAGTTCGTCCTAGATCGTTCCATTTTGTGTGAGTTCGTCCTAGTTCGTAATATTTCGTTTTAATTTGGACTAGCTCTAACCAATCTCAACGAGTTTGTACCATTTCATACTAGTTCATACCATTTCCTACAAGTTCGTACCATTCCATACTAGTTCGTACCATTTGGTACAAGTTCGTCCTAGTTCGTTCCATTTTGTACGAGTTCGTCCTAGTTTGTACCATTTCATATGAATTAGGACTAGCTCTAACCAATTTCAACGAGTTTGTACCATTTCATACTAGTTCATACCATTTCCAACAAGTTCGTACCATTTGGTGCAAGTTCGTCCTAGATCGTTCCATTTTGTACGAGTTCGTCCTAGTTCGTACCATTTCGTAAGAATTTGGACTAGCTCTAACCAATTTCAACGACTTTGTACACTTTCATACTAGTTCATACCATTTCCTACAAGTTCTTACCATTCCGTACTAGTTCGTACCATTTGGTACAAGTTCGTCCTAGTTCGTTCTATTTTGTACGAGTTCGTCCTAGTTTGTACCATTTCATATGATTTTGGACTTGCTCTAACCAATTTCAACGAGTTTGTACCATTTCATACTAGTTCATACCGTTTCCAACAAGTTCGTACCATTCCGTACTAGTTCGTACCATTTGGTACAAGTTCGTCCTAGATCGTTCCATTTTGTGCGAGTTCGTCCTAGTTCGTAATATTTCGTATGAATTTGGACTAGCTCTAACCAATTTCAACGAGTTTGTACCATTTCATACTTGTTCATACCGTTTCCAAAAAGTTCGTACCATTCCATACTAGTTCGTACCATTTGGTACAAGTTCGTCCTAGATCGTTTTTCATTTTGTGCGAGTTCGTCCTAGTTCGTAATATTTCGTTTTAATTTGGACTAGCTCTAACCAATTTCAACGAGTTTGTACCATTTCATACTAGTTCATACCATTTCCTACAAGTTCGTACCATTCCGTACTAGTTCATACCATTTGGTACAAGTTCGTCCTAGTTCTTTCCATTTTGTACGAGTTCGTCCTAGTTTGTACCATTTCATATGAATTTCGACCAGCTCTAACCAATTTCAACGAGTTTGTACCATTTCATACTAGTTCATACCATTTCCTACAAGTTCGTACCATTCCGTACTAGTTCATACCATTTGGTACAAGTTCGTGCTAGTTCGTTACATTTTGTACGAGTTCGTCCTTGTTTGTACCATTTCATATGAATTTTGACCTGCTCTAACCAATTTCAAAGAGTTTGTACCATTGCATACTAGTTCATACCGTTTCCAACAAGTTCGTACCATTCCGTACTAGTTCGTACCATTTGGTACAAGTTCGTCCTAGTTCGTTCCATTTTGTACGAGTTCGTCCTAGTTTGTACCATTTCATATGAATTTGGACTAGCTCTAACCAATTTCAACGAGTTTGTACCATTTCATACTAGTTCATACCGTTTCCAACAAGTTCGTACCATTCCGTAGTAGTTCATACCATTTGGTACAAGTTCGTCCTAGATCGTTCCATTTTGTCAGAGTTCGTCCTAGTTTGTACCATTTCATATGAATTTGGACTACCTCTAACCAATTTCAACGAGTTTGTACCATTTCATACTAGTTCATACCATTTCCTACAAGTTCGTACCATTCCGTACTAGTTCGTACCATTTGGTACAAGTTCGTCCTAGTTCGTTCCATTTTGTACGAGTTCGTGCTAGTTTGTACCATTTGATATGAATTTGGACTAGCTCTAACCAATTTCAACTAGTTTCGACCCTTTAATACTAGTTCATACCATTTCCTACGAGATCGTACCATTAGGTACTAGTTCGCACCATTTGGAACAAGTTCGTCCTAGTTCGTAAGAATTTGGACTAGCTCTAACGAGTTTCAACGAGTTTGTACCATTTCATACTAATTCATACCGTTTCCAACAAGTTCGTACCATTCCATACTAGTTCGTACCATTTGGTACATGTTAGTCCTAGTTCGTTCCATTTTGTACGACTTCGTCCTAGTTCGTCCTAGTTCGTAAGAATTTGGACTAGCTCTAACCAGTTTCAACGAGTTTGTACCATTTCATACTAGTTCATACCGTTTCCAACAAGTTCGTACCATTCCATACTAGTTCGTACCATTTGGTACAAGTTCGTCCTAGATCGTTCCATTTTGTGCGAGTTCGTCCTAGTTCGTAATATTTCGTTTTAATTTGGACTAGCTCTAACCAATCTCAACGAGTTTGTACCATTTCATACTAGTTCATACCATTTCCTACAAGTTCGTACCATTCCATACTAGTTCGTACCATTTGGTACAAGTTCGTCCTAGTTCGTTCCATTTTGTACGAGTTCGTCCTAGTTTGTACCATTTCATATGAATTTGGACTAGCTCTAACCAATTTCAACGACTTTGTACACTTTCATACTAGTTCATACCATTTCCTACAAGTTCTTACCATTCCGTACTAGTTCGTACCATTTGGTACAAGTTCGTCCTAGTTCGTTCCATTTTGTACGAGTTCGTCCTAGTTTGTACCATTTGATATGAATTTGGACTAGCTCTAACCAATTTCAACTAGTTTCGACCCTTTAATACTAGTTCATACCATTTCCTACGAGATCGTACCATTAGGTACTAGTTCGCACCATTTGGAACAAGTTCGTCCTAGTTCGTAAGAATTTGGACTAGCTCTAACGAGTTTCAACGAGTTTGTACCATTTCATACTAATTCATACCGTTTCCAACAAGTTCGTACCATTCCATACTAGTTCGTACCATTTGGTACATGTTAGTCCTAGTTCGTTCCATTTTGTACGACTTCGTCCTAGTTCGTCCCATTTCGTAAGAATTTGGACTAGCTCTAACCAGTTTCAACGAGTTTGTACCATTTCATACTAGTTCATACCGTTTCCAACAAGTTCGTACCATTCCATACTAGTTCGTACCATTTGGTACAAGTTCGTCCTAGATCGTTCCATTTTGTGCGAGTTCGTCCTAGTTCGTAATATTTCGTTTTAATTTGGACTAGCTCTAACCAATCTCAACGAGTTTGTACCATTTCATACTAGTTCATACCATTTCCTACAAGTTCGTACCATTCCATACTAGTTCGTACCATTTGGTACAAGTTCGTCCTAGTTCGTTCCATTTTGTACGAGTTCGTCCTAGTTTGTACCATTTCATATGAATTTGGACTAGCTCTAACCAATTTCAACGACTTTGTACACTTTCATACTAGTTCATACCATTTCCTACAAGTTCTTACCATTCCGTACTAGTTCGTACCATTTGGTACAAGTTCGTCCTAGTTCGTTCTATTTTGTACGAGTTCGTCCTAGTTTGTACCATTTCATATGATTTTGGACTAGCTCTAACCAATTTCAACGAGTTTGTACCATTTCATACTAGTTCATACCGTTTCCAACAAGTTCGTACCATTCCGTACTAGTTCGTACCATTTGGTACAAGTTCGTCCTAGATCGTTCCATTTTGTGCGAGTTCGTCCTAGTTCGTAATATTTCGTATGAATTTGGACTAGCTCTAACCAATTTCAACGAGTTTGTACCATTTCATACTTGTTCATACCGTTTCCAAAAAGTTCGTACCATTCCATACTAGTTCGTACCATTTGGTACAAGTTCGTCCTAGATCGTTCCATTTTGTGCGAGTTCGTCCTAGTTCGTAATATTTCGTTTTAATTTGGACTAGCTCTAACCAATTTCAACGAGTTTGTACCATTTCATACTAGTTCATACCATTTCCAACAAGTTCGTACCATTCTATACTAGTTCGTACCATTTGGTACAAGTTCGTCCTAGTTCGTTCCATTTTGTACGAGTTCGTCCTAGTTTGTACCATTTCATATGAATTTGGACTAGCTCTAACCAATTTCAACGAGTTTGTACCATTTCATACTAGTTCATACCGTTTCCAACAAGTTCGTACCATTCCGTAGTAGTTCGTACCATTTGGTACAAGTTCGTCCTAGATCGTTCCATTTTGTCAGAGTTCGTCCTAGTTTGTACCATTTCATATGAATTTGGACTAGCTCTAACCAATTTCAACGAGTTTGTACCATTTCATACTAGTTCATACCATTTCCTACAAGTTCGTACCATTCCGTACTAGTTCGTACCATTTGGTACAAGTTCGTCCTAGTTCGTTCCATTTTGTACGAGTTCGTGCTAGTTTGTACCCTTTGATATGAATTTGGACAAGCTCTAACCAATTTCAACGAGTTTGGACCCTTTAATACTAGTTCATACCATTTCCTACGAGATCGTACCATTAGGTACTAGTTCGCACCATTTGGAACAAGTTCGTCCTAGTTCGTAAGAATTTGGACTAGCTCTAACCAGTTTCAACGAGTTTGTACCATTTCATACTAATTCATACCGTTTCCAACAAGTTCGTACCATTCCATACTAGTTCGTACCATTTGGATCATGTTAGTCCTAGTTCGTTCCATTTTGTACGAATTCTTCCTAGTTCGTCCCATTTCGTAAGAATTTGGACTAGCTCTAACCAGTTTCAACGATATTGTACCATTTCATACTAGTTCATACCGTTTCCAAAAAGTTCGTACCATTCCATACTAGTTCGTACCATTTGGTACAAGTTCGTCCTAGATCGTTCCATTTTGTGCGAGTTCGTCCTAGTTCGTAATATTTCGTTTTAATTTGGACTAGCTCTAACCAATCTCAACGAGTTTGTACCATTTCATACTAATTCATACCGTTTCCAACAAGTTCGTACCATTCCATACTAGTTCGTACCATTTGGTACATGTTAGTCCTAGTTCGTTCCATTTTGTACGACTTCGTCCTAGTTCGTCCCATTTCGTAAGAATTTGGACTAGCTCTAACCAGTTTCAACGAGTTTGTACCATTTCATACTAGTTCATACCGTTTCCAACAAGTTCGTACCATTCCATACTAGTTCGTACCATTTGGTACAAGTTCGTCCTAGATCGTTCCATTTTGTGCGAGTTCGTCCTAGTTCGTAATATTTCGTTTTAATTTGGACTAGCTCTAACCAATCTCAACGAGTTTGTACCATTTCATACTAGTTCATACCATTTCCTACAAGTTCGTACCATTCCATACTAGTTCGTACCATTTGGTACAAGTTCGTCCTAGTTCGTTCCATTTTGTACGAGTTCGTCCTAGTTTGTACCATTTCATATGAATTTGGACTAGCTCTAACCAATTTCAACGACTTTGTACACTTTCATACTAGTTCATACCATTTCCTACAAGTTCTTACCATTCCGTACTAGTTCGTACCATTTGGTACAAGTTCGTCCTAGTTCGTTCTATTTTGTACGAGTTCGTCCTAGTTTGTACCATTTCATATGATTTTGGACTAGCTCTAACCAATTTCAACGAGTTTGTACCATTTCATACTAGTTCATACCGTTTCCAACAAGTTCGTACCATTCCGTACTAGTTCGTACCATTTGGTACAAGTTCGTCCTAGATCGTTCCATTTTGTGCGAGTTCGTCCTAGTTCGTAATATTTCGTATGAATTTGGACTAGCTCTAACCAATTTCAACGAGTTTGTACCATTTCATACTTGTTCATACCGTTTCCAAAAAGTTCGTACCATTCCATACTAGTTCGTACCATTTGGTACAAGTTCGTCCTAGATCGTTCCATTTTGTGCGAGTTCGTCCTAGTTCGTAATATTTCGTTTTAATTTGGACTAGCTCTAACCAATTTCAACGAGTTTGTACCATTTCATACTAGTTCATACCATTTCCAACAAGTTCGTACCATTCTATACTAGTTCGTACCATTTGGTACAAGTTCGTCCTAGTTCGTTCCATTTTGTACGAGTTCGTCCTAGTTTGTACCATTTCATATGAATTTGGACTAGCTCTAACCAATTTCAACGAGTTTGTACCATTTCATACTAGTTCATACCGTTTCCAACAAGTTCGTACCATTCCGTAGTAGTTCGTACCATTTGGTACAAGTTCGTCCTAGATCGTTCCATTTTGTCAGAGTTCGTCCTAGTTTGTACCATTTCATATGAATTTGGACTAGCTCTAACCAATTTCAACGAGTTTGTACCATTTCATACTAGTTCATACCATTTCCTACAAGTTCGTACCATTCCGTACTAGTTCGTACCATTTGGTACAAGTTCGTCCTAGTTCGTTCCATTTTGTACGAGTTCGTGCTAGTTTGTACCCTTTGATATGAATTTGGACTAGCTCTAACCAATTTCAACGAGTTTGGACCCTTTAATACTAGTTCATACCATTTCCTACGAGATCGTACCATTAGGTACTAGTTCGCACCATTTGGAACAAGTTCGTCCTAGTTCGTAAGAATTTGGACTAGCTCTAACCAGTTTCAACGAGTTTGTACCATTTCATACTAGTTCATACCATTTCCAACAAGTTCGTACCATTCCGTACTAGTTCGTACCATTTGGTACAAGTTCGTCCTAGATCGTTCCATTTTGTGCGAGTTCGTCCTAGTTCGTAATATTTCGTATGAATTTGGACTAGCTCTAACCAATTTCAACGAGTTTGTACCATTTCATACTTGTTCATACCGTTTCCAAAAAGTTCGTACCATTCCATACTAGTTCGTACCATTTGGTACAAGTTCGTCCTAGATCGTTCCATTTTGTGCGAGTTCGTCCTAGTTCGTAATATTTCGTTTCAATTTGGACTAGCTCTAACCAATTTCAACGAGTTTGTACCATTTCATACTAGTTCATACCATTTCCTACAAGTTCGTACCATTCCGTACTAGTTCGTACCATTTGGTACAAGTTCGTCCTAGTTCTTTCCATTTTGTACGAGTTCGTCCTAGTTTGTACCATTTCATATGAATTTCGACCAGCTCTAACCAATTTCAACGAGTTTGTACCATTTCATACTAGTTCATACCATTTCCTACAAGTTCGTACCATTCCGTACTAGTTCGTACCATTTGGTACAAGTTCGTCCTAGTTCGTTACATTTTGTACGAGTTCGTCCTTGTTTGTACCATTTCATATGAATTTTGACCTGCTCTAACCAATTTCAAAGAGTTTGTACCATTGCATACTAGTTCATACCGTTTCCAACAAGTTCGTACCATTCCATACTAGTTCGTACCATTTGGTACAAGTTCGTCCTAGATCGTTCCATTTTGTGCGAGTTCGTCCTAGTTCGTAATATTTCGTTTTAATTTGGACTAGCTCTAACCAATCTCAACGAGTTTGTACCATTTCATACTAGTTCATACCATTTCCTACAAGTTCGTACCATTCCATACTAGTTCGTACCATTTGGTACAAGTTCGTCCTAGTTCGTTCCATTTTGTACGAGTTCGTGCTAGTTTGTACCATTTGATATGAATTTGGACTAGCTCTAACCAATTTCAACGAGTTTGGACCCTTTAATACTAGTTCATACCATTTCCTACGAGATCGTACCATTAGGTACTAGTTCGCACCATTTGGAACAAGTTCGTCCTAGTTCGTAAGAATTTGGACTAGCTCTAACCAGTTTCAACGAGTTTGTACCATTTCATACTAATTCATACCGTTTCCAACAAGTTCGTACCATTCCATACTAGTTCGTACCATTTGGTACATGTTAGTCCTAGTTCGTTCCATTTTGTACGACTTCGTCCTAGTTCGTCCCATTTCGTAAGAATTTGGACTAGCTCTAACCAGTTTCAACGAGTTTGTACCATTTCATACTAGTTCATACCGTTTCCAACAAGTTCGTACCATTCCATACTAGTTCGTACCATTTGGTACAAGTTCGTCCTAGATCGTTCCATTTTGTGCGAGTTCGTCCTAGTTCGTAATATTTCGTTTTAATTTGGACTAGCTCTAACCAATCTCAACGAGTTTGTACCATTTCATACTAGTTCATACCATTTCCTACAAGTTCGTACCATTCCATACTAGTTCGTACCATTTGGTACAAGTTCGTCCTAGTTCGTTCCATTTTGTACGAGTTCGTGCTAGTTTGTACCATTTGATATGAATTTGGACTAGCTCTAACCAATTTTAACGAGTTTGGACCCTTTAATACTAGTTCATACCATTTCCTACGAGATCGTACCATTAGGTACTAGTTCGCACCATTTGGAACAAGTTCGTCCTAGTTCGTAAGAATTTGGACTAGCTCTAACCAGTTTCAACGAGTTTGTACCATTTCATACTAGTTCATACCATTTCCAACAAGTTCGTACCATTCCGTACTAGTTCGTACCATTTGGTACAAGTTCGTCCTAGATCGTTCCATTTTGTGCGAGTTCGTCCTAGTTCGTAATATTTCGTATGAATTTGGACTAGCTCTAACCAATTTCAACGAGTTTGTACCATTTCATACTTGTTCATACCGTTTCCAAAAAGTTCGTACCATTCCATACTAGTTCGTACCATTTGGTACAAGTTCGTCCTAGATCGTTCCATTTTGTGCGAGTTCGTCCTAGTTCGTAATATTTCGTTTTAATTTGGACTAGCTCTAACCAATTTCAACGAGTTTGTACCATTTCATACTAGTTCATACCATTTCCTACAAGTTCGTACCCTTCCGTACTAGTTCGTACCATTTGGTACAAGTTCGTCCTAGTTCTTTCCATTTTGTACGAGTTCGTCCTAGTTTGTACCATTTCATATGAATTTCGACCAGCTCTAACCAATTTCAACGAGTTTGTACCATTTCATACTAGTTCATACCATTTCCTACAAGTTCGTACCATTCCGTACTAGTTCGTACCATTTGGTACAAGTTCGTCCTAGTTCGTTACATTTTGTACGAGTTCGTCCTTGTTTGTACCATTTCATATGAATTTTGACCTGCTCTAACCAATTTCAAAGAGTTTGTACCATTGCATACTAGTTCATACCGTTTCCAACAAGTTCGTACCATTCCATACTAGTTCGTACCATTTGGTACAAGTTCGTCCTAGATCGTTCCATTTTGTGCGAGTTCGTCCTAGTTCGTAATATTTCGTTTTAATTTGGACTAGCTCTAACCAATCTCAACGAGTTTGTACCATTTCATACTAGTTCATACCATTTCCTACAAGTTCGTACCATTCCATACTAGTTCGTACCATTTGGTACAAGTTCGTCCTAGTTCGTTCCATTTTGTACGAGTTCGTGCTAGTTTGTACCATTTGATATGAATTTGGACTAGCTCTAACCAATTTCAACGAGTTTGGACCCTTTAATACTAGTTCATACCATTTCCTACGAGATCGTACCATTAGGTACTAGTTCGCACCATTTGGAACAAGTTCGTCCTAGTTCGTAAGAATTTGGACTAGCTCTAACCAGTTTCAACGAGTTTGTACCATTTCATACTAATTCATACCGTTTCCAACAAGTTCGTACCATTCCATACTAGTTCGTACCATTTGGTACATGTTAGTCCTAGTTCGTTCCATTTTGTACGACTTCGTCCTAGTTCGTCCCATTTCGTAAGAATTTGGACTAGCTCTAACCAGTTTCAACGAGTTTGTACCATTTCATACTAGTTCATACCGTTTCCAACAAGTTCGTACCATTCCATACTAGTTCGTACCATTTGGTACAAGTTCGTCCTAGATCGTTCCATTTTGTGCGAGTTCGTCCTAGTTCGTAATATTTCGTTTTAATTTGGACTAGCTCTAACCAATCTCAACGAGTTTGTACCATTTCATACTAGTTCATACCATTTCCTACAAGTTCGTACCATTCCATACTAGTTCGTACCATTTGGTACAAGTTCGTCCTAGTTCGTTCCATTTTGTACGAGTTCGTGCTAGTTTGTACCATTTGATATGAATTTGGACTAGCTCTAACCAATTTCAACGAGTTTGGACCCTTTAATACTAGTTCATACCATTTCCTACGAGATCGTACCATTAGGTACTAGTTCGCACCATTTGGAACAAGTTCGTCCTAGTTCGTAAGAATTTGGACTAGCTCTAACCAGTTTCAACGAGTTTGTACCATTTCATACTAATTCATACCGTTTCCAACAAGTTCGTACCATTCCATACTAGTTCGTACCATTTGGTACATGTTAGTCCTAGTTCGTTCCATTTTGTACGACTTCGTCCTAGTTCGTCCCATTTCGTAAGAATTTGGACTAGCTCTAACCAGTTTCAACGAGTTTGTACCATTTCATACTAGTTCATACCGTTTCCAACAAGTTCGTACCATTCCATACTAGTTCGTACCATTTGGTACAAGTTCGTCCTAGATCGTTCCATTTTGTGCGAGTTCGTCCTAGTTCGTAATATTTCGTTTTAATTTGGACTAGCTCTAACCAATCTCAACGAGTTTGTACCATTTCATACTAGTTCATACCATTTCCTACAAGTTCGTACCATTCCATACTAGTTCGTACCATTTGGTACAAGTTCGTCCTAGTTCGTTCCATTTTGTACGAGTTCGTCCTAGTTTGTACCATTTCATATGAATTTGGACTAGCTCTAACCAATTTCAACGAGTTTGTACCATTTCATACTAGTTCATACCATTTCCAACAAGTTCGTACCATTCTATACTAGTTCGTACCATTTGGTACAAGTTCGTCCTAGTTCGTTCCATTTTGTACGACTTCGTCCTAGTTTGTACCATTTCATATGAATTTGGACTAGCTCTAACCAATTTCAACGAGTTTGTACCATTTCATACTAGTTCATACCGTTTCCAACAAGTTCGTACCATTCCGTACTAGTTCGTACCATTTGGTACAAGTTCGTCCTAGATCGTTCCATTTTGTCCGAGTTCGTCCTAGTTTGTACCATTTCATATGAATTTGGACTAGCTCTAACCAATTTCAACGAGTTTGTACCATTTCATACTAGTTCATACCATTTCCTACAAGTTCGTACCATTCCGTACTAGTTCGTACCATTTGGTACAAGTTCGTGCTAGTTCGTTCCATTTTGTACGAGTTCGTGCTAGTTTGTACCATTTGATATGAATTTGGACTAGCTCTAACCAATTTCAACGAGTTTGGACCCTTTAATACTAGTTCATACCATTTCCTACGAGATCGTACCATTAGGTACTAGTTCGCACCATTTGGAACAAGTTCGTCCTAGTTCGTAAGAATTTGGACTAGCTCTAACCAGTTTCAACGAGTTTGTACCATTTCATACTAATTCATACCGTTTCCAACAAGTTCGTACCATTCCATACTAGTTCGTACCATTTGGTACATGTTAGTCCTAGTTCGTTCCATTTTGTACGACTTCGTCCTAGTTCATCCTATTTCGTAAGAATTTGGACTAGCTCTAACCAGTTTCAACGAGTTTGTACCATTTCATACTAGTTCATACCGTTTCCAACAAGTTCGTACCATTCCATACTAGTTCGTACCATTTGGTACAAGTTCGTCCTAGATCGTTCCATTTTGTGCGAGTTCGTCCTAGTTCGTAATATTTCGTTTTAATTTGGACTAGCTCTTACCAATCTCAACGAGTTTGTACCATTTCATACTAGTTCATACCATTTCCTACAAGTTCGTACCATTCCATACTAGTTCGTACCATTTGGTACAAGTTCGTCCTAGTTCGTTCCATTTTGTACGAGTTCGTCCTAGTTTGTACCATTTCATATGAATTTGGACTAGCTCTAACCAATTTCAACGAGTTTGTACCATTTCATACTAGTTCATACCATTTCCAACAAGTTCGTACCATTTGGTACAAGTTCGTCCTAGATCGTTCCATTTTGTACGAGTTCGTCCTAGTTCGTACAATTTCGTATGAATTTGGACTAGCTCTAACCAATTTCAACGACTTTGTACCATTTCATACTAGTTCATACCATTTCCTACAAGTTCTTACCATTCCGTACTAGTTCGTACCATTTGGTACATGTTCGTCCTAGTTCGTTCCATTTTGTACGAGTTCGTCCTAGTTTGTACCATTTCATATGATTTTGGACTAGCTCTAACCAATTTCAACGAGTTTGTACCATTTCATACTAGTTCATACCGTTTCCAACAAGTTCGTACCATTCCGTACTAGTTCGTACCATTTGGTACAAGTTCGTCCTAGATCGTTCCATTTTGTGCGAGTTCGTCCTAGTTCGTAATATTTCGTATGAATTTGGACTAGCTCTAACCAATTTCAACGAGTTTGTACCATTTCATACTTGTTCATACCGTTTCCAAAAAGTTCGTACCATTCCATACTAGTTCGTACCATTTGGTACAAGTTCGTCCTAGATCGTTCCATTTTGTGCGAGTTCGTCCTAGTTCGTAATATTTCGTTTTAATTTGGACTAGCTCTAACCAATTTCAATGAGTTTGTACCATTTCATACTAGTTCATACCATTTCCTACAAGTTCGTACCATTCCGTACTAGTTCGTACCATTAGGTACAAGTTCGTCCTAGTTCTTTCCATTTTGTACGAGTTCGTCCTAGTTTTTACCATTTCATATGAATTTCGACCAGCTCTAACCAATTTCAACGAGTTTGTACCATTTCATACTAGTTCATACCATTTCCTACAAGTTCGTACCATTCCGTACTAGTTCGTACCATTTGGTACAAGTTCGTCCTAGTTCGTTACATTTTGTACGAGTTCGTCCTTGTTTGTACCATTTCATATGAATTTTGACCTGCTCTAACCAATTTCAAAGAGTTTGTACCATTGCATACTAGTTCATACCGTTTCCAACAACTTCGTACCATTCCGTAGTAGTTCGTACCATTTGGTACAAGTTCGTCCTAGATCGTTCCATTTTGTCAGAGTTCGTCCTAGTTTGTACCATTTCATATGAATTTGGACTAGCTCTAACCAATTTCAACGAGTTTGTACCATTTCATACTAGTTCATACCATTTCCTACAAGTTCGTACCATTCCGTACTAGTTCGTACCATTTGGTACAAGTTCGTCCTAGTTCGTTCCATTTTGTACGAGTTCGTGCTAGTTTGTACCATTTGATATAAATTTGGACTAGCTCTAACCAATTTCAACGAGTTTGTACCATTTCATACTAGTTCATACCATTTCCTACAAGTTCGTACCATTCCGTACTAGTTCGTACCATTTGGTACAAGTTCGTCCTAGTTCGTTCCATTTTGTACGACTTCGTCCTAGTTCATCCCATTTCGTAAGAATTTGGACTAGCTCTAACCAGTTTCAACGAGTTTGTACCATTTCATACTAGTTCATACCGTTTCCAACGAGTTCGTACCATTCCATACTAGTTCGTACCATTTGGTACATGTTAGTCCTAGTTCGTTCCATTTTGTACGACTTCGTCCTAGTTCATACCATTCCATACAATTTCGTACCATTCCGTACTAGTTCGTACCATTTGGTACAAGTTCTTCCTAGTTCGTTCCATTTTGTACGAGTTCGTGCTAGTTTGTACCATTTGATATGAATTTGGACTAGCTCTAACCAATTTCAACGAGTTTGGACCCTTTAATACTAGTTCATACCATTTCCTACGAGATCGTACCATTACGTACTAGTTCGCACCATTTGAAACAAGTTCGTCCTAGTTCGTAAGAATTTGGACTAGCTCTAACCAGTTTCAACGAGTTTGTACCATTTCATACTAGTTCATACCGTTTCCAACAAGTTCGTACCATTCCATACTAGTTCGTACCATTTGGTACAAGTTAGTCCTAGATCGTTCCATTTTGTGCGAGTTCGTCCTAGTTCGTAATATTTCGTTTTAATTTGGACTAGCTCTAACCAATCTCAACGAGTTTGTACCATTTCATACTAGTTCATACCATTTCCTACAAGTTCGTACCATTCCATACTAGTTCGTACCATTTGGTACAAGTTCGTCCTAGATCGTTCCATTTTGTACGAGTTCGTCCTAGTTCGTACCATTTCGTAAGAATTTGGACTAGCTCTAACCAATTTCAACGACTTTGTACCATTTCATACTAGTTCATACCATTTCCTACAAGTTCTTACCATTCCGTACTAGTTCGTACCATTTGGTACATGTTCGTCCTAGTTCGTTCCATTTTGTACGAGTTCGTCCTAGTTTGTACCATTTCATATGATTTTGGACTAGCTCTAACCAATTTCAACGAGTTTGTACCATTTCATACTAGTTCATACCGTTTCCAACAAGTTCGTACCATTCCGTACTAGTTCGTACCATTTGGTACAAGTTCGTCCTAGATCGTTCCATTTTGTGCGAGTTCGTCCTAGTTCGTAATATTTCGTATGAATTTGGACTAGCTCTAACCAATTTCAACGAGTTTGTACCATTTCATACTTGTTCATACCGTTTCCAAAAAGTTCGTACCATTCCATACTAGTTCGTACCATTTGGTACAAGTTCGTCCTAGATCGTTCCATTTTGTGCGAGTTCGTCCTAGTTCGTAATATTTCGTTTTAATTTGGACTAGCTCTAACCAATTTCTACGAGTTTGTACCATTTCATACTAGTTCATACCATTTCCTACAAGTTCGTACCATTCCGTACTAGTTCGTACCATTAGGTACAAGTTCGTCCTAGTTCTTTCCATTTTGTACGAGTTCGTCCTAGTTTGTACCATTTCATATGAATTTCGACCAGCTCTAACCAATTTCAACGAGTTTGTACCATTTCATACTAGTTCATACCATTTCCTACAAGTTCGTACCATTCCGTACTAGTTCGTACCATTTGGTACAAGTTCGTCCTAGTTCGTTACATTTTGTACGAGTTCGTCCTTGTTTGTACCATTTCATATGAATTTTGACCTGCTCTAACCAATTTCAAAGAGTTTGTACCATTGCATACTAGTTCATACCGTTTCCAACAAGTTCGTACCATTCCGTACTAGTTCGTACCATTTGGTACAAGTTCGTCCTAGATCGTTCCATTTTGTCCGAGTTCGTCCTAGTTTGTACCATTTCATATGAATTTGGACTAGCTCTAACCAATTTCAACGAGTTTGTACCATTTCATACTAGTTCATACCATTTCCTACAAGTTCGTACCATTCCGTACTAGTTCGTACCATTTGGTACAAGTTCGTCCTAGTTCGTTCCATTTTGTACGAGTTCGTGCTAGTTTGTACCATTTGATATAAATTTGGACTAGCTCTAACCAATTTCAACGAGTTTGGACCCTTTAATACTAGTTCATACCATTTCCTACGAGATCGTACCATTAGGTACTAGTTCGCACCATTTGGAACAAGTTCGTCCTAGTTCGTAAGAATTTGGACTAGCTCTAACCAGTTTCAACGAGTTTGTACCATTTCATACTAATTCATACCGTTTCCAACAAGTTCGTACCATTCCATACTAGTTCGTACCATTTGGTACATGTTAGTCCTAGTTCGTTCCATTTTGTACGACTTCGTCCTAGTTCATCCCATTTCGTAAGAATTTGGACTAGCTCTAACCAGTTTCAACGAGTTTGTACCATTTCATACTAGTTCATACCGTTTCCAACGAGTTCGTACCATTCCCTACTAGTTCGTACCATTTGGTACATGTTAGTCCTAGTTCGTTCCATTTTGTACGACTTCGTCCTAGTTCATACCATTCCATACAATTTCGTACCATTCCGTACTAGTTCGTACCATTTGGTACAAGTTCTTCCTAGTTCGTTCCATTTTGTACGAGTTCGTGCTAGTTTGTACCATTTGATATGAATTTGGACTAGCTCTAACCAATTTCAACGAGTTTGGACCCTTTAATACTAGTTCATACCATTTCCTACGAGATCGTACCATTACGTACTAGTTCGCACCATTTGGAACAAGTTCGTCCTAGTTCGTAAGAATTTGGACTAGCTCTAACCAGTTTCAACGAGTTTGTACCATTTCATACTAGTTCATACCGTTTCCAACAAGTTCGTACCATTCCATACTAGTTCGTACCATTTGGTACAAGTTCGTCCTAGATCGTTCCATTTTGTGCGAGTTCGTCCTAGTTCGTAATATTTCGTTTTAATTTGGACTAGCTCTAACCAATCTCAACGAGTTTGTACCATTTCATACTAGTTCATACCATTTCCTACAAGTTCGTACCATTCCATACTAGTTCGTACCATTTTGTACAAGTTCGTCCTAGTTCGTTCCATTTTGTACGAGTTCGTCCTAGTTTGTACCATTTCATATGAATTTGGACTAGCTCTAACCAATTTCAACGAGTTTGTACCATTTCATACTAGTTCATACCATTTCCAACAAGTTCGTACCATTTGGTACAAGTTCGTCCTAGATCGTTCCATTTTGTACGAGTTCGTCCTAGTTCGTACCATTTCGTATGAATTTGGACTAGCTCTAACCAATTTCAACGACTTTGTACCATTTCATACTAGTTCATACCATTTCCTACAAGTTCTTACCATTCCGTACTAGTTCGTACCATTTGGTACATGTTCGTCCTAGTTCGTTCCATTTTGTACGAGTTCGTCCTAGTTTGTACCATTTCATATGATTTTGGACTAGCTCTAACCAATTTCAACGAGTTTGTACCATTTCATACTAGTTCATACCGTTTCCAACAAGTTCGTACCATTCCGTACTAGTTCGTACCATTTGGTACAAGTTCGTCCTAGATCGTTCCATTTTGTGCGAGTTCGTCCTAGTTCGTAATATTTCGTATGAATTTGGACTAGCTCTAACCAATTTCAACGAGTTTGTACCATTTCATACTTGTTCATACCGTTTCCAAAAAGTTCGTACCATTCCATACTAGTTCGTACCATTTGGTACAAGTTCGTCCTAGATCGTTCCATTTTGTGCGAGTTCGTCCTAGTTCGTAATATTTCGTTTTAATTTGGACTAGCTCTAACCAATTTCAACGAGTTTGTACCATTTCATACTAGTTCATACCATTTCCTACAAGTTCGTACCATTCCGTACTAGTTCGTACCATTAGGTACAAGTTCGTCCTAGTTCTTTCCATTTTGTACGAGTTCGTCCTAGTTTGTACCATTTCATATGAATTTTGACCAGCTCTAACCAATTTCAACGAGTTTGTACCATTTCATACTAGTTCATACCATTTCCTACAAGTTCGTACCATTCCGTACTAGTTCGTACCATTTGGTACAAGTTCGTCCTAGTTCGTTACATTTTGTACGAGTTCGTCCTTGTTTGTACCATTTCATATGAATTTTGACCTGCTCTAACCAATTTCAAAGAGTTTGTACCATTGCATACTAGTTCATACCGTTTCCAACAAGTTCGTACCATTCCGTAGTAGTTCGTACCATTTGGTACAAGTTCGTCCTAGATCGTTCCATTTTGTCAGAGTTCGTCCTAGTTTGTACCATTTCATATGAATTTGGACTACCTCTAACCAATTTCAACGAGTTTGTACCATTTCATACTAGTTCATACCGTTTCCAACAAGTTCGTACCATTCCGTAGTAGTTCGTACCATTTGGTACAAGTTCGTCCTAGATCGTTCCATTTTGTCAGATTTCGTCCTAGTTTGTACCATTTCATATGAATTTGGACTACCTCTAACCAATTTCAACGAGTTTGTACCATTTCATACTAGTTCATACCATTTCCTACAAGTTCGTACCATTCCGTACTAGTTCGTACCATTTGGTACAAGTTCGTCCTAGTTCGTTCCATTTTGTACGAGTTCGTGCTAGTTTGTACCATTTGATATGAATTTGGACTAGCTCTAACCAATTTCAACGAGTTTGGACCCTTTAATACTAGTTCATACCATTTCCTACGAGATCGTACCATTAGGTACTAGTTCGCACCATTTGGAACAAGTTCGTCCTAGTTCGTAAGAATTTGGACTAGCTCTAACCAGTTTCAACGAGTTTGTACCATTTCATACTAATTCATACCGTTTCCAATAAGTTCGTACCATTCCATACTAGTTCGTACCATTTGGTACATGTTAGTCCTAGTTCGTTCCATTTTGTACGACTTCGTCCTAGTTCGTCCCATTTCGTAAGAATGTGGACTAGCTCTAACCAGTTTCAACGAGTTTGTACCATTTCATACTAGTTCATACCGTTTCCAACAAGTTCGTACCATTCCATACTAGTTCGTACCATTTGGTACAAGTTCGTCCTAGATCGTTCCATTTTGTGCGAGTTCGTCCTAGTTCGTAATATTTCGTTTTAATTTGGACTAGCTCTAACCAATCTCAACGAGTTTGTACCATTTCATACTAGTTCATACCATTTCCTACAAGTTCGTACCATTCCATACTAGTTCGTACCATTTGGTACAAGTTCGTCCTAGTTCGTTCCATTTTGTACGAGTTCGTCCTAGTTTGTACCATTTCATATGAATTTGGACTAGCTCTAACCAATTTCAACGAGTTTGTACCATTTCATACTAGTTCATACCATTTCCAACAAGTTCGTACCATTCTATACTAATTCGTACCATTTGGTACAAGTTCGTCCTAGTTCGTTCCATTTTGTACGAGTTCGTCCTAGTTTGTACCATTTCATATGAATTTGGACTAGCTCTAACCAATTTCAACGAGTTTGTACCATTTCATACTAGTTCATACCATTTCCAACAAGTTCGTACCATTCCATACTAGTTCGTACCATTTGGTACAAGTTCGTCCTAGATCGTTCCATTTTGTGCGAGTTCGTCCTAGTTCGTAATATTTCGTTTTAATTTGGACTAGCTCTAACCAATCTCAACGAGTTTGTACCATTTCATACTAGTTCATACCATTTCCTACAAGTTCGTACCATTCCATACTAGTTCGTACCATTTGGTACAAGTTCGTCCTAGTTCGTTCCATTTTGTACGAGTTCGTCCTAGTTTGTACCATTTCATATGAATTTGGACTAGCTCTAACCAATTTCAACGAGTTTGTACCATTTCATACTAGTTCATACCATTTCCAACAAGTTCGTACCATTCTATACTAATTCGTACCATTTGGTACAAGTTCGTCCTAGTTCGTTCCATTTTGTACGAGTTCGTCCTAGTTTGTACCATTTCATATGAATTTGGACTAGCTCTAACCAATTTCAACGAGTTTGTACCATTTCATACTAGTTCATACCGTTTCCAACAAGTTCGTACCATTCCGTACTAGTTCGTACCATTTGGTACAAGTTCGTCCTAGATCGTTCCATTTTGTCCGAGTTCGTCCTAGTTTGTACCATTTCATATGAATTTGGACTAGCTCTAACAAATTTCAACGAGTTTGTACCATTTCATACTAGTTCATACCATTTCCTACAAGTTCGTACCATTCCGTACTAGTTCGTACCATTTGGTACAAGTTCGTCCTAGTTCGTTCCATTTTGTACGAGTTCGTGCTAGTTTGTACCATTTGATATAAATTTGGACTAGCTCTAACCAATTTCAACGAGTTTGGACCCTTTAATACTAGTTCATACCATTTCCTACGAGATCGTACCATTAGGTACTAGTTCGCACCATTTGGAACAAGTTCGTCCTAGTTCGTAAGAATTTGGACTAGCTCTAACCAGTTTCAACGAGTTTGTACCATTTCATACTAATTCATACCGTTTCCAACAAGTTCGTACCATTCCATACTAATTCGTACCATTTGGTACATGTTAGTCCTAGTTCGTTCCATTTTGTACGACTTCGTCCTAGTTCATCCCATTTCGTAAGAATTTGGACTAGCTCTAACCAGTTTCAACGAGTTTGTACCATTTCATACTAGTTCATACCGTTTCCAACGAGTTCGTACCATTCCATACTAGTTCGTACCATTTGGTACATGTTAGTCCTAGTTCGTTCCATTTTGTACGACTTCGTCCTAGTTCATACCATTCCATACAATTTCGTACCATTCCGTACTAGTTCGTACCATTTGGTACAAGTTCTTCCTAGTTCATTCCATTTTGTACGAGTTCGTGCTAGTTTGTACCATTTGATATGAATTTGGACTAGCTCTAACCAATTTCAACGAGTTTGGACCCTTTAATACTAGTTCATACCATTTCCTACGAGATCGTACCATTACGTACTAGTTCGCACCATTTGGAACAAGTTCGTCCTAGTTCGTAAGAATTTGGACTAGCTCTAACCAGTTTCAACGAGTTTGTACCATTTCATACTAGTTCATACCGTTTCCAACAAGTTCGTACCATTCCATACTAGTTCGTACCATTTGGTACAAGTTCGTCCTAGATCGTTCCATTTTGTGCGAGTTCGTCCTAGTTCGTAATATTTCGTTTTAATTTGGACTAGCTCTAACCAATCTCAACGAGTTTGTACCATTTCATACTAGTTCATACCATTTCCTACAAGTTCGTACCATTCCATACTAGTTCGTACCATTTGGTACAAGTTCGTCCTAGTTCGTTCCATTTTGTACGAGTTCGTCCTAGTTTGTACCATTTCATATGAATTTGGACTAGCTCTAACCAATTTCAACGAGTTTGTACCATTTCATACTAGTTCATACCATTTCCAACAAGTTCGTACCATTCTATACTAATTCGTACCATTTGGTACAAGTTCGTCCTAGTTCGTTCCATTTTGTACGAGTTCGTCCTAGTTTGTACCATTTCATATGAATTTGGACTAGCTCTAACCAATTTCAACGAGTTTGTACCATTTCATACTAGTTCATACCGTTTCCAACAAGTTCGTACCATTCCGTACTAGTTCGTACCATTTGGTACAAGTTCGTCCTAGATCGTTCCATTTTGTCCGAGTTCGTCCTAGTTTGTACCATTTCATATGAATTTGGACTAGCTCTAACAAATTTCAACGAGTTTGTACCATTTCATACTAGTTCATACCATTTCCTACAAGTTCGTACCATTCCGTACTAGTTCGTACCATTTGGTACAAGTTCGTCCTAGTTCGTTCCATTTTGTACGAGTTCGTGCTAGTTTGTACCATTTGATATAAATTTGGACTAGCTCTAACCAATTTCAACGAGTTTGGACCCTTTAATACTAGTTCATACCATTTCCTACGAGATCGTACCATTAGGTACTAGTTCGCACCATTTGGAACAAGTTCGTCCTAGTTCGTAAGAATTTGGACTAGCTCTAACCAGTTTCAACGAGTTTGTACCATTTCATACTAATTCATACCGTTTCCAACAAGTTCGTACCATTCCATACTAATTCGTACCATTTGGTACATGTTAGTCCTAGTTCGTTCCATTTTGTACGACTTCGTCCTAGTTCATCCCATTTCGTAAGAATTTGGACTAGCTCTAACCAGTTTCAACGAGTTTGTACCATTTCATACTAGTTCATACCGTTTCCAACGAGTTCGTACCATTCCATACTAGTTCGTACCATTTGGTACATGTTAGTCCTAGTTCGTTCCATTTTGAACGACTTCGTCCTAGTTCATACCATTCCATACAATTTCGTACCATTCCGTACTAGTTCGTACCATTTGGTACAAGTTCTTCCTAGTTCGTTCCATTTTGTACGAGTTCGTGCTAGTTTGTACCATTTGATATGAATTTGGACTAGCTCTAACCAATTTCAACGAGTTTGGACCCTTTAATACTAGTTCATACCATTTCCTACGAGATCGTACCATTACGTACTAGTTCGCACCATTTGGAACAAGTTCGTCCTAGTTCGTAAGAATTTGGACTAGCTCTAACCAGTTTCAACGAGTTTGTACCATTTCATACTAGTTCATACCGTTTCCAACAAGTTCGTACCATTCCATACTAGTTCGTACCATTTGGTACAAGTTCGTCCTAGATCGTTCCATTTTGTGCGAGTTCGTCCTAGTTCGTAATATTTCGTTTTAATTTGGACTAGCTCTAACCAATTTCAAAGAGTTTGTACCATTGCATACTAGTTCATACCGTTTCCAACAAGTTCGTACCATTCCGTAGTAGTTCGTACCATTTGGTACAAGTTCGTCCTAGATCGTTCCATTTTGTCAGAGTTCGTCCTAGTTTGTACCATTTCATATGAATTTGGACTACCTCTAACCAATTTCAACGAGTTTGTACCATTTCATACTAGTTCATACCGTTTCCAACAAGTTCGTACCATTCCGTAGTAGTTCGTACCATTTGGTACAAGTTCGTCCTAGATCGTTCCATTTTGTCAGATTTCGTCCTAGTTTGTACCATTTCATATGAATTTGGACTACCTCTAACCAATTTCAACGAGTTTGTACCATTTCATACTAGTTCATACCATTTCCTACAAGTTCGTACCATTCCGTACTAGTTCGTACCATTTGGTACAAGTTCGTCCTAGTTCGTTCCATTTTGTACGAGTTCGTGCTAGTTTGTACCATTTGATATGAATTTGGACTAGCTCTAACCAATTTCAACGAGTTTGGACCCTTTAATACTAGTTCATACCATTTCCTACGAGATCGTACCATTAGGTACTAGTTCGCACCATTTGGAACAAGTTCGTCCTAGTTCGTAAGAATTTGGACTAGCTCTAACCAGTTTCAACGAGTTTGTACCATTTCATACTAATTCATACCGTTTCCAATAAGTTCGTACCATTCCATACTAGTTCGTACCATTTGGTACATGTTAGTCCTAGTTCGTTCCATTTTGTACGACTTCGTCCTAGTTCGTCCCATTTCGTAAGAATGTGGACTAGCTCTAACCAGTTTCAACGAGTTTGTACCATTTCATACTAGTTCATACCGTTTCCAACAAGTTCGTACCATTCCATACTAGTTCGTACCATTTGGTACAAGTTCGTCCTAGATCGTTCCATTTTGTGCGAGTTCGTCCTAGTTCGTAATATTTCGTTTTAATTTGGACTAGCTCTAACCAATCTCAACGAGTTTGTACCATTTCATACTAGTTCATACCATTTCCTACAAGTTCGTACCATTCCATACTAGTTCGTACCATTTGGTACAAGTTCGTCCTAGTTCGTTCCATTTTGTACGAGTTCGTCCTAGTTTGTACCATTTCATATGAATTTGGACTAGCTCTAATCAATTTCAACGAGTTTGTACCATTTCATACTAGTTCATACCATTTCCAACAAGTTCGTACCATTCTATACTAATTCGTACCATTTGGTACAAGTTCGTCCTAGTTCGTTCCATTTTGTACGAGTTCGTCCTAGTTTGTACCATTTCATATGAATTTGGACTAGCTCTAACCAATTTCAACGAGTTTGTACCATTTCATACTAGTTCATACCATTTCCAACAAGTTCGTACCATTCCATACTAGTTCGTACCATTTGGTACAAGTTCGTCCTAGATCGTTCCATTTTGTGCGAGTTCGTCCTAGTTCGTAATATTTCGTTTTAATTTGGACTAGCTCTAACCAATCTCAACGAGTTTGTACCATTTCATACTAGTTCATACCATTTCCTACAAGTTCGTACCATTCCATACTAGTTCGTACCATTTGGTACAAGTTCGTCCTAGTTCGTTCCATTTTGTACGAGTTCGTCCTAGTTTGTACCATTTCATATGAATTTGGACTAGCTCTAACCAATTTCAACGAGTTTGTACCATTTCATACTAGTTCATACCATTTCCAACAAGTTCGTACCATTCTATACTAATTCGTACCATTTGGTACAAGTTCGTCCTAGTTCGTTCCATTTTGTACGAGTTCGTCCTAGTTTGTACCATTTCATATGAATTTGGACTAGCTCTAACCAATTTCAACGAGTTTGTACCATTTCATACTAGTTCATACCGTTTCCAACAAGTTCGTACCATTCCGTACTAGTTCGTACCATTTGGTACAAGTTCGTCCTAGATCGTTCCATTTTGTCCGAGTTCGTCCTAGTTTGTACCATTTCATATGAATTTGGACTAGCTCTAACAAATTTCAACGAGTTTGTACCATTTCATACTAGTTCATACCATTTCCTACAAGTTCGTACCATTCCGTACTAGTTCGTACCATTTGGTACAAGTTCGTCCTAGTTCGTTCCATTTTGTACGAGTTCGTGCTAGTTTGTACCATTTGATATAAATTTGGACTAGCTCTAACCAATTTCAACGAGTTTGGACCCTTTAATACTAGTTCATACCATTTCCTACGAGATCGTACCATTAGGTACTAGTTCGCACCATTTGGAACAAGTTCGTCCTAGTTCGTAAGAATTTGGACTAGCTCTAACCAGTTTCAACGAGTTTGTACCATTTCATACTAATTCATACCGTTTCCAACAAGTTCGTACCATTCCATACTAATTCGTACCATTTGGTACATGTTAGTCCTAGTTCGTTCCATTTTGTACGACTTCGTCCTAGTTCATCCCATTTCGTAAGAATTTGGACTAGCTCTAACCAGTTTCAACGAGTTTGTACCATTTCATACTAGTTCATACCGTTTCCAACGAGTTCGTACCATTCCATACTAGTTCGTACCATTTGGTACATGTTAGTCCTAGTTCGTTCCATTTTGTACGACTTCGTCCTAGTTCATACCATTCCATACAATTTCGTACCATTCCGTACTAGTTCGTACCATTTGGTACAAGTTCTTCCTAGTTCGTTCCATTTTGTACGAGTTCGTGCTAGTTTGTACCATTTGATATGAATTTGGACTAGCTCTAACCAATTTCAACGAGTTTGGACCCTTTAATACTAGTTCATACCATTTCCTACGAGATCGTACCATTACGTACTAGTTCGCACCATTTGGAACAAGTTCGTCCTAGTTCGTAAGAATTTGGACTAGCTGTAACCAGTTTCAACGAGTTTGTACCATTTCATACTAGTTCATACCGTTTCCAACAAGTTCGTACCATTCCATACTAGTTCGTACCATTTGGTACAAGTTCGTCCTAGATCGTTCCATTTTGTGCGAGTTCGTCCTAGTTCGTAATATTTCGTTTTAATTTGGACTAGCTCTAACCAATCTCAACGAGTTTGTACCATTTCATACTAGTTCATACCATTTCCTACAAGTTCGTACCATTCCATACTAGTTCGTACCATTTGGTACAAGTTCGTCCTAGATCGTTCCATTTTGTGCGAGTTCGTCCTAGTTCGTAATATTTCGTCTTAATTTGGACTAGCTCTAACCAATCTCAACGAGTTTGTACTATTTCATACTAGTTCATACCATTTCCTACAAGTTCGTACCATTCCATACTAGTTCGTACCATTTGGTACAAGTTCGTCCTAGTTCGTTCCATTTTGTACGAGTTCGTCCTAGTTTGTACCATTTCATATGAATTTGGACTAGCTCTAACCAATTTCAACGAGTTTGTACCATTTCATACTAGTTCATACCATTTCCAACAAGTTCGTACCATTTGGTACAAGTTCGTCCTAGATCGTTCCATTTTGTACGAGTTCGTCCTAGTTCGTACCATTTCGTATGAATTTGGACTAGCTCTAACCAATTTCAACGACTTTGTACCATTTCATACTAGTTCATACCATTTCCTACAAGTTCTTACCATTCCGTACTAGTTCGTACCATTTGGTACAAGTTCGTCCTAGTTTGTTCCATTTTGTACGAGTTCGTCCTAGTTTGTACCATTTCATATGATTTTGGACTAGCTCTAACCAATTTCAACGAGTTTGTACCATTTCATACTAGTTCATACCGTTTCCAACAAGTTCGTACCATTCCGTACTAGTTCGTACCATTTGGTACAAGTTCGTCCTAGATCGTTCCATTTTGTGCGAGTTGGTCCTAGTTCGTAATATTTCGTATGAATTTGGACTAGCTCTAACCAATTTCAACGAGTTTGTACCATTTCATACTTGTTCATACCGTTTCCAAAAAGTTCGTACCATTCCATACTAGTTCATACCATTTGGTACAAGTTCGTCCTAGATCGTTCCATTTTGTGCGAGTTCGTCCTAGTTCGTAATATTTCGTTTTAATTTGGACTAGCTCTAACCAATTTCAACGAGTTTGTACCATTTCATACTAGTTCATACCATTTCCTACAAGTTCGTACCATTCCGTACTAGTTCGTACCATTTGGTACAAGTTCGTCCTAGTTCTTTCCATTTTGTATGAGTTCGTCCTAGTTTGTACCATTTCATATGAATTTCGACCAGCTCTAACCAATTTCAACGAGTTTGTACCATTTCATACTAGTTCATACCATTTCCTACAAGTTCGTACCATTCCGTACTAGTTCGTACCATTTGGTACAAGTTCGTCCTAGTTCGTTACATTTTGTACGAGTTCGTCCTTGTTTGTACCATTTCATATGAATTTTGACCACCTCTAACCAATTTCAAAGAGTTTGTACCATTGCATACTAGTTCATACCGTTTCCAACAAGTTCGTACCATTCCGTACTAGTTCGTACCATTTGGTACAAGTTCGTCCTAGTTCGTTCCATTTTGTACGAGTTCGTCCTAGTTTGTACCATTTCATATGAATTTGGACTAGCTCTAACCAATTTCAACGAGTTTGTACCATTTCATACTAGTTCATACCGTTTCCAACAAGTTCGTACCATTCCGTAGTAGTTCGTACCATTTGGTACAAGTTCGTCCTAGATCGTTCCATTTTGTCAGATTTCGTCCTAGTTTGTACCATTTCATATGAATTTGGACTACCTCTAACCAATTTCAACGAGTTTGTACCATTTCATACTAGTTCATACCATTTCCTACAAGTTCGTACCATTCCGTACTAGTTCGTACCATTTGGTACAAGTTCGTCCTAGTTCGTTCCATTTTGTACGAGTTCGTGCTAGTTTGTACCATTTGATATGAATTTGGACTAGCTCTAACCAATTTCAACGAGTTTGGACCCTTTAATACTAGTTCATACCATTTCCTACGAGATCGTACCATTAGGTACTAGTTCGCACCATTTGGAACAAGTTCGTCCTAGTTCGTAAGAATTTGGACTAGCACTAACCAGTTTCAACGAGTTTGTACCATTTCATACTAATTCATACCGTTTCCAACAAGTTCGTACCATTCCATACTAGTTCGTACCATTTGGTACATGTTAGTCCTAGTTCGTTCCATTTTGTACGACTTCGTCCTAGTTCGTCCCATTTCGTAAGAATTTGGACTAGCTCTAACCAGTTTCAACGAGTTTGTACCATTTCATACTAGTTCATACCGTTTCCAACAAGTTCGTACCATTCCATACTAGTTCGTACCATTTGGTACAAGTTCGTCCTAGATCGTTCCATTTTGTGCGAGTTCGTCCTAGTTCGTAATATTTCGTTTTAATTTGGACTAGCTCTAACCAATCTCAACGAGTTTGTACCATTTCATACTAGTTCATACCATTTCCTACAAGTTCGTACCATTCCATACTAGTTCGTACCATTTGGTACAAGTTCGTCCTAGTTCGTTCCATTTTGTACGAGTTCGTCCTAGTTTGTACCATTTCATATGAATTTGGACTAGCTCTAACCAATTTCAACGAGTTTGTACCATTTCATACTAGTTCATACCATTTCCAACAAGTTCGTACCATTCTATACTAGTTCGTACCATTTTGTACAAGTTCGTCCTAGTTCGTTCCATTTTGTACGAGTTCGTCCTAGTTTGTACCATTTCATATGAGTTTGGACTAGCTCTAACCAATTTCAACGAGTTTGTACCATTTCATACTAGTTCATACCGTTTCCAACAAGTTCGTACCATTCCGTACTAGTTCGTACCATTTGGTACAAGTTCGTCCTAGTTCGTTCCATTTTGTACGAGTTCGTGCTAGTTTGTACCATTTGATATGAATTTGGACTAGCTCTAACCAATTTCAACTAGTTTGGACCCTTTAATACTAGTTCATACCATTTCCTACGAGATCGTACCATTAGGTACTAGTTCGCACCATTTGGAACAAGTTCGTCCTAGTTCGTAAGAATTTGGACTAGCTCTAACCAGTTTCAACGAGTTTGTACCATTTCATACTAATTCATACCGTTTCCAACAAGTTCGTACCATTCCATACTAGTTCGTACCATTTGGTACATGTTAGTCCTAGTTCGTTCCATTTTGTACGACTTCGTCCTAGTTCGTCCCATTTCGTAAGAATTTGGACTAGCTCTAACCAGTTTCAACGAGTTTGTACCATTTCATACTAGTTCATACCGTTTCCAACAAGTTCGTACCATTCCATACTAGTTCGTACCATTTGGTACAAGTTCGTCCTAGATCGTTCCATTTTGTGCGAGTTCGTCCTAGTTCGTAATATTTCGTTTTAATTTGGACTAGCTCTAACCAATCTCAACGAGTTTGTACCATTTCATACTAGTTCATACCATTTCCTACAAGTTCGTACCATTCCATACTAGTTCGTACCATTTGGTACAAGTTCGTCCTAGTTCGTTCCATTTTGTACGAGTTCGTCCTAGTTTGTACCATTTCATATGAATTTGGACTAGCTCTAACCAATTTCAACGAGTTTGTACCATTTCATACTAGTTCATACCATTTCCTACAAGTTCGTACCATTCCGTACTAGTTCGTACCATTTGGTACAAGTTCGTCCTAGTTCGTTCCATTTTGTACGAGTTCGTCCTAGTTTGTACCATTTCATATGAATTTGGACTAGCTCTAACCAATTTCAACGAGTTTGTACCATTTCATACTAGTTCATACCGTTTCCAACAAGTTCGTACCATTCCGTACTAGTTCGTACCATTTGGTACAAGTTCGTCCTAGATCGTTGCATTTTGTCCGAGTTCGTCCTAGTTTGTACCATTTCATATGAATTTGGACTAGCTCTAACCAATTTCAACGAGTTTGTACCATTTCATACTAGTTCATACCATTTCCTACAAGTTCGTACCATTCCGTACTAGTTCGTACCATTTGGTACAAGTTCGTCCTAGTTCGTTCCATTTTGTACGAGTTCGTGCTAGTTTGTACCATTTGATATGAATTTGGACTAGCTCTAACCAATTTCAACGAGTTTGGACCCTTTAATACTAGTTCATACCATTTCCTACGAGATCGTACCATTAGGTACTAGTTCGCACCATTTGGAACAAGTTCGTCCTAGTTCGTAAGAATTTGGACTAGCTCTAACCAGTTTCAACGAGTTTGTACCATTTCATACTAATTCATACCGTTTCCAACAAGTTCACACCATTCCATACTAGTTCGTACCATTTGGTACATGTTAGTCCTAGTTCGTTCCATTTTGTACGACTTCGTCCTAGTTCATACCATTCCATACAATTTCGTACCATTCCGTACTAGTTCGTACCATTTGGTACAAGTTCTTCCTAGTTCGTTCCATTTTGTACGAGTTCGTGCTAGTTTGTACCATTTGATATGAATTTGGACTAGCTCTAACCAATTTCAACGAGTTTGGACCCTTTAATACTAGTTCATACCATTTCCTACGAGATCGTACCATTACGTACTAGTTCGCACCATTTGGAACAAGTTCGTCCGAGTTCGTAAGAATTTGGACTAGCTCTAACCAGTTTCAACGAGTTTGTACCATTTCATACTAGTTCATACCGTTTCCAACAAGTTCGTACCATTCCATACTAGTTCGTACCATTTGGTACAAGTTCGTCCTAGATCGTTCCATTTTGTGCGAGTTCGTCCTAGTTCGTAATATTTCGTTTTAATTTGGACTAGCTCTAACCAATCTCAACGAGTTTGTACCATTTCATACTAGTTCATACCATTTCCTACAAGTTCGTACCATTCCATACTAGTTCGTACCATTTGGTACAAGTTCGTCCTAGTTCGTTCCATTTTGTACGAGTTCGTCCTAGTTTGTACCATTTCATATGAATTTGGACTAGCTCTAACCAATTTCAACGAGTTTGTACCATTTCATACTAGTTCATACCATTTCCAACAAGTTCGTACCATTCTATACTAGTTCGTACCATTTGGTACAAGTTCGTCCTAGTTCGTTCCATTTTGTACAAGTTCGTCCTAGTTTGTACCATTTCATATGAATTTGGACTAGCTCTAACCAATTTCAACGAGTTTGTACCATTTCATACTAGTTCATACCGTTTCCAACAAGTTCGTACCATTCCGTACTAGTTCGTACCATTTGGTACAAGTTCGTCCTAGATCGTTCCATTTTGTCCGAGTTCGTCCTAGTTTGTACCATTTCATATGAATTTGGACTAGCTCTAACCAATTTCAACGAGTTTGTACCATTTCATACTAGTTCATACCATTTCCTACAAGTTCGTACCATTCCGTACTAGTTCGTACCATTTGGTACAAGTTCGTCCTAGTTCGTTCCATTTTGTACGAGTTCGTGCTAGTTTGTACCATTTGATATAAATTTGGACTAGCTCTAACCAATTTCAACGAGTTTGGACCCTTTAATACTAGTTCATACCATTTCCTACGAGATCGTACCATTAGGTACTAGTTCGCACCATTTGGAACAAGTTCGTCCTAGTTCGTAAGAATTTGGACTAGCTCTAACCAGTTTCAACGGGTTTGTACCATTTCATACAAATTCATACCGTTTCCAACAAGTTCGTACCATTCCATACTAGTTCGTACCATTTGGTACATGTTAGTCCTAGTTCGTTCCATTTTGTACGACTTCGTCGTAGTTCATACCATTCCATACAATTTCGTACCATTCCGTACTAGTTCGTACCATTTGGTACAAGTTCTTCCTAGTTCGTTCCATTTTGTACGAGTTCGTGCTAGTTTGTACCATTTGATATGAATTTGGACTAGCTCTAACCAATTTCAACGAGTTTGGACCCTTTAATACTAGTTCATACCATTTCCTACGAGATCGTACCATTACGTACTAGTTCGCACCATTTGGAACAAGTTCGTCCTAGTTCGTAAGAATTTGGACTAGCTCTAACCAGTTTCAACGAGTTTGTACCATTTCATACTAGTTCATACCGTTTCCAACAAGTTCGTACCATTCCATACTAGTTCGTACCATTTGGTACAAGTTCGTCCTAGATCGTTCCATTTTGTGCGAGTTCGTCCTAGTTCGTAATATTTCGTTTTAATTTGGACTAGCTCTAACCAATCTCAACGAGTTTGTACCATTTCATACTAGTTCATACCATTTCCTACAAGTTCGTACCATTCCATACTAGTTCGTACCATTTGGTACAAGTTCGTCCTACTTCGTTCCATTTTGTACGAGTTCGTCCTAGTTTGTACCATTTCATATGAATTTGGACTAGCTCTAACCAATTTCAACGAGTTTGTACCATTTCATACTAGTTCATACCGTTTCCAACAAGTTCGTACCATTCCGTACTAGTTCGTACCATTTGGTACAAGTTCGTCCTAGATCGTTCCATTTTGTCCGAGTTCGTCCTAGTTTGTACCATTTCATATGAATTTGGACTAGCTCTAACCAATTTCAACGAGTTTGTACCATTTCATACTAGTTCATACCATTTCCTACAAGTTCGTACCATTCCGTACTAGTTCGTACCATTTGGTACAAGTTCGTCCTAGTTCGTTCCATTTTGTACGAGTTCGTGCTAGTTTGTACCATTTGATATAAATTTGGACTAGCTCTAACCAATTTCAACGAGTTTGGACCCTTTAATACTAGTTCATACCATTTCCTACGAGATCGTACCATTAGGTACTAGTTCGCACCATTTGGAACAAGTTCGTCCTAGTTCGTAAGAATTTGGACTAGCTCTAACCAGTTTCAACGAGTTTGTACCATTTCATACTAATTCACACCGTTTCCAACATGTTCGTACCATTCCATACTAGTTCGTACCATTTGGTACATGTTAGTCCTAGTTCGTTCCATTTTGTACGACTTCGTCCTAGTTCATACCATTCCATACAATTTCGTACCATTCCGTACTAGTTCGTACCATTTGGTACAAGTTCTTCCTAGTTCGTTCCATTTTGTACGAGTTCGTGCTAGTTTGTACCATTTGATATGAATTTGGACTAGCTCTAACCAATTTCAACGAGTTTGGACCCTTTAATACTAGTTCATACCATTTCCTACGAGATCGTACCATTACGTACTAGTTCGCACCATTTGGAACAAGTTCGTCCTAGTTCGTAAGAATTTGGACTAGCTCTAACCAGTTTAAACGAGTTTGTACCATTTCATACTAGTTCATACCGTTTCCAACAAGTTCGTACCATTCCATACTAGTTCGTACCATTTGGTACAAGTTCGTCCTAGATCGTTCCATTTTGTGCGAGTTCGTCCTAGTTCGTAATATTTCGTTTTAATTTGGACTAGCTCTAACCAATCTCAACGAGTTTGTACCATTTCATACTAGTTCATACCATTTCCTACAAGTTCGTACCATTCCATACTAGTTCGTACCATTTGGTACAAGTTCGTCCTACTTCGTTCCATTTTGTACGAGTTCGTATTAGTTTGTACCATTTCATATGAATTTGGACTAGCTCTAACCAATTTCAACGAGTTTGTACCATTTCATACTAGTTCATACCATTTCCAACAAGTTCGTACCATTTGGTACAAGTTCGTCCTAGATCGTTCCATTTTGTACGAGTTCGTCCTAGTTCGTACCATTTCGTATGAATTTGGACTAGCTCTAACCAATTTCAACGACTTTGTACCATTTCATACTAGTTCATACCATTTCCTACAAGTTCTTACCATTCCGTACTAGTTCGTACCATTTGGTACATGTTCGTCCTAGTTCGTTCCATTTTGTACGAGTTCGTCCTAGTTTGTACCATTTCATATGATTTTGGACTAGCTCTAACCAATTTCAACGAGTTTGGACCCTTTAATACTAGTTCATACCATTTCCTACGAGATCGTACCATTCCGTACTAGTTGGTACCATTTGGTACAAGTTCGTCCTAGATCGTTCCATTTTGTGCGAGTTCGTCCTAGTTCGTAATATTTCGTATGAATTTGGACTAGCTCTAACCAATTTCAACGAGTTTGTACCATTTCATACTTGTTCATACCGTTTCCAAAAAGTTCGTACCATTCCATACTAGTTCGTACCATTTGGTACAAGTTCGTCCTAGATCGTTCCATTTTGTGCGAGTTCGTCCTAGTTCGTAATATTTCGTTTTAATTTGGACTAGCTCTAACCAATTTCAACGAGTTTGTACCATTTCATACTAGTTCATACCATTTCCTACAAGTTCGTACCATTCCGTACTAGTTCGTACCATTTGGTACAAGTTCGTCCTAGTTCTTTCCATTTTGTACGAGTTCGTCCTAGTTTGTACCATTTCATATGAATTTCGACCAGCTCTAACCAATTTCAACGAGTTTGTACCATTTCATACTAGTTCATACCATTTCCTACAAGTTCGTACCATTCCGTACTAGTTCGTACCATTTGGTACAAGTTCGTCCTAGTTCGTTACATTTTGTACGAGTTCGTCCTTGTTTGTACCATTTCCTATGAATTTTGACCTGCTCTAACCAATTTCAAAGAGTTTGTACCATTGCATACTAGTTCATACCGTTTCCAACAAGTTCGTACCATTCCGTACTAGTTCGTACCATTTGGTACAAGTTCGTCCTAGATCGTTCCATTTTGTCCGAGTTCGTCCTAGTTTGTACCATTTCATATGAATTTGGACTAGCTCTAACCAATTTCAACGAGTTTGTACCATTTCATACTAGTTCATACCATTTCCTACAAGTTCGTACCATTCCGTACTAGTTCGTACCATTTGGTACAAGTTCGTCCTAGTTCGTTCCATTTTGTACGAGTTCGTGCTAGTTTGTACCATTTGATATAAATTTGGACTAGCTCTAACCAATTTCAACGAGTTTGGACCCTTTAATACTAGTTCATACCATTTCCTACGAGATCGTACCATTAGGTACTAGTTCGCACCATTTGGAACAAGTTCGTCCTAGTTCGTAAGAATTTGGACTAGCTCTAACCAGTTTCAACGAGTTTGTACCATTTCATACTAATTCATACCGTTTCCAACAAGTTCGTACCATTCCATACTAGTTCGTACCATTTGGTACATGTTAGTCCTAGTTCGTTCCATTTTGTACGACTTCGTCGTAGTTCATACCATTCCATACAATTTCGTACCATTCCGTACTAGTTCGTACCATTTGGTACAAGTTCTTCCTAGTTCGTTCCATTTTGTACGAGTTCGTGCTAGTTTGTACCATTTGATATGAATTTGGACTAGCTCTAACCAATTTCAACGAGTTTGGACCCTTTAATACTAGTTCATACCATTTCCTACGAGATCGTACCATTACGTACTAGTTCGCACCATTTGGAACAAGTTCGTCCTAGTTCGTAAGAATTTGGACTAGCTCTAACCAGTTTCAACGAGTTTGTACCATTTCATACTAGTTCATACCGTTTCCAACAAGTTCGTACCATTCCATACTAGTTCGTACCATTTGGTACAAGTTCGTCCTAGATCGTTCCATTTTGTGCGAGTTCGTCCTAGTTCGTAATATTTCGTTTTAATTTGGACTAGCTCTAACCAATCTCAACGAGTTTGTACCATTTCATACTAGTTCATACCATTTCCTACAAGTTCGTACCATTCCATACTAGTTCGTACCATTTGGTACAAGTTCGTCCTACTTCGTTCCATTTTGTACGAGTTCGTCCTAGTTTGTACCATTTCATATGAATTTGGACTAGCTCTAACCAATTTCAACGAGTTTGTACCATTTCATACTAGTTCATACCATTTCCAACAAGTTCGTACCATTTGGTACAAGTTCGTCCTAGATCGTTCCATTTTGTACGAGTTCGTCCTAGTTCGTACCATTTCGTATGAATTTGGACTAGCTCTCACCAATTTCAACGACTTTGTACCATTTCATACTAGTTCATACCATTTCCTACAAGTTCTTACCATTCCGTACTAGTTCGTACCATTTGGTACATGTTCGTCCTAGTTCGTTCCATTTTGTACGAGTTCGTCCTAGTTTGTACCATTTCATATGATTTTGGACTAGCTCTAACCAATTTCAACGAGTTTGTACCATTTCATACTAGTTCATACCGTTTCCAACAAGTTCGTACCATTCCGTACTAGTTCGTACCATTTGGTACAAGTTCGTCCTAGATCGTTCCATTTTGTGCGAGTTCGTCCTAGTTCGTAATATTTCGTATGAATTTGGACTAGCTCTAACCAATTTCAACGAGTTTGTACCATTTCATACTTGTTCATACCGTTTCCAAAAAGTTCGTACCATTCCATACTAGTTCGTACCATTTGGTACAAGTTCGTCCTAGATCGTTCCATTTTGTGCGAGTTCGTCCTAGTTCGTAATATTTCGTTTTAATTTGGACTAGCTCTAACCAATTTCAACGAGTTTGTACCATTTCATACTAGTTCATACCATTTCCTACAAGTTCGTACCATTCCGTACTAGTTCGTACCATTTGGTACAAGTTCGTCCTAGTTCTTTCCATTTTGTACGAGTTCGTCCTAGTTTGTACCATTTCATATGAATTTCGACCAGCTCTAACCAATTTCAACGAGTTTGTACCATTTCATACTCGTTCATACCGTTTCCAACAAGTTCGTACCATTCCGTACTAGTTCGTACCATTTGGTACAAGTTCGTCCTAGATCGTTCCATTTTGTGCGAGTTCGTCCTAGTTCGTAATATTTCGTATGAATTTGGACTAGCTCTAACCAATTTCAAAGAGTTTGTACCATTGCATACTAGTTCATACCGTTTCCAACAAGTTCGTACCATTCCGTACTAGTTCGTAACGTTTGGTACAAGTTCGTCCTAGTTCGTTCCATTTTGTACGAGTTCGTCCTAGTTTGTACCATTTCATATGAATTTGGACTAGCTCTAACCAATTTCAACGAGTTTGTACCATTTCATACTAGTTCATACCGTTTCCAACAAGTTCGTACCATTCCGTAGTAGTTCGTACCATTTGGTACAAGTTCGTCCTAGATCGTTCCATTTTGTCAGAGTTCGTCCTAGTTTGTACCATTTCATATGAATTTGGACTACCTCTAACCAATTTCAACGAGTTTGTACCATTTCATACTAGTTCATACCATTTCCTACAAGTTCGTACCATTCCGTACTAGTTCGTACCATTTGGTACAAGTTCGTCCTAGTTCGTTCCATTTTGTACGAGTTCGTGCTAGTTTGTACCATTTGATATGAATTTGGACTAGCTCTAACCAATTTCAACTAGTTTGGACCCTTTAATACTAGTTCATACCATTTCCTACGAGATCGTACCATTAGGTACTAGTTCGCACCATTTGGAACAAGTTCGTCCTAGTTCGTAAGAATTTGGACTAGCTCTAACCAGTTTCAACGAGTTTGTACCATTTCATACTAATTCACACCGTTTCCAACATGTTCGTACCATTTGGTACATGTTAGTCCTAGTTCGTTCCATTTTGTACGACTTCGTCCTAGTTCGTCCCATTTCGTAAGAATTTGGACTAGCTCTAACCAGTTTCAACGAGTTTGTACCATTTCATACTAGTTCATACCGTTTCCAACAAGTTCGTACCATTCCATACTAGTTCGTACCATTTGGTACAAGTTCGTCCTAGATCGTTCCATTTTGTGCGAGTTCGTCCTAGTTCGTAATATTTCGTCTTAATTTGGACTAGCTCTAACCAATCTCAACGAGTTTGTACTATTTCATACTAGTTCATACCATTTCCTACAAGTTCGTACCATTCCATACTAGTTCGTACCATTTGGTACAAGTTCGTCCTAGTTCGTTCCATTTTGTACGAGTTCGTCCTAGTTTGTACCATTTCATATGAATTTGGACTAGCTCTAACCAATTTCAACGAGTTTGTACCATTTCATACTAGTTCATACCATTTCCAACAAGTTCGTACCATTTGGTACAAGTTCGTCCTAGATCGTTCCATTTTGTACGAGTTCGTCCTAGTTCGTACCATTTCGTATGAATTTGGACTAGCTCTAACCAATTTCAACGACTTTGTACCATTTCATACTAGTTCATACCATTTCCTACAAGTTCTTACCATTCCGTACTAGTTCGTACCATTTGGTACAAGTTCGTCCTAGTTTGTTCCATTTTGTACGAGTTCGTCCTAGTTTGTACCATTTCATATGATTTTGGACTAGCTCTAACCAATTTCAACGAGTTTGTACCATTTCATACTAGTTCATACCGTTTCCAACAAGTTCGTACCATTCCGTACTAGTTCGTACCATTTGGTACAAGTTCGTCCTAGATCGTTCCATTTTGTGCGAGTTGGTCCTAGTTCGTAATATGTCGTATGAATTTGGACTAGCTCTAACCAATTTCAACGAGTTTGTACCATTTCATACTTGTTCATACCGTTTCCAAAAAGTTCGTACCATTCCATACTAGTTCATACCATTTGGTACAAGTTCGTCCTAGATCGTTCCATTTTGTGCGAGTTCGTCCTAGTTCGTAATATTTCGTTTTAATTTGGACTAGCTCTAACCAATTTCAACGAGTTTGTACCATTTCATACTAGTTCATACCATTTCCTACAAGTTCGTACCATTCCGTACTAGTTCGTACCATTTGGTACAAGTTCGTCCTAGTTCTTTCCATTTTGTATGAGTTCGTCCTAGTTTGTACCATTTCATATGAATTTCGACCAGCTCTAACCAATTTCAACGAGTTTGTACCATTTCATACTAGTTCATACCATTTCCTACAAGTTCGTACCATTCCGTACTAGTTCGTACCATTTGGTACAAGTTCGTCCTAGTTCGTTACATTTTGTACGAGTTCGTCCTTGTTTGTACCATTTCATATGAATTTTGACCAGCTCTAACCAATTTCAAAGAGTTTGTACCATTGCATACTAGTTCATACCGTTTCCAACAAGTTCGTACCATTCCGTACTAGTTCGTACCATTTGGTACAAGTTCGTCCTAGTTCGTTCCATTTTGTACGAGTTCGTCCTAGTTTGTACCATTTCATATGAATTTGGACTAGCTCTAACCAATTTCAACGAGTTTGTACCATTTCATACTAGTTCATACCGTTTCCAACAAGTTCGTACCATTCCGTAGTAGTTCGTACCATTTGGTACAAGTTCGTCCTAGATCGTTCCATTTTGTCAGATTTCGTCCTAGTTTGTACCATTTCATATGAATTTGGACTACCTCTAACCAATTTCAACGAGTTTGTACCATTTCATACTAGTTCATACCATTTCCTACAAGTTCGTACCATTCCGTACTAGTTCGTACCATTTGGTACAAGTTCGTCCTAGTTCGTTCCATTTTGTACGAGTTCGTGCTAGTTTGTACCATTTGATATGAATTTGGACTAGCTCTAACCAATTTCAACGAGTTTGGACCCTTTAATACTAGTTCATACCATTTCCTACGAGATCGTACCATTAGGTACTAGTTCGCACCATTTGGAACAAGTTCGTCCTAGTTCGTAAGAATTTGGACTAGCACTAACCAGTTTCAACGAGTTTGTACCATTTCATACTAATTCATACCGTTTCCAACAAGTTCGTACCATTCCATACTAGTTCGTACCATTTGGTACATGTTAGTCCTAGTTCGTTCCATTTTGTACGACTTCGTCCTAGTTCGTCCCATTTCGTAAGAATTTGGACTAGCTCTAACTAGTTTCAACGAGTTTGTACCATTTCATACTAGTTCATACCGTTTCCAACAAGTTCGTACCATTCCATACTAGTTCGTACCATTTGGTACAAGTTCGTCCTAGATCGTTCCATTTTGTGCGAGTTCGTCCTAGTTCGTAATATTTCGTTTTAATTTGGACTAGCTCTAACCAATCTCAACGAGTTTGTACCATTTCATACTAGTTCATACCATTTCCTACAAGTTCGTACCATTCCATACTAGTTCGTACCATTTGGTACAAGTTCGTCCTAGTTCGTTCCATTTTGTACGAGTTCGTCCTAGTTTGTACCATTTCATATGAATTTGGACTAGCTCTAACCAATTTCATCGAGTTTGTACCATTTCATACTAGTTCATACCATTTCCAACAAGTTCGTACCATTCCATACTAGTTCGTACATTTGGTACAAGTTCGTCCTAGATCGTTCCATTTTGTGCGAGTTCGTCCTAGTTCGTAATATTTCGTTTTAATTTGGACTAGCTCTAACCAATCTCAACGAGTTTGTACCATTTCATACTAGTTCATACCATTTCCTACAAGTTCGTACCATTCCATACTAGTTCGTACCATTTGGTACAAGTTCGTCCTAGTTCGTTCCATTTTGTACGAGTTCGTCCTAGTTTGTACCATTTCATATGAATTTGGACTAGCTCTAACCAATTTCAACGAGTTTGTACCATTTCATACTAGTTCATACCATTTCCTACAAGTTCGTACCATTCCGTACTAGTTCGTACCATTTGGTACAAGTTCGTCCTAGTTCGTTCCATTTTGTACGAGTTCGTCCTAGTTTGTACCATTTCATATGAATTTGGACTAGCTCTAACCAATTTCAACGAGTTTGTACCATTTCATACTAGTTCATACCGTTTCCAACAAGTTCGTACCATTCCGTACTAGTTCGTACCATTTGGTACAAGTTCGTCCTAGATCGTTGCATTTTGTCCGAGTTCGTCCTAGTTTGTACCATTTCATATGAATTTGGACTAGCTCTAACCAATTTCAACGAGTTTGTACCATTTCATACTAGTTCATACCATTTCCTACAAGTTCGTACCATTCCGTACTAGTTCGTACCAGTTGGTACAAGTTCGTCCTAGTTCGTTCCATTTTGTACGAGTTTGTGCTAGTTTGTACCATTTGATATGAATTTGGACTAGCTCTAACCAATTTCAACTAGTTTGGACCCTTTAATACTAGTTCATACCATTTCCTACGAGATCGTACCATTAGGTACTAGTTCGCACCATTTGGAACAAGTTCGTCCTAGTTCGTAAGAATTTGGACTAGCTCTAACCAGTTTCAACGAGTTTGTACCATTTCATACTAATTCACACCGTTTCCAACATGTTCGTACCATTCCATACTAGTTCGTACCATTTGGTACATGTTAGTCCTAGTTCGTTCCATTTTGTACGACTTCGTCCTAGTTCATACCATTCCATACAATTTCGTACCATTCCGTACTAGTTCGTACCATTTGGTACAAGTTCTTCCTAGTTCGTTCCATTTTGTACGAGTTCGTGCTAGTTTGTACCATTTGATATGAATTTGGACTAGCTCTAACCAATTTCAACGAGTTTGGACCCTTTAATACTAGTTCATACCATTTCCTACGAGATCGTACCATTACGTACTAGTTCGCACCATTTGGAACAAGTTCGTCCTAGTTCGTAAGAATTTGGACTAGCTCTAACCAGTTTCAACGAGTTTGTACCATTTCATACTAGTTCATACCGTTTCCAACAAGTTCGTACCATTCCATACTAGTTCGTACCATTTGGTACAAGTTCGTCCTAGATCGTTCCATTTTGTGGGAGTTCGTCCTAGTTCGTAATATTTCGTTTTAATTTGGACTAGCTCTAACCAATCTCAACGAGTTTGTACCATTTCATACTAGTTCATACCATTTCCTACAAGTTCGTACCATTCCATACTAGTTCGTACCATTTGGTACAAGTTCGTCCTAGTTCGTTCCATTGTGTACGAGTTCGTCCTAGTTTGTACCATTTCATATGAATTTGGACTAGCTCTAACCAATTTCAACGAGTTTGTACCATTTCATACTAGTTCATACCATTTCCAACAAGTTCGTACCATTTGGTACAAGTTCGTCCTAGATCGTTCCATTTTGTACGAGTTCGTCCTAGTTCGTACCATTTCGTATGAATTTGGACTAGCTCTAACCAATTTCAACGACTTTGTACCATTTCATACTAGTTCATACCATTTCCTACAAGTTCTTACCATTCCGTACTAGTTCGTACCATTTGGTACATGTTCGTCCTAGTTCGTTCCATTTTGTACGAGTTCGTCCTAGTTTGTACCATTTCATATGATTTTGGACTAGCTCTAACCAATTTCAACGAGTTTGTACCATTTCATACTAGTTCATACCGTTTCCAACAAGTTCGTACCATTCCGTACTAGTTCGTACCATTTGGTACAAGTTCGTCCTAGATCGTTCCATTTTGTGCGAGTTCGTCCTAGTTCGTAATATTTCGTATGAATTTGGACTAGCTCTAACCAATTTCAACGAGTTTGTACCATTTCATACTTGTTCATACCGTTTCCAAAAAGTTCGTACCATTCCATACTAGTTCGTACCATTTGGTACAAGTTCGTCCTAGATCGTTCCATTTTGTGCGAGTTCGTCCTAGTTCGTAATATTTCGTTTTAATTTGGACTAGCTCTAACCAATTTCAACGAGTTTGTACCATTTCATACTAGTTCATACCATTTCCTACAAGTTCGTACCATTCCGTACTAGTTCGTACCATTAGGTACAAGTTCGTCCTAGTTCTTTCCATTTTGTACGAGTTCGTCCTAGTTTGTACCATTTCATATGAATTTCGACCAGCTCTAACCAATTTCAACGAGTTTGTACCATTTCATACTAGTTCATACCATTTCCTACAAGTTCGTACCATTCCGTACTAGTTCGTACCATTTGGTACAAGTTCGTCCTAGTTCGTTACATTTTGTACGAGTTCGTCCTTGTTTGTACCATTTCATATGAATTTTGACCTGCTCTAACCAATTTCAAAGAGTTTGTACCATTGCATACTAGTTCATACCATTTCCTACAAGTTCGTACCATTCCGTACTAGTTCGTACCATTTGGTACAAGTTCGTCCTAGTTCTTTCCATTTTGTACGAGTTCGTCCTAGTTTGTACCATTTCATATGAATTTCGACTAGCTCTAACCAATTTCAACGAGTTTGTACCATTTCATACTAGTTCATACCGTTTCCAACAAGTTCGTACCATTCCGTACTAGTTCGTACCATTTGGTACAAGTTCGTCCTAGATCGTTCCATTTTGTGCGAGTTCGTCCTAGTTCGTAATATTTCGTATGAATTTGGACTAGCTCTAACCAATTTCAAAGAGTTTGTACCATTGCATACTAGTTCATACCGTTTCCAACAAGTTCGTACCATTCCGTACTAGTTCGTAACGTTTGGTACAAGTTCGTCCTAGTTCGTTCCATTTTGTACGAGTTCGTCCTAGTTTGTACCATTTCATATGAATTTGGACTAGCTCTAACCAATTTCAACGAGTTTGTACCATTTCATACTAGTTCATACCGTTTCCAACAAGTTCGTACCATTCCGTAGTAGTTCGTACCATTTGGTACAAGTTCGTCCTAGATCGTTCCATTTTGTCAGAGTTCGTCCTAGTTTGTACCATTTCATATGAATTTGGACTACCTCTAACCAATTTCAACGAGTTTGTACCATTTCATACTAGTTCATACCATTTCCTACAAGTTCGTACCATTCCGTACTAGTTCGTACCATTTGGTACAAGTTCGTCCTAGTTCGTTCCATTTTGTACGAGTTCGTGCTAGTTTGTACCATTTGATATGAATTTGGACTAGCTCTAACCAATTTCAACTAGTTTGGACCCTTTAATACTAGTTCATACCATTTCCTACGAGATCGTACCATTAGGTACTAGTTCGCACCATTTGGAACAAGTTCGTCCTAGTTCGTAAGAATTTGGACTAGCTCTAACCAGTTTCAACGAGTTTGTACCATTTCATACTAATTCATACCGTTTCCAACAAGTTCGTACCATTCCATACTAGTTCGTACCATTTGGTACATGTTAGTCCTAGTTCGTTCCATTTTGTACGACTTCGTCCTAGTTCGTCCCATTTCGTGAGAATTTGGACTAGCTCTAACCAGTTTCAACGAGTTTGTACCATTTCATACTAGTTCATACCGTTTCCAACAAGTTCGTACCATTCCATACTAGTTCGTACCATTTGGTACAAGTTCGTCCTAGATCGTTCCATTTTGTGCGAGTTCGTCCTAGTTCGTAATATTTCGTTTTAATTTGGACTAGCTCTAACCAATCTCAACGAGTTTGTACCATTTCATACTAGTTCATACCATTTCCTACAAGTTCGTACCATTCCATACTAGTTCGTACCATTTGGTACAAGTTCGTCCTAGTTCGTTCCATTTTGTACGAGTTCGTCCTAGTTTGTACCATTTCATATGAATTTGGACTAGCTCTAACCAATTTCAACAAGTTTGTACCATTTCATACTAGCTCATACCATTTCCAACAAGTTCGTACCATTTGGTACAAGTTCGTACCATTTTGTACAAGTTCGTCCTAGTTCGTTCCATTTTGTACGAGTTCGTCCTAGTTTGTACCATTTCATATGAGTTTGGACTAGCTCTAACCAATTTCAACGAGTTTGTACCATTTCATACTAGTTCATACCGTTTCCAACAAGTTCGTACCATTCCGTACTAGTTCGTACCATTTGGTACAAGTTCGTCCTAGATCGTTCCATTTTGTGCGAGTTCGTCCTAGTTCGTAATATTTCGTATGAATTTGGACTAGCTCTAACCAATTTCAAAGAGTTTGTACCATTGCATACTAGTTCATACCGTTTCCAACAAGTTCGTACCATTCCGTACTAGTTCGTACCATTTGGTACAAGTTCGTCCTAGTTCGTTCCATTTTGTACGAGTTCGTCCTAGTTTGTACCATTTCATATGAATTTGGACTAGCTCTAACCAATTTCAACGAGTTTGTACCATTTCATACTAGTTCATACCGTTTCCAACAAGTTCGTACCATTCCGTAGTAGTTCGTACCATTTGGTACAAGTTCGTCCTAGATCGTTCCATTTTGTCAGAGTTCGTCCTAGTTTGTACCATTTCATATGAATTTGGACTACCTCTAACCAATTTCAACGAGTTTGTACCATTTCATACTAGTTCATACCATTTCCTACAAGTTCGTACCATTCCGTACTAGTTCGTACCATTTGGTACAAGTTCGTCCTAGTTCGTTCCATTTTGTACGAGTTCGTGCTAGTTTGTACCATTTGATATGAATTTGGACTAGCTCTAACCAATTTCAACTAGTTTGGACCCTTTAATACTAGTTCATACCATTTCCTACGAGATCGTACCATTAGGTACTAGTTCGCACCATTTGGAACAAGTTCGTCCTAGTTCGTAAGAATTTGGACTAGCTCTAACCAGTTTCAACGAGTTTGTACCATTTCATACTAATTCATACCGTTTCCAACAAGTTCGTACCATTCCATACTAGTTCGTACCATTTGCTACATGTTAGTCCTAGTTCGTTCCATTTTGTACGACTTCGTCCTAGTTCGTCCCATTTCGTAAGAATTTGGACTAGCTCTAACCAGTTTCAACGAGTTTGTACCATTTCATACTAGTTCATACCGTTTCCAACAAGTTCGTACCATTCCATACTAGTTCGTACCATTTGGTACAAGTTCGTCTTAGATCGTTCCATTTTGTGCGAGTTCGTCCTAGTTCGTAATATTTCGTTTTAATTTGGACTAGCTCTAACCAATCTCAACGAGTTTGTACCATTTCATACTAGTTCATACCATTTCCTACAAGTTCGTACCATTCCATACTAGTTCGTACCATTTGGTACAAGTTCGTCCTAGTTCGTTCCATTTTGTACGAGTTCGTCCTAGTTTGTACCATTTCATATGAATTTGGACTAGCTCTAACCAATTTCAACGAGTTTGTACCATTTCATACTAGTTCATACCATTTCCAACAAGTTCGTACCATTCTATACTAGTTCGTACCATTTTGTACAAGTTCGTCCTAGTTCGTTCCATTTTGTACGAGTTCGTCCTAGTTTGTACCATTTCATATGAGTTTGGACTAGCTCTAACCAATTTCAACGAGTTTGTACCATTTCATACTAGTTCATACCGTTTCCAACAAGTTCGTACCATTCCGTACTAGTTCGTACCATTTGGTACAAGTTCGTCCTAGATCGTTCCATTTTGTGCGAGTTCGTCCTAGTTCGTAATATTTCGTATGAATATGGACTAGCTCTAACCAATTTCAAAGAGTTTGTACCATTGCATACTAGTTCATACCGTTTCCAACAAGTTCGTACCATTCCAAACTAGTTCGTAACGTTTGGTACAAGTTCGTCCTAGTTCGTTCCATTTTGTACGAGTTCGTCCTAGTTTGTACCATTTCATATGAATTTGGACTAGCTCTAACCAATTTCAACGAGTTTGTACCATTTCATACTAGTTCATACCGTTTCCAACAAGTTCGTACCATTCCGTAGTAGTTCGTACCATTTGGTACAAGTTCGTCCTAGATCGTTCCATTTTGTCAGAGTTCGTCCTAGTTTGTACCATTTCATATGAATTTGGACTACCTCTAACCAATTTCAACGAGTTTGTACCATTTCATACTAGTTCATACCATTTCCTACAAGTTCGTACCATTCCGTACTAGTTCGTACCATTTGGTACAAGTTCGTCCTAGTTCGTTCCATTTTGTACGAGTTCGTGCTAGTTTGTACCATTTGATATGAATTTGGACTAGCTCTAACCAATTTCAACTAGTTTGGACCCTTTAATACTAGTTCATACCATTTCCTACGAGATCGTACCATTAGGTACTAGTTCGCACCATTTGGAACAAGTTCGTCCTAGTTCGTAAGAATTTGGACTAGCTCTAACCAGTTTCAACGAGTTTGTACCATTTCATACTAATTCACACCGTTTCCAACATGTTCGTACCATTCCATACTAGTTCGTACCATTTGGTACATGTTAGTCCTAGTTCGTTCCATTTTGTACGACTTCGTCCTAGTTCGTCCCATTTCGTAAGAATTTGGACTAGCTCTAACCAGTTTCAACGAGTTTGTACCATTTCATACTAGTTCATACCGTTTCCAACAAGTTCGTACCATTTCATACTAGTTCGTACCATTTGGTACAAGTTCGTCCTAGATCGTTCCATTTTGTGCGAGTTCGTCCTAGTTCGTAATATTTCGTTTTAATTTGGACTAGCTCTAACCAATCTCAACGAGTTTGTACCATTTCATACTAGTTCATACCATTTCCTACAAGTTCGTACCATTCCATACTAGTTCGTACCATTTGGTACAAGTTCGTCCTAGTTCGTTCCATTTTGTACGAGTTCGTCCTAGTTTGTACCATTTCATATGATTTTGGACTAGCTCTAACCAATTTCAACGAGTTTGTACCATTTCATACTAGTTCATACCATTTCCAACAAGTTCGTACTATTTGGTACAAGTTCGTCCTAGATCGTTCCATTTTGTACGAGTTCGTCCTAGTTCGTACCATTTCGTATGAATTTGGACTAGCTCTAACCAATTTCAACGACTTTGTACCATTTCATACTAGTTCATACCATTTCCTACAAGTTCTTACCATTCCGTACTAGTTCGTACCATTTGGTACATGTTCGTCCTAGTTCGTTCCATTTTGTACGAGTTCGTCCTAGTTTGTACCATTTCATATGATTTTGGACTAGCTCTAACCAATTTCAACGAGTTTGTACCATTTCATACTAGTTCATACCGTTTCCAACAAGTTCGTACCATTCCGTACTAGTTCGTACCATTTGGTACAAGTTCGTCCTAGATCGTTCCATTTTGTGCGAGTTCGTCCTAGTTCGTAATATTTCGTATGAATTTGGACTAGCTCTAACCAATTTCAACGAGTTTGTACCATTTCATACTTGTTCATACCGTTTCCAAAAAGTTCGTACCATTCCATACTAGTTCGTACCATTTGGTACAAGTTCGTCCTAGATCGTTCCATTTTGTGCGAGTTCGTCCTAGTTCGTAATATTTCGTTTTAATTTGGACTAGCTCTAACCAATTTCAACGAGTTTGTACCATTTCATACTAGTTCATACCATTTCCTACAAGTTCGTACCATTCCGTACTAGTTCGTACCATTAGGTACAAGTTCGTCCTAGTTCTTTCCATTTTGTACGAGTTCGTCCTAGTTTGTACCATTTCATATGAATTTCGACCAGCTCTAACCAATTTCAACGAGTTTGTACCATTTCATACTAGTTCATACCATTTCCTACAAGTTCGTACCATTCCGTACTAGTTCGTACCATTTGGTACAAGTTCGTCCTAGTTCGTTACATTTTGTACGAGTTCGTCCTTGTTTGTACCATTTCATATGAATTTTGACCTGCTCTAACCAATTTCAAAGAGTTTGTACCATTGCATACTAGTTCATACCATTTCCTACAAGTTCGTACCATTCCGTACTAGTTCGTACCATTTGGTACAAGTTCGTCCTAGTTCTTTCCATTTTGTACGAGTTCGTCCTAGTTTGTACCATTTCATATGAATTTCGACTAGCTCTAACCAATTTCAACGAGTTTGTACCATTTCATACTAGTTCATACCGTTTCCAACAAGTTCGTACCATTCCGTACTAGTTCGTACCATTTGGTACAAGTTCGTCCTAGATCGTTCCATTTTGTGCGAGTTCGTCCTAGTTCGTAATATTTCGTATGAATTTGGACTAGCTCTAACCAATTTCAAAGAGTTTGTACCATTGCATACTAGTTCATACCGTTTCCAACAAGTTCGTACCATTCCGTACTAGTTCGTAACGTTTGGTACAAGTTCGTCCTAGTTCGTTCCATTTTGTACGAGTTCGTCCTAGTTTGTACCATTTCATATGAATTTGGACTAGCTCTAACCAATTTCAACGAGTTTGTACCATTTCATACTAGTTCATACCGTTTCCAACAAGTTCGTACCATTCCGTAGTAGTTCGTACCATTTGGTACAAGTTCGTCCTAGATCGTTCCATTTTGTCAGAGTTCGTCCTAGTTTGTACCATTTCATATGAATTTGGACTACCTCTAACCAATTTCAACGAGTTTGTACCATTTCATACTAGTTCATACCATTTCCTACAAGTTCGTACCATTCCGTACTAGTTCGTACCATTTGGTACAAGTTCGTCCTAGTTCGTTCCATTTTGTACGAGTTCGTGCTAGTTTGTACCATTTGATATGAATTTGGACTAGCTCTAACCAATTTCAACTAGTTTGGACCCTTTAATACTAGTTCATACCATTTCCTACGAGATCGTACCATTAGGTACTAGTTCGCACCATTTGGAACAAGTTCGTCCTAGTTCGTAAGAATTTGGACTAGCTCTAACCAGTTTCAACGAGTTTGTACCATTTCATACTAATTCATACCGTTTCCAACAAGTTCGTACCATTCCATACTAGTTCGTACCATTTGGTACATGTTAGTCCTAGTTCGTTCCATTTTGTACGACTTCGTCCTAGTTCGTCCCATTTCGTGAGAATTTGGACTAGCTCTAACCAGTTTCAACGAGTTTGTACCATTTCATACTAGTTCATACCGTTTCCAACAAGTTCGTACCATTCCATACTAGTTCGTACCATTTGGTACAAGTTCGTCCTAGATCGTTCCATTTTGTGCGAGTTCGTCCTAGTTCGTAATATTTCGTTTTAATTTGGACTAGCTCTAACCAATCTCAACGAGTTTGTACCATTTCATACTAGTTCATACCATTTCCTACAAGTTCGTACCATTCCATACTAGTTCGTACCATTTGGTACAAGTTCGTCCTAGTTCGTTCCATTTTGTACGAGTTCGTCCTAGTTTGTACCATTTCATATGAATTTGGACTAGCTCTAACCAATTTCAACAAGTTTGTACCATTTCATACTAGCTCATACCATTTCCAACAAGTTCGTACCATTTGGTACAAGTTCGTACCATTTTGTACAAGTTCGTCCTAGTTCGTTCCATTTTGTACGAGTTCGTCCTAGTTTGTACCATTTCATATGAGTTTGGACTAGCTCTAACCAATTTCAACGAGTTTGTACCATTTCATACTAGTTCATACCGTTTCCAACAAGTTCGTACCATTCCGTACTAGTTCGTACCATTTGGTACAAGTTCGTCCTAGATCGTTCCATTTTGTGCGAGTTCGTCCTAGTTCGTAATATTTCGTATGAATTTGGACTAGCTCTAACCAATTTCAAAGAGTTTGTACCATTGCATACTAGTTCATACCGTTTCCAACAAGTTCGTACCATTCCGTACTAGTTCGTACCATTTGGTACAAGTTCGTCCTAGTTCGTTCCATTTTGTACGAGTTCGTCCTAGTTTGTACCATTTCATATGAATTTGGACTAGCTCTAACCAATTTCAACGAGTTTGTACCATTTCATACTAGTTCATACCGTTTCCAACAAGTTCGTACCATTCCGTAGTAGTTCGTACCATTTGGTACAAGTTCGTCCTAGATCGTTCCATTTTGTCAGAGTTCGTCCTAGTTTGTACCATTTCATATGAATTTGGACTACCTCTAACCAATTTCAACGAGTTTGTACCATTTCATACTAGTTCATACCATTTCCTACAAGTTCGTACCATTCCGTACTAGTTCGTACCATTTGGTACAAGTTCGTCCTAGTTCGTTCCATTTTGTACGAGTTCGTGCTAGTTTGTACCATTTGATATGAATTTGGACTAGCTCTAACCAATTTCAACTAGTTTGGACCCTTTAATACTAGTTCATACCATTTCCTACGAGATCGTACCATTAGGTACTAGTTCGCACCATTTGGAACAAGTTCGTCCTAGTTCGTAAGAATTTGGACTAGCTCTAACCAGTTTCAACGAGTTTGTACCATTTCATACTAATTCACACCGTTTCCAACATGTTCGTACCATTCCATACTAGTTCGTACCATTTGGTACATGTTAGTCCTAGTTCGTTCCATTTTGTACGACTTCGTCCTAGTTCGTCCCATTTCGTAAGAATTTGGACTAGCTCTAACCAGTTTCAACGAGTTTGTACCATTTCATACTAGTTCATACCGTTTCCAACAAGTTCGTACCATTTCATACTAGTTCGTACCATTTGGTACAAGTTCGTCCTAGATCGTTCCATTTTGTGCGAGTTCGTCCTAGTTCGTAATATTTCGTTTTAATTTGGACTAGCTCTAACCAATTTCAACAAGTTTGTACCATTTCATACTAGCTCATACCATTTCCAACAAGTTCGTACCATTTGGTACAAGTTCGTACCATTTTGTACAAGTTCGTCCTAGTTCGTTCCATTTTGTACGAGTTCGTCCTAGTTTGTACCATTTCATATGAGTTTGGACTAGCTCTAACCAATTTCAACGAGTTTGTACCATTTCATACTAGTTCATACCGTTTCCAACAAGTTCGTACCATTCCGTACTAGTTCGTACCATTTGGTACAAGTTCGTCCTAGATCGTTCCATTTTGTGCGAGTTCGTCCTAGTTCGTAATATTTCGTATGAATTTGGACTAGCTCTAACCAATTTCAAAGAGTTTGTACCATTGCATACTAGTTCATACCGTTTCCAACAAGTTCGTACCATTCCGTACTAGTTCGTACCATTTGGTACAAGTTCGTCCTAGTTCGTTCCATTTTGTACGAGTTCGTCCTAGTTTGTACCATTTCATATGAATTTGGACTAGCTCTAACCAATTTCAACGAGTTTGTACCATTTCATACTAGTTCATACCGTTTCCAACAAGTTCGTACCATTCCGTAGTAGTTCGTACCATTTGGTACAAGTTCGTCCTAGATCGTTCCATTTTGTCAGAGTTCGTCCTAGTTTGTACCATTTCATATGAATTTGGACTACCTCTAACCAATTTCAACGAGTTTGTACCATTTCATACTAGTTCATACCATTTCCTACAAGTTCGTACCATTCCGTACTAGTTCGTACCATTTGGTACAAGTTCGTCCTAGTTCGTTCCATTTTGTACGAGTTCGTGCTAGTTTGTACCATTTGATATGAATTTGGACTAGCTCTAACCAATTTCAACTAGTTTGGACCCTTTAATACTAGTTCATACCATTTCCTACGAGATCGTACCATTAGGTACTAGTTCGCACCATTTGGAACAAGTTCGTCCTAGTTCGTAAGAATTTGGACTAGCTCTAACCAGTTTCAACGAGTTTGTACCATTTCATACTAATTCATACCGTTTCCAACAAGTTCGTACCATTCCATACTAGTTCGTACCATTTGCTACATGTTAGTCCTAGTTCGTTCCATTTTGTACGACTTCGTCCTAGTTCGTCCCATTTCGTAAGAATTTGGACTAGCTCTAACCAGTTTCAACGAGTTTGTACCATTTCATACTAGTTCATACCGTTTCCAACAAGTTCGTACCATTCCATACTAGTTCGTACCATTTGGTACAAGTTCGTCTTAGATCGTTCCATTTTGTGCGAGTTCGTCCTAGTTCGTAATATTTCGTTTTAATTTGGACTAGCTCTAACCAATCTCAACGAGTTTGTACCATTTCATACTAGTTCATACCATTTCCTACAAGTTCGTACCATTCCATACTAGTTCGTACCATTTGGTACAAGTTCGTCCTAGTTCGTTCCATTTTGTACGAGTTCGTCCTAGTTTGTACCATTTCATATGAATTTGGACTAGCTCTAACCAATTTCAACGAGTTTGTACCATTTCATACTAGTTCATACCATTTCCAACAAGTTCGTACCATTCTATACTAGTTCGTACCATTTTGTACAAGTTCGTCCTAGTTCGTTCCATTTTGTACGAGTTCGTCCTAGTTTGTACCATTTCATATGAGTTTGGACTAGCTCTAACCAATTTCAACGAGTTTGTACCATTTCATACTAGTTCATACCGTTTCCAACAAGTTCGTACCATTCCGTACTAGTTCGTACCATTTGGTACAAGTTCGTCCTAGATCGTTCCATTTTGTGCGAGTTCGTCCTAGTTCGTAATATTTCGTATGAATATGGACTAGCTCTAACCAATTTCAAAGAGTTTGTACCATTGCATACTAGTTCATACCGTTTCCAACAAGTTCGTACCATTCCAAACTAGTTCGTAACGTTTGGTACAAGTTCGTCCTAGTTCGTTCCATTTTGTACGAGTTCGTCCTAGTTTGTACCATTTCATATGAATTTGGACTAGCTCTAACCAATTTCAACGAGTTTGTACCATTTCATACTAGTTCATACCGTTTCCAACAAGTTCGTACCATTCCGTAGTAGTTCGTACCATTTGGTACAAGTTCGTCCTAGATCGTTCCATTTTGTCAGAGTTCGTCCTAGTTTGTACCATTTCATATGAATTTGGACTACCTCTAACCAATTTCAACGAGTTTGTACCATTTCATACTAGTTCATACCATTTCCTACAAGTTCGTACCATTCCGTACTAGTTCGTACCATTTGGTACAAGTTCGTCCTAGTTCGTTCCATTTTGTACGAGTTCGTGCTAGTTTGTACCATTTGATATGAATTTGGACTAGCTCTAACCAATTTCAACTAGTTTGGACCCTTTAATACTAGTTCATACCATTTCCTACGAGATCGTACCATTAGGTACTAGTTCGCACCATTTGGAACAAGTTCGTCCTAGTTCGTAAGAATTTGGACTAGCTCTAACCAGTTTCAACGAGTTTGTACCATTTCATACTAATTCACACCGTTTCCAACATGTTCGTACCATTCCATACTAGTTCGTACCATTTGGTACATGTTAGTCCTAGTTCGTTCCATTTTGTACGACTTCGTCCTAGTTCGTCCCATTTCGTAAGAATTTGGACTAGCTCTAACCAGTTTCAACGAGTTTGTACCATTTCATACTAGTTCATACCGTTTCCAACAAGTTCGTACCATTTCATACTAGTTCGTACCATTTGGTACAAGTTCGTCCTAGATCGTTCCATTTTGTGCGAGTTCGTCCTAGTTCGTAATATTTCGTTTTAATTTGGACTAGCTCTAACCAATCTCAACGAGTTTGTACCATTTCATACTAGTTCATACCATTTCCTACAAGTTCGTACCATTCCATACTAGTTCGTACCATTTGGTACAAGTTCGTCCTAGTTCGTTCCATTTTGTACGAGTTCGTCCTAGTTTGTACCATTTCATATGAATTTGGACTAGCTCTAACCAATTTCAACGAGTTTGTACCATTTCATACTAGTTCATACCATTTCCAACAAGTTCGTACCATTCTATACTAGTTCGTACCATTTGGTACAAGTTCGTCCTAGTTCGTTCCATTTTGTACGAGTTCGTCCTAGTTTGTACCATTTCATATGAATTTGGACTAGCTCTAACCAATTTCAACGAGTTTGTACCATTTCATACTAGTTCATACCATTTCCAACAAGTTCGTACCATTCTATACTAGTTCGTACCATTTTGTACAAGTTCGTCCTAGTTCGTTCCATTTTGTACGAGTTCGTCCTAGTTTGTACCATTTCATATGAGTTTGGACTAGCTCTAACCAATTTCAACGAGTTTGTACCATTTCATACTAGTTCATACCGTTTCCAACAAGTTCGTACCATTCCGTACTAGTTCGTACCATTTGGTACAAGTTCGTCCTAGATCGTTCCATTTTGTGCGAGTTCGTCCTAGTTCGTAATATTTCGTATGAATTTGGACTAGCTCTAACCAATTTCAAAGAGTTTGTACCATTGCATACTAGTTCATACCGTTTCCAACAAGTTCGTACCATTCCGTACTAGTTCGTAACGTTTGGTACAAGTTCGTCCTAGTTCGTTCCATTTTGTACGAGTTCGTCCTAGTTTGTACCATTTCATATGAATTTGGACTAGCTCTAACCAATTTCAACGAGTTTGTACCATTTCATACTAGTTCATACCGTTTCCAACAAGTTCGTACCATTCCGTAGTAGTTCGTACCATTTGGTACAAGTTCGTCCTAGATCGTTCCATTTTGTCAGAGTTCGTCCTAGTTTGTACCATTTCATATGAATTTGGACTACCTCTAACCAATTTCAACGAGTTTGTACCATTTCATACTAGTTCATACCATTTCCTACAAGTTCGTACCATTCCGTACTAGTTCGTACCATTTGGTACAAGTTCGTCCTAGTTCGTTCCATTTTGTACGAGTTCGTGCTAGTTTGTACCATTTGATATGAATTTGGACTAGCTCTAACCAATTTCAACTAGTTTGGACCCTTTAATACTAGTTCATACCATTTCCTACGAGATTTTACCATTAGGTACTAGTTCGCACCATTTGGAACAAGTTCGTCCTAGTTCGTAAGAATTTGGACTAGCTCTAACCAGTTTCAACGAGTTTGTACCATTTCATACTAATTCATACCGTTTCCAACAAGTTCGTACCATTCCATACTAGTTCGTACCATTTGCTACATGTTAGTCCTAGTTCGTTCCATTTTGTACGACTTCGTCCTAGTTCGTCCCATTTCGTAAGAATTTGGACTAGCTCTAACCAGTTTCAACGAGTTTGTACCATTTCATACTAGTTCATACCGTTTCCAACAAGTTCGTACCATTCCATACTAGTTCGTACCATTTGGTACAAGTTCGTCCTAGATCGTTCCATTTTGTGCGAGGTCGTCCTAGTTCGTAATATTTCGTTTTAATTTGGACTAGCTCTAACCAATCTCAACGAGTTTGTACCATTTCATACTAGTTCATACCATTTCCTACAAGTTCGTACCATTCCATACTAGTTCGTACCATTTGGTACAAGTTCGTCCTAGTTCGTTCCATTTTGTACGAGTTCGTCCTAGTTTGTACCATTTCATATGAATTTGGACTAGCTCTAACCAATTTCAACGAGTTTGTACCATTTCATACTAGTTCATACCATTTCCAACAAGTTCGTACCATTCTATACTAGTTCGTACCATTTTGTACAAGTTCGTCCTAGTTCGTTCCATTTTGTACGAGTTCGTCCTAGTTTGTACCATTTCATATGAGTTTGGACTAGCTCTAACCAATTTCAACGAGTTTGTACCATTTCATACTAGTTCATACCGTTTCCAATAAGTTCGTACCATTCCGTACTAGTTCGTACCATTTGGTACAAGTTCGTCCTAGATCGTTCCATTTTGTGCGAGTTCGTCCTAGTTCGTAATATTTCGTATGAATTTGGACTAGCTCTAACCAATTTCAAAGAGTTTGTACCATTGCATACTAGTTCATACCGTTTCCAACAAGTTCGTACCATTCCGTACTAGTTCGTAACGTTTGGTACAAGTTCGTCCTAGTTCGTTCCATTTTGTACGAGTTCGTCCTAGTTTGTACCATTTCATATGAATTTGGACTAGCTCTAACCAATTTCAACGAGTTTGTACCATTTCATACTAGTTCATACCGTTTCCAACAAGTTCGTACCATTCCGTAGTAGTTCGTACCATTTGGTACAAGTTCGTCCTAGATCGTTCCATTTTGTCAGAGTTCGTCCTAGTTTGTACCATTTCATATGAATTTGGACTACCTCTAACCAATTTCAACGAGTTTGTACCATTTCATACTAGTTCATACCATTTCCTACAAGTTCGTACCATTCCGTACTAGTTCGTACCATTTGGTACAAGTTCGTCCTAGTTCGTTCCATTTTGTACGAGTTCGTGCTAGTTTGTACCATTTGATATGAATTTGGCCTAGCTCTAACCAATTTCAACTAGTTTGGACCCTTTAATACTAGTTCATACCATTTCCTACGAGATCGTACCATTAGGTACTAGTCCGCACCATTTGGAACAAGTTCGTCCTAGTTCGTAAGAATTTGGACTAGCTCTAACCAGTTTCAACGAGTTTGTACCATTTCATACTAATTCACACCGTTTCCAACATGTTCGTACCATTCCATACTAGTTCGTACCATTTGCTACATGTTAGTCCTAGTTCGTTCCATTTTGTACGACTTCGTCCTAGTTCGTCCCATTTCGTAAGAATTTGGACTAGCTCTAACCAGTTTCAACGAGTTTGTACCATTTCATACTAGTTCATACCGTTTCCAACAAGTTCGTACCATTCCATACTAGTTCGTACCATTTGGTACAAGTTCGTCCTAGATCGTTCCATTTTGTGCGAGTTCGTCCTAGTTCGTAATATTTCGTTTTAATTTGGACTAGCTCTAACCAATCTCAACGAGTTTGTACCATTTCATACTAGTTCATACCATTTCCTACAAGTTCGTACCATTCCATACTAGTTCGTACCATTTGGTACAAGTTCGTCCTAGTTCGTTCCATTTTGTACGAGTTCGTCCTAGTTTGTACCATTTCATATGAATTTGGACTAGCTCTAACCAATTTCAACGAGTTTGTACCATTTCATACTAGTTCATACCATTTCCAACAAGTTCGTACCATTCTATACTAGTTCGTACCATTTGGTACAAGTTCGTCCTAGTTCGTTCCATTTTGTACGAGTTCGTCCTAGTTTGTACCATTTCATATGAGTTTGGACTAGCTCTAACCAATTTCAACGAGTTTGTACCATTTCATACTAGTTCATACCGTTTCCAACAAGTTCGTACCATTCCGTACTAGTTCGTACCATTTGGTACAAGTTCGTCCTAGATCGTTCCATTTTGTGCGAGTTCGTCCTAGTTCGTAATATTTCGTATGAATTTGGACTAGCTCTAACCAATTTCAAAGAGTTTGTACCATTGCATACTAGTTCATACCGTTTCCAACAAGTTCGTACCATTCCGTACTAGTTCGTAACGTTTGGTACAAGTTCGTCCTAGTTCGTTCCATTTTGTACGAGTTCGTCCTAGTTTGTACCATTTCATATGAATTTGGACTAGCTCTAACCAATTTCAACGAGTTTGTACCATTTCATACTAGTTCATACCGTTTCCAACAAGTTCGTACCATTCCGTAGTAGTTCGTACCATTTGGTACAAGTTCGTCCTAGATCGTTCCATTTTGTCAGAGTTCGTCCTAGTTTGTACCATTTCATATGAATTTGGACTACCTCTAACCAATTTCAACGAGTTTGTACCATTTCATACTAGTTCATACCATTTCCTACAAGTTCGTACCATTCCGTACTAGTTCGTACCATTTCGTACAAGTTCGTCCTAGTTCGTTCCATTTTGTACGAGTTCGTGCTAGTTTGTACCATTTGATATGAATTTGGACTAGCTCTAACCAATTTCAACTAGTTTGGACCCTTTAATACTAGTTCATACCATTTCCTACGAGATCGTACCATTAGGTACTAGTTCGCACCATTTGGAACAAGTTCGTCCTAGTTCGTAAGAATTTGGACTAGCTCTAACCAGTTTCAACGAGTTTGTACCATTTCATACTAATTCATACCGTTTCCAACAAGTTCGTACCATTCCATACTAGTTCGTACCATTTGCTACATGTTAGTCCTAGTTCGTTCCATTTTGTACGACTTCGTCCTAGTTCGTCCCATTTCGTAAGAATTTGGACTAGCTCTAACCAGTTTCAACGAGTTTGTACCATTTCATACTAGTTCATACCGTTTCCAACAAGTTCGTACCATTCCATACTAGTTCGTACCATTTGGTACAAGTTCGTCCTAGATCGTTCCATTTTGTGCGAGTTCGTCCTAGTTCGTAATATTTCGTTTTAATTTGGACTAGCTCTAACCAATCTCAACGAGTTTGTACCATTTCATACTAGTTCATACCATTTCCTACAAGTTCGTACCATTCCATACTAGTTCGTACCATTTGGTACAAGTTCGTCCTAGTTCGTTCCATTTTGTACGAGTTCGTCCTAGTTTGTACCATTTCATATGAATTTGGACTAGCTCTAACCAATTTCAACGAGTTTGTACCATTTCATACTAGTTCATACCATTTCCAACAAGTTCGTACCATTCTATACTAGTTCGTACCATTTTGTACAAGTTCGTCCTAGTTCGTTCCATTTTGTACGAGTTCGTCCTAGTTTGTACCATTTCATATGAGTTTGGACTAGCTCTAACCAATTTCAACGAGTTTGTACCATTTCATACTAGTTCATACCGTTTCCAACAAGTTCGTACCATTCCGTACTAGTTCGTACCATTTGGTACAAGTTCGTCCTAGATCGTTCCATTTTGTGCGAGTTCGTCCTAGTTCGTAATATTTCGTATGAATTTGGACTAGCTCTAACCAATTTCAAAGAGTTTGTACCATTGCATACTAGTTCATACCGTTTCCAACAAGTTCGTACCATTCCGTACTAGTTCGTAACGTTTGGTACAAGTTCGTCCTAGTTCGTTCCATTTTGTACGAGTTCGTCCTAGTTTGTACCATTTCATATGAATTTGGACTAGCTCTAACCAATTTCAACGAGTTTGTACCATTTCATACTAGTTCATACCGTTTCCAACAAGTTCGTACCATTCCGTAGTAGTTCGTACCATTTGGTACAAGTTCGTCCTAGATCGTTCCATTTTGTCAGATTTCGTCCTAGTTTGTACCATTTCATATGAATTTGGACTACCTCTAACCAATTTCAACGAGTTTGTACCATTTCATACTAGTTCATACCATTTCCTACAAGTTCGTACCATTCCGTACTAGTTCGTACCATTTGGTACAAGTTCGTCCTAGTTCGTTCCATTTTGTACGAGTTCGTGCTAGTTTGTACCATTTGATATGAATTTGGACTAGCTCTAACCAATTTCAACGAGTTTGGACCCTTTAATACTAGTTCATACCATTTCCTACGAGATCGTACCATTAGGTACTAGTTCGCACCATTTGGAACAAGTTCGTCCTAGTTCGTAAGAATTTGGACTGGCACTAACCAGTTTCAACGAGTTTGTACCATTTCATACTAATTCATACCGTTTCCAACAAGTTCGTACCATTCCATACTAGTTCGTACCATTTGGTACATGTTAGTCCTAGTTCGTTCCATTTTGTACGACTTCGTCCTAGTTCGTCCCATTTCGTAAGAATTTGGACTAGCTCTAACTAGTTTCAACGAGTTTGTACCATTTCATACTAGTTCATACCGTTTCCAACAAGTTCGTACCATTCCATACTAGTTCGTACCATTTGGTACAAGTTCGTCCTAGATCGTTCCATTTTGTGCGAGTTCGTCCTAGTTCGTAATATTTCGTTTTAATTTGGACTAGCTCTAACCAATCTCAACGAGTTTGTACCATTTCATACTAGTTCATACCATTTCCTACAAGTTCGTACCATTCCATACTAGTTCGTACCATTTGGTACAAGTTCGTCCTAGTTCGTTCCATTTTGTACGAGTTCGTCCTAGTTTGTACCATTTCATATGAATTTGGACTAGCTCTAACCAATTTCATCGAGTTTGTACCATTTCATACTAGTTCATACCATTTCCAACAAGTTCGTACCATTCCATACTAGTTCGTACCATTTGGTACAAGTTCGTCCTAGATCGTTCCATTTTGTGCGAGTTCGTCCTAGTTCGTAATATTTCGTTTTAATTTGGACTAGCTCTAACCAATCTCAACGAGTTTGTACCATTTCATACTAGTTCATACCATTTCCTACAAGTTCGTACCATTCCATACTAGTTCGTACCATTTGGTACAAGTTCGTCCTAGTTCGTTCCATTTTGTACGAGTTCGTCCTAGTTTGTACCATTTCATATGAATTTGGACTAGCTCTAACCAATTTCAACGAGTTTGTACCATTTCATACTAGTTCATACCATTTCCTACAAGTTCGTACCATTCCGTACTAGTTCGTACCATTTGGTACAAGTTCGTCCTAGTTCGTTCCATTTTGTACGAGTTCGTCCTAGTTTGTACCATTTCATATGAATTTGGACTAGCTCTAACCAATTTCAACGAGTTTGTACCATTTCATACTAGTTCATACCGTTTCCAACAAGTTCGTACCATTCCGTACTAGTTCGTACCATTTGGTACAAGTTCGTCCTAGATCGTTGCATTTTGTCCGAGTTCGTCCTAGTTTGTACCATTTCATATGAATTTGGACTAGCTCTAACCAATTTCAACGAGTTTGTACCATTTCATACTAGTTCATACCATTTCCTACAAGTTCGTACCATTCCGTACTAGTTCGTACCAGTTGGTACAAGTTCGTCCTAGTTCGTTCCATTTTGTACGAGTTTGTGCTAGTTTGTACCATTTGATATGAATTTGGACTAGCTCTAACCAATTTCAACTAGTTTGGACCCTTTAATACTAGTTCATACCATTTCCTACGAGATCGTACCATTAGGTACTAGTTCGCACCATTTGGAACAAGTTCGTCCTAGTTCGTAAGAATTTGGACTAGCTCTAACCAGTTTCAACGAGTTTGTACCATTTCATACTAATTCACACCGTTTCCAACATGTTCGTACCATTCCATGCTAGTTCGTACCATTTGGTACATGTTAGTCCTAGTTCGTTCCATTTTGTACGACTTCGTCCTAGTTCATACCATTCCATACAATTTCGTACCATTCCGTACTAGTTCGTACCATTTGGTACAAGTTCTTCCTAGTTCGTTCCATTTTGTACGAGTTCGTGCTAGTTTGTACCATTTGATATGAATTTGGACTAGCTCTAACCAATTTCAACGAGTTTGGACCCTTTAATACTAGTTCATACCATTTCCTACGAGATCGTACCATTACGTACTAGTTCGCACCATTTGGAAGAAGTTCGTCCTAGTTCGTAAGAATTTGGACTAGCTCTAACCAGTTTCAACGAGTTTGTACCATTTCATACTAGTTCATACCGTTTCCAACAAGTTCGTACCATTCCATACTAGTTCGTACCATTTGGTACAAGTTCGTCCTAGATCGTTCCATTTTGTGGGAGTTCGTCCTAGTTCGTAATATTTCGTTTTAATTTGGACTAGCTCTAACCAATCTCAACGAGTTTGTACCATTTCATACTAGTTCATACCATTTCCTACAAGTTCGTACCATTCCATACTAGTTCGTACCATTTGGTACAAGTTCGTCCTAGTTCGTTCCATTGTGTACGAGTTCGTCCTAGTTTGTACCATTTCATATGAATTTGGACTAGCTCTAACCAATTTCAACGAGTTTGTACCATTTCATACTAGTTCATACCATTTCCAACAAGTTCGTACCATTTGGTACAAGTTCGTCCTAGATCGTTCCATTTTGTACGAGTTCGTCCTAGTTCGTACCATTTCGTATGAATTTGGACTAGCTCTAACCAATTTCAACGACTTTGTACCATTTCATACTAGTTCATACCATTTCCTACAAGTTCTTACCATTCCGTACTAGTTCGTACCATTTGGTACATGTTCGTCCTAGTTCGTTCCATTTTGTACGAGTTCGTCCTAGTTTGTACCATTTCATATGATTTTGGACTAGCTCTAACCAATTTCAACGAGTTTGTACCATTTCATACTAGTTCATACCGTTTCCAACAAGTTCGTACCATTCCGTACTAGTTCGTACCATTTGGTACAAGTTCGTCCTAGATCGTTCCATTTTGTGCGAGTTCGTCCTAGTTCGTAATATTTCGTATGAATTTGGACTAGCTCTAACCAATTTCAACGAGTTTGTACCATTTCATACTTGTTCATACCGTTTCCAAAAAGTTCGTACCATTCCATACTAGTTCGTACCATTTGGTACAAGTTCGTCCTAGATCGTTCCATTTTGTGCGAGTTCGTCCTAGTTCGTAATATTTCGTTTTAATTTGGACTAGCTCTAACCAATTTCAACGAGTTTGTACCATTTCATACTAGTTCATACCATTTCCTACAAGTTCGTACCATTCCGTACTAGTTCGTACCATTAGGTACAAGTTCGTCCTAGTTCTTTCCATTTTGTACGAGTTCGTCCTAGTTTGTACCATTTCATATGAATTTCGACCAGCTCTAACCAATTTCAACGAGTTTGTACCATTTCATACTAGTTCATACCATTTCCTACAAGTTCGTACCATTCCGTACTAGTTCGTACCATTTGGTACAAGTTCGTCCTAGTTCGTTACATTTTGTACGAGTTCGTCCTTGTTTGTACCATTTCATATGAATTTTGACCTGCTCTAACCAATTTCAAAGAGTTTGTACCATTGCATACTAGTTCATACCATTTCCTACAAGTTCGTACCATTCCGTACTAGTTCGTACCATTTGGTACAAGTTCGTCCTAGTTCTTTCCATTTTGTACGAGTTCGTCCTAGTTTGTACCATTTCATATGAATTTCGACTAGCTCTAACCAATTTCAACGAGTTTGTACCATTTCATACTAGTTCATACCGTTTCCAACAAGTTCGTACCATTCCGTACTAGTTCGTACCATTTGGTACAAGTTCGTCCTAGATCGTTCCATTTTGTGCGAGTTCGTCCTAGTTCGTAATATTTCGTATGAATTTGGACTAGCTCTAACCAATTTCAAAGAGTTTGTACCATTGCATACTAGTTCATACCGTTTCCAACAAGTTCGTACCATTCCGTACTAGTTCGTAACGTTTGGTACAAGTTCGTCCTAGTTCGTTCCATTTTGTACGAGTTCGTCCTAGTTTGTACCATTTCATATGAATTTGGACTAGCTCTAACCAATTTCAACGAGTTTGTACCATTTCATACTAGTTCATACCGTTTCCAACAAGTTCGTACCATTCCGTAGTAGTTCGTACCATTTGGTACAAGTTCGTCCTAGATCGTTCCATTTTGTCAGAGTTCGTCCTAGTTTGTACCATTTCATATGAATTTGGACTACCTCTAACCAATTTCAACGAGTTTGTACCATTTCATACTAGTTCATACCATTTCCTACAAGTTCGTACCATTCCGTACTAGTTCGTACCATTTGGTACAAGTTCGTCCTAGTTCGTTCCATTTTGTACGAGTTCGTGCTAGTTTGTACCATTTGATATGAATTTGGACTAGCTCTAACCAATTTCAACTAGTTTGGACCCTTTAATACTAGTTCATACCATTTCCTACGAGATCGTACCATTAGGTACTAGTTCGCACCATTTGGAACAAGTTCGTCCTAGTTCGTAAGAATTTGGACTAGCTCTAACCAGTTTCAACGAGTTTGTACCATTTCATACTAATTCATACCGTTTCCAACAAGTTCGTACCATTCCATACTAGTTCGTACCATTTGGTACATGTTAGTCCTAGTTCGTTCCATTTTGTACGACTTCGTCCTAGTTCGTCCCATTTCGTGAGAATTTGGACTAGCTCTAACCAGTTTCAACGAGTTTGTACCATTTCATACTAGTTCATACCGTTTCCAACAAGTTCGTACCATTCCATACTAGTTCGTACCATTTGGTACAAGTTCGTCCTAGATCGTTCCATTTTGTGCGAGTTCGTCCTAGTTCGTAATATTTCGTTTTAATTTGGACTAGCTCTAACCAATCTCAACGAGTTTGTACCATTTCATACTAGTTCATACCATTTCCTACAAGTTCGTACCATTCCATACTAGTTCGTACCATTTGGTACAAGTTCGTCCTAGTTCGTTCCATTTTGTACGAGTTCGTCCTAGTTTGTACCATTTCATATGAATTTGGACTAGCTCTAACCAATTTCAACGAGTTTGTACCATTTCATACTAGCTCATACCATTTCCAACAAGTTCGTACCATTTGGTACAAGTTCGTACCATTTTGTACAAGTTCGTCCTAGTTCGTTCCATTTTGTACGAGTTCGTCCTAGTTTGTACCATTTCATATGAGTTTGGACTAGCTCTAACCAATTTCAACGAGTTTGTACCATTTCATACTAGTTCATACCGTTTCCAACAAGTTCGTACCATTCCGTACTAGTTCGTACCATTTGGTACAAGTTCGTCCTAGATCGTTCCATTTTGTGCGAGTTCGTCCTAGTTCGTAATATTTCGTATGAATTTGGACTAGCTCTAACCAATTTCAAAGAGTTTGTACCATTGCATACTAGTTCATACCGTTTCCAACAAGTTCGTACCATTCCGTACTAGTTCGTACCATTTGGTACAAGTTCGTCCTAGTTCGTTCCATTTTGTACGAGTTCGTCCTAGTTTGTACCATTTCATATGAATTTGGACTAGCTCTAACCAATTTCAACGAGTTTGTACCATTTCATACTAGTTCATACCGTTTCCAACAAGTTCGTACCATTCCGTAGTAGTTCGTACCATTTGGTACAAGTTCGTCCTAGATCGTTCCATTTTGTCAGAGTTCGTCCTAGTTTGTACCATTTCATATGAATTTGGACTACCTCTAACCAATTTCAACGAGTTTGTACCATTTCATACTAGTTCATACCATTTCCTACAAGTTCGTACCATTCCGTACTAGTTCGTACCATTTGGTACAAGTTCGTCCTAGTTCGTTCCATTTTGTACGAGTTCGTGCTAGTTTGTACCATTTGATATGAATTTGGACTAGCTCTAACCAATTTCAACTAGTTTGGACCCTTTAATACTAGTTCATACCATTTCCTACGAGATCGTACCATTAGGTACTAGTTCGCACCATTTGGAACAAGTTCGTCCTAGTTCGTAAGAATTTGGACTAGCTCTAACCAGTTTCAACGAGTTTGTACCATTTCATACTAATTCATACCGTTTCCAACAAGTTCGTACCATTCCATACTAGTTCGTACCATTTGCTACATGTTAGTCCTAGTTCGTTCCATTTTGTACGACTTCGTCCTAGTTCGTCCCATTTCGTAAGAATTTGGACTAGCTCTAACCAGTTTCAACGAGTTTGTACCATTTCATACTAGTTCATACCGTTTCCAACAAGTTCGTACCATTCCATACTAGTTCGTACCATTTGGTACAAGTTCGTCTTAGATCGTTCCATTTTGTGCGAGTTCGTCCTAGTTCGTAATATTTCGTTTTAATTTGGACTAGCTCTAACCAATCTCAACGAGTTTGTACCATTTCATACTAGTTCATACCATTTCCTACAAGTTCGTACCATTCCATACTAGTTCGTACCATTTGGTACAAGTTCGTCCTAGTTCGTTCCATTTTGTACGAGTTCGTCCTAGTTTGTACCATTTCATATGAATTTGGACTAGCTCTAACCAATTTCAACGAGTTTGTACCATTTCATACTAGTTCATACCATTTCCAACAAGTTCGTACCATTCTATACTAGTTCGTACCATTTTGTACAAGTTCGTCCTAGTTCGTTCCATTTTGTACGAGTTCGTCCTAGTTTGTACCATTTCATATGAGTTTGGACTAGCTCTAACCAATTTCAACGAGTTTGTACCATTTCATACTAGTTCATACCGTTTCCAACAAGTTCGTACCATTCCGTACTAGTTCGTACCATTTGGTACAAGTTCGTCCTAGATCGTTCCATTTTGTGCGAGTTCGTCCTAGTTCGTAATATTTCGTATGAATATGGACTAGCTCTAACCAATTTCAAAGAGTTTGTACCATTGCATACTAGTTCATACCGTTTCCAACAAGTTCGTACCATTCCAAACTAGTTCGTAACGTTTGGTACAAGTTCGTCCTAGTTCGTTCCATTTTGTACGAGTTCGTCCTAGTTTGTACCATTTCATATGAATTTGGACTAGCTCTAACCAATTTCAACGAGTTTGTACCATTTCATACTAGTTCATACCGTTTCCAACAAGTTCGTACCATTCCGTAGTAGTTCGTACCATTTGGTACAAGTTCGTCCTAGATCGTTCCATTTTGTCAGAGTTCGTCCTAGTTTGTACCATTTCATATGAATTTGGACTACCTCTAACCAATTTCAACGAGTTTGTACCATTTCATACTAGTTCATACCATTTCCTACAAGTTCGTACCATTCCGTACTAGTTCGTACCATTTGGTACAAGTTCGTCCTAGTTCGTTCCATTTTGTACGAGTTCGTGCTAGTTTGTACCATTTGATATGAATTTGGACTAGCTCTAACCAATTTCAACTAGTTTGGACCCTTTAATACTAGTTCATACCATTTCCTACGAGATCGTACCATTAGGTACTAGTTCGCACCATTTGGAACAAGTTCGTCCTAGTTCGTAAGAATTTGGACTAGCTCTAACCAGTTTCAACGAGTTTGTACCATTTCATACTAATTCACACCGTTTCCAACATGTTCGTACCATTCCATACTAGTTCGTACCATTTGGTACATGTTAGTCCTAGTTCGTTCCATTTTGTACGACTTCGTCCTAGTTCGTCCCATTTCGTAAGAATTTGGACTAGCTCTAACCAGTTTCAACGAGTTTGTACCATTTCATACTAGTTCATACCGTTTCCAACAAGTTCGTACCATTTCATACTAGTTCGTACCATTTGGTACAAGTTCGTCCTAGATCGTTCCATTTTGTGCGAGTTCGTCCTAGTTCGTAATATTTCGTTTTAATTTGGACTAGCTCTAACCAATCTCAACGAGTTTGTACCATTTCATACTAGTTCATACCATTTCCTACAAGTTCGTACCATTCCATACTAGTTCGTACCATTTGGTACAAGTTCGTCCTAGTTCGTTCCATTTTGTACGAGTTCGTCCTAGTTTGTACCATTTCATATGAATTTGGACTAGCTCTAACCAATTTCAACGAGTTTGTACCATTTCATACTAGTTCATACCATTTCCAACAAGTTCGTACCATTCTATACTAGTTCGTACCATTTGGTACAAGTTCGTCCTAGTTCGTTCCATTTTGTACGAGTTCGTCCTAGTTTGTACCATTTCATATGAATTTGGACTAGCTCTAACCAATTTCAACGAGTTTGTACCATTTCATACTAGTTCATACCATTTCCAACAAGTTCGTACCATTCTATACTAGTTCGTACCATTTTGTACAAGTTCGTCCTAGTTCGTTCCATTTTGTACGAGTTCGTCCTAGTTTGTACCATTTCATATGAGTTTGGACTAGCTCTAACCAATTTCAACGAGTTTGTACCATTTCATACTAGTTCATACCGTTTCCAACAAGTTCGTACCATTCCGTACTAGTTCGTACCATTTGGTACAAGTTCGTCCTAGATCGTTCCATTTTGTGCGAGTTCGTCCTAGTTCGTAATATTTCGTATGAATTTGGACTAGCTCTAACCAATTTCAAAGAGTTTGTACCATTGCATACTAGTTCATACCGTTTCCAACAAGTTCGTACCATTCCGTACTAGTTCGTAACGTTTGGTACAAGTTCGTCCTAGTTCGTTCCATTTTGTACGAGTTCGTCCTAGTTTGTACCATTTCATATGAATTTGGACTAGCTCTAACCAATTTCAACGAGTTTGTACCATTTCATACTAGTTCATACCGTTTCCAACAAGTTCGTACCATTCCGTAGTAGTTCGTACCATTTGGTACAAGTTCGTCCTAGATCGTTCCATTTTGTCAGAGTTCGTCCTAGTTTGTACCATTTCATATGAATTTGGACTACCTCTAACCAATTTCAACGAGTTTGTACCATTTCATACTAGTTCATACCATTTCCTACAAGTTCGTACCATTCCGTACTAGTTCGTACCATTTGGTACAAGTTCGTCCTAGTTCGTTCCATTTTGTACGAGTTCGTGCTAGTTTGTACCATTTGATATGAATTTGGACTAGCTCTAACCAATTTCAACTAGTTTGGACCCTTTAATACTAGTTCATACCATTTCCTACGAGATTTTACCATTAGGTACTAGTTCGCACCATTTGGAACAAGTTCGTCCTAGTTCGTAAGAATTTGGACTAGCTCTAACCAGTTTCAACGAGTTTGTACCATTTCATACTAATTCATACCGTTTCCAACAAGTTCGTACCATTCCATACTAGTTCGTACCATTTGCTACATGTTAGTCCTAGTTCGTTCCATTTTGTACGACTTCGTCCTAGTTCGTCCCATTTCGTAAGAATTTGGACTAGCTCTAACCAGTTTCAACGAGTTTGTACCATTTCATACTAGTTCATACCGTTTCCAACAAGTTCGTACCATTCCATACTAGTTCGTACCATTTGGTACAAGTTCGTCCTAGATCGTTCCATTTTGTGCGAGTTCGTCCTAGTTCGTAATATTTCGTTTTAATTTGGACTAGCTCTAACCAATCTCAACGAGTTTGTACCATTTCATACTAGTTCATACCATTTCCTACAAGTTCGTACCATTCCATACTAGTTCGTACCATTTGGTACAAGTTCGTCCTAGTTCGTTCCATTTTGTACGAGTTCGTCCTAGTTTGTACCATTTCATATGAATTTGGACTAGCTCTAACCAATTTCAACGAGTTTGTACCATTTCATACTAGTTCATACCATTTCCAACAAGTTCGTACCATTCTATACTAGTTCGTACCATTTGGTACAAGTTCGTCCTAGTTCGTTCCATTTTGTACGAGTTCGTCCTAGTTTGTACCATTTCATATGAATTTGGACTAGCTCTAACCAATTTCAACGAGTTTGTACCATTTCATACTAGTTCATACCATTTCCAACAAGTTCGTACCATTCTATACTAGTTCGTACCATTTTGTACAAGTTCGTCCTAGTTCGTTCCATTTTGTACGAGTTCGTCCTAGTTTGTACCATTTCATATGAGTTTGGACTAGCTCTAACCAATTTCAACGAGTTTGTACCATTTCATACTAGTTCATACCGTTTCCAACAAGTTCGTACCATTCCGTACTAGTTCGTACCATTTGGTACAAGTTCGTCCTAGATCGTTCCATTTTGTGCGAGTTCGTCCTAGTTCGTAATATTTCGTATGAATTTGGACTAGCTCTAACCAATTTCAAAGAGTTTGTACCATTGCATACTAGTTCATACCGTTTCCAACAAGTTCGTACCATTCCGTACTAGTTCGTAACGTTTGGTACAAGTTCGTCCTAGTTCGTTCCATTTTGTACGAGTTCGTCCTAGTTTGTACCATTTCATATGAATTTGGACTAGCTCTAACCAATTTCAACGAGTTTGTACCATTTCATACTAGTTCATACCGTTTCCAACAAGTTCGTACCATTCCGTAGTAGTTCGTACCATTTGGTACAAGTTCGTCCTAGATCGTTCCATTTTGTCAGAGTTCGTCCTAGTTTGTACCATTTCATATGAATTTGGACTACCTCTAACCAATTTCAACGAGTTTGTACCATTTCATACTAGTTCATACCATTTCCTACAAGTTCGTACCATTCCGTACTAGTTCGTACCATTTGGTACAAGTTCGTCCTAGTTCGTTCCATTTTGTACGAGTTCGTGCTAGTTTGTACCATTTGATATGAATTTGGACTAGCTCTAACCAATTTCAACTAGTTTGGACCCTTTAATACTAGTTCATACCATTTCCTACGAGATTTTACCATTAGGTACTAGTTCGCACCATTTGGAACAAGTTCGTCCTAGTTCGTAAGAATTTGGACTAGCTCTAACCAGTTTCAACGAGTTTGTACCATTTCATACTAATTCATACCGTTTCCAACAAGTTCGTACCATTCCATACTAGTTCGTACCATTTGCTACATGTTAGTCCTAGTTCGTTCCATTTTGTACGACTTCGTCCTAGTTCGTCCCATTTCGTAAGAATTTGGACTAGCTCTAACCAGTTTCAACGAGTTTGTACCATTTCATACTAGTTCATACCGTTTCCAACAAGTTCGTACCATTCCATACTAGTTCGTACCATTTGGTACAAGTTCGTCCTAGATCGTTCCATTTTGTGCGAGGTCGTCCTAGTTCGTAATATTTCGTTTTAATTTGGACTAGCTCTAACCAATCTCAACGAGTTTGTACCATTTCATACTAGTTCATACCATTTCCTACAAGTTCGTACCATTCCATACTAGTTCGTACCATTTGGTACAAGTTCGTCCTAGTTCGTTCCATTTTGTACGAGTTCGTCCTAGTTTGTACCATTTCATATGAATTTGGACTAGCTCTAACCAATTTCAACGAGTTTGTACCATTTCATACTAGTTCATACCATTTCCAACAAGTTCGTACCATTCTATACTAGTTCGTACCATTTTGTACAAGTTCGTCCTAGTTCGTTCCATTTTGTACGAGTTCGTCCTAGTTTGTACCATTTCATATGAGTTTGGACTAGCTCTAACCAATTTCAACGAGTTTGTACCATTTCATACTAGTTCATACCGTTTCCAACAAGTTCGTACCATTCCGTACTAGTTCGTACCATTTGGTACAAGTTCGTCCTAGATCGTTCCATTTTGTGCGAGTTCGTCCTAGTTCGTAATATTTCGTATGAATTTGGACTAGCTCTAACCAATTTCAAAGAGTTTGTACCATTGCATACTAGTTCATACCGTTTCCAACAAGTTCGTACCATTCCGTACTAGTTCGTAACGTTTGGTACAAGTTCGTCCTAGTTCGTTCCATTTTGTACGAGTTCGTCCTAGTTTGTACCATTTCATATGAATTTGGACTAGCTCTAACCAATTTCAACGAGTTTGTACCATTTCATACTAGTTCATACCGTTTCCAACAAGTTCGTACCATTCCGTAGTAGTTCGTACCATTTGGTACAAGTTCGTCCTAGATCGTTCCATTTTGTCAGAGTTCGTCCTAGTTTGTACCATTTCATATGAATTTGGACTACCTCTAACCAATTTCAACGAGTTTGTACCATTTCATACTAGTTCATACCATTTCCTACAAGTTCGTACCATTCCGTACTAGTTCGTACCATTTGGTACAAGTTCGTCCTAGTTCGTTCCATTTTGTACGAGTTCGTGCTAGTTTGTACCATTTGATATGAATTTGGCCTAGCTCTAACCAATTTCAACTAGTTTGGACCCTTTAATACTAGTTCATACCATTTCCTACGAGATCGTACCATTAGGTACTAGTCCGCACCATTTGGAACAAGTTCGTCCTAGTTCGTAAGAATTTGGACTAGCTCTAACCAGTTTCAACGAGTTTGTACCATTTCATACTAATTCACACCGTTTCCAACATGTTCGTACCATTCCATACTAGTTCGTACCATTTGCTACATGTTAGTCCTAGTTCGTTCCATTTTGTACGACTTCGTCCTAGTTCGTCCCATTTCGTAAGAATTTGGACTAGCTCTAACCAGTTTCAACGAGTTTGTACCATTTCATACTAGTTCATACCGTTTCCAACAAGTTCGTACCATTCCATACTAGTTCGTACCATTTGGTACAAGTTCGTCCTAGATCGTTCCATTTTGTGCGAGTTCGTCCTAGTTCGTAATATTTCGTTTTAATTTGGACTAGCTCTAACCAATCTCAACGAGTTTGTACCATTTCATACTAGTTCATACCATTTCCTACAAGTTCGTACCATTCCATACTAGTTCGTACCATTTGGTACAAGTTCGTCCTAGTTCGTTCCATTTTGTACGAGTTCGTCCTAGTTTGTACCATTTCATATGAATTTGGACTAGCTCTAACCAATTTCAACGAGTTTGTACCATTTCATACTAGTTCATACCATTTCCAACAAGTTCGTACCATTCTATACTAGTTCGTACCATTTGGTACAAGTTCGTCCTAGTTCGTTCCATTTTGTACGAGTTCGTCCTAGTTTGTACCATTTCATATGAGTTTGGACTAGCTCTAACCAATTTCAACGAGTTTGTACCATTTCATACTAGTTCATACCGTTTCCAACAAGTTCGTACCATTCCGTACTAGTTCGTACCATTTGGTACAAGTTCGTCCTAGATCGTTCCATTTTGTGCGAGTTCGTCCTAGTTCGTAATATTTCGTATGAATTTGGACTAGCTCTAACCAATTTCAAAGAGTTTGTACCATTGCATACTAGTTCATACCGTTTCCAACAAGTTCGTACCATTCCGTACTAGTTCGTAACGTTTGGTACAAGTTCGTCCTAGTTCGTTCCATTTTGTACGAGTTCGTCCTAGTTTGTACCATTTCATATGAATTTGGACTAGCTCTAACCAATTTCAACGAGTTTGTACCATTTCATACTAGTTCATACCGTTTCCAACAAGTTCGTACCATTCCGTAGTAGTTCGTACCATTTGGTACAAGTTCGTCCTAGATCGTTCCATTTTGTCAGAGTTCGTCCTAGTTTGTACCATTTCATATGAATTTGGACTACCTCTAACCAATTTCAACGAGTTTGTACCATTTCATACTAGTTCATACCATTTCCTACAAGTTCGTACCATTCCGTACTAGTTCGTACCATTTCGTACAAGTTCGTCCTAGTTCGTTCCATTTTGTACGAGTTCGTGCTAGTTTGTACCATTTGATATGAATTTGGACTAGCTCTAACCAATTTCAACTAGTTTGGACCCTTTAATACTAGTTCATACCATTTCCTACGAGATCGTACCATTAGGTACTAGTTCGCACCATTTGGAACAAGTTCGTCCTAGTTCGTAAGAATTTGGACTAGCTCTAACCAGTTTCAACGAGTTTGTACCATTTCATACTAATTCATACCGTTTCCAACAAGTTCGTACCATTCCATACTAGTTCGTACCATTTGCTACATGTTAGTCCTAGTTCGTTCCATTTTGTACGACTTCGTCCTAGTTCGTCCCATTTCGTAAGAATTTGGACTAGCTCTAACCAGTTTCAACGAGTTTGTACCATTTCATACTAGTTCATACCGTTTCCAACAAGTTCGTACCATTCCATACTAGTTCGTACCATTTGGTACAAGTTCGTCCTAGATCGTTCCATTTTGTGCGAGTTCGTCCTAGTTCGTAATATTTCGTTTTAATTTGGACTAGCTCTAACCAATCTCAACGAGTTTGTACCATTTCATACTAGTTCATACCATTTCCTACAAGTTCGTACCATTCCATACTAGTTCGTACCATTTGGTACAAGTTCGTCCTAGTTCGTTCCATTTTGTACGAGTTCGTCCTAGTTTGTACCATTTCATATGAATTTGGACTAGCTCTAACCAATTTCAACGAGTTTGTACCATTTCATACTAGTTCATACCATTTCCAACAAGTTCGTACCATTCTATACTAGTTCGTACCATTTTGTACAAGTTCGTCCTAGTTCGTTCCATTTTGTACGAGTTCGTCCTAGTTTGTACCATTTCATATGAGTTTGGACTAGCTCTAACCAATTTCAACGAGTTTGTACCATTTCATACTAGTTCATACCGTTTCCAACAAGTTCGTACCATTCCGTACTAGTTCGTACCATTTGGTACAAGTTCGTCCTAGATCGTTCCATTTTGTGCGAGTTCGTCCTAGTTCGTAATATTTCGTATGAATTTGGACTAGCTCTAACCAATTTCAAAGAGTTTGTACCATTGCATACTAGTTCATACCGTTTCCAACAAGTTCGTACCATTCCGTACTAGTTCGTAACGTTTGGTACAAGTTCGTCCTAGTTCGTTCCATTTTGTACGAGTTCGTCCTAGTTTGTACCATTTCATATGAATTTGGACTAGCTCTAACCAATTTCAACGAGTTTGTACCATTTCATACTAGTTCATACCGTTTCCAACAAGTTCGTACCATTCCGTAGTAGTTCGTACCATTTGGTACAAGTTCGTCCTAGATCGTTCCATTTTGTCAGAGTTCGTCCTAGTTTGTACCATTTCATATGAATTTGGACTACCTCTAACCAATTTCAACGAGTTTGTACCATTTCATACTAGTTCATACCATTTCCTACAAGTTCGTACCATTCCGTACTAGTTCGTACCATTTGGTACAAGTTCGTCCTAGTTCGTTCCATTTTGTACGAGTTCGTGCTAGTTTGTACCATTTGATATGAATTTGGACTAGCTCTAACCAATTTCAACTAGTTTGGACCCTTTAATACTAGTTCATACCATTTCCTACGAGATCGTACCATTAGGTACTAGTTCGCACCATTTGGAACAAGTTCGTCCTAGTTCGTAAGAATTTGGACTAGCTCTAACCAGTTTCAACGAGTTTGTACCATTTCATACTAATTCATACCGTTTCCAACAAGTTCGTACCATTCCATACTAGTTCGTACCATTTGCTACATGTTAGTCCTAGTTCGTTCCATTTTGTACGACTTCGTCCTAGTTCGTCCCATTTCGTAAGAATTTGGACTAGCTCTAACCAGTTTCAACGAGTTTGTACCATTTCATACTAGTTCATACCGTTTCCAACAAGTTCGTACCATTCCATACTAGTTCGTACCATTTGGTACAAGTTCGTCCTAGATCGTTCCATTTTGTGCGAGTTCGTCCTAGTTCGTAATATTTCGTTTTAATTTGGACTAGCTCTAACCAATCTCAACGAGTTTGTACCATTTCATACTAGTTCATACCATTTCCTACAAGTTCGTACCATTCCATACTAGTTCGTACCATTTGGTACAAGTTCGTCCTAGTTCGTTCCATTTTGTACGAGTTCGTCCTAGTTTGTACCATTTCATATGAATTTGGACTAGCTCTAACCAATTTCAACGAGTTTGTACCATTTCATACTAGTTCATACCATTTCCAACAAGTTCGTACCATTCTATACTAGTTCGTACCATTTTGTACAAGTTCGTCCTAGTTCGTTCCATTTTGTACGAGTTCGTCCTAGTTTGTACCATTTCATATGAGTTTGGACTAGCTCTAACCAATTTCAACGAGTTTGTACCATTTCATACTAGTTCATACCGTTTCCAACAAGTTCGTACCATTCCGTACTAGTTCGTACCATTTGGTACAAGTTCGTCCTAGATCGTTCCATTTTGTGCGAGTTCGTCCTAGTTCGTAATATTTCGTATGAATTTGGACTAGCTCTAACCAATTTCAAAGAGTTTGTACCATTGCATACTAGTTCATACCGTTTCCAACAAGTTCGTACCATTCCGTACTAGTTCGTAACGTTTGGTACAAGTTCGTCCTAGTTCGTTCCATTTTGTACGAGTTCGTCCTAGTTTGTACCATTTCATATGAATTTGGACTAGCTCTAACCAATTTCAACGAGTTTGTACCATTTCATACTAGTTCATACCGTTTCCAACAAGTTCGTACCATTCCGTAGTAGTTCGTACCATTTGGTACAAGTTCGTCCTAGATCGTTCCATTTTGTCAGAGTTCGTCCTAGTTTGTACCATTTCATATGAATTTGGACTACCTCTAACCAATTTCAACGAGTTTGTACCATTTCATACTAGTTCATACCATTTCCTACAAGTTCGTACCATTCCGTACTAGTTCGTACCATTTGGTACAAGTTCGTCCTAGTTCGTTCCATTTTGTACGAGTTCGTGCTAGTTTGTACCATTTGATATGAATTTGGACTAGCTCTAACCAATTTCAACTAGTTTGGACCCTTTAATACTAGTTCATACCATTTCCTACGAGATCGTACCATTAGGTACTAGTTCGCACCATTTGGAACAAGTTCGTCCTAGTTCGTAAGAATTTGGACTAGCTCTAACCAGTTTCAACGAGTTTGTACCATTTCATACTAATTCATACCGTTTCCAACAAGTTCGTACCATTCCATACTAGTTCGTACCATTTGCTACATGTTAGTCCTAGTTCGTTCCATTTTGTACGACTTCGTCCTAGTTCGTCCCATTTCGTAAGAATTTGGACTAGCTCTAACCAGTTTCAACGAGTTTGTACCATTTCATACTAGTTCATACCGTTTCCAACAAGTTCGTACCATTCCATACTAGTTCGTACCATTTGGTACAAGTTCGTCCTAGATCGTTCCATTTTGAGCGAGTTCGTCCTAGTTCGTAATATTTCGTTTTAATTTGGACTAGCTCTAACCAATCTCAACGAGTTTGTACCATTTCATACTAGTTCATACCATTTCCTACAAGTTCGTACCATTCCATACTAGTTCGTACCATTTGGTACAAGTTCGTCCTAGTTCGTTCCATTTTGTACGAGTTCGTCCTAGTTTGTACCATTTCATATGAATTTGGACTAGCTCTAACCAATTTCAACGAGTTTGTACCATTTCATACTAGTTCATACCATTTCCAACAAGTTCGTACCATTCTATACTAGTTCGTACCATTTTGTACAAGTTCGTCCTAGTTCGTTCCATTTTGTACGAGTTCGTCCTAGTTTGTACCATTTCATATGAGTTTGGACTAGCTCTAACCAATTTCAACGAGTTTGTACCATTTCATACTAGTTCATACCGTTTCCAACAAGTTCGTACCATTCCGTACTAGTTCGTACCATTTGGTACAAGTTCGTCCTAGATCGTTCCATTTTGTGCGAGTTCGTCCTAGTTCGTAATATTTCGTATGAATTTGGACTAGCTCTAACCAATTTCAAAGAGTTTGTACCATTGCATACTAGTTCATACCGTTTCCAACAAGTTCGTACCATTCCGTACTAGTTCGTAACGTTTGGTACAAGTTCGTCCTAGTTCGTTCCATTTTGTACGAGTTCGTCCTAGTTTGTACCATTTCATATGAATTTGGACTAGCTCTAACCAATTTCAACGAGTTTGTACCATTTCATACTAGTTCATACCGTTTCCAACAAGTTCGTACCATTCCGTAGTAGTTCGTACCATTTGGTACAAGTTCGTCCTAGATCGTTCCATTTTGTCAGAGTTCGTCCTAGTTTGTACCATTTCATATGAATTTGGACTACCTCTAACCAATTTCAACGAGTTTGTACCATTTCATACTAGTTCATACCATTTCCTACAAGTTCGTACCATTCCGTACTAGTTCGTACCATTTCGTACAAGTTCGTCCTAGTTCGTTCCATTTTGTACGAGTTCGTGCTAGTTTGTACCATTTGATATGAATTTGGACTAGCTCTAACCAATTTCAACTAGTTTGGACCCTTTAATACTAGTTCATACCATTTCCTACGAGATCGTACCATTAGGTACTAGTTCGCACCATTTGGAACAAGTTCGTCCTAGTTCGTAAGAATTTGGACTAGCTCTAACCAGTTTCAACGAGTTTGTACCATTTCATACTAATTCACACCGTTTCCAACATGTTCGTACCATTCCATACTAGTTCGTACCATTTGCTACATGTTAGTCCTAGTTCGTTCCATTTTGTACGACTTCGTCCTAGTTCGTCCCATTTCGTAAGAATTTGGACTAGCTCTAACCAGTTTCAACGAGTTTGTACCATTTCATACTAGTTCATACCGTTTCCAACAAGTTCGTACCATTCCATACTAGTTCGTACCATTTGGTACAAGTTCGTCCTAGATCGTTCCATTTTGTGCGAGTTCGTCCTAGTTCGTAATATTTCGTTTTAATTTGGACTAGCTCTAACCAATCTCAACGAGTTTGTACCATTTCATACTAGTTCATACCATTTCCTACAAGTTCGTACCATTCCATACTAGTTCGTACCATTTGGTACAAGTTCGTCCTAGTTCGTTCCATTTTGTACGAGTTCGTCCTAGTTTGTACCATTTCATATGAATTTGGACTAGCTCTAACTAATTTCAACGAGTTTGTACCATTTCATACTAGTTCATACCATTTCCAACAAGTTCGTACCATTCTATACTAGTTCGTACCATTTGGTACAAGTTCGTCCTAGTTCGTTCCATTTTGTACGAGTTCGTCCTAGTTTGTACCATTTCATATGAATTTGGACTAGCTCTAACCAATTTCAACGAGTTTGTACCATTTCATACTAGTTCATACCGTTTCCAACAAGTTCGTACCATTCCGTACTAGTTCGTACCATTTGGTACAAGTTCGTCCTAGATCGTTCCATTTTGTGCGAGTTCGTCCTAGTTCGTAATATTTCGTATGAATTTGGACTAGCTCTAACCAATTTTAACGAATTTGTACCATTTCATACTTGTTCATACCGTTTCCAAAAAGTTCGTACCATTCCATACTAGTTCGTACCATTTGGTACAAGTTCGTCCTAGATCGTTCCATTTTGTGCGAGTTCGTCCTAGTTCGTAATATTTCGTTTTAATTTGGACTAGCTCTAACCAATTTCAACGAGTTTGTACCATTTCATACTAGTTCATACCATTTCCTACAAGTTCGTACCATTCCGTACTTGTTCGTACCATTTGGTACAAGTTCGTCCTAGTTCTTTCCATTTTGTACGAGTTCGTCCTAGTTTGTACCATTTCATATGAATTTCGACCAGCTCTAACCAATTTCAACGAGTTTGTACCATTTCATACTAGTTCATACCATTTCCTACAAGTTCGTACCATTCCGTACTAGTTCGTACCATTTGGTACAAGTTCGTCCTAGTTCGTTACATTTTGTACGAGTTCGTCCTTGTTTGTACCATTTCATATGAATTTTGACCAGCTCTAACCAATTTCAAAGAGTTTGTACCATTGCATACTAGTTCATACCGTTTCCAACAAGTTCGTACCATTCAGTACTAGTTCGTACCATTTGGTACAAGTTCGTTCTAGTTCGTTCCATTTTGTGCGAGTTCGTCCTAGTTCGTAATATTTCGTTTTAATTTGGACTAGCTCTAACCAATTTCAACGAGTTTGTACCATTTCATACTAGTTCATACCGTTTCCAACAAGTTCGTACCATTCCGTAGTAGTTCGTACCATTTGGTACAAGTTCGTCCTAGATCGTTCCATTTTGTCAGAGTTCGTCCTAGTTTGTACCATTTCATATGAATTTGGACTACCTCTAACCAATTTCAACGAGTTTGTACCATTTCATACTAGTTCATACCATTTCCTACAAGTTCGTACCATTCCGTACTAGTTCGTACCATTTGGTACAAGTTCGTCCTAGTTCGTTCCATTTTGTACGAGTTCGTGCTAGTTTGTACCATTTGATATGAATTTGGACTAGCTCTAACCAATTTCAACTAGTTTGGACCCTTTAATACTAGTTCATACCATTTCCTACGAGATCGTACCATTAGGTACTAGTTCGCACCATTTGGAACAAGTTCGTCCTAGTTCGTAAGAATTTGGACTAGCTCTAACCAGTTTCAACGAGTTTGTACCATTTCATACTAGTTCATACCGTTTCCAACAAGTTCGTACCATTCCATACTAGTTCGTACCATTTGGTACAAGTTCGTCCTAGATCGTTCCATTTTGAGCGAGTTCGTCCTAGTTCGTAATATTTCGTTTTAATTTGGACTAGCTCTAACCAATCTCAACGAGTTTGTACCATTTCATACTAGTTCATACCATTTCCTACAAGTTCGTACCATTCCATACTAGTTCGTACCATTTGGTACAAGTTCGTCCTAGTTCGTTCCATTTTGTACGAGTTCGTCCTAGTTTGTACCATTTCATATGAATTTGGACTAGCTCTAACCAATTTCAACGAGTTTGTACCATTTCATACTAGTTCATACCATTTCCAACAAGTTCGTACCATTCTATACTAGTTCGTACCATTTTGTACAAGTTCGTCCTAGTTCGTTCCATTTTGTACGAGTTCGTCCTAGTTTGTACCATTTCATATGAGTTTGGACTAGCTCTAACCAATTTCAACGAGTTTGTACCATTTCATACTAGTTCATACCGTTTCCAACAAGTTCGTACCATTCCGTACTAGTTCGTACCATTTGGTACAAGTTCGTCCTAGATCGTTCCATTTTGTGCGAGTTCGTCCTAGTTCGTAATATTTCGTATGAATTTGGACTAGCTCTAACCAATTTCAAAGAGTTTGTACCATTGCATACTAGTTCATACCGTTTCCAACAAGTTCGTACCATTCCGTACTAGTTCGTAACGTTTGGTACAAGTTCGTCCTAGTTCGTTCCATTTTGTACGAGTTCGTCCTAGTTTGTACCATTTCATATGAATTTGGACTAGCTCTAACCAATTTCAACGAGTTTGTACCATTTCATACTAGTTCATACCGTTTCCAACAAGTTCGTACCATTCCGTAGTAGTTCGTACCATTTGGTACAAGTTCGTCCTAGATCGTTCCATTTTGTCAGAGTTCGTCCTAGTTTGTACCATTTCATATGAATTTGGACTACCTCTAACCAATTTCAACGAGTTTGTACCATTTCATACTAGTTCATACCATTTCCTACAAGTTCGTACCATTCCGTACTAGTTCGTACCATTTCGTACAAGTTCGTCCTAGTTCGTTCCATTTTGTACGAGTTCGTGCTAGTTTGTACCATTTGATATGAATTTGGACTAGCTCTAACCAATTTCAACTAGTTTGGACCCTTTAATACTAGTTCATACCATTTCCTACGAGATCGTACCATTAGGTACTAGTTCGCACCATTTGGAACAAGTTCGTCCTAGTTCGTAAGAATTTGGACTAGCTCTAACCAGTTTCAACGAGTTTGTACCATTTCATACTAATTCACACCGTTTCCAACATGTTCGTACCATTCCATACTAGTTCGTACCATTTGCTACATGTTAGTCCTAGTTCGTTCCATTTTGTACGACTTCGTCCTAGTTCGTCCCATTTCGTAAGAATTTGGACTAGCTCTAACCAGTTTCAACGAGTTTGTACCATTTCATACTAGTTCATACCGTTTCCAACAAGTTCGTACCATTCCATACTAGTTCGTACCATTTGGTACAAGTTCGTCCTAGATCGTTCCATTTTGTGCGAGTTCGTCCTAGTTCGTAATATTTCGTTTTAATTTGGACTAGCTCTAACCAATCTCAACGAGTTTGTACCATTTCATACTAGTTCATACCATTTCCTACAAGTTCGTACCATTCCATACTAGTTCGTACCATTTGGTACAAGTTCGTCCTAGTTCGTTCCATTTTGTACGAGTTCGTCCTAGTTTGTACCATTTCATATGAATTTGGACTAGCTCTAACTAATTTCAACGAGTTTGTACCATTTCATACTAGTTCATACCATTTCCAACAAGTTCGTACCATTCTATACTAGTTCGTACCATTTGGTACAAGTTCGTCCTAGTTCGTTCCATTTTGTACGAGTTCGTCCTAGTTTGTACCATTTCATATGAATTTGGACTAGCTCTAACCAATTTCAACGAGTTTGTACCATTTCATACTAGTTCATACCGTTTCCAACAAGTTCGTACCATTCCGTACTAGTTCGTACCATTTGGTACAAGTTCGTCCTAGATCGTTCCATTTTGTGCGAGTTCGTCCTAGTTCGTAATATTTCGTATGAATTTGGACTAGCTCTAACCAATTTTAACGAATTTGTACCATTTCATACTTGTTCATACCGTTTCCAAAAAGTTCGTACCATTCCATACTAGTTCGTACCATTTGGTACAAGTTCGTCCTAGATCGTTCCATTTTGTGCGAGTTCGTCCTAGTTCGTAATATTTCGTTTTAATTTGGACTAGCTCTAACCAATTTCAACGAGTTTGTACCATTTCATACTAGTTCATACCATTTCCTACAAGTTCGTACCATTCCGTACTTGTTCGTACCATTTGGTACAAGTTCGTCCTAGTTCTTTCCATTTTGTACGAGTTCGTCCTAGTTTGTACCATTTCATATGAATTTCGACCAGCTCTAACCAATTTCAACGAGTTTGTACCATTTCATACTAGTTCATACCATTTCCTACAAGTTCGTACCATTCCGTACTAGTTCGTACCATTTGGTACAAGTTCGTCCTAGTTCGTTACATTTTGTACGAGTTCGTCCTTGTTTGTACCATTTCATATGAATTTTGACCAGCTCTAACCAATTTCAAAGAGTTTGTACCATTGCATACTAGTTCATACCGTTTCCAACAAGTTCGTACCATTCAGTACTAGTTCGTACCATTTGGTACAAGTTCGTTCTAGTTCGTTCCATTTTGTGCGAGTTCGTCCTAGTTCGTAATATTTCGTTTTAATTTGGACTAGCTCTAACCAATTTCAAAGAGTTTGTACCATTGCATACTAGTTCATACCGTTTCCAACAAGTTCGTACCATTCCGTACTAGTTCGTAACGTTTGGTACAAGTTCGTCCTAGTTCGTTCCATTTTGTACGAGTTCGTCCTAGTTTGTACCATTTCATATGAATTTGGACTAGCTCTAACCAATTTCAACGAGTTTGTACCATTTCATACTAGTTCATACCGTTTCCAACAAGTTCGTACCATTCCGTAGTAGTTCGTACCATTTGGTACAAGTTCGTCCTAGATCGTTCCATTTTGTCAGAGTTCGTCCTAGTTTGTACCATTTCATATGAATTTGGACTACCTCTAACCAATTTCAACGAGTTTGTACCATTTCATACTAGTTCATACCATTTCCTACAAGTTCGTACCATTCCGTACTAGTTCGTACCATTTCGTACAAGTTCGTCCTAGTTCGTTCCATTTTGTACGAGTTCGTGCTAGTTTGTACCATTTGATATGAATTTGGACTAGCTCTAACCAATTTCAACTAGTTTGGACCCTTTAATACTAGTTCATACCATTTCCTACGAGATCGTACCATTAGGTACTAGTTCGCACCATTTGGAACAAGTTCGTCCTAGTTCGTAAGAATTTGGACTAGCTCTAACCAGTTTCAACGAGTTTGTACCATTTCATACTAATTCACACCGTTTCCAACATGTTCGTACCATTCCATACTAGTTCGTACCATTTGCTACATGTTAGTCCTAGTTCGTTCCATTTTGTACGACTTCGTCCTAGTTCGTCCCATTTCGTAAGAATTTGGACTAGCTCTAACCAGTTTCAACGAGTTTGTACCATTTCATACTAGTTCATACCGTTTCCAACAAGTTCGTACCATTCCATACTAGTTCGTACCATTTGGTACAAGTTCGTCCTAGATCGTTCCATTTTGTGCGAGTTCGTCCTAGTTCGTAATATTTCGTTTTAATTTGGACTAGCTCTAACCAATCTCAACGAGTTTGTACCATTTCATACTAGTTCATACCATTTCCTACAAGTTCGTACCATTCCATACTAGTTCGTACCATTTGGTACAAGTTCGTCCTAGTTCGTTCCATTTTGTACGAGTTCGTCCTAGTTTGTACCATTTCATATGAATTTGGACTAGCTCTAACTAATTTCAACGAGTTTGTACCATTTCATACTAGTTCATACCATTTCCAACAAGTTCGTACCATTCTATACTAGTTCGTACCATTTGGTACAAGTTCGTCCTAGTTCGTTCCATTTTGTACGAGTTCGTCCTAGTTTGTACCATTTCATATGAATTTGGACTAGCTCTAACCAATTTCAACGAGTTTGTACCATTTCATACTAGTTCATACCGTTTCCAACAAGTTCGTACCATTCCGTACTAGTTCGTACCATTTGGTACAAGTTCGTCCTAGATCGTTCCATTTTGTGCGAGTTCGTCCTAGTTCGTAATATTTCGTATGAATTTGGACTAGCTCTAACCAATTTTAACGAATTTGTACCATTTCATACTTGTTCATACCGTTTCCAAAAAGTTCGTACCATTCCATACTAGTTCGTACCATTTGGTACAAGTTCGTCCTAGATCGTTCCATTTTGTGCGAGTTCGTCCTAGTTCGTAATATTTCGTTTTAATTTGGACTAGCTCTAACCAATTTCAACGAGTTTGTACCATTTCATACTAGTTCATACCATTTCCTACAAGTTCGTACCATTCCGTACTTGTTCGTACCATTTGGTACAAGTTCGTCCTAGTTCTTTCCATTTTGTACGAGTTCGTCCTAGTTTGTACCATTTCATATGAATTTCGACCAGCTCTAACCAATTTCAACGAGTTTGTACCATTTCATACTAGTTCATACCATTTCCTACAAGTTCGTACCATTCCGTACTAGTTCGTACCATTTGGTACAAGTTCGTCCTAGTTCGTTACATTTTGTACGAGTTCGTCCTTGTTTGTACCATTTCATATGAATTTTGACCAGCTCTAACCAATTTCAAAGAGTTTGTACCATTGCATACTAGTTCATACCGTTTCCAACAAGTTCGTACCATTCAGTACTAGTTCGTACCATTTGGTACAAGTTCGTTCTAGTTCGTTCCATTTTGTGCGAGTTCGTCCTAGTTCGTAATATTTCGTTTTAATTTGGACTAGCTCTAACCAATTTCAACGAGTTTGTACCATTTCATACTAGTTCATACCGTTTCCAACAAGTTCGTACCATTCCGTAGTAGTTCGTACCATTTGGTACAAGTTCGTCCTAGATCGTTCCATTTTGTCAGAGTTCGTCCTAGTTTGTACCATTTCATATGAATTTGGACTACCTCTAACCAATTTCAACGAGTTTGTACCATTTCATACTAGTTCATACCATTTCCTACAAGTTCGTACCATTCCGTACTAGTTCGTACCATTTGGTACAAGTTCGTCCTAGTTCGTTCCATTTTGTACGAGTTCGTGCTAGTTTGTACCATTTGATATGAATTTGGACTAGCTCTAACCAATTTCAACTAGTTTGGACCCTTTAATACTAGTTCATACCATTTCCTACGAGATCGTACCATTAGGTACTAGTTCGCACCATTTGGAACAAGTTCGTCCTAGTTCGTAAGAATTTGGACTAGCTCTAACCAGTTTCAACGAGTTTGTACCATTTCATACTAGTTCATACCGTTTCCAACAAGTTCGTACCATTCCATACTAGTTCGTACCATTTGGTACAAGTTCGTCCTAGATCGTTCCATTTTGAGCGAGTTCGTCCTAGTTCGTAATATTTCGTTTTAATTTGGACTAGCTCTAACCAATCTCAACGAGTTTGTACCATTTCATACTAGTTCATACCATTTCCTACAAGTTCGTACCATTCCATACTAGTTCGTACCATTTGGTACAAGTTCGTCCTAGTTCGTTCCATTTTGTACGAGTTCGTCCTAGTTTGTACCATTTCATATGAATTTGGACTAGCTCTAACCAATTTCAACGAGTTTGTACCATTTCATACTAGTTCATACCATTTCCAACAAGTTCGTACCATTCTATACTAGTTCGTACCATTTTGTACAAGTTCGTCCTAGTTCGTTCCATTTTGTACGAGTTCGTCCTAGTTTGTACCATTTCATATGAGTTTGGACTAGCTCTAACCAATTTCAACGAGTTTGTACCATTTCATACTAGTTCATACCGTTTCCAACAAGTTCGTACCATTCCGTACTAGTTCGTACCATTTGGTACAAGTTCGTCCTAGATCGTTCCATTTTGTGCGAGTTCGTCCTAGTTCGTAATATTTCGTATGAATTTGGACTAGCTCTAACCAATTTCAAAGAGTTTGTACCATTGCATACTAGTTCATACCGTTTCCAACAAGTTCGTACCATTCCGTACTAGTTCGTAACGTTTGGTACAAGTTCGTCCTAGTTCGTTCCATTTTGTACGAGTTCGTCCTAGTTTGTACCATTTCATATGAATTTGGACTAGCTCTAACCAATTTCAACGAGTTTGTACCATTTCATACTAGTTCATACCGTTTCCAACAAGTTCGTACCATTCCGTAGTAGTTCGTACCATTTGGTACAAGTTCGTCCTAGATCGTTCCATTTTGTCAGAGTTCGTCCTAGTTTGTACCATTTCATATGAATTTGGACTACCTCTAACCAATTTCAACGAGTTTGTACCATTTCATACTAGTTCATACCGTTTCCAACAAGTTCGTACCATTCCGTAGTAGTTCGTACCATTTGGTACAAGTTCGTCCTAGATCGTTCCATTTTGTCAGAGTTCGTCCTAGTTTGTACCATTTCATATGAATTTGGACTACCTCTAACCAATTTCAACGAGTTTGTACCATTTCATACTAGTTCATACCGTTTCCAACAAGTTCGTACCATTCCGTAGTAGTTCGTACCATTTGGTACAAGTTCGTCCTAGATCGTTCCATTTTGTCAGAGTTCGTCCTAGTTTGTACCATTTCATATGAATTTGGACTACCTCTAACCAATTTCAACGAGTTTGTACCATTTCATACTAGTTCATACCATTTCCTACAAGTTCGTACCATTAGGTACTAGTTCGCACCATTTGGAACAAGTTCGTCCTAGTTCGTAAGAATTTGGACTAGCTCTAACCAGTTTCAACGAGTTTGTACCATTTCATACTAATTCACACCGTTTCCAACATGTTCGTACCATTCCATACTAGTTCGTACCATTTGGTACATGTTAGTCCTAGTTCGTTCCATTTTGTACGACTTCGTCCTAGTTCGTCCCATTTCGTAAGAATTTGGACTAGCTCTAACCAGTTTCAACGAGTTTGTACCATTTCATACTAGTTCATACCGTTTCCAACAAGTTCGTACCATTCCATACTAGTTCGTACCATTTGGTACAAGTTCGTCCTAGATCGTTCCATTTTGTGCGAGTTCGTCCTAGTTCGTAATATTTCGTTTTAATTTGGACTAGCTCTAACCAATCTCAACGAGTTTGTACCATTTCATACTAGTTCATACCATTTCCTACAAGTTCGTACCATTCCATACTAGTTCGTACCATTTGGTACAAGTTCGTCCTAGTTCGTTCCATTTTGTACGAGTTCGTCCTAGTTTGTACCATTTCATATGAATTTGGACTAGCTCTAACTAATTTCAACGAGTTTGTACCATTTCATACTAGTTCATACCATTTCCAACAAGTTCGTACCATTCTATACTAGTTCGTACCATTTGGTACAAGTTCGTCCTAGTTCGTTCCATTTTGTACGAGTTCGTCCTAGTTTGTACCATTTCATATGAATTTGGACTAGCTCTAACCAATTTCAACGAGTTTGTACCATTTCATACTAGTTCATACCGTTTCCAACAAGTTCGTACCATTCCGTACTAGTTCGTACCATTTGGTACAAGTTCGTCCTAGATCGTTCCATTTTGTGCGAGTTCGTCCTAGTTCGTAATATTTCGTATGAATTTGGACTAGCTCTAACCAATTTTAACGAATTTGTACCATTTCATACTTGTTCATACCGTTTCCAAAAAGTTCGTACCATTCCATACTAGTTCGTACCATTTGGTACAAGTTCGTCCTAGATCGTTCCATTTTGTGCGAGTTCGTCCTAGTTCGTAATATTTCGTTTTAATTTGGACTAGCTCTAACCAATTTCAACGAGTTTGTACCATTTCATACTAGTTCATACCATTTCCTACAAGTTCGTACCATTCCGTACTTGTTCGTACCATTTGGTACAAGTTCGTCCTAGTTCTTTCCATTTTGTACGAGTTCGTCCTAGTTTGTACCATTTCATATGAATTTCGACCAGCTCTAACCAATTTCAACGAGTTTGTACCATTTCATACTAGTTCATACCATTTCCTACAAGTTCGTACCATTCCGTACTAGTTCGTACCATTTGGTACAAGTTCGTCCTAGTTCGTTACATTTTGTACGAGTTCGTCCTTGTTTGTACCATTTCATATGAATTTTGACCAGCTCTAACCAATTTCAAAGAGTTTGTACCATTGCATACTAGTTCATACCGTTTCCAACAAGTTCGTACCATTCAGTACTAGTTCGTACCATTTGGTACAAGTTCGTCCTAGTTCGTTCCATTTTGTGCGAGTTCGTCCTAGTTCGTAATATTTCGTTTTAATTTGGACTAGCTCTAACCAATTTCAACGAGTTTGTACCATTTCATACTAGTTCATACCGTTTCCAACAAGTTCGTACCATTCCGTAGTAGTTCGTACCATTTGGTACAAGTTCGTCCTAGATCGTTCCATTTTGTCAGAGTTCGTCCTAGTTTGTACCATTTCATATGAATTTGGACTACCTCTAACCAATTTCAACGAGTTTGTACCATTTCATACTAGTTCATACCATTTCCTACAAGTTCGTACCATTCCGTACTAGTTCGTACCATTTGGTACAAGTTCGTCCTAGTTCGTTCCATTTTGTACGAGTTCGTGCTAGTTTGTACCATTTGATATGAATTTGGACTAGCTCTAACCAATTTCAACTAGTTTGGACCCTTTAATACTAGTTCATACCATTTCCTACGAGATCGTACCATTAGGTACTAGTTCGCACCATTTGGAACAAGTTCGTCCTAGTTCGTAAGAATTTGGACTAGCTCTAACCAGTTTCAACGAGTTTGTACCATTTCATACTAATTCACACCGTTTCCAACATGTTCGTACCATTCCATACTAGTTCGTACCATTTGGTACATGTTAGTCCTAGTTCGTTCCATTTTGTACGACTTCGTCCTAGTTCGTCCCATTTCGTAAGAATTTGGACTAGCTCTAACCAGTTTCAACGAGTTTGTACCATTTCATACTAGTTCATACCGTTTCCAACAAGTTCGTACCATTCCATACTAGTTCGTACCATTTGGTACAAGTTCGTCCTAGATCGTTCCATTTTGTGCGAGTTCGTCCTAGTTCGTAATATTTCGTTTTAATTTGGACTAGCTCTAACCAATCTCAACGAGTTTGTACCATTTCATACTAGTTCATACCATTTCCTACAAGTTCGTACCATTCCATACTAGTTCGTACCATTTGGTACAAGTTCGTCCTAGTTCGTTCCATTTTGTACGAGTTCGTCCTAGTTTGTACCATTTCATATGAATTTGGACTAGCTCTAACCAATTTCAACGAGTTTGTACCATTTCATACTAGTTCATACCATTTCCAACAAGTTCGTACCATTCTATACTAGTTCGTACCATTTGGTACAAGTTCGTCCTAGTTCGTTCCATTTTGTACGAGTTCGTCCTAGTTTGTACCATTTCATATGAATTTGGACTAGCTCTAACCAATTTCAACGAGTTTGTACCATTTCATACTAGTTCATACCATTTCCAACAAGTTCGTACCATTCTATACTAGTTCGTACCATTTTGTACAAGTTCGTCCTAGTTCGTTCCATTTTGTACGAGTTCGTCCTAGTTTGTACCATTTCATATGAGTTTGGACTAGCTCTAACCAATTTCAACGAGTTTGTACCATTTCATACTAGTTCATACCGTTTCCAACAAGTTCGTACCATTCCGTACTAGTTCGTACCATTTGGTACAAGTTCGTCCTAGATCGTTCCATTTTGTGCGAGTTCGTCCTAGTTCGTAATATTTCGTATGAATTTGGACTAGCTCTAACCAATTTCAAAGAGTTTGTACCATTGCATACTAGTTCATACCGTTTCCAACAAGTTCGTACCATTCCGTACTAGTTCGTAACGTTTGGTACAAGTTCGTCCTAGTTCGTTCCATTTTGTACGAGTTCGTCCTAGTTTGTACCATTTCATATGAATTTGGACTAGCTCTAACCAATTTCAACGAGTTTGTACCATTTCATACTAGTTCATACCGTTTCCAACAAGTTCGTACCATTCCGTAGTAGTTCGTACCATTTGGTACAAGTTCGTCCTAGATCGTTCCATTTTGTCAGAGTTCGTCCTAGTTTGTACCATTTCATATGAATTTGGACTACCTCTAACCAATTTCAACGAGTTTGTACCATTTCATACTAGTTCATACCATTTCCTACAAGTTCGTACCATTAGGTACTAGTTCGCACCATTTGGAACAAGTTCGTCCTAGTTCGTAAGAATTTGGACTAGCTCTAACCAGTTTCAACGAGTTTGTACCATTTCATACTAATTCACACCGTTTCCAACATGTTCGTACCATTCCATACTAGTTCGTACCATTTGGTACATGTTAGTCCTAGTTCGTTCCATTTTGTACGACTTCGTCCTAGTTCGTCCCATTTCGTAAGAATTTGGACTAGCTCTAACCAGTTTCAACGAGTTTGTACCATTTCATACTAGTTCATACCGTTTCCAACAAGTTCGTACCATTCCATACTAGTTCGTACCATTTGGTACAAGTTCGTCCTAGATCGTTCCATTTTGTGCGAGTTCGTCCTAGTTCGTAATATTTCGTTTTAATTTGGACTAGCTCTAACCAATCTCAACGAGTTTGTACCATTTCATACTAGTTCATACCATTTCCTACAAGTTCGTACCATTCCATACTAGTTCGTACCATTTGGTACAAGTTCGTCCTAGTTCGTTCCATTTTGTACGAGTTCGTCCTAGTTTGTACCATTTCATATGAATTTGGACTAGCTCTAACTAATTTCAACGAGTTTGTACCATTTCATACTAGTTCATACCGTTTCCAACAAGTTCGTACCATTCCGTACTAGTTCGTACCATTTGGTACAAGTTCGTCCTAGATCGTTCCATTTTGTGCGAGTTCGTCCTAGTTCGTAATATTTCGTATGAATTTGGACTAGCTCTAACCAATTTCAAAGAGTTTGTACCATTGCATACTAGTTCATACCGTTTCCAACAAGTTCGTACCATTCCGTACTAGTTCGTAACGTTTGGTACAAGTTCGTCCTAGTTCGTTCCATTTTGTACGAGTTCGTCCTAGTTTGTACCATTTCATATGAATTTGGACTAGCTCTAACCAATTTCAACGAGTTTGTACCATTTCATACTAGTTCATACCGTTTCCAACAAGTTCGTACCATTCCGTAGTAGTTCGTACCATTTGGTACAAGTTCGTCCTAGATCGTTCCATTTTGTCAGAGTTCGTCCTAGTTTGTACCATTTCATATGAATTTGGACTACCTCTAACCAATTTCAACGAGTTTGTACCATTTCATACTAGTTCATACCATTTCCTACAAGTTCGTACCATTAGGTACTAGTTCGCACCATTTGGAACAAGTTCGTCCTAGTTCGTAAGAATTTGGACTAGCTCTAACCAGTTTCAACGAGTTTGTACCATTTCATACTAATTCACACCGTTTCCAACATGTTCGTACCATTCCATACTAGTTCGTACCATTTGGTACATGTTAGTCCTAGTTCGTTCCATTTTGTACGACTTCGTCCTAGTTCGTCCCATTTCGTAAGAATTTGGACTAGCTCTAACCAGTTTCAACGAGTTTGTACCATTTCATACTAGTTCATACCGTTTCCAACAAGTTCGTACCATTCCATACTAGTTCGTACCATTTGGTACAAGTTCGTCCTAGATCGTTCCATTTTGTGCGAGTTCGTCCTAGTTCGTAATATTTCGTTTTAATTTGGACTAGCTCTAACCAATCTCAACGAGTTTGTACCATTTCATACTAGTTCATACCATTTCCTACAAGTTCGTACCATTCCATACTAGTTCGTACCATTTGGTACAAGTTCGTCCTAGTTCGTTCCATTTTGTACGAGTTCGTCCTAGTTTGTACCATTTCATATGAATTTGGACTAGCTCTAACTAATTTCAACGAGTTTGTACCATTTCATACTAGTTCATACCATTTCCAACAAGTTCGTACCATTCTATACTAGTTCGTACCATTTGGTACAAGTTCGTCCTAGTTCGTTCCATTTTGTACGAGTTCGTCCTAGTTTGTACCATTTCATATGAATTTGGACTAGCTCTAACCAATTTCAACGAGTTTGTACCATTTCATACTAGTTCATACCGTTTCCAACAAGTTCGTACCATTCCGTACTAGTTCGTACCATTTGGTACAAGTTCGTCATAGATCGTTCCATTTTGTGCGAGTTCGTCCTAGTTCGTAATATTTCGTATGAATTTGGACTAGCTCTAACCAATTTCAACGAATTTGTACCATTTCATACTTGTTCATACCGTTTCCAAAAAGTTCGTACCATTCCATACTAGTTCGTACCATTTGGTACAAGTTCGTCCTAGATCGTTCCATTTTGTGCGAGTTCGTCCTAGTTCGTAATATTTCGTTTTAATTTGGACTAGCTCTAACCAATTTCAACGAGTTTGTACCATTTCATACTAGTTCATACCATTTCCTACAAGTTCGTACCATTCCGTACTTGTTCGTACCCTTTGGTACAAGTTCGTCCTAGTTCTTTTCATTTTGTACGAGTTCGTCCTAGTTTGTACCATTTCATATGAATTTCGACCAGCTCTAACCAATTTCAACGAGTTTGTACCATTTCATACTAATTCATACCGTTTCCAACAAGTTCGTACCATTCCATACTAGTTCGTACCATTTGGTACATGTTAGTCCTAGTTCGTTCCATTTTGTACGACTTCGTCCTAGTTCGTCCCATTTCGTAAGAATTTGGACTAGCTCTAACCAGTTTCAACGAGTTTGTACCATTTCATACTAGTTCATACCGTTTCCAACAAGTTCGTACCATTCCATACTAGTTCGTACCATTTGGTACAAGTTCGTCCTAGATCGTTCCATTTTGTGCGAGTTCGTCCTAGTTCGTAATATTTCGTTTTAATTTGGACTAGCTCTAACCAATCTCAACGAGTTTGTACCATTTCATACTAGTTCATACCATTTCCTACAAGTTCGTACCATTCCATACTAGTTCGTACCATTTGGTACAAGTTCGTCCTAGTTCGTTCCATTTTGTACGAGTTCGTCCTAGTTTGTACCATTTCATATGAATTTGGACTAGCTCTAACTAATTTCAACGAGTTTGTACCATTTCATACTAGTTCATACCATTTCCAACAAGTTCGTACCATTCTATACTAGTTCGTACCATTTGGTACAAGTTCGTCCTAGTTCGTTCCATTTTGTACGAGTTCGTCCTAGTTTGTACCATTTCATATGAATTTGGACTAGCTCTAACCAATTTCAACGAGTTTGTACCATTTCATACTAGTTCATACCGTTTCCAACAAGTTCGTACCATTCCGTACTAGTTCGTACCATTTGGTACAAGTTCGTCATAGATCGTTCCATTTTGTGCGAGTTCGTCCTAGTTCGTAATATTTCGTATGAATTTGGACTAGCTCTAACCAATTTCAACGAATTTGTACCATTTCATACTTGTTCATACCGTTTCCAAAAAGTTCGTACCATTCCATACTAGTTCGTACCATTTGGTACAAGTTCGTCCTAGATCGTTCCATTTTGTGCGAGTTCGTCCTAGTTCGTAATATTTCGTTTTAATTTGGACTAGCTCTAACCAATTTCAACGAGTTTGTACCATTTCATACTAGTTCATACCATTTCCTACAAGTTCGTACCATTCCGTACTTGTTCGTACCCTTTGGTACAAGTTCGTCCTAGTTCTTTCCATTTTGTACGAGTTCGTCCTAGTTTGTACCATTTCATATGAATTTCGACCAGCTCTAACCAATTTCAACGAGTTTGTACCATTTCATACTAGTTCATACCATTTCCTACAAGTTCGTACCATTCCGTACTAGTTCGTACCATTTGGTACAAGTTCGTCCTAGTTCGTTACATTTTGTACGAGTTCGTCCTTGTTTGTACCATTTCATATGAATTTTGACCAGCTCTAACCAATTTCAAAGAGTTTGTACCATTGCATACTAGTTCATACCGTTTCCAACAAGTTCGTACCATTCAGTACTAGTTCGTACCATTTGGTACAAGTTCGTCCTAGTTCGTTCCATTTTGTGCGAGTTCGTCCTAGTTCGTAATATTTCGTTTTAATTTGGACTAGCTCTAACCAATTTCAACGAGTTTGTACCATTTCATAGTAGTTCATACCGTTTCCAACAAGTTCGTACCATTCCGTAGTAGTTCGTACCATTTGGTACAAGTTCGTCCTAGATCGTTCCATTTTGTCAGAGTTCGTCCTAGTTTGTACCATTTCATATGAATTTGGACTACCTCTAACCAATTTCAACGAGTTTGTACCATTTCATACTAGTTCATACCATTTCCTACAAGTTCGTACCATTCCGTACTAGTTCGTACCATTTGGTACAAGTTCGTCCTAGTTCGTTCCATTTTGTACGAGTTCGTGCTAGTTTGTACCATTTGATATGAATTTGGACTAGCTCTAACCAATTTCAACTAGTTTGGACCCTTTAATACTAGTTCATACCATTTCCTACGAGATCGTACCATTAGGTACTAGTTCGCACCATTTGGAACAAGTTCGTCCTAGTTCGTAAGAATTTGGACTAGCTCTAACCAGTTTCAACGAGTTTGTACCATTTCATACTAATTCACACCGTTTCCAACATGTTCGTACCATTCCATACTAGTTCGTACCATTTGGTACATGTTAGTCCTAGTTCGTTCCATTTTGTACGACTTCGTCCTAGTTCGTCCCATTTCGTAAGAATTTGGACTAGCTCTAACCAGTTTCAACGAGTTTGTACCATTTCATACTAGTTCATACCGTTTCCAACAAGTTCGTACCATTCCATACTAGTTCGTACCATTTGGTACAAGTTCGTCCTAGATCGTTCCATTTTGTGCGAGTTCGTCCTAGTTCGTAATATTTCGTTTTAATTTGGACTAGCTCTAACCAATCTCAACGAGTTTGTACCATTTCATACTAGTTCATACCATTTCCTACAAGTTCGTACCATTCCATACTAGTTCGTACCATTTGGTACAAGTTCGTCCTAGTTCGTTCCATTTTGTACGAGTTCGTCCTAGTTTGTACCATTTCATATGAATTTGGACTAGCTCTAACCAATTTCAACGAGTTTGTACCATTTCATACTAGTTCATACCATTTCCAAAAAGTTCGTACCATTCTATACTAGTTCGTACCATTTGGTACAAGTTCGTCCTAGTTCGTTCCATTTTGTACGAGTTCGTCCTAGTTTGTACCATTTCATATGAATTTGGACTAGCTCTAACCAATTTCAACGAGTTTGTACCATTTCATACTAGTTCATACCATTTCCAACAAGTTCGTACCATTCTATACTAGTTCGTACCATTTTGTACAAGTTCGTCCTAGTTCGTTCCATTTTGTACGAGTTCGTCCTAGTTTGTACCATTTCATATGAGTTTGGACTAGCTCTAACCAATTTCAACGAGTTTGTACCATTTCATACTAGTTCATACCGTTTCCAACAAGTTCGTACCATTCCGTACTAGTTCGTACCATTTGGTACAAGTTCGTCCTAGATCGTTCCATTTTGTGCGAGTTCGTCCTAGTTCGTAATATTTCGTATGAATTTGGACTAGCTCTAACCAATTTCAAAGAGTTTGTACCATTGCATACTAGTTCATACCGTTTCCAACAAGTTCGTACCATTCCGTACTAGTTCGTAACGTTTGGTACAAGTTCGTCCTAGTTCTTTCCATTTTGTACGAGTTCGTCCTAGTTTGTACCATTTCATATGAATTTGGACTAGCTCTAACCAATTTCAACGAGTTTGTACCATTTCATACTAGTTCATACCGTTTCCAACAAGTTCGTACCATTCCGTAGTAGTTCGTACCATTTGGTACAAGTTCGTCCTAGATCGTTCCATTTTGTCAGAGTTCGTCCTAGTTTGTACCATTTCATATGAATTTGGACTACCTCTAACCAATTTCAACGAGTTTGTACCATTTCATACTAGTTCATACCATTTCCTACAAGTTCGTACCATTAGGTACTAGTTCGCACCATTTGGAACAAGTTCGTCCTAGTTCGTAAGAATTTGGACTAGCTCTAACTAGTTTCAACGAGTTTGTACCATTTCATACTAATTCACACCGTTTCCAACATGTTCGTACCATTCCATACTAGTTCGTACCATTTGGTACATGTTAGTCCTAGTTCGTTCCATTTTGTACGACTTCGTCCTAGTTCGTCCCATTTCGTAAGAATTTGGACTAGCTCTAACCAGTTTCAACGAGTTTGTACCATTTCATACTAGTTCATACCGTTTCCAACAAGTTCGTACCATTCCATACTAGTTCGTACCATTTGGTACAAGTTCGTCCTAGATCGTTCCATTTTGTGCGAGTTCGTCCTAGTTCGTAATATTTCGTTTTAATTTGGACTAGCTCTAACCAATCTCAACGAGTTTGTACCATTTCATACTAGTTCATACCATTTCCTACAAGTTCGTACCATTCCATACTAGTTCGTACCATTTGGTACAAGTTCGTCCTAGTTCGTTCCATTTTGTACGAGTTCGTCCTAGTTTGTACCATTTCATATGAATTTGGACTAGCTCTAACTAATTTCAACGAGTTTGTACCATTTCTTACTAGTTCATACCATTTCCAACAAGTTCGTACCATTCTATACTAGTTCGTACCATTTGGTACAAGTTCGTCCTAGTTCGTTCCATTTTGTACGAGTTCGTCCTAGTTTGTACCATTTCATATGAATTTGGACTAGCTCTAACCAATTTCAACGAGTTTGTACCATTTCATACTAGTTCATACCGTTTCCAACAAGTTCGTACCATTCCGTACTAGTTCGTACCATTTGGTACAAGTTCGTCGTAGATCGTTCCATTTTGTGCGAGTTCGTCCTAGTTCGTAATATTTCGTATGAATTTGGACTAGCTCTAACCAATTTCAACGAATTTGTACCATTTCATACTTGTTCATACCGTTTCCAAAAAGTTCGTACCATTCCATACTAGTTCGTACCATTTGGTACAAGTTCGTCCTAGATCGTTCCATTTTGTGCGAGTTCGTCCTAGTTCGTAATATTTCGTTTTAATTTGGACTAGCTCTAACCAATTTCAACGAGTTTGTACCATTTCATACTAGTTCATACCATTTCCTACAAGTTCGTACCATTCCGTACTTGTTCGTACCATTTGGTACAAGTTCGTCCTAGTTCTTTCCATTTTGTACGAGTTCGTCCTAGTTTGTACCATTTCATATGAATTTCGACCAGCTCTAACCAATTTCAACGAGTTTGTACTATTTCATACTAGTTCATACCATTTCCTACAAGTTCGTACCATTCCGTACTAGTTCGTACCATTTGGTACAAGTTCGTCCTAGTTCGTTACATTTTGTACGAGTTCGTCCTTGTTTGTACCATTTCATATGAATTTTGACCAGCTCTAACCAATTTCAAAGAGTTTGTACCATTGCATACTAGTTCATACCGTTTCCAACAAGTTCGTACCATTCAGTACTAGTTCGTACCATTTGGTACAAGTTCGTCCTAGATCGTTCCATTTTGTCAGAGTTCGTCCTAGTTTGTACCATTTCATATGAATTTGGACTACCTCTAACCAATTTCAACGAGTTTGTACCATTTCATACTAGTTCATACCATTTCCTACAAGTTCGTACCATTAGGTACTAGTTCGCACCATTTGGAACAAGTTCGTCCTAGTTCGTAAGAATTTGGACTAGCTCTAACCAGTTTCAACGAGTTTGTACCATTTCATACTAATTCACACCGTTTCCAACATGTTCGTACCATTCCATACTAGTTCGTACCATTTGGTACATGTTAGTCCTAGTTCGTTCCATTTTGTACGACTTCGTCCTAGTTCGTCCCATTTCGTAAGAATTTGGACTAGCTCTAACCAGTTTCAACGAGTTTGTACCATTTCATACTAGTTCATACCGTTTCCAACAAGTTCGTACCATTCCATACTAGTTCGTACCATTTGGTACAAGTTCGTCCTAGATCGTTCCATTTTGTGCGAGTTCGTCCTAGTTCGTAATATTTCGTTTTAATTTGGACTAGCTCTAACCAATCTCAACGAGTTTGTACCATTTCATACTAGTTCATACCATTTCCTACAAGTTCGTACCATTCCATACTAGTTCGTACCATTTGGTACAAGTTCGTCCTAGTTCGTTCCATTTTGTACGAGTTCGTCCTAGTTTGTACCATTTCATATGAATTTGGACTAGCTCTAACTAATTTCAACGAGTTTGTACCATTTCATACTAGTTCATACCATTTCCAACAAGTTCGTACCATTCTATACTAGTTCGTACCATTTGGTACAAGTTCGTCCTAGTTCGTTCCATTTTGTACGAGTTCGTCCTAGTTTGTACCATTTCATATGAATTTGGACTAGCTCTAACCAATTTCAACGAGTTTGTACCATTTCATACTAGTTCATACCGTTTCCAACAAGTTCGTACCATTCCGTACTAGTTCGTACCATTTGGTACAAGTTCGTCCTAGATCGTTCCATTTTGTGCGAGTTCGTCCTAGTTCGTAATATTTCGTATGAATTTGGACTAGCTCTAACCAATTTCAACGAATTTGTACCATTTCATACTTGTTCATACCGTTTCCAAAAAGTTCGTACCATTCCATACTAGTTCGTACCATTTGGTACAAGTTCGTCCTAGATCGTTCCATTTTGTGCGAGTTCGTCCTAGTTCGTAATATTTCGTTTTAATTTGGACTAGCTCTAACCAATTTCAACGAGTTTGTACCATTTCATACTAGTTCATACCATTTCCTACAAGTTCGTACCATTCCGTACTTGTTCGTACCATTTGGTACAAGTTCGTCCTAGTTCTTTCCATTTTGTACGAGTTCGTCCTAGTTTGTACCATTTCATATGAATTTCGACCAGCTCTAACCAATTTCAACGAGTTTGTACCATTTCATACTAGTTCATACCATTTCCTACAAGTTCGTACCATTCCGTACTAGTTCGTACCATTTGGTACAAGTTCGTCCTAGTTCGTTACATTTTGTACGAGTTCGTCCTTGTTTGTACCATTTCATATGAATTTTGACCAGCTCTAACCAATTTCAAAGAGTTTGTACCATTGCATACTAGTTCATACCGTTTCCAACAAGTTCGTACCATTCAGTACTAGTTCGTACCATTTGGTACAAGTTCGTCCTAGTTCGTTCCATTTTGTGCGAGTTCGTCCTAGTTCGTAATATTTCGTTTTAATTTGGACTAGCTCTAACCAATTTCAACGAGTTTGTACCATTTCATACTAGTTCATACCGTTTCCAACAAGTTCGTACCATTCCGTAGTAGTTCGTACCATTTGGTACAAGTTCGTCCTAGATCGTTCCATTTTGTCAGAGTTCGTCCTAGTTTGTACCATTTCATATGAATTTGGACTACCTCTAACCAATTTCAACGAGTTTGTACCATTTCATACTAGTTCATACCATTTCCTACAAGTTCGTACCATTCCGTACTAGTTCGTACCATTTGGTACAAGTTCGTCCTAGTTCGTTCCATTTTGTACGATTTCGTGCTAGTTTGTACCATTTGATATGAATTTGGACTAGCTCTAACCAATTTCAACTAGTTTGGACCCTTTAATACTAGTTCATACCATTTCCTACGAGATCGTACCATTAGGTACTAGTTCGCACCATTTGGAACAAGTTCGTCCTAGTTCGTAAGAATTTGGACTAGCTCTAACCAGTTTCAACGAGTTTGTACCATTTCATACTAATTCACACCGTTTCCAACATGTTCGTACCATTCCATACTAGTTCGTACCATTTGGTACATGTTAGTCCTAGTTCGTTCCATTTTGTACGACTTCGTCCTAGTTCGTCCCATTTCGTAAGAATTTGGACTAGCTCTAACCAGTTTCAACGAGTTTGTACCATTTCATACTAGTTCATACCGTTTCCAACAAGTTCGTACCATTCCATACTAGTTCGTACCATTTGGTACAACTTCGTCCTAGATCGTTCCATTTTGTGCGAGTTCGTCCTAGTACGTAATATTTCGTTTTAATTTGGACTAGCTCTAACCAATCTCAACGAGTTTGTACCATTTCATACTAGTTCATACCATTTCCTACAAGTTCGTACCATTCCATACTAGTTCGTACCATTTGGTACAAGTTCGTCCTAGTTCGTTCCATTTTGTACGAGTTCGTCCTAGTTTGTACCATTTCATATGAATTTGGACTAGCTCTAACCAATTTCAACGAGTTTGTACCATTTCATACTAGTTCATACCATTTCCAACAAGTTCGTACCATTCTATACTAGTTCGTACCATTTGGTACAAGTTCGTCCTAGTTCGTTCCATTTTGTACGAGTTCGTCCTAGTTTGTACCATTTCATATTAATTTGGACTAGCTCTAACCAATTTCAACGAGTTTGTACCATTTCATACTAGTTCATACCATTTCCAACAAGTTCGTACCATTCTATACTAGTTCGTACCATTTTGTACAAGTTCGTCCTAGTTCGTTCCATTTTGTACGAGTTCGTCCTAGTTTGTACCATTTCATATGAGTTTGGACTAGCTCTAACCAATTTCAACGAGTTTGTACCATTTCATACTAGTTCATACCGTTTCCAACAAGTTCGTACCATTCCGTACTAGTTCGTACCATTTGGTACAAGTTCGTCCTAGATCGTTCCATTTTGTGCGAGGTCGTCCTAGTTCGTAATATTTCGTATGAATTTGGACTAGCTCTAACCAATTTCAAAGAGTTTGTACCATTGCATACTAGTTCATACCGTTTCCAACAAGTTCGTACCATTCCGTACTAGTTCGTAACGTTTGGTACAAGTTCGTCCTAGTTCGTTCCATTTTGTACGAGTTCGTCCTAGTTTGTACCATTTCATATGAATTTGGACTAGCTCTAACCAATTTCAACGAGTTTGTACCATTTCATACTAGTTCATACCGTTTCCAACAAGTTCGTACCATTCCGTAGTAGTTCGTACCATTTGGTACAAGTTCGTCCTAGATCGTTCCATTTTGTCAGAGTTCGTCCTAGTTTGTACCATTTCATATGAATTTGGACTACCTCTAACCAATTTCAACGAGTTTGTACCATTTCATACTAGTTCATACCATTTCCTACAAGTTCGTACCATTAGGTACTAGTTCGCACCATTTGGAACAAGTTCGTCCTAGTTCGTAAGAATTTGGACTAGCTCTAACCAGTTTCAACGAGTTTGTACCATTTCATACTAATTCACACCGTTTCCAACATGTTCGTACCATTCCATACTAGTTCGTACCATTTGGTACATGTTAGTCCTAGTTCGTTCCATTTTGTACGACTTCGTCCTAGTTCGTCCCATTTCGTAAGAATTTGGACTAGCTCTAACCAGTTTCAACGAATTTGTACCATTTCATACTAGTTCATACCGTTTCCAACAAGTTCGTACCATTCCATACTAGTTCGTACCATTTGGTACATGTTAGTCCTAGTTCGTTCCATTTTGTACGACTTCGTCCTAGTTCGTCCCATTTCGTAAGAATTTGGACTAGCTCTAACCAGTTTCAACGAGTTTGTACCATTTCATACTAATTCATACCGTTTCCAACAAGTTCGTACCATTCCATACTAGTTCGTACCATTTGGTACATGTTAGTCCTAGTTCGTTCCATTTTGTACGACTTCGTCCTAGTTCGTCCCATTTCGTAAGAATTTGGACTAGCTCTAACCAGTTTCAACGAGTTTGTACCATTTCATACTAGTTCATACCGTTTCCAACAAGTTCGTACCATTCCATACTAGTTCGTACCATTTGGTACAAGTTCGTCCTAGATCGTTCCATTTTGTGCGAGTTCGTCCTAGTTCGTAATATTTCGTTTTAATTTGGACTAGCTCTAACCAATCTCAACGAGTTTGTACCATTTCATACTAGTTCATACCATTTCCTACAAGTTCGTACCATTCCATACTAGTTCGTACCATTTGGTACAAGTTCGTCCTAGTTCGTTCCATTTTGTACGAGTTCGTCCTAGTTTGTACCATTTCATATGAATTTGGACTAGCTCTAACCAATTTCAACGAGTTTGTACCATTTCATACTAGTTCATACCATTTCCTACAAGTTCGTACCATTCCATACTAGTTCGTACCATTTGGTACAAGTTCGTCCTAGTTCGTTCCATTTTGTACGAGTTCGTCCTAGTTTGTACCATTTCATATGAATTTGGACTAGCTCTAACTAATTTCAACGAGTTTGTACCATTTCATACTAGTTCATACCATTTCCAACAAGTTCGTACCATTCTATACTAGTTCGTACCATTTAGTACAAGTTCGTCCTAGTTCGTTCCATTTTGTACGAGTTCGTCCTAGTTTGTACCATTTCATATGAATTTGGACTAGCTCTAACCAATTTCAACGAGTTTGTACCATTTCATACTAGTTCATACCGTTTCCAACAAGTTCGTACCATTCCGTACTAGTTCGTACCATTTGGTACAAGTTCGTCCTAGATCGTTCCATTTTGTGCGAGTTCGTCCTAGTTCGTAATATTTCGTATGAATTTGGACTAGCTCTAACCAATTTCAACGAATTTGTACCATTTCATACTTGTTCATACCGTTTCCAAAAAGTTCGTACCATTCCATACTAGTTCGTACCATTTGGTACAAGTTCGTCCTAGATCGTTCCATTTTGTGCGAGTTCGTCCTAGTTCGTAATATTTCGTTTTAATTTGGACTAGCTCTAACCAATTTCAACGAGTTTGTACCATTTCATACTAGTTCATACCATTTCCTACAAGTTCGTACCATTCCGTACTTGTTCGTACCATTTGGTACAAGTTCGTCCTAGTTCTTTCCATTTTGTACGAGTTCGTCCTAGTTTGTACCATTTCATATGAATTTCGACCAGCTCTAACCAATTTCAACGAGTTTGTACCATTTCATACTAGTTCATACCATTTCCTACAAGTTCGTACCATTCCGTACTAGTTCGTACCATTTGGTACAAGTTCGTCCTAGTTCGTTACATTTTGTACGAGTTCGTCCTTGTTTGTACAATTTATATGAATTTTGACCAGCTCTAACCAATTTCAAAGAGTTTGTACCATTGCATACTAGTTCATACCGTTTCCAACAAGTTCGTACCATTCCGTACTAGTTCGTACTATTTGGTACAAGTTCGTCCTAGTTCGTTCCATTTTGTACGAGTTCGTCCTAGTTTGTACCATTTCATATGAATTTGGACTAGCTCTAACCAATTTCAACGAGTTTGTACCATTTCATACTAGTTCATACCGTTTCCAACAAGTTCGTACCATTCCGTAGTAGTTCGTACCATTTGGTACAAGTTCGTCCTAGATCGTTCCATTTTGTCAGAGTTCGTCCTAGTTTGTACCATTTCATATGAATTTGGACTACCTCTAACCAATTTCAACGAGTTTGTACCATTTCATACTAGTTCATACCATTTCCTACAAGTTCGTACCATTCCGTACTAGTTCGTACCATTTGGTACAAGTTCGTCCTAGTTCGTTCCATTTTGTACGAGTTCGTGCTAGTTTGTACCATTTGATATGAATTTGGACTAGCTCTAACCAATTTCAACTAGTTTGGACCCTTTAATACTAGTTCATACCATTTCCTACGAGATCGTACCATTAGGTACTAGTTCGCACCATTTGGAACAAGTTCGTCCTAGTTCGTAAGAATTTGGACTAGCTCTAACCAGTTTCAACGAGTTTGTACCATTTCATACTAATTCACACCGTTTCCAACATGTTCGTACCATTCCATACTAGTTCGTACCATTTGGTACATGTTAGTCCTAGTTCGTTCCATTTTGTACGACTTCGTCCTAGTTCGTCCCATTTCGTAAGAATTTGGACTAGCTCTAACCAGTTTCAACGAGTTTGTACCATTTCATACTAGTTCATACCGTTTCCAACAAGTTCGTACCATTCCATACTAGTTCGTACCATTTGGTACAAGTTCGTCCTAGATCGTTCCATTTTGTGCGAGTTCGTCCTAGTTCGTAATATTTCGTTTTAATTTGGACTAGCTCTAACCAATCTCAACGAGTTTGTACCATTTCATACTAGTTCATACCATTTCCTACAAGTTCGTACCATTCCATACTAGTTCGTACCATTTGGTACAAGTTCGTCCTAGTTCGTTCCATTTTGTACGAGTTCGTCCTAGTTTGTACCATTTCATATGAATTTGGACTAGCTCTAACCAATTTCAACGAGTTTGTACCATTTCATACTAGTTCATACCATTTCCAACAAGTTCGTACCATTCTATACTAGTTCGTACCATTTGGTACAAGTTCGTCCTAGTTCGTTCCATTTTGTACGAGTTCGTCCTAGTTTGTACCATTTCATATGAATTTGGACTAGCTCTAACCAATTTCAACGAGTTTGTACCATTTCATACTAGTTCATACCGTTTCCAACAAGTTCGTACCATTCCGTACTAGTTCGTACCATTTGGTACAAGTTCGTCCTAGATCGTTCCATTTTGTGCGAGTTCGTCCTAGTTCGTAATATTTCGTATGAATTTGGACTAGCTCTAACCAATTTCAACGAATTTGTACCATTTCATACTTCTTCATACCGTTTCCAAAAAGTTCGTACCATTCCATACTAGTTCGTACCATTTGGTACAAGTTCGTCCTAGATCGTTCCATTTTGTGCGAGTTCGTCCTAGTTCGTAATATTTCATTTTAATTTGGACTAGCTCTAACCAATTTCAACGAGTTTGTACCATTTCATACTAGTTCATACCATTTCCTACAAGTTCGTACCATTCCGTACTAGTTCGTACCATTTGGTACAAGTTCGTCCTAGTTCTTTCCATTTTGTACGAGTTCGTCCTTGTTTGTACCATTTCATATGAATTTCGACCAGCTCTAACCAATTTCAACGAGTTTGTACCATTTCATACTAGTTCATACCATTTCCTACAAGTTCGTACCATTCCGTACTAGTTCGTACCATTTGGTACAAGTTCGTCCTAGTTCGTTACATTTTGTACGAGTTCGTCCTTGTTTGTACCATTTCATATGAATTTTGACCAGCTCTAACCAATTTCAAAGAGTTTGTACCATTGCATACTAGTTCATACCGTTTCCAACAAGTTCGTACCATTCCGTACTAGTTCGTACCATTTGGTACAAGTTAGTCCTAGTTCGTTCCATTTTGTACGAGTTCGTCCTAGTTTGTACCATTTCATATGAATTTGGACTAGCTCTAACCAATTTCAACGAGTTTGTACCATTTCATACTAGTTCATACCGTTTCCAACAAGTTCGTACCATTCCGTAGTAGTTCGTACCATTTGGTACAAGTTCTTCCTAGATCGTTCCATTTTGTCAGAGTTCGTCCTAGTTTGTACCATTTCATATGAATTTGGACTACCTCTAACCAATTTCAACGAGTTTGTACCATTTCATACTAGTTCATACCGTTTCCAACAAGTTCGTACCATTCCGTAGTAGTTCGTACCATTTGGTACAAGTTCGTCCTAGATCGTTCCATTTTGTCAGAGTTCGTCCTAGTTTGTACCATTTCATATGAATTTGGACTACCTCTAACCAATTTCAACGAGTTTGTACCATTGCATACTAGTTCATACCATTTCCTACAAGTTCGTACCATTCCGTACTAGTTCGTACCATTTGGTACAAGTTCGTCCTAGTTCGTTCCATTTTGTACGAGTTCGTGCTAGTTTGTACCATTTGATATGAATTTGGACTAGCTCTAACCAATTTCAACGAGTTTGGACCCTTTAATACTAGTTCATACCATTTCCTACGAGATCGTACCATTAGGTACTAGTTCGCACCATTTGGAACAAGTTCGTCCTAGTTCGTAAGAATTTGGACTAGCTCTAACCAGTTTCAACGAGTTTGTACCATTTCATACTAATTCATACCGTTTCCAACAAGTTCGTACCATTCCATACTAGTTCGTACCATTTGGTACATGTTAGTCCTAGTTCGTTCCATTTTGTACGACTTCGTCCTAGTTCGTCCCATTTCGTAAGAATTTGGACTAGCTCTAACCAGTTTCAACGAGTTTGTACCATTTCATACTAGTTCATACCGTTTCCAACAAGTTCGTACCATTCCATACTAGTTCGTACCATTTGGTACAAGTTCGTCCTAGATCGTTCCATTTTGTGCGAGTTCGTCCTAGTTCGTAATATTTCGTTTTAATTTGGACTAGCTCTAACCAATCTCAACGAGTTTGTACCATTTCATACTAGTTCATACCATTTCCTACAAGTTCGTACCTTTCCATACTAGTTCGTACCATTTGGTACGAGTTCGTCCTAGTTCGTTCCATTTTGTACGAATTCGTCCTAGTTTGTACCATTTCATATGAATTTGGACTAGCTCTAACCAATTTCGACGAGTTTGTACCATTTCATACTAGTTTATACCATTTCCAACAAGTTCGTACCATTCTATACTAGTTCGTACCATTTGGTACAAGTTCGTCCTAGTTCGTTCCATTTTGTACGAGTTCGTCCTAGTTTGTACCATTTCATATGAATTCGGACTAGCTCTAACCAATTTCAACGAGTTTGTACCATTTCATACTAGTTCATACCGTTTCCAACAAGTTCGTACCATTCCGTACTAGTTCGTACCATTTGGTACAAGTTCGTCCTAAATCGTTCCATTTTGTCCGAGTTCGTCCTAGTTTGTACCATTTCATATGAATTTGGACTAGCTCTAACCAATTTCAACGAGTTTGTACCATTTCATACTAGTTCATACCATTTCCTACAAGTTCGTACCATTCCGTACTAGTTCGTACCATTTGGTACAAGTTCGTCCTAGTTCGTTCCATTTTGTACGAGTTCGTGCTAGTTTGTACCATTTCATGTGAATTTGGACTAGCTCTAACAAATTTCAACGAGTTTGGACCCTTTAATACTAGTTCATACCATTTCCTACGAGATCGTACCATTAGGTACTAGTTCGCACCATTTGGAACAAGTTCGTCCTAGTTCGTAAGAATTTGGACTAGCTCTAACCAGTTTCAACGAGTTTGTACCATTTCATACTAATTCATACCGTTTCCAACAAGTTCGTACCATTCCATACTAGTTCGTACCATTTGATACATGTTAGTCCTAGTTCGTTCCATTTTGTACGACTTCGTCCTAGTTCATACCATTCCATACAATTTCATACCATTCCGTACTAGTTCGTACCATTTGGTACAAGTTCTTCCTAGTTCGTTCCATTTTGTACGAGTTCGTGCTAGTTTGTACCATTTGATATGAATTTGGACTAGCTCTAACCAATTTCAACGAGTTTGGACCCTTTAATACTAGTTCATACCATTTCCTACGAGATCGTACCATTACGTACTAGTTCGCACCATTTGGAACAAGTTCGTCCTAGTTCGTAAGAATTTGGACTAGCTCTGACCAGTTTCAACGAGTTTGTACCATTTCATACTAGTTCATACCGTTTCCAACAAGTTCGTACCATTCCATACTAGTTCGTACCATTTGGTACAAGTTCGTCCTAGATCGTTCCATTTTGTGTGAGTTCGTCCTAGTTCGTAATATTTCGTTTTAATTTGGACTAGCTCTAACCAATCTCAACGAGTTTGTACCATTTCATACTAGTTCATACCATTTCCTAGAAGTTCGTACCGTTCCATACTAGTTCGTACCATTTGGTACAAGTTCGTCCTAGTTCGTTCCATTTTGTACGAGTTCGTCCTAGTTTGTACCATTTCATATGAATTTGGACTAGCTCTAACCAATTTCAACGAGTTTGTACCATTTCATACTAGTTCATACCATTTCCAACAAGTTCGTACCATTTGGTACAAGTTCGTCCTAGATCGTTCCATTTTGTACGAGTTCGTCCTAGTTCGTACCATTTCGTATGAATTTGGACTAGCTCTAACCAATTTCAACGACTTTGTACCATTTCATACTAGTTCATACCATTTCCTACAAGTTCTTACCATTCCGTACTAGTTCGTACCATTTGGTACAAGTTCGTCCTAGTTCGTTTCATTTTGTACGAGTTCGTCCTAGTTTGTACCATTTCATATGATTTTGGACTAGCTCTAACCAATTTCAACGAGTTTGTACCATTTCATACTAGTTCATACCGTTTCCAACAAGTTCGTACCATTCCGTACTAGTTCGTACCATTTGGTACAAGTTCGTCTTAGATCGTTCCATTTTGTGCGAGTTCGTCCTAGTTCGTAATATTTCGTATGAATTTGGACTAGCTCTAACCAATTTCAACGAGTTTGTACCATTTCATACTTGTTCATACCGTTTCCAAAAAGTTCGTACCATTCCATACTAGTTCGTACCATTTGGTACAAGTTCGTCCTAGATGGTTCCATTTTGTGCGAGTTCGTCCTAGTTCGTAATATTTCGTTTTAATTTGGACTAGCTCTAACCAATTTCAACGAGTTTGTACCATTTCATACTAGTTCATACCATTTCCTACAAGTTCGTACCATTCCGTACTAGTTCGTACCATTTGGTACAAGTTCGTCCTAGTTCGTTACATTTTGTACGAGTTCGTCCTTGTTTGTACCATTTCATATGAATTTTGACCAGCTCTAACCAATTTCAAAGAGTTTGTACCATTGCATACTAGTTCATACCGTTTCCAACAAGTTCGTACCATTCCGTACTAGTTCGTACCATTTGGTACAAGTTCGTCCTAGTTCGTTCCATTTTGTACGAGTTCGTCCTAGTTTGTACCATTTCATATGAATTTGGACTAGCTCTAACCAATTTCAACGAGTTTGTACCATTTCATACTAGTTCATACCGTTTCCAACAAGTTCGTACCATTCCGTAGTAGTTCGTACCATTTGGTACAAGTTCGTCCTAGATCGTTCCATTTTGTCAGAGTTCGTCCTAGTTTGTACCATTTCATATGAATTTGGACTACCTCTAACCAATTTCAACGAGTTTGTACCATTTCATACTAGTTCATACCATTTCCTACAAGTTCGTACCATTCCGTACTAGTTCGTACCATTTGGTACAAGTTCGTCCTAGATGGTTCCATTTTGTACGAGTTCGTCCTAGTTTGTACCATTTCATATGAATTTCGACCAGCTCTAACCAATTTCAACGAGTTTGTACCATTTCATACTAGTTCATACCATTTCCTACAAGTTCGTACCATTCCGTACTAGTTCGTACCATTTGGTACAAGTTCGTCCTAGTTCGTTACATTTTGTACGAGTTCGTCCTTGTTTGTACCATTTCATATGAATTTTGACCAGCTCTAACCAATTTCAAAGAGTTTGTACCATTGCATACTAGTTCATACCGTTTCCAACAAGTTCGTACCATTCCGTACTAGTTCGTACCATTTGGTACAAGTTCGTCCTAGTTCGTTCCATTTTGTACGAGTTCGTCCTAGTTTGTACCATTTCATATGAATTTGGACTAGCTCTAACCAATTTCAACGAGTTTGTACCATTTCATACTAGTTCATACCGTTTCCAACAAGTTCGTACCATTCCGTAGTAGTTCGTACCATTTGGTACAAGTTCGTCCTAGATCGTTCCATTTTGTCAGAGTTCGTCCTAGTTTGTACCATTTCATATGAATTTGGACTACCTCTAACCAATTTCAACGAGTTTGTACCATTTCATACTAGTTCATACCATTTCCTACAAGTTCGTACCATTCCGTACTAGTTCGTACCATTTGGTACAAGTTCGTCCTAGTTCGTTCCATTTTGTACGAGTTCGTGCTAGTTTGTACCATTTGATATGAATTTGGACTAGCTCTAACCAATTTCAACGAGTTTGGACCCTTTAATACTAGTTCATACCATTTCCTACGAGATCGTACCATTAGGTACTAGTTCGCACCATTTGGAACAAGTTCGTCCTAGTTCGTAAGAATTTGGACTAGCTCTAACCAGTTTCAACGAGTTTGTACCATTTCATACTAATTCATACCGTTTCCAACAAGTTCGTACCATTCCATACTAGTTCGTACCATTTGGTACAAGTTCGTCCTAGATCGTTCCATTTTGTGCGAGTTCGTCCTAGTTCGTAATATTTCGTTTTAATTTGGACTAGCTCTAACCAATTTCAACGAGTTTGTACCATTTCATACTAGTTCATACCATTTCCTACAAGTTCGTACCATTCCGTACTAGTTCGTACCATTTGGTACAAGTTCGTCCTAGTTCTTTCCATTTTGTACGAGTTCGTCCTAGTTTGTACCATTTCATATGAATTTCGACCAGCTCTAACCAATTTCAACGAGTTTGTACCATTTCATACTAGTTCATACCATTTCCTACAAGTTCGTACCATTCCGTACTAGTTCGTACCATTTGGTACAAGTTCGTCCTAGTTCGTTACATTTTGTACGAGTTCGTCCTTGTTTGTACCATTTCATATGAATTTTGACCAGCTCTAACCAATTTCAAAGATTTGTACCATTGCATACTAGTTCATACCGTTTCCAACAAGTTCGTACCATTCCGTACTAGTTCGTACCATTTGGTACAAGTTCGTCCTAGTTCGTTCCATTTTGTACGAGTTCGTCCTAGTTTGTACCATTTCATATGAATTTGGACTAGCTCTAACCAATTTCAACGAGTTTGTACCATTTCATACTAGTTCATACCGTTTCCAACAAGTTCGTACCATTCCGTAGTAGTTCGTACCATTTGGTACAAGTTCGTCCTAGATCGTTCCATTTTGTCAGAGTTCGTCCTAGTTTGTACCATTTCATATGAATTTGGACTACCTCTAACCAATTTCAACGAGTTTGTACCATTTCATACTAGTTCATACCATTTCCTACAAGTTCGTACCATTCCGTACTAGTTCGTACCATTTGGTACAAGTTCGTCCTAGTTCGTTCCATTTTGTACGAGTTCGTGCTAGTTTGTACCATTTGATATGAATTTGGACTAGCTCTAACCAATTTCAACGAGTTTGGACCCTTTAATACTAGTTCATACCATTTCCTACGAGATCGTACCATTAGGTACTAGTTCGCACCATTTGGAACAAGTTCGTCCTAGTTCGTAAGAATTTGGACTAGCTCTAACCAGTTTCAACGAGTTTGTACCATTTCATACTAATTCATACCGTTTCCAACAAGTTCGTACCATTCCATACTAGTTCGTACCATTTGGTACATGTTAGTCCTAGTTCGTTCCATTTTGTACGACTTCGTCCTAGTTCGTCCCATTTCGTAAGAATTTGGACTAGCTCTAACCAGTTTCAACGAGTTTGTACCATTTCATACTAGTTCATACCGTTTCCAACAAGTTCGTACCATTCCATACTAGTTCGTACCATTTGGTACAAGTTCGTCCTAGATCGTTCCATTTTGTGCGAGTTCGTCCTAGTTCGTAATATTTCGTTTTAATTTGGACTAGCTCTAACCAATCTCAACGAGTTTGTACCATTTCATACTAGTTCATACCATTTCCTACAAGTTCGTACCTTTCCATACTAGTTCGTACCATTTGGTACGAGTTCGTCCTAGTTCGTTCCATTTTGTACGAGTTCGTCCTAGTTTGTACCATTTCATATGAATTTGGACTAGCTCTAACCAATTTCAACGAGTTTGTACCATTTCATACTAGTTCATACCATTTCCAACAAGTTCGTACATTTTTATACTAGTTCGTACCATTTGGTACAAGTTCGTCCTAGTTCGTTCCATTTTGTACGAGTTCGTCCTAGTTTGTACCATTTCATATGAATTTGGACTAGCTCTAACCAATTTCAACGAGTTTGTACCATTTCATACTAGTTCATACCGTTTCCAACAAGTTCGTACCATTCCGTACTAGTTCGTACCATTTGGTACAAGTTCGTCCTAGATCGTTCCATTTTGTCCGAGTTCGTCCTAGTTTGTACCATTTCATATGAATTTGGACTAGCTCTAACCAATTTCAACGAGTTTGTACCATTTCATACTAGTTCATACCATTTCCAACAAGTTCGTACCATTTGGTACAAGTTCGTCCTAGATCGTTCCATTTTGTACGAGTTCGTCCTAGTTCGTACCATTTCGTATGAATTTGGACTAGCTCTAACCAATTTCAACGACTTTGTACCATTTCATACTAGTTCATACCATTTCCTACAAGTTCTTACCATTCCGTACTAGTTCGTACCATTTGGTACAAGTTCGTCCTAGTTCGTTCCATTTTGTACGAGTTCGTCCTAGTTTGTACCATTTCATAAGATTTTGGACTAGCTCTAACCAATTTCAACGAGTTTGTACCATTTCATACTAGTTCATACCGTTTCCAACAAGTTCGTACCATTCCGTACTAGTTCGTACCATTTGGTACAAGTTCGTCCTAGATCGTTCCATTTTGTGCGAGTTCGTCCTAGTTCGTAATATTTCGTATGAATTTGGACTAGCTCTAACCAATTTCAACGAGTTTGTACCATTTCATACTAGTTCATACCGTTTCCAAAAAGTTCGTACCATTCCATACTAGTTCGTACCATTTGGTACAAGTTCGTCCTAGATCGTTCCATTTTGTGCGAGTTCGTCCTAGTTCGTAATATTTCGTTTTAATTTGGACTAGCTCTAACCAATCTCAACGAGTTTGTACCATTTCATACTAGTTCATACCATTTCCTACAAGTTCGTACCATTCCATACTAGTTCGTACCATTTGGTACAAGTTCGTCCTAGTTCGTTCCATTTTGTACGAGTTCGTCCTAGTTTGTACCATTTCATATGAATTTGGACTAGCTCTAACCAATTTCAACGAGTTTGTACCATTTCATACTATTTCATACCATTTCCAACAAGTTCGTACCATTTTATACTAGTTCGTACCATTTGGTACAAGTTCGTCCTAGTTCGTTCCATTTTGTACGAGTTCGTCCTAGTTTGTACCATTTCATATGAATTTGGACTAGCTCTAACCAATTTCAACGAGTTTGTACCATTTCATACTAGTTCATACCGTTTCCAACAAGTTCGTACCATTCCGTACTAGTTCGTACCATTTGGTACAAGTTCGTCCTAGATCGTTCCATTTTGTCCGAGTTCGTCCTAGTTTGTACCATTTCATATGAATTTGGACTAGCTCTAACCAATTTCAACGAGTTTGTACCATTTCATACTAGTTCATACCATTTCCAACAAGTTCGTACCATTTGGTACAAGTTCGTCCTAGATCGTTCCATTTTGTACGAGTTCGTCCTAGTTCGTACCATTTCGTATGAATTTGGACTAGCTCTAACCAATTTCAACGACTTTGTACCATTTCATACTAGTTCATACCATTTCCTACAAGTTCTTACCATTCCGTACTAGTTCGTACCATTTGGTACAAGTTCGTCCTAGTTCGTTCCATTTTGTACGAGTTCGTCCTAGTTTGTACCATTTCATATGATTTTGGACTAGCTCTAACTAATTTCAACGAGTTTGTACCATCTCATACTAGTTCATACCGTTTCCAACAAGTTCGTACCATTCCGTACTAGTTCGTACCATTTGGTACAAGTTCGTCCTAGATCGTTCCATTTTGTGCGAGTTCGTCCTAGTTCGTAATATTTCGTATGAATTTGGACTAGCTCTAACCAATTTCAACGAGTTTGTACCATTTCATACTAGTTCATACCATTTCCAAAAAGTTCGTACCATTCCATACTAGTTCGTATCATTTGGTACAAGTTCGTCCTAGATCGTTCCATTTTGTGCGAGTTCGTCCTAGTTCGTAATATTTCGTTTTAATTTGGACTAGCTCTAACCAATTTCAACGAGTTTGTACCATTTCATACTAGTTCATACCATTTCCTACAAGTTCGTACCATTCCGTACTAGTTGGTACCATTTGGTACAAGTTTGTCCTAGTTCTTTCCATTTTGTACGAGTTCGTCCTGGTTTGTACCATTTCATATGAATTTCGACCAGCTCTAACCAATTTCAACGAGTTTGTACCATTTCATACTAGTTCATACCATTTCCTACAAGTTCGTACCATTCCGTACTAGTTCGAACCATTTGGTACAAGTTCGTCCTAGTTCGTTCCATTTTGTACGAGTTCGTCCTAGTTTGTACCATTTCATATGAATTTTGACCAGCTCTAACCAATTTCAAAGAGTTTGTACCATTTCATACTAGTTCATACCGTTTCCAACAAGTTCGTACCATTCCGTACTAGTTCGTACCATTTGGTACAAGTTCGTCCTAGTTCGTTCCATTTTGTACGAGTTCGTCCTAGTTTGTACCATTTCATATGAATTTGGACTAGCTCTAACCAATTTCAACGAGTTTGTACCATTTCATACTAGTTCATACCGTTTCCAACAAGTTCGTACCATTTTATACTAGTTCGTACCATTTGGTACAAGTTCGTCCTAGTTCGTTCCATTTTGTACGAGTTCGTCCTAGTATGTACCATTTCATATGAATTTGGACTAGCTCTAACCAATTTCAACGACTTTGTACCATTTCATACTAGTTCATACCGTTTCCAACAAGTTCGTACCATTCCGTACTAGTTCGTACCATTTGGTACAAGTTCGTCCTAGTTCGTTCCATTTTGTACGAGTTCGTCCTAGTTTGTACCATTTCATATGAATTTGGACTAGCTCTAACCAATTTCAATGAGTTTGTACCATTTCATACTAGTTCATACCCTTTCCAACAAGTTCGTACCATTCCGTACTAATTCGTACCATTTGGTACAAGTTCGTCCTAGATCGTTCCATTTTGTGCGAGTTCGTCCCAGTTCGTAATATTTCGTATGAATTTGGACTAGCTCTAACCAATTTCAACGAGTTTGTACCATTTCATACTAGTTCATACCGTTTCCAAAAAGTTCGTACCATTCCATACTAGTTCGTACCATTTGGTACAAGTTCGTCCTAGATCGTTCCATTTTGTGCGAGTTCGTCCTAGTTCGTAATATTTCGTATGAATTTGGACTAGCTCTAACCAATTTCAACGAGTTTGTACCATTTCATACTAGTTCATACCATTTCCAAAAAGTTCGTACCATTCCATACTAGTTCGTATCATTTGGTACAAGTTCGTCCTAGATCGTTCCATTTTGTGCGAGTTCGTCCTAGTTCGTAATATTTCGTTTTAATTTGGACTAGCTCTAACCAATTTCAACGAGTTTGTACCATTTCATACTAGTTCATACCATTTCCTACAAGTTCGTACCATTCCGTACTAGTTGGTACCATTTGGTACAAGTTTGTCCTAGTTCTTTCCATTTTGTACGAGTTCGTCCTGGTTTGTACCATTTCATATGAATTTCGACCAGCTCTAACCAATTTCAACGAGTTTGTACCATTTCATACTAGTTCATACCATTTCCTACAAGTTCGTACCATTCCGTACTAGTTCGTACCATTTGGTACAAGTTCGTCCTAGTTCGTTCCATTTTGTACGAGTTCGTCCTAGTTTGTACCATTTCATATGAATTTTGACCAGCTCTAACCAATTTCAAAGAGTTTGTACCATTTCATACTAGTTCATACCGTTTCCAACAAGTTCGTACCATTCCGTACTAGTTCGTACCATTTGGTACAAGTTCGTCCTAGTTCGTTCCATTTTGTACGAGTTCGTCCTAGTTTGTACCATTTCATATGAATTTGGACTAGCTCTAACCAATTTCAACGAGTTTGTACCATTTCATACTAGTTCATACCGTTTCCAACAAGTTCGTACCATTTTATACTAGTTCGTACCATTTGGTACAAGTTCGTCCTAGTTCGTTCCATTTTGTACGAGTTCGTCCTAGTATGTACCATTTCATATGAATTTGGACTAGCTCTAACCAATTTCAACGACTTTGTACCATTTCATACTAGTTCATACCGTTTCCAACAAGTTCGTACCATTCCGTACTAGTTCGTACCATTTGGTACAAGTTCGTCCTAGTTCGTTCCATTTTGTACGAGTTCGTCCTAGTTTGTACCATTTCATATGAATTTGGACTAGCTCTAACCAATTTCAATGAGTTTGTACCATTTCATACTAGTTCATACCCTTTCCAACAAGTTCGTACCATTCCGTACTAATTCGTACCAATTGGTACAAGTTCGTCCTAGATCGTTCCATTTTGTGCGAGTTCGTCCCAGTTCGTAATATTTCGTATGAATTTGGACTAGCTCTAACCAATTTCAACGAGTTTGTACCATTTCATACTAGTTCATACCGTTTCCAAAAAGTTCGTACCATTCCATACTAGTTCGTACCATTTGGTACAAGTTCGTCCTAGATCGTTCCATTTTGTGCGAGTTCGTCCTAGTTCGTAATATTTCGTTTTAATTTGGACTAGCTCTATCCAATTTCAACGAGTTTGTACCATTTCATACTAGTTCATACCATTTCCTACAAGTTCGTACCATTCCGTACTAGTTGGTACCATTTGGTACAAGTTTGTCCTAGTTCTTTCCATTTTGTACGAGTTCGTCCTGGTTTGTACCATTTCATATGAATTTCGACCAGCTCTAACCAATTTCAACGAGTTTGTACCATTTCATACTAGTTCATACCATTTCCTACAAGTTCGTACCATTCCGTACTAGTTCGTACCATTTGGTACAAGTTCGTCCTAGTTCGTTCCATTTTGTACGAGTTCGTCCTAGTTTGTACCATTTCATATGAATTTTGACCAGCTCTAACCAATTTCAAAGAGTTTGTACCATTTCATACTAGTTCATACCGTTTCCAACAAGTTCGTACCATTCCGTACTAGTTCGTACCATTTGGTACAAGTTCGTCCTAGTTCGTTCCATTTTGTACGAGTTCGTCCTAGTTTGTACCATTTCATATGAATTTGGACTAGCTCTAACCAATTTCAACGAGTTTGTACCATTTCATACTAGTTCATACCGTTTCCAACAAGTTCGTACCATTTTATACTAGTTCGTACCATTTGGTACAAGTTCGTCCTAGTTCGTTCCATTTTGTACGAGTTCGTCCTGGTTTGTACCATTTCATATGAATTTGGACTAGCTCTAACCAATTTCAACGACTTTGTACCATTTCATACTAGTTCATACCGTTTCCAACAAGTTCGTACCATTCCGTACTAGTTCGTACCATTTGGTACAAGTTCGTCCTAGTTCGTTCCATTTTGTACGAGTTCGTCCTAGTTTGTACCATTTCATATGAATTTGGACTAGCTCTAACCAATTTCAATGAGTTTGTACCATTTCATACTAGTTCATACCGTTTCCAACAAGTTCGTACCATTCCGTACTAGTTCGTACCATTTGGTACAAGTTCGTCCTAGATCGTTCCATTTTGTGCGAGTTCGTCCCAGTTCGTAATATTTCGTATGAATTTGGACTAGCTCTAACCAATTTCAACGAGTTTGTACCATTTCATACTAGTTCATACCGTTTCCAACAAGTTCGTACCATTCCATACTAGTTCGTACCATTTGGTACAAGTTCGTCCTAGATCGTTCCATTTTGTGCGAGTTCGTCCTAGTTCGTAATATTTCGTTTTAATTTGGACTAGCTCTAACCAATTTCAACGAGTTTGTACCATTTCATACTAGTTCATACCATTTCCTACAAGTTCGTACCATTCCGTACTAGTTGGTACCATTTGGTACAAGTTTGTCCTAGTTCTTTCCATTTTGTACGAGTTCGTCCTGGTTTGTACCATTTCATATGAATTTCGACCAGCTCTAACCAATTTCAACGAGTTTGTACCATTTCATACTAGTTCATACCATTTCCTACAAGTTCGTACCATTCCGTACTAGTTCGTACCATTTGGTACAAGTTCGTCCTAGTTCGTTCCATTTTGTACGAGTTCGTCCTAGTTTGTACCATTTCATATGGATTTTGACCAGCTCTAACCAATTTCAAAGAGTTTGTACCATTTCATACTAGTTCATACCGTTTCCAACAAGTTCGTACCATTCCGTACTAGTTCGTACCATTTGGTACAAGTTCGTCCTAGTTCGTTCCATTTTGTACGAGTTCGTCCTAGTTTGTACCATTTCATATGAATTTGGACTAGCTCTAACCAATTTCAACGAGTTTGTACCATTTCATACTAGTTCATACCGTTTCCAACAAGTTCGTACCATTTTATACTAGTTCGTACCATTTGGTACAAGTTCGTCCTAGTTCGTTCCATTTTGTACGAGTTCGTCCTGGTTTGTACCATTTCATATGAATTTGGACTAGCTCTAACCAATTTCAACGACTTTGTACCATTTCATACTAGTTCATACCGTTTCCAACAAGTTCGTACCATTCCGTACTAGTTCGTACCATTTGGTACAAGTTCGTCCTAGTTCGTTCCATTTTGTACGAGTTCGTCCTAGTTTGTACCATTTCATATGAATTTGGACTAGCTCTAACCAATTTCAATGAGTTTGTACCATTTCATACTAGTTCATACCCTTTCCAACAAGTTCGTACCATTCCGTACTAATTCGTACCATTTGGTACAAGTTCGTCCTAGATCGTTCCATTTTGTGCGAGTTCGTCCCAGTTCGTAATATTTCGTATGAATTTGGACTAGCTCTAACCAATTTCAACGAGTTTGTACCATTTCATACTAGTTCATACCGTTTCCAACAAGTTCGTACCATTCCATACTAGTTCGTACCATTTGGTACAAGTTCGTCCTAGATCGTTCCATTTTGTGCGAGTTCGTCCTAGTTCGTAATATTTCGTTTTAATTTGGACTAGCTCTATCCAATTTCAACGAGTTTGTACCATTTCATACTAGTTCATACCATTTCCTACAAGTTCGTACCATTCCGTACTAGTTGGTACCATTTGGTACAAGTTTGTCCTAGTTCTTTCCATTTTGTACGAGTTCGTCCTGGTTTGTACCATTTCATATGAATTTCGACCAGCTCTAACCAATTTCAACGAGTTTGTACCATTTCATACTAGTTCATACCATTTCCTACAAGTTCGTACCATTCCGTACTAGTTCGTACCATTTGGTACAAGTTCGTCCTAGTTCGTTACATTTTGTACGAGTTCGTCCTAGTTTGTACCATTTCATATGAATTTTGACCAGCTCTAACCAATTTCAAAGACTTTGTACCATTTCATACTAGTTCATACCGTTTCCAACAAGTTCGTACCATTCCGTACTAGTTCGTACCATTTGGTACAAGTTCGTCCTAGTTCGTTCCATTTTGTACGAGTTCGTCCTAGTTTGTACCATTTCATATGAATTTGGACTAGCTCTAACCAATTTCAATGAGTTTGTACCATTTCATACTAGTTCATACCGTTTCCAACAAGTTCGTACCATTCCGTACTAGTTCGTACCATTTGGTACAAGTTCGTCCTAGATCGTTCCATTTTGTGCGAGTTCGTCCCAGTTCGTAATATTTCGTATGAATTTGGACTAGCTCTAACCAGTTTCAACGAGTTTGTACCATTTCATACTAGTTCATACCGTTTCCAACAAGTTCGTACCATTCCGTACTAGTTCGTACCATTTGGTACAAGTTCGTCCTAGTTCGTTCCATTTTGTACGAGTTCGTCCTAGTTTGTACCATTTCATATGAATTTTGACCAGCTCTAACCAATTTCAAAGAGTTTGTACCATTTCATACTAGTTCATACCGTTTCCAACAAGTTCGTACCATTCCGTACTAGTTCGTACCATTTGGTACAAGTTCGTCCTAGTTCGTTCCATTTTGTACGAGTTCGTCCTAGTTTGTACCATTTCATATGAATTTGGACTAGCTCTAACCAATTTCAACGAGTTTGTACCATTTCATACTAGTTCATACCGTTTCCAACAAGTTCGTACCATTTTATACTAGTTCGTACCATTTGGTACAAGTTCGTCCTAGTTCGTTCCATTTTGTACGAGTTCGTCCTAGTTTGTACCATTTCATATGAATTTGGACTAGCTCTAACCAATTTCAACGACTTTGTACCATTTCATACTAGTTCATACCGTTTCCAACAAGTTCGTACCATTCCGTACTAGTTCGTACCATTTGGTACAAGTTCGTCCTAGTTCGTTCCATTTTGTACGAGTTCGTCCTAGTTTGTACCATTTCATATGAATTTGGACTAGCTCTAACCAATTTCAATGAGTTTGTACCATTTCATACTAGTTCATACCGTTTCCAACAAGTTCGTACCATTCCGTACTAGTTCGTACCATTTGGTACAAGTTCGTCCTAGATCGTTCCATTTTGTGCGAGTTCGTCCCAGTTCGTAATATTTCGTATGAATTTGGACTAGCTCTAACCAATTTCAACGAGTTTGTACCATTTCATACTAGTTCATACCGTTTCCAAAAAGTTCGTACCATTCCATACTAGTTCGTACCATTTGGTACAAGTTCGTCCTAGATCGTTCCATTTTGTGCGAGTTCGTCCTAGTTCGTAATATTTCGTTTTAATTTGGACTAGCTCTAACCAATTTCAACGAGTTTGTACCATTTCATACTAGTTCATACCATTTCCTACAAGTTCGTACCATTCCGTACTAGTTCGTACCATTTGGTACAAGTTTGTCCTAGTTCTTTCCATTTTGTACGAGTTCGTCCTAGTTTGTACCATTTCATATGAATTTCGACCAGCTCTAACCAATTTCAACGAGTTTGTACCATTTCATACTAGTTCATACCATTTCCTACAAGTTCGTACCATTCCGTACTAGTTCGTACCATTTGGTACAAGTTTGTCCTAGTTCTTTCCATTTTGTACGAGTTCGTCCTGGTTTGTACCATTTCATATGAATTTTGACCAGCTCTAACCAATTTCAAAGAGTTTGTACCATTTCATACTAGTTCATACCGTTTCCAACAAGTTCGTTCCATTCCGTACTAGTTCGTACCATTTGGTACAAGTTCGTCCTAGTTCGTTCCATTTTGTACGAGTTCGTCCTAGTTTGTACCATTTCATATGAATTTGGGCTAGCTCTAACCAATTTCAACGAGTTTGTACCATTTCATACTAGTTCATACCATTTCCAACAAGTTCGTACCATTTTATACTAGTTCGTACCATTTGGTACAAGTTCGTCCTAGTTCGTTCCATTTTGTACGAGTTCGTCCTAGTTTGTACCATTTCATATGAATTTGGACTAGCTCTAACCAATTTCAACGACTTTGTACCATTTCATACTAGTTCATACCGTTTCCAACAAGTTCGTACCATTCCGTACTAGTTCGTGCCATTTGGTACAAGTTCGTCCTAGTTCGTTCCATTTTGTACGAGTTCGTCCTAGTTTGTACCATTTCATATGAATTTGGACTAGCTCTAACCAATTTCAATGAGTTTGTACCATTTCATACTAGTTCATACCGTTTCCAACAAGTTCGTACCATTCCGTACTAGTTCGTACCATTTGGTACAAGTTCGTCCTAGATCGTTCCATTTTGTGCGAGTTCGTCCTAGTTCGTAATATTTCGTATGAATTTGGACTAGCTCTAACCAATTTCAACGAGTTTGTACCATTTCATACTAGTTCATACCGTTTCCAAAAAGTTCGTACCATTCCATACTAGTTCGTACCATTTGGTACAAGTTCGTCCTAGATCGTTCCATTTTGTGCGAGTTCGTCCTAGTTCGTAATATTTCGTTTTAATTTGGACTAGCTCTAACCAATTTCAACGAGTTTGTACCATTTCATACTAGTTCATACCATTTCCTACAAGTTCGTACCATTCCGTACTAGTTCGTACCATTTGGTACAAGTTTGTCCTAGTTCTTTCCATTTTGTACGAGTTCGTCCTAGTTTGTACCATTTCATATGAATTTCGACCAGCTCTAACCAATTTCAACGAGTTTGTACCATTTCATACTAGTTCATACCGTTTCCTACAAGTTCGTACCATTCCGTACTAGTTCGTACCATTTGGTACAAGTTCGTCCTAGTTCGTTCCATTTTGTACGAGTTCGTCCTTGTTTGTACCATTTCATATGAATTTTGACCAGCTCTAACCAATTTCAAAGAGTTTGTACCATTTCATACTAGTTCATACCGTTTCCAACAAGTTCGTACCATTCCGTACTAGTTCGTACCATTTGGTACAAGTTCGTCCTAGTTCGTTTCATTTTGTACGAGTTCGTCCTAGTTTGTACCATTTCATATGAATTTGGACTAGCTCTAACCAATTTCAAGGAGTTTGTACCATTTCATACTAGTTCATACCATTTCCAACAAGTTCGCACCATTCCATACTAGTTCGTACCATTTGGTACAAGTTCGTCCTAGTTTGTTCCATTTTGTACGAGTTCGTCCTAGTTTGTACAATTTCATATGAATTTGGACTAGCTCTAACCAATTTCAACGAGTTTGTACCATTTCATACTAGTTCATACCGTTTCCAACAAGTTCGTACCATTCCGTACTAGTTCGTACCATTTGGTACAAGTTCGTCCTAGATCGTTCCATTTTGTCCGAGTTCGTCCTAGGTTGTACCATTTCATATGAATTAGGACTAGCTCTAACCAATTTCAACGAGTTTGTACCATTTCATACTAGTTCATACCATTTCCAACAAGTTCGTACCATTTGGTACAAGTTCGTCCTAGATCGTTCCATTTTGTACGAGTTCGTCCTAGTTCGTACCATTTCGTATGAATTTGGACTAGCTCTAACCAATTTCAACGACTTTGTACGATTTAATACTAGTTCATACCATTTCCTACAAGTTCTTACCATTCCGTACTAGTTCGTACCATTTGGTACAAGTTCGTCCTAGTTCGTTCCATTTTGTACGAGTTCGTCCTAGTTTGTACCATTTCCTATGATTTTGGACTAGCTCTAACCAATTTCAACGAGTTTGTACCATTTCATACTAGTTCATACCGTTTCCAACAAGTTCGTACCATTCCGTACTAGTTCGTACCATTTGGTACAAGTTCGTCCTAGATCGTTCCATTTTGTGCGAGTTCGTCCTAGTTCGTAATATTTCGTATGAATTTGGACTAGCTCTAACCAATTTCAACGAGTTTGTACCATTTCATACTAGTTCATACCGTTTCCAAAAAGTTCGTACCATTCCATACTAGTTCGTACCATTTGGTACAAGTTCGTCCTAGATCGTTCCATTTTGTGCGAGTTCGTCCTACTTCGTAATATTTCGTTTTAATTTGGACTAGCTCTAACCAATTTCAACGAGTTTGTACCATTTCATACTAGTTCATACCATTTCCTACAAGTTCGTACCATTCCGTACTAGTTGGTACCATTTGGTACAAGTTTGTCCTAGTTCTTTCCATTTTGTACGAGTTCGTCCTGGTTTGTACCATTTCATATGAATTTCGACCAGCTCTAACCAATTTCAACGAGTTTGTACCATTTCATACTAGTTCATACCATTTCCTACAAGTTCGTACCATTCCGTACTAGTTCGTACCATTTGGTACAAGTTCGTCCTAGTTCGTTCCATTTTGTACGAGTTCGTCCTTGTTTGTACCATTTCATATGAATTTTGACCAGCTCTAACCAATTTCAAAGAGTTTGTACCATTTCATACTAGTTCATACCGTTTCCAACAAGTTCGTACCATTCCGTACTAGTTCGTACCATTTGGTACAAGTTCGTCCTAGTTCGTTTCATTTTGTACGAGTTCGTCCTAGTTTGTACCATTTCATATGAATTTGGACTAGCTCTAACCAATTTCAACGAGTTTGTACCATTTCATACTAGTTCATACCGTTTCCAACAAGTTCGTACCATTTTATACTAGTTCGTACCATTTGGTACAAGTTCGTCCTAGTTCGTTCCATTTTGTACGAGTTCGTCCTAGTTTGTACCATTTCATATGAATTTGGACTAGCTCTAACCAATTTCAACGACTTTGTACCATTTCATACTAGTTCATACCGTTTCCAACAAGTTCGTACCATTCCGTACTAGTTCGTACCATTTGGTACAAGTTCGTCCTAGTTCGTTCCATTTTGTACGAGTTCGTCCTAGTTTGTACCATTTCATATGAATTTGGACTAGCTCTAACCAATTTCAATGAGTTTGTACCATTTCATACTAGTTCATACCGTTTCCAACAAGTTCGTACCATTCCGTACTAGTTCGTACCATTTGGTACAAGTTCGTCCTAGATCGTTCCATTTTGTGCGAGTTCGTCCCAGTTCGTAATATTTCGTATGAATTTGGACTAGCTCTAACCAATTTCAACGAGTTTGTACCATTTCATACTAGTTCATACCGTTTCCAAAAAGTTCGTACCATTCCATACTAGTTCGTACCATTTGGTACAAGTTCGTCCTAGATCGTTCCATTTTGTGCGAGTTCGTCCTAGTTCGTAATATTTCGTTTTAATTTGGACTAGCTCTAACCAATTTCAACGAGTTTGTACCATTTCATACTAGTTCATACCATTTCCTACAAGTTCGTACCATTCCGTACTAGTTCGTACCATTTGGTACAAGTTCGTCCTAGATCGTTCCATTTTGTACGAGTTCGTCCTAGTTTGTACCATTTCATATGAATTTCGACCAGCTCTAACCAATTTCAACGAGTTTGTACCATTTCATACTAGTTCATACCATTTCCTACAAGTTCGTACCATTCCGTACTAGTTCGTACCATTTGGTACAAGTTCGTCCTAGTTCGTTCCATTTTGTACGAGTTCGTCCTTGTTTGTACCATTTCATATGAATTTTGACCAGCTCTAACCAATTTCAATGAGTTTGTACCATTTCATACTAGTTCATACCGTTTCCAAAAAGTTCGTACCATTCCATACTAGTTCGTACCATTTGGTACAAGTTCGTCCTAGATCGTTCCATTTTGTGCGAGTTCGTCGTAGTTCGTAATATTTCGTATGAATTTGGACTAGCTCAAACCAATTTCAACGAGTTTGTACCATTTCATACTAGTTCATACCGTTTCCAAAAAGTTCGTACCATTCCATACTAGTTCGTACCATTTGGTACAAGTTCGTCCTAGATCGTTCCATTTTGTGCGAGTTCGTCCTAGTTCGTAATATTTCGTTTTAATTTGGACTAGCTCTAACCAATTTCAACGAGTTTGTACCATTTCATACTAGTTCATACCATTTCTTACAAGTTCGTACCATTCCGTACTAGTTCGTACCATTTGGTACAAGTTTGTCCTAGTTCTTTCCATTTTGTACGAGTTCGTCCTAGTTTGTACCATTTCATATGAATTTCGACCAGCTCTAACCAATTTCAACGAGTTTGTACCATTTCATACTAGTTCATACCATTTCCTACAAGTTCGTACCATTCCGTACTAGTTCGTACCATTTGGTACAAGTTCGTCCTAGTTCGTTCCATTTTGTACGAGTTCGTCCTTGTTTGTACCATTTCATATGAATTTTGACCAGCTCTAACCAATTTCGAAGAGTTTGTACCATTTCATACTAGTTCATACCGTTTCCAACAAGTTCGTACCATTCCGTACTAGTTCGTACCATTTGGTACAAGTTCGTCCTAGTTCGTTCCATTTTGTACGAGTTCGTCCTAGTTTGTACCATTTCATATGAATTTGGACTAGCTCTAACCAATTTCAACGAGTTTGTACCATTTCATACTAGTTCATACCATTTCCAACAAGTTCGTACCATTTTATACTAGTTCGTACCATTTGGTACAAGTTCGTCCTAGTTCGTTCCATTTTGTACGAGTTCGTCCTAGTTTGTACCATTTCATATGAATTTGGACTAGCTCTAACCAATTTCAACGACTTTGTACCATTTCATACTAGTTCATACCGTTTCCAACAAGTTCGTACCATTCCCTACTAGTTCGTACCATTTGGTACAAGTTCGTCCTAGTTCGTTCCATTTTGTACGAGTTCGTCCTAGTTTGTACCATTTCATATGAATTTGGACTAGCTCTAACCAATTTCAACGAGTTTGTACCATTTCATACTAGTTCATACCATTTCCAACAAGTTCGTACCATTCCATACTAGTTCGTATCATTTGGTACAAGTTCGTCCTAGATCGTTCCATTTTGTACGAGTTCGTCCTAGTTTGTACCATTTCATATGAATTTGGACTAGCTCTAACCAATTTCAACGAGTTTGTACCATTTCCTACAAGTTCATACCGTTTCCAACAAGTTCGTACCATTTGGAACAAGTTCGTCCTAGTTCGTAAGAATTTGGACTAGCTCTAACCAGTTTCAACGAGTTTGTACCATTTCATACTAATTCATACCGTTTCCAACAAGTTCGTACCATTCCAAACTAGTTCGTACCATTTGGTACATGTTAGTCCTAGTTCGTTCCATTTTGTACGACTTCGTCCTAGTTCATACCATTCCATACAAGTTCGTACCATTCCGTACTAGTTCGTACCATTTGGTACAAGTTCGTCCTAGTTCGTTCCATTTTGTACGAGTTCGTGCTAGTTTGTATCATTTGATATGAATTTGGACTAGCTCTAACCAATTTCAACGAGTTTGGACCCTTTAATACTAGTTCATACCATTTCCTACGAGATCGTACCATTAGGTACTAGTTCGCACCATTTGGAACAAGTTCGTCCTAGTTCGTAAGAATTTGGACTAGCTCTAACCAGTTTCAACGAGTTTGTACCATTTCATACTAATTCATACCGTTTCCAACAAGTTCTTACCATTCCATACTAGTTCGTACCATTTGGTACATGTTAGTCCTAGTTAGTTCCATTTTGTACGACTTCGTCCTAGTTCGTCCCATTTCTTAAGAATTTGGACTAGCTCTAACCAGTTTCAACGAGTTTGTACCATTTCATACTAGTTCATACCGTTTCCAACAAGTTCGTACCATTCCATACTAGTTCGTACCATTTGGTACAAGTTCGTCCTAGTTCGTTGCATTTTGTACGAGTTCGTCCTAGTTTGTACCATTTCATATGAATTTGGACTAGCTCTAACCAATTTCAACGAGTTTGTACCATTTCCTACAAGTTCATACCATTTCCTACAAGTTCGTGTACTATTCCGTACTAGTTTGTACCATTTGGTACATGTTAGTCCTAGTTCGTTCCATTTTGTACGAGTTCGTCCTAGTTTGTACCATTTCATATGAATTTGGACTAGCTCTAACCAATTTCAACGAGTTTGTACCATTTCAACTAGTTCATACCATTTCCAACAAGTTCGTACCATTCCATACTAGTTCGTACCATTTGGTACAAGTTCGTCCTAGATCGTTCCATTTTGTACGAGTTCGTCCTAGTTTGTACCATTTCATATGAATTTGGACTAGCTCTAACCAATTTCAAAGAGTTTGTATCATTTCCTACAAGTTCATACCATTTCCTACAAGTTCGTACTATTCCGTACTAGTTTGTACCATTTGGTACATGTTAGTCCTAGTTCGTTCCATTTTGTATGAGTTCGTCCTAGTTTGTACCATTTCATATGAATTTGGACTAGTTCTAACCAATCTCAACGAGTTTGTACCATTTCATACTAGTTCATACCATTTCCTACAAGTTCGTACCATTCCGTACTAGTTCGTACCATTTGGTACATGTTAGTCCTAGTTCGTTCCATTTTGTATGAGTTCGTCCTAGTTTGTACCATTTCGTAAGAATTTGGACTAGCTCTAACCAGTTTCAACGAGTTTGTACCATTTCATACTAGTTCATACCATTTCCTACCAGTTTGTACCATTCCATACTAGTTCGTACCATTTGGTACAAGTTCGTCCTAGTTCGTTGCATTTTGTACGAGTTCGTCCTAGTTTGTACCTTTTCATACTAGTTCATACCATTTCCTACAAGTTCGTACCATTCCGTACTAGTTCGTACCATTTGGTACAAGTTCGTCCTAGTTCGTTGCATTTTGTACGAGTTCGTCCTAGTTTGTACCATTTCATATGAATTTGGACTAGCTCTAACCAATTTCAACGAGTTTGTACCATTTCCTACAAGTTCATACCATTTCCTACAAGTTCGTACTATTCCGTACTAGTTTGTACCATTTGGTACATGTTAGTCCTAGTTCGTTCCATTTTGTATGAGTTCGTCATAGTTTGTACCATTTCATATGAATTTGGACTAGTTTTAACCAATCTCAATGAGTTTGTACCATTTCTTACTAGTTCATACCATTTCCTACAAGTTCGGACCATTCCGTACTAGTTCGTACCATTTGGTAAAAGTTCGTCCTAGTTCGTTCCGTACTAGTTTGTATCATTTGGTACATGTTAGTCCTAGTTCGTTCCATTTTGTATGAGTTCGTCCTAGTTTGTACCATTTCATATGAATTTGGACTAGTTCTAACCAATCTCAATGAGTTTGTACCATTTCATACTAGTTCATACCATTTCCTACAAGTTCGTACCATTCCGTACTAGTTCGTACCATTTGGTAAAAGTTCGTCTTAGTTCGTTCCATTTTGTACGAGTTCGTGCTAGTTTGTACCATTTGATATGAATTTGGACTAGCTCTAACCAATTTCAACGAGTTTGGACCCTTTAATACTAGTTCATACCATTTCCTACGAGATCGTACCATTAGGTACTAGTTCGCACCATTTGGAACAAGTTCGTCCTAGTTCGTAAGAATTTGGACTAGCTCTAACCAGTTTCAACGAGTTTGTACCATTTCATACTAATTCATACCGTTTCCAACAAGTTCGTACCATTCCATACTAGTTCGTACCATTTGGTACATGTTAGTCCTAGTTCGTTCCATTTTGTACGACTTCGTCCTAGTTCGTCCCATTTCGTAAGAATTTGGACTAGCTCTAACCAGTTTCAACGAGTTTGTACCATTTCATACTAGTTCATACCGTTTCCAACAAGTTCGTACCATTCCATACTAGTTCGTACCATTTGGTACAAGTTCGTCCTAGATCGTTCCATTTTGTGCGAGTTCGTCCTAGTTCGTAATATTTCGTTTTAATTTGGACTAGCTCTAACCAATCTCAACGAGTTTGTACCATTTCATACTAGTTCATACCACTTCCTACAAGTTCGTACCATTCCGTACTAGTTCGTACCATTTGGTACAAGTTCTTCCTAGTTCGTTCCATTTTGTACGAGTTCGTCCTAGTTTGTACCATTTCATATGAATTTGGACTAGCTCTAACCAATTTCAACGAGTTTGTACCATTTCATACTAGTTCATACCGTTTCCAACAAGTTCGTACCATTCCATACTAGTTCGTACCATTTGGTACAAGTTCGTCCTAGTTCGTTCCACTTTGTACGAGTTCGTCCTAGTTCGTCCCATTTCGTAAGAATTTGGACTAGCTCTAACCAGTTTCAACGAGTTTGTACCATTTCATACTAGTTCATACCATTTCCTACAAGTTCGTACCATTCCGTACTAGTTCGTACCATTTGGTACAAGTTCGTCCTAGTTCGTTGCATTTTGTACGAGTTCGTCCTAGTTTGTACCATTTCATATGAATTTGGACTAGCTCTAACCAATTTCAACTAGTTTGTACCATTTCCTACAAGTTCACACCATTTCCTACAAGTTCGTACTATTCCGTACTAGTTTGTACCATTTGGTACATGTTAGTCCTAGTTCGTTCCATTTTGTATGAGTTCGTCCTAGTTTCTACCATTTCATATGAATTTGGACTAGTTCTAACCAATCTCAACGAGTTTGTACCATTTCATACTAGTTCATACCATTTCCTACAAGTTCGTACCATTCCGTACTAGTTCGTACCATTTGGTACAAGTTCGTCCTAGTTCGTTCCATTTTGTACGACTTCGTCCTAGTTCGTACCATTTCGTAAGAATTTGGACTAGCTCTAACCAGTTTCAACGAGCTTGTACCATTTCATACTAGTTCATACCATTTCCTACAATTTTGTACCATTCCGTACTAGTTCGTACCATTTGCTACAAGTTCGTCCTAGTTCGTTGCATTTTGTACGAGTTCGTCCTAGTTTGTACCATTTCATACTAGTTCACCATTTCCTACAAGTTCGTACCATTCAGTACTAGTTCGTACCATTTGGTACAAGTTCGTCCTAGTTCGTTCCATTTTGTCCGAGTTCGTACTAGTTCATACCATTTCATATGAATTTGGACTAGCTATAACCAATTTCAACGAGTTTGTACCATTTCCTACAAGTTCATACCATTTCCTACAAGTTCGTACTATTCCGTACTAGTTTGTACCATTTGGTACATGTTAGTCCTAGTTCGTTCCATTTTGTATGAGTTCGTCATAGTTTGTACCATTTCATATGAATTTGGACTAGTTCTAACCAATCTCAATGAGTTTGTACCATTTCATACTAGTTCATACCATTTCCTACAAGTTCGTACCATTCCGTACTAGTTCGTACCATTTGGTAAAAGTTCGTCTTAGTTCGTTCCGTACTAGTTTGTATCATTTGGTACATGTTAGTCCTAGTTCGTTCCATTTTGTATGAGTTCGTCCTAGTTTGTACCATTTCATATGAATTTGGACTAGTTCTAACCAATCTCAATGAGTTTGTACCATTTCATACTAGTTCATACCATTTCCTACAAGTTCGTACCATTCCGTACTAGTTCGTACCATTTGGTAAAAGTTCGTCTTAGTTCGTTCCATTTTGTACGAGTTCGTGCTAGTTTGTACCATTTGATATGAATTTGGACTAGCTCTAACCAATTTCAACGAGTTTGGACCCTTTAATACTAGTTCATACCATTTCCTACGAGATCGTACCATTAGGTACTAGTTCGCACCATTTGGAACAAGTTCGTCCTAGTTCGTAAGAATTTGGACTAGCTCTAACCAGTTTCAACGAGTTTGTACCATTTCATACTAATTCATACCGTTTCCAACAAGTTCGTACCATTCCATACTAGTTCGTACCATTTGGTACATGTTAGTCCTAGTTCGTTCCATTTTGTACGACTTCGTCCTAGTTCGTCCCATTTCGTAAGAATTTGGACTAGCTCTAACCAGTTTCAACGAGTTTGTACCATTTCATACTAGTTCATACCGTTTCCAACAAGTTCGTACCATTCCATACTAGTTCGTACCATTTGGTACAAGTTCGTCCTAGATCGTTCCATTTTGTGCGAGTTCGTCCTAGTTCGTAATATTTCGTTTTAATTTGGACTAGCTCTAACCAATCTCAACGAGTTTGTACCATTTCATACTAGTTCATACCACTTCCTACAAGTTCGTACCATTCCGTACTAGTTCGTACCATTTGGTACAAGTTCTTCCTAGTTCGTTCCATTTTGTACGAGTTCGTCCTAGTTTGTACCATTTCATATGAATTTGGACTAGCTCTAACCAATTTCAACGAGTTTGTACCATTTCATACTAGTTCATACCGTTTCCAACAAGTTCGTACCATTCCATACTAGTTCGTACCATTTGGTACAAGTTCGTCCTAGTTCGTTCCACTTTGTACGAGTTCGTCCTAGTTCGTCCCATTTCGTAAGAATTTGGACTAGCTCTAACCAGTTTCAACGAGTTTGTACCATTTCATACTAGTTCATACCATTTCCTACAAGTTCGTACCATTCCGTACTAGTTCGTACCATTTGGTACAAGTTCGTCCTAGTTCGTTGCATTTTGTACGAGTTCGTCCTAGTTTGTACCATTTCATATGAATTTGGACTAGCTCTAACCAATTTCAACGAGTTTGTACCATTTCCTACAAGTTCACACCATTTCCTACAAGTTCGTACTATTCCGTACTAGTTTGTACCATTTGGTACATGTTAGTCCTAGTTCGTTCCATTTTGTATGAGTTCGTCCTAGTTTCTACCATTTCATATGAATTTGGACTAGTTCTAACCAATCTCAACGAGTTTGTACCATTTCATACTAGTTCATACCATTTCCTACAAGTTCGTACCATTCCGTACTAGTTCGTACCATTTGGTACAAGTTCGTCCTAGTTCGTTCCATTTTGTACGACTTCGTCCTAGTTCGTACCATTTCGTAAGAATTTGGACTAGCTCTAACCAGTTTCAACGAGTTTGTACCATTTCATACTAGTTCATACCATTTCCTACAAGTTCGTACCATTCCGTACTAGTTCGTACCATTTGGTACAAGTTCGTCCTAGTTCGTTGCATTTTGTACGAGTTCGTCCTAGTTTGTACCATTTCATATGAATTTGGACTAGCTCTAACCAATTTCAACGAGTTTGTACCATTTCCTACAAGTTCACACCATTTCCTACAAGTTCGTACTATTCCGTACTAGTTTGTACCATTTGGTACATGTTAGTCCTAGTTCGTTCCATTTTGTATGAGTTCGTCCTAGTTTCTACCATTTCATATGAATTTGGACTAGTTCTAACCAATCTCAACGAGTTTGTACCATTTCATACTAGTTCATACCATTTCCTACAAGTTCGTACCATTCCGTACTAGTTCGTACCATTTGGTACAAGTTCGTCCTAGTTCGTTCCATTTGGTACGACTTCGTCCTAGTTCGTACCATTTCGTAAGAATTTGGACTAGCTCTAACCAGTTTCAACGAGCTTGTACCATTTCATACTAGTTCATACCATTTCCTACAATTTTGTACCATTCCGTACTAGTTCGTACCATTTGCTACAAGTTCGTCCTAGTTCGTTGCATTTTGTACGAGTTCGTCCTAGTTTGTACCATTTCATACTAGTTCACCATTTCCTACAAGTTCGTACCATTCAGTACTAGTTCGTACCATTTGGTACAAGTTCGTCCTAGTTCGTTCCATTTTGTCCGAGTTCGTACTAGTTCATACCATTTCATATGAATTTGGACTAGCTATAACCAATTTCAACGAGTTTGTACCATTTCCTACAAGTTCATACCATTTCCTACAAGTTCGTACTATTCCGTACTAGTTTGTACCATTTGGTACATGTTAGTCCTAGTTCGTTCCATTTTGTATGAGTTCGTCATAGTTTGTACCATTTCATATGAATTTGGACTAGTTCTAACCAATCTCAATGAGTTTGTACCATTTCATACTAGTTCATACCATTTCCTACAAGTTCGTACCATTCCGTACTAGTTCGTACCATTTGGTAAAAGTTCGTCTTAGTTCGTTCCGTACTAGTTTGTATCATTTGGTACATGTTAGTCCTAGTTCGTTCCATTTTGTATGAGTTCGTCCTAGTTTGTACCATTTCATATGAATTTGGACTAGTTCTAACCAATCTCAATGAGTTTGTACCATTTCATACTAGTTCATACCATTTCCTACAAGTTCGTACCATTCCGTACTAGTTCGTACCATTTGGTAAAAGTTCGTCTTAGTTCGTTCCATTTTGTACGAGTTCGTGCTAGTTTGTACCATTTGATATGAATTTGGACTAGCTCTAACCAATTTCAACGAGTTTGGACCCTTTAATACTAGTTCATACCATTTCCTACGAGATCGTACCATTAGGTACTAGTTCGCACCATTTGGAACAAGTTCGTCCTAGTTCGTAAGAATTTGGACTAGCTCTAACCAGTTTCAACGAGTTTGTACCATTTCATACTAATTCATACCGTTTCCAACAAGTTCGTACCATTCCATACTAGTTCGTACCATTTGGTACATGTTAGTCCTAGTTCGTTCCATTTTGTACGACTTCGTCCTAGTTCGTCCCATTTCGTAAGAATTTGGACTAGCTCTAACCAGTTTCAACGAGTTTGTACCATTTCATACTAGTTCATACCGTTTCCAACAAGTTCGTACCATTCCATACTAGTTCGTACCATTTGGTACAAGTTCGTCCTAGATCGTTCCATTTTGTGCGAGTTCGTCCTAGTTCGTAATATTTCGTTTTAATTTGGACTAGCTCTAACCAATCTCAACGAGTTTGTACCATTTCATACTAGTTCATACCACTTCCTACAAGTTCGTACCATTCCGTACTAGTTCGTACCATTTGGTACAAGTTCTTCCTAGTTCGTTCCATTTTGTACGAGTTCGTCCTAGTTTGTACCATTTCATATGAATTTGGACTAGCTCTAACCAATTTCAACGAGTTTGTACCATTTCATACTAGTTCATACCGTTTCCAACAAGTTCGTACCATTCCATACTAGTTCGTACCATTTGGTACAAGTTCGTCCTAGTTCGTTCCACTTTGTACGAGTTCGTCCTAGTTCGTCCCATTTCGTAAGAATTTGGACTAGCTCTAACCAGTTTCAACGAGTTTGTACCATTTCATACTAGTTCATACCATTTCCTACAAGTTCGTACCATTCCGTACTAGTTCGTACCATTTGGTACAAGTTCGTCCTAGTTCGTTGCATTTTGTACGAGTTCGTCCTAGTTTGTACCATTTCATATGAATTTGGACTAGCTCTAACCAATTTCAACGAGTTTGTACCATTTCCTACAAGTTCACACCATTTCCTACAAGTTCGTACTATTCCGTACTAGTTTGTACCATTTGGTACATGTTAGTCCTAGTTCGTTCCATTTTGTATGAGTTCGTCCTAGTTTCTACCATTTCATATGAATTTGGACTAGTTCTAACCAATCTCAACGAGTTTGTACCATTTCATACTAGTTCATACCATTTCCTACAAGTTCGTACCATTCCGTACTAGTTCGTACCATTTGGTACAAGTTCGTCCTAGTTCGTTCCATTTTGTACGACTTCGTCCTAGTTCGTACCATTTCGTAAGAATTTGGACTAGCTCTAACCAGTTTCAACGAGTTTGTACCATTTCATACTAGTTCATACCATTTCCTACAAGTTCGTACCATTCCGTACTAGTTCGTACCATTTGGTACAAGTTCGTCCTAGTTCGTTCCATTTTGTACGAGTTCGTCCTAGTTTGTACCATTTCATATGAATTTGGACTAGCTCTATCCAATTTCAACGAGTTTGTACCATTTCCTACAAGTTCACATCATTTCCTACAAGTTCGTACTATTCCGTACTAGTTTGTACCATTTGGTACATGTTAGTCCTAGTTCGTTCCATTTTGTATGAGTTCGTCCTAGTTTCTACCATTTCATATGAATTTGGACTAGTTCTAACCAATCTCAACGAGTTTGTACCATTTCATACTAGTTCATACCATTTCCTACAAGTTCGTACCATTCCGTACTAGTTCGTACCATTTGGTACAAGTTCGTCCTAGTTCGTTCCATTTTGTACGACTTCGTCCTAGTTCGTACCATTTCGTAAGAATTTGGACTAGCTCTAACCAGTTTCAACGAGTTTGTACCATTTCATACTAGTTCATACCATTTCCTACAAGTTCGTACCATTCCGTACTAGTTCGTACCATTTGGTACAAGTTCGTCCTAGTTCGTTCCATTTTGTACGAGTTCGTCCTAGTTTGTACCATTTCATATGAATTTGGACTAGCTCTAACCAATTTCAACGAGTTTGTACCATTTCCTACAAGTTCACACCATTTCCTACAAGTTCGTACTATTCCGTACTAGTTTGTACCATTTGGTACATGTTAGTCCTAGTTCGTTCCATTTTGTATGAGTTCGTCCTAGTTTCTACCATTTCATATGAATTTGGACTAGTTCTAACCAATCTCAACGAGTTTGTACCATTTCATACTAGTTCATACCATTTCCTACAAGTTCGTACCATTCCGTACTAGTTCGTACCATTTGGTACAAGTTCGTCCTAGTTCGTTCCATTTTGTACGACTTCGTCCTAGTTCGTACCATTTCGTAAGAATTTGGACTAGCTCTAACCAGTTTCAACGAGTTTGTACCATTTCATACTAGTTCATACCATTTCCTACAAGTTCGTACCATTCCGTACTAGTTCGTACCATTTGGTACAAGTTCGTCCTAGTTCGTTCCATTTTGTACGACTTCGTCCTAGTTTGTACCATTTCATATGAATTTGGACTAGCTCTAACCAATTTCAACGAGTTTGTAGCATTTCATACTAGTTCATACCGTTTCCAACAAGTTCGTACCATTCCATACTAGTTCGTACCATTTGGTACAAGTTCGTCCTAGTTCGTTCCACTTTGTACGAGTTCGTCCTAGTTCGTCCCATTTCGTAAGAATTTGGACTAGCTCTAACCAGTTTCAACGAGTTTGTACCATTTCATACTAGTTCATACCATTTCCTACAAGTTCGTACCATTCCGTACTAGTTCGTACCATTTGGTACAAGTTCGTCCTAGTTCGTTCCATTTTGTACGACTTCGTCCTAGTTCGTACCATTTCGTAAGAATTTGGACTAGCTCTAACCAGTTTCAACGAGTTTGTACCATTTCATACTAGTTCATACCATTTCCTACAAGTTCGTACCATTCCGTACTAGTTCGTACCATTTGGTACAAGTTCGTCCTAGTTCGTTCCATTTTGTACGACTTCGTCCTAGTTCGTACCATTTCGTAAGAATTTGGACTAGCTCTAACCAGTTTCAACGAGTTTGTACCATTTCATACTAGTTCATACCATTTCCTACAAGTTCGTACCATTCCGTACTAGTTCGTACCATTTGGTACAAGTTCGTCCTAGTTCGTTCCATTTTGTACGAGTTCGTCCTAGTTTGTACCATTTCATATGAATTTGGACTAGCTCTAACCAATTTCAACGAGTTTGTACCATTTCCTACAAGTTCACATCATTTCCTACAAGTTCGTACTATTCCGTACTAGTTTGTACCATTTGGTACATGTTAGTCCTAGTTCGTTCCATTTTGTATGAGTTCGTCCTAGTTTCTACCATTTCATATGAATTTGGACTAGTTCTAACCAATCTCAACGAGTTTGTACCATTTCATACTAGTTCATACCATTTCCTACAAGTTCGTACCATTCCGTACTAGTTCGTACCATTTGGTACAAGTTCGTCCTAGTTCGTTCCATTTTGTACGACTTCGTCCTAGTTCGTACCATTTCGTAAGAATTTGGACTAGCTCTAACCAGTTTCAACGAGTTTGTACCATTTCATACTAGTTCATACCATTTCCTACAAGTTCGTACCATTCCGTACTAGTTCGTACCATTTGGTACAAGTTCGTCCTAGTTCGTTCCATTTTGTACGAGTTCGTCCTAGTTTGTACCATTTCATATGAATTTGGACTAGCTCTAACCAATTTCAACGAGTTTGTACCATTTCCTACAAGTTCACACCATTTCCTACAAGTTCGTACTATTCCGTACTAGTTTGTACCATTTGGTACATGTTAGTCCTAGTTCGTTCCATTTTGTATGAGTTCGTCCTAGTTTCTACCATTTCATATGAATTTGGACTAGTTCTAACCAATCTCAACGAGTTTGTACCATTTCATACTAGTTCATACCATTTCCTACAAGTTCGTACCATTCCGTACTAGTTCGTACCATTTGGTACAAGTTCGTCCTAGTTCGTTCCATTTTGTACGACTTCGTCCTAGTTCGTACCATTTCGTCAGAATTTGGACTAGCTCTAACCAGTTTCAACGAGTTTGTACCATTTCATACTAGTTCATACCATTTCCTACAAGTTCGTACCATTCCGTACTAGTTCGTACCATTTGGTACAAGTTCGTCCTAGTTCGTTCCATTTTGTACGAGTTCGTCCTAGTTTGTACCATTTCATATGAATTTGGACTAGCTCTAACCAATTTCAACGAGTTTGTAGCATTTCATACTAGTTCATACCGTTTCCAACAAGTTCGTACCATTCCATACTAGTTCGTACCATTTGGTACAAGTTCGTCCTAGTTCGTTCCACTTTGTACGAGTTCGTCCTAGTTCGTCCCATTTCGTAAGAATTTGGACTAGCTCTAACCAGTTTCAACGAGTTTGTACCATTTCATACTAGTTCATACCATTTCCTACAAGTTCGTACCATTCCGTACTAGTTCGTACCATTTGGTACAAGTTCGTCCTAGTTCGTTCCATTTTGTACGAGTTCGTCCTAGTTTGTACCATTTCATATGAATTTGGACTAGCTCTAACCAATTTCATACTAGTTCATACCATTTCATACTAATTTCATATGAGTTTGTACCATTTCATACTAGTTCATACCATTTCCTACAAGTTCGTACCATTCCGTACTAGTTCGTACCATTTGGTACAAGTTCGTCCTAGTTCGTTCCATTTTGTACGAGTTCGTCCTAGTTTGTACCATTTCATATGAATTTGGACTAGCTCTAACCAATTTCAACGAGTTTGTAGCATTTCATACTAGTTCATACCGTTTCCAACAAGTTCGTACCATTCCCTACTAGTTCGTACCATTTGGTACCAGTTCGTCCTAGTTCGTTCCACTTTGTACGAGTTCGTCCTAGTTCGTCCCATTTCGTAAGAATTTGGACTAGCTCTAACCAGTTTCAACGAGTTTGTACCATTTCATACTAGTTCATACCACTTCCTACAAGTTCGTACCATTCCGTACTAGTTCGTACCATTTGGTACAAGTTCTTCCTAGTTCGTTCCATTTTGTACGAGTTCGTGCTAGTTTGTACCATTTCATATGAATTTGGACTAGCTCTAACCAATTTCAACGAGTTTGTACCATTTCATACTAGTTCATACCGTTTCCAACAAGTTCGTACCATTCCATACTAGTTCGTACCATTTGGTACAAGTTCGTCCTAGTTCGTTCCACTTTGTACGAGTTCGTCCTAGTTCGTCCCATTTCGTAAGAATTTGGACTAGCTCTAACCAGTTTCAACGAGTTTGTACCATTTCATACTAGTTCATACCATTTCCTACAAGTTCGTACCATTCCGTACTAGTTCGTACCATTTGGTACAAGTTCGTCCTAGTTCGTTGCATTTTGTACGAGTTCGTCCTAGTTTGTACCATTTCATATGAATTTGGACTAGCTCTAACCAATTTCAACGAGTTTGTACCATTTCCTACAAGTTCACACCATTTCCTACAAGTTCGTACTATTCCGTACTAGTTTGTACCATTTGGTACATGTTAGTCCTAGTTCGTTCCATTTTGTATGAGTTCGTCCTAGTTTCTACCATTTCATATGAATTTGGACTAGTTCTAACCAATCTCAACGAGTTTGTACCATTTCATACTAGTTCATACCATTTCCTACAAGTTCGTACCATTCCATACTAGTTCGTACCATTTGGTACAAGTTCGTCCTAGTTTGTTCCACTTTGTACGAGTTCGTCCTAGTTCGTCCCATTTCGTAAGAATTTGGACTAGCTCTAACCAGTTTCAACGAGTTTGTACCATTTCATACTAGTTCATACCATTTCCTACAAGTTCGTACCATTCCGTACTAGTTCGTACCATTTGGTACAAGTTCGTCCTAGTTCGTTGCATTTTGTACGAGTTCGTCCTAGTTTGTACCATTTCATATGAATTTGGACTAGCTCTAACCAATTTCAACGAGTTTGTACCATTTCCTACAAGTTCACACCATTTCCTACAAGTTCGTACTATTCCGTACTAGTTTGTACCATTTGGTACATGTTAGTCCTAGTTCGTTCCATTTTGTATGAGTTCGTCCTAGTTTCTACCATTTCATATGAATTTGGACTAGTTCTAACCAATCTCAACGAGTTTGTACCATTTCATACTAGTTCATACCATTTCCTACAAGTTCGTACCATTCCGTACTAGTTCGTACCATTTGGTACAAGTTCGTCCTAGTTCGTTCCATTTTGTACGACTTCGTCCTAGTTCGTACCATTTCGTAAGAATTTGGACTAGCTCTAACCAGTTTCAACGAGTTTGTACCATTTCATACTAGTTCATACCATTTCCTACAAGTTCGTACCATTCCGTACTAGTTCGTACCATTTGGTACAAGTTCGTCCTAGTTCGTTCCATTTTGTACGAGTTCGTCCTAGTTTGTACCATTTCATATGAATTTGGACTAGCTCTAACCAATTTCAACGAGTTTGTAGCATTTCATACTAGTTCATACCGTTTCCAACAAGTTCGTACCATTCCATACTAGTTCGTACCATTTGGTACAAGTTCGTCCTAGTTCGTTCCACTTTGTACGAGTTCGTCCTAATTCGTCCCATTTCGTAAGAATTTGGACTAGCTCTAACCAGTTTCAACGAGTTTGTACCATTTCATACTAGTTCATACCATTTCCTACAAGTTCGTACCATTCCGTACTAGTTCGTACCATTTGGTACAAGTTCGTCCTAGTTCGTTCCATTTTGTACGAGTTCGTCCTAGTTTGTACCATTTCATATGAATTTGGACTAGCTCTAACCAATTTCAACGAGTTTGTACCATTTCCTACAAGTTCACACAATTTCCTACAAGTTCGTACTATTCCGTACTAGTTTGTACCATTTGGTACATGTTAGTCCTAGTTCGTTCCATTTTGTATGAGTTCGTCCTAGTTTCTACCATTTCATATGAATTTGGACTAGTTCTAACCAATCTCAACGAGTTTGTACCATTTCATACTAGTTCATACCATTTCCTACAAGTTCGTACCATTCCGTACTAGTTCGTACCATTTGGTACAAGTTCGTCCTAGTTCGTTCCATTTTGTACGACTTCGTCCTAGTTCGTACCATTTCGTAAGAATTTGGACTAGCTCTAACCAGTTTCAACGAGCTTGTACCATTTCATACTAGTTCATACCATTTCCTACAATTTTGTACCATTCCGTACTAGTTCGTACCATTTGGTACAAGTTCGTCCTAGTTCGTTGCATTTTGTACGAGTTCGTCCTAGTTTGTACCATTTCATACTAGTTCATACCATTTCCTACAAGTTCGTACCATTCCGTACTAGTTCGTACCATTTGGTACAAGTTCGTCCTAGTTCGTTGCATTTTGTACGAGTTCGTCCTAGTTTGTACCATTTCATATGAATTTGGACTAGCTATAACCAATTTCAACGAGTTTGTACCATTTCCTACAAGTTCATACCATTTCCTACAAGTTCGTACTATTCCGTACTAGTTTGTATCATTTGGTACATGTTAGTCCTAGTTCGTTCCATTTTGTATGAGTTCGTCCTAGTTTGTACCATTTCATATGAATTTGGACTAGTGCTAACCAATCTCAATGAGTTTGTACCATTTCATACTAGTTCATACCATTTCCTACAAGTTCGTACCATTCCGTACTAGTTCGTACCATTTGGTAAAAGTTCGTCTTAGTTCGTTCCATTTTGTACGAGTTCGTGCTAGTTTGTACCATTTGATATGAATTTGGACTAGCTCTAACCAATTTCAACGAGTTTGGACCCTTTAATACTAGTTCATACCATTTCCTACGAGATCGTACCATTAGGTACTAGTTCGCACCATTTGGAACAAGTTCGTCCTAGTTCGTAAGAATTTGGACTAGCTCTAACCAGTTTCAACGAGTTTGTACCATTTCATACTAATTCATACCGTTTCCAACAAGTTCGTACCATTCCATACTAGTTCGTACCATTTGGTACATGTTAGTCCTAGTTCGTTCCATTTTGTACGACTTCGTCCTAGTTCGTCCCATTTCGTAAGAATTAGGACTAGCTCTAACCAGTTTCAACGAGTTTGTACCATTTCATACTAGTTCATACCGTTTCCAACAAGTTCGTACCATTCCATACTAGTTCGTACCATTTGGTACAAGTTCGTCCTAGATCGTTCCATTTTGTGCGAGTTCGTCCTAGTTCGTAATATTTCGTTTTAATTTGGACTAGCTCTAACCAATCTCAACGAGTTTGTACCATTTCATACTAGTTCATACCATTTCCTACAAGTTCGTACCATTCCGTACTAGTTCGTACCATTTGGTACAAGTTCGTCCTAGTTCGTTCCATTTTGTACGAGTTCGTCCTAGTTTGTACCATTTCATATGAATTTGGACTAGCTCTAACCAATTTCAACGAGTTTGTACCATTTCATACTAGTTCATACCGTTTCCAACAAGTTCGTACCATTCCATACTAGTTCGTACCATTTGGTACAAGTTCGTCCTAGTTCGTTCCACTTTGTACGAGTTCGTCCTAGTTCGTCCCATTTCGTAAGAATTTGGACTAGCTCTAACCAGTTTCAACGAGTTTGTACCATTTCATACTAGTTCATACCATTTCCTACAAGTTCGTACCATTCCGTACTAGTTCGTACCATTTGGTACAAGTTCGTCCTAGTTCGTTGCATTTTGTACGAGTTCGTCCTAGTTTGTACCATTTCATATGAATTTGGACTAGCTCTAACCAATTTCAACGAGTTTGTACCATTTCCTACAAGTTCACACCATTTCCTACAAGTTCGTACTATTCCGTACTAGTTTGTACCATTTGGTACATGTTAGTCCTAGTTCGTTCCATTTTGTATGAGTTCGTCCTAGTTTCTGCCATTTCATATGAATTTGGACTAGTTCTAACCAATCTCAACGAGTTTGTACCATTTCATACTAGTTCATACCATTTCCTACAAGTTCGTACCATTCCGTACTAGTTCGTACCATTTGGTACAAGTTCGTCCTAGTTCGTTCCATTTTGTACGACTTCGTCCTAGTTCGTACCATTTCGTAAGAATTTGGACTAGCTCTAACCAGTTTCAACGAGCTTGTACCATTTCATACTAGTTCATACCATTTCCTACAATTGTGTACCATTCCGTACTAGTTCGTACCATTTGGTACAAGTTCGTCCTAGTTCGTTGCATTTTGTACGAGTTCGTCCTAGTTTGTACCATTTCATACTAGTTCACCATTTCCTACAAGTTCGTACCATTCAGTACTAGTTCGTACCATTTGGTACAAGTTCGTCCTAGTTCGTTCCATTTTGTCCGAGTTCGTACTAGTTCATACCATTTCATATGAATTTGGACTAGCTATAACCAATTTCAACGAGTTTGTACCATTTCCTACAAGTTCATACCATTTCCTACAAGTTCGTACTATTCCGTACTAGTTTGTACCATTTGGTACATGTTAGTCCTAGTTCGTTCCATTTTGTATGAGTTCGTCCTAGTTTGTACCATTTCATATGAATTTGGACTAGTTCTAACCAATCTCAATGAGTTTGTACCATTTCATACTAGTTCATACAATTTCCTACAAGTTCGTACCATTCCGTACTACTTCGTACCATTTGGTAAAAGTTCGTCTTAGTTCGTTCCATTTTGTACGAGTTCGTGCTAGTTTGTACCATTTGATATGAATTTGGACTAGCTCTAACCAATTTCAACGAGTTTGGACCCTTTAATACTAGTTCATACCATTTCCTACGAGATCGTACCATTAGGTACTAGTTCGCACCATTTGGAACAAGTTCGTCCTAGTTCGTAAGAATTTGGACTAGCTCTAACCAGTTTCAACGAGTTTGTACCATTTCATACTAATTCATACCGTTTCCAACAATTCGTACCATTCCATACTAGTTCGTACCATTTGGTACATGTTAGTCCTAGTTCGTTCCATTTTGTAGGACTTCGTCCTAGTTCGTCCCATTTCGTAAGAATTTGGACTAGCTCTAACCAGTTTCAACGAGTTTGTACCATTTCAAACTAGTTCATACCGTTTCCAACAAGTTCGTACCATTCCATACTAGTTCGTACCATTTGGTACAAGTTCGTCCTAGATCGTTCCATTTTGTGCGAGTTCGTCCTAGTTCGTAATATTTCGTTTTAATTTGGACTAGCTCTAACCAATCTCAACGAGTTTGTACCATTTCATACTAGTTCATACCACTTCCTACAAGTTCGTACCATTCCGTACTAGTTCGTACCATTTGGTACAAGTTCTTCCTAGTTCGTTCCATTTTGTACGAGTTCGTCCTTGTTTGTACCATTTCATATGAATTTGGACTAGCTCTAACCAATCTCAACGAGTTTGTACCATTTCATACTAGTTCATACCATTTCCTACAAGTTCGTACCATTCCGTACTAGTTCGTACCATTTGGTACAAGTTCGTCCTAGTTCGTTCCATTTTGTACGAGTTCGTCCTAGTTTGTACCATTTCATATGAATTTGGACTAGCTCTAACCAATTTCAACGAGTTTGTAGCATTTCATACTAGTTCATACCGTTTCCAACAAGTTCGTACCATTCCATACTAGTTCGTACCATTTGGTACAAGTTCGTCCTAGTTCTTTCCACTTTGTACGAGTTCGTCCTAGTTCGTCCCATTTCGTAAGAATTTGGACTAGCTCTAACCAGTTTCAACGAGTTTGTACCATTTCATACTAGTTCATACCATTTCCTACAAGTTCGTACCATTCCGTACTAGTTCGTACCATTTGGTACAAGTTCGTCCTAGTTCGTTGCATTTTGTACGAGTTCGTCCTAGTTTGTACCATTTCATATGAATTTGGACTAGCTCTAACCAATTTCAACGAGTTTGTACCATTTCCTACAAGTTCACACCATTTCCTACAAGTTCGTACTATTCCGTAATAGTTTGTACCATTTGGTACATGTTAGTCCTAGTTCGTTCCATTTTGTATGAGTTCGTCCTAGTTTCTACCATTTCATATGAATTTGGACTAGTTCTAACCAATCTCAACGAGTTTGTACCATTTCATACTAGTTCATACCATTTCCTACAAGTTCGTACCATTCCGTACTAGTTCGTACCATTTGGTACAAGCTCGTCCTAGTTCGTTCCATTTTGTACGACTTCGTCCTAGTTCTTACCATTTCGTAAGAATTTGGACTAGCTCTAACCAGTTTCAACGAGCTTGTACCATTTCATACTAGTTCATACCATTTCCTACAATTTTGTACCATTCCGTACTAGTTCGTACCATTTGCTACAAGTTCGTCCTAGTTCGTTGCATTTTGTACGAGTTCGTCCTAGTTTGTACCATTTCATACTAGTTCACCATTTCCTACAAGTTCGTACCATTCAGTACTAGTTCGTACCATTTGGTACAAGTTCGTCCTAGTTCGTTCCATTTTGTCCGAGTTCGTACTAGTTCATACCATTTCATATGAATTTGGACTAGCTATAACCAATTTCAACGAGTTTGTACCATTTCCTACAAGTTCATACCATTTCCTACAAGTTCGTACTATTCCGTACTAGTTTGTACCATTTGGTACATGTTAGTCCTAGTTCGTTCCATTTTGTATGAGTTCGTCATAGTTTGTACCATTTCATATGAATTTGGACTAGTTCTAACCAATCTCAATGAGTTTGTACCATTTCATACTAGTTCATACCATTTCCTACAAGTTCGTACCATTCCGTACTAGTTCGTACCATTTGGTAAAAGTTCGTCTTAGTTCGTTCCGTACTAGTTTGTATCATTTGGTACATGTTAGTCCTAGTTCGTTCCATTTTGTATGAGTTCGTCCTAGTTTGTACCATTTCATATGAATTTGGACTAGTTCTAACCAATCTCAATGAGTTTGTACCATTTCATACTAGTTCATACCATTTCCTACAAGTTCGTACCATTTGGTAAAAGTTCGTCTTAGTTCGTTCCATTTTGTACGAGTTCGTGCTAGTTTGTACCATTTGATATGAATTTGGACTAGCTCTAACCAATTTCAACGAGTTTGGACCCTTTAATACTAGTTCATACCATTTCCTACGAGATCGTACCATTAGGTACTAGTTCGCACCATTTGGAACAAGTTCGTCCTAGTTCGTAAGAATTTGGACTAGCTCTAACCAGTTTCAACGAGTTTGTACCATTTCATTCTAATTCATACCGTTTCCAACAAGTTCGTACCATTCCATACTAGTTCGTACCATTTGGTACATGTTAGTCCTAGTTCGTTCCATTTTGTACGACTTCGTCCTAGTTCGTCCCATTTCGTAAGAATTTGGACTAGCTCTAACCAGTTTCAACGAGTTTGTACCATTTCATACTAGTTCATACCGTTTCCAACAAGTTCGTACCATTCCATACTAGTTCGTACCATTTGGTACAAGTTCGTCCTAGATCGTTCCATTTTGTGCGAGTTCGTCCTAGTTCGTAATATTTCGTTTTAATTTGGACTAGCTCTAACCAATCTCAACGAGTTTGTACCATTTCATACTAGTTCATACCACTTCCTACAAGTTCGTACCATTCCGTACTAGTTCGTACCATTTGGTACAAGTTCTTCCTAGTTCGTTCCATTTTGTACGAGTTCGTCCTAGTTTGTACCATTTCATATGAATTTGGACTAGCTCTAACCAATTTCAACGAGTTTGTACCATTTCATACTAGTTCATACCGTTTCCAACAAGTTCGTACCATTCCATACTAGTTCGTACCATTTGGTACAAGTTCGTCCTAGTTCGTTCCACTTTGTACGAGTTCGTCCTAGTTCGTCCCATTTCGTAAGAATTTGGACTAGCTCTAACCAGTTTCAACGAGTTTGTACCATTTCATACTAGTTCATACCATTTCCTACAAGTTCGTACCATTCCGTACTAGTTCGTACCATTTGGTACAAGTTCGTCCTAGTTCGTTGCATTTTGTACGAGTTCGTCCTAGTTTGTACCATTTCATATGAATTTGGACTAGCTCTAACCAATTTCAACGAGTTTGTACCATTTCCTACAAGTTCACACCATTTCCTACAAGTTCGTACTATTCCGTACTAGTTTGTACCATTTGGTACATGTTAGTCCTAGTTCGTTCCATTTTGTATGAGTTCGTCCTAGTTTCTACCATTTCATATGAATTTGGACTAGTTCTAACCAATCTCAACGAGTTTGTACCATTTCATACTAGTTCATACCATTTCCTACAAGTTCGTACCATTCCGTACTAGTTCGTACCATTTGGTACAAGTTCGTCCTAGTTCGTTCCATTTTGTACGACTTCGTCCTAGTTCGTACCATTTCGTAAGAATTTGGACTAGCTCTAACCAGTTTCAACGAGTTTGTACCATTTCATACTAGTTCATACCATTTCCTACAAGTTCGTACCATTCCGTACTAGTTCGTACCATTTGGTACAAGTTCGTCCTAGTTCGTTCCATTTTGTACGAGTTCGTCCTAGTTTGTACCATTTCATATGAATTTGGACTAGCTCTAACCAATTTCAACGAGTTTGTACCATTTCCTACAAGTTCACATCATTTCCTACAAGTTCGTACTATTCCGTACTAGTTTGTACCATTTGGTACATGTTAGTCCTAGTTCGTTCCATTTTGTATGAGTTCGTCCTAGTTTCTACCATTTCATATGAATTTGGACTAGTTCTAACCAATCTCAACGAGTTTGTACCATTTCATACTAGTTCATACCATTTCCTACAAGTTCGTACCATTCCGTACTAGTTCGTACCATTTGGTACAAGTTCGTCCTAGTTCGTTCCATTTTGTACGACTTCGTCCTAGTTCGTACCATTTCGTAAGAATTTGGACTAGCTCTAACCAGTTTCAACGAGTTTGTACCATTTCATACTAGTTCATACCATTTCCTACAAGTTCGTACCATTCCGTACTAGTTCGTACCATTTGGTACAAGTTCGTCCTAGTTCGTTCCATTTTGTACGAGTTCGTCCTAGTTTGTACCATTTCATATGAATTTGGACTAGCTCTAACCAATTTCAACGAGTTTGTACCATTTCCTACAAGTTCACACCATTTCCTACAAGTTCGTACTATTCCGTACTAGTTTGTACCATTTGGTACATGTTAGTCCTAGTTCGTTCCATTTTGTATGAGTTCGTCCTAGTTTCTACCATTTCATATGAATTTGGACTAGTTCTAACCAATCTCAACGAGTTTGTACCATTTCATACTAGTTCATACCATTTCCTACAAGTTCGTACCATTCCGTACTAGTTCGTACCATTTGGTACAAGTTCGTCCTAGTTCGTTCCATTTTGTACGACTTCGTCCTAGTTCGTACCATTTCGTAAGAATTTGGACTAGCTCTAACCAGTTTCAACGAGTTTGTACCATTTCATACTAGTTCATACCATTTCCTACAAGTTCGTACCATTCCGTACTAGTTCGTACCATTTGGTACAAGTTCGTCCTAGTTCGTTCCATTTTGTACGAGTTCGTCCTAGTTTGTACCATTTCATATGAATTTGGACTAGCTCTAACCAATTTCAACGAGTTTGTACCATTTCCTACAAGTTCACACCATTTCCTACAAGTTCGTACTATTCCGTACTAGTTTGTACCATTTGGTACATGTTAGTCCTAGTTCGTTCCATTTTGTATGAGTTCGTCCTAGTTTCTACCATTTCATATGAATTTGGACTAGTTCTAACCAATCTCAACGAGTTTGTACCATTTCATACTAGTTCATACCATTTCCTACAAGTTCGTACCATTCCGTACTAGTTCGTACCATTTGGTACAAGTTCGTCCTAGTTCGTTCCATTTTGTACGACTTCGTCCTAATTCGTACCATTTCGTAAGAATTTGGACTAGCTCTAACCAGTTTCAACGAGTTTGTACCATTTCATACTAGTTCATACCATTTCCTACAAGTTCGTACCATTCCGTACTAGTTCGTACCATTTGGTACAAGTTCGTCCTAGTTCGTTCCATTTTGTACGAGTTCGTCCTAGTTTGTACCATTTCATATGAATTTGGACTAGCTCTAACCAATTTCAACGAGTTTGTAGCATTTCATACTAGTTCATACCGTTTCCAACAAGTTCGTACCATTCCATACTAGTTCGTACCATTTGGTACAAGTTCGTCCTAGTTCGTTCCACTTTGTACGAGTTCGTCCTAGTTCGTCCCATTTCGTAAGAATTTGGACTAGCTCTAACCAGTTTCAACGAGTTTGTACCATTTCATACTAGTTCATACCATTTCCTACAAGTTCGTACCATTCCGTACTAGTTCGTACCATTTGGTACAAGTTCGTCCTAGTTCGTTCCATTTTGTACGAGTTCGTCCTAGTTTGTACCATTTCATATGAATTTGGACTAGCTCTAACCAATTTCATACTAGTTCATACCATTTCATACTAATTTCATATGAGTTTGTACCATTTCATACTAGTTCATACCATTTCCTACAAGTTCGTACCATTCCGTACTAGTTCGTACCATTTGGTACAAGTTCGTCCTAGTTCGTTCCATTTTGTACGAGTTCGTCCTAGTTTGTACCATTTCATATGAATTTGGACTAGCTCTAACCAATTTCAACGAGTTTGTACCATTTCATACTAGTTCATACCGTTTCCAACAAGTTCGTACCATTCCATACTAGTTCGTACCATTTGGTACAAGTTCGTCCTAGTTCGTTCCACTTTGTACGAGTTCGTCCTAGTTCGTCCCATTTCGTAAGAATTTGGACTAGCTCTAACCAGTTTCAACGAGTTTGTACCATTTCATACTAGTTCATACCATTTCCTACAAGTTCGTACCATTCCGTACTAGTTCGTACCATTTGGTACAAGTTCGTCCTAGTTCGTTGCATTTTGTACGAGTTCGTCCTAGTTTGTACCATTTCATATGAATTTGGACTAGCTCTAACCAATTTCAACGAGTTTGTACCATTTCCTACAAGTTCACACCATTTCCTACAAGTTCGTACTATTCCGCACTAGTTTGTACCATTTGGTACATGTTAGTCCTAGTTCGTTCCATTTTGTATGAGTTCGTCCTAGTTTCTACCATTTCATATGAATTTGGACTAGTTCTAACCAATCTCAACGAGTTTGTACCATTTCATACTAGTTCATACCATTTCCTACAAGTTCGTACCATTCCATACTAGTTCGTACCATTTGGTACAAGTTCGTCCTAGTTCGTTCCACTTTGTACGAGTTCGTCCTAGTTCGTCCCATTTCGTAAGAATTTGGACTAGCTCTAACCAGTTTCAACGAGTTTGTACCATTTCATACTAGTTCATACCAATTCCTACAAGTTCGTACCATTCCGTACTAGTTCGTACCATTTGGTACAAGTTCGTCCTAGTTCGTTGCATTTTGTACGAGTTCGTCCTAGTTTGTACCATTTCATATGAATTTGGACTAGCTCTAACCAATTTCAACGAGTTTGTACCATTTCCTACAAGTTCACACCATTTCCTACAAGTTCGTACTATTCCGTACTAGTTTGTACCATTTGGTACATGTTAGTCCTAGTTCGTTCCATTTTGTATGAGTTCGTCCTAGTTTCTACCATTTCATATGAATTTGGACTAGTTCTAACCAATCTCAACGAGTTTGTACCATTTCATACTAGTTCATACCATTTCCTACAAGTTCGTACCATTCCGTACTAGTTCGTACCATTTGGTACAAGTTCGTCCTAGTTCGTTCCATTTTGTACGACTTCGTCCTAGTTCGTACCATTTCGTAAGAATTTGGACTAGCTCTAACCAGTTTCAACGAGTTTGTACCATTTCATACTAGTTCATACCATTTCCTACAAGTTCGTACCATTCCGTACTAGTTCGTACCATTTGGTACAAGTTCGTCCTAGTTCGTTCCATTTTGTACGAGTTCGTCCTAGTTTGTACCATTTCATATGAATTTGGACTAGCTCTAACCAATTTCAACGAGTTTGTACCATTTCCTACAAGTTCACACCATTTCCTACAAGTTCGTACTATTCCGTACTAGTTTGTACCATTTGGTACATGTTAGTCCTAGTTCGTTCCATTTTGTATGAGTTCGTCCTAGTTTCTACCATTTCATATGAATTTGGACTAGTTCTAACCAATCTCAACGAGTTTGTACCATTTCATACTAGTTCATACCATTTCCTACAAGTTCGTACCATTCCGTACTATTTCGTACCATTTGGTACAAGTTCGTCCTAGTTCGTTCCATTTTGTACGACTTCGTCCTAGTTCGTACCATTTCGTAAGAATTTGGACTAGCTCTAACCAGTTTCAACGAGTTTGTACCATTTCATACTAGTTCATACCATTTCCTACAAGTTCGTACCATTCCGTACTAGTTCGTACCATTTGGTACAAGTTCGTCCTAGTTCGTTCCATTTTGTACGAGTTCGTCCTAGTTTGTACCATTTCATATGAATTTGGACTAGCTCTAACCAATTTCAACGAGTTTGTAGCATTTCATACTAGTTCATACCGTTTCCAACAAGTTCGTACCATTCCATACTAGTTCGTACCATTTGGTACAAGTTCGTCCTAGTTCGTTCCACTTTGTACGAGTTCGTCCTAGTTCGTCCCATTTCGTAAGAATTTGGACTAGCTCTAACCAGTTTCAACGAGTTTGTACCATTTCATACTAGTTCATACCATTTCCTACAAGTTCGTACCATTCCGTACTAGTTCGTACCATTTGGTACAAGTTCGTCCTAGTTCGTTCCATTTTGTACGAGTTCGTCCTAGTTTGTACCATTTCATATGAATTTGGACTAGCTCTAACCAATTTCAACGAGTTTGTACCATTTCCTACAAGTTCACACCATTTCCTACAAGTTCGTACTATTCCGTACTAGTTTGTACCATTTGGTACATGTTAGTCCTAGTTCGTTCCATTTTGTATGAGTTCGTCCTAGTTTCTACCATTTCATATGAATTTGGACTAGTTCTAACCAATCTCAACGAGTTTGTACCATTTCATACTAGTTCATACCATTTCCTACAAGTTCGTACCATTCCGTACTAGTTCGTACCATTTGGTACAAGTTCGTCCTAGTTCGTTCCATTTTGTACGACTTCGTCCTAGTTCGTACCATTTCGTAAGAATTTGGACTAGCTCTAACCAGTTTCAACGAGCTTGTACCATTTCATACTAGTTCATACCATTTCCTACAATTTTGTACCATTCCGTACTAGTTCGTACCATTTGGTACAAGTTCGTCCTAGTTCGTTGCATTTTGTACGAGTTCGTCCTAGTTTGTACCATTTCATACTAGTTCATACCATTTCCTACAAGTTCGTACCATTCCGTACTAGTTCGTACCATTTGGTACAAGTTCGTCCTAGTTCGTTGCATTTTGTACGAGTTCGTCCTAGTTTGTACCATTTCATATGAATTTGGACTAGCTATAACCAATTTCAACGAGTTTGTACCATTTCCTACAAGTTCATACCATTTCCTACAAGTTCGTACTATTCCGTACTAGTTTGTATCATTTGGTACATGTTAGTCCTAGTTCGTTCCATTTTGTATGAGTTCGTCCTAGTTTGTACCATTTCATATGAATTTGGACTAGTTCTAACCAATCTCAATGAGTTTGTACCATTTCATACTAGTTCATACCATTTCCTACAAGTTCGTACCATTCCGTACTAGTTCGTACCATTTGGTAAAAGTTCGTCTTAGTTCGTTCCATTTTGTACGAGCTCGTGCTAGTTTGTACCATTTGATATGAATTTGGACTAGCTCTAACCAATTTCAACGAGTTTGGACCCTTTAATACTAGTTCATACCATTTCCTACGAGATCGTACCATTAGGTACTAGTTCGCACCATTTGGAACAAGTTCGTCCTAGTTCGTAAGAATTTGGACTAGCTCTAACCAGTTTCAACGAGTTTGTACCATTTCATACTAATTCATACCGTTTCCAACAAGTTCGTACCATTCCATACTAGTTCGTACCATTTGGTACATGTTAGTCCTAGTTCGTTCCATTTTGTACGACTTCGTCCTAGTTCGTCCCATTTCGTAAGAATTTGGACTAGCTCTAACCAGTTTCAACGAGTTTGTACCATTTCATACTAGTTCATACCGTTTCCAACAAGTTCGTACCATTCCATACTAGTTCGTACCATTTGGTACAAGTTCGTCCTAGATCGTTCCATTTTGTGCGAGTTCGTCCTAGTTCGTAATATTTCGTTTTAATTTGGACTAGCTCTAACCAATCTCAACGAGTTTGTACCATTTCATACTAGTTCATACCATTTCCTACAAGTTCGTACCATTCCGTACTAGTTCGTACCATTTGGTACAAGTTCGTCCTAGTTCGTTCCATTTTGTACGAGTTCGTCCTAGTTTGTACCATTTCATATGAATTTGGACTAGCTCTAACCAATTTCAACGAGTTTGTACCATTTCATACTAGTTCATACCGTTTCCAACAAGTTCGTACCATTCCATACTAGTTCGTACCATTTGGTACAAGTTCGTCCTAGTTCGTTCCACTTTGTACGAGTTCGTCCTAGTTCGTCCCATTTCGTAAGAATTTGGACTAGCTCTAACCAGTTTCAACGAGTTTGTACCATTTCATACTAGTTCATACCATTTCCTACAAGTTCGTACCATTCCGTACTAGTTCGTACCATTTGGTACAAGTTCGTCCTAGTTCGTTCCATTTTGTACGAGTTCGTCCTAGTTTGTACCATTTCATATGAATTTGGACTAGCTCTAACCAATTTCAACGAGTTTGTACCATTTCCTACAAGTTCACACCATTTCCTACAAGTTCGTACTATTCCGTACTAGTTTGTACCATTTGGTACATGTTAGTCCTAGTTCGTTCCATTTTGTATGAGTTCGTCCTAGTTTCTGCCATTTCATATGAATTTGGACTAGTTCTAACCAATCTCAACGAGTTTGTACCATTTCATACTAGTTCATACCATTTCCTACAAGTTCGTACCATTCCGTACTAGTTCGTACCATTTGGTACAAGTTCGTCCTAGTTCGTTCCATTTTGTACGACTTCGTCCTAGTTCGTACCATTTCGTAAGAATTTGGACTAGCTCTAACCAGTTTCAACGAGCTTGTACCATTTCATACTAGTTCATACCATTTCCTACAATTTTTTACCATTCCGTACTAGTTCGTACCATTTGGTACAAGTTCGTCCTAGTTCGTTGCATTTTGTACGAGTTCGTCCTAGTTTGTACCATTTCATACTAGTTCACCATTTCCTACAAGTTCGTACCATTCAGTACTAGTTCGTACCATTTGGTACAAGTTCGTCCTAGTTCGTTCCATTTTGTCCGAGTTCGTACTAGTTCATACCATTTCATATGAATTTGGACTAGCTATAACCAATTTCAACGAGTTTGTACCATTTCCTACAAGTTCATACCATTTCCTACAAGTTCGTACTATTCCGTACTAGTTTGTACCATTTGGTACATGTTAGTCCTAGTTCGTTCCATTTTGTATGAGTTCGTCCTAGTTTGTACCATTTCATATGAATTTGGACTAGTTCTAACCAATCTCAATGAGTTTGTACCATTTCATACTAGTTCATACCATTTCCTACAAGTTCGTACCATTCCGTACTACTTCGTACCATTTGGTAAAAGTTCGTCTTAGTTCGTTCCATTTTGTACGAGTTCGTGCTAGTTTGTACCATTTGATATGAATTTGGACTAGCTCTAACCAATTTCAACGAGTTTGGACCCTTTAATACTAGTTCATACCATTTCCTACGAGATCGTACCATTAGGTACTAGTTCGCACCATTTGGAACAAGTTCGTCCTAGTTCGTAAGAATTTGGACTAGCTCTAACCAGTTTCAACGAGTTTGTACCATTTCATACTAATTCATACCGTTTCCAACAATTCGTACCATTCCATACTAGTTCGTACCATTTGGTACATGTTAGTCCTAGTTCGTTCCATTTTGTACGACTTCGTCCTAGTTCGTACCATTTCGTAAGAATTTGGACTAGCTCTAACCAGTTTCAACGAGCTTGTACCATTTCATACTAGTTCAAACCATTTCCTACAATTTTGTACCATTCCGTACTAGTTCGTACCATTTGGTACAAGTTCGTCCTAGTTCGTTGCATTTTGTACGAGTTCGTCCTAGTTTGTACCATTTCATATGAATTTGGACTAGCTCTAACCAATTTCAACGAGTTTGTACCATTTCCTACAAGTTCACACCATTTCCTACAAGTTCGTACTATTCCGTAATAGTTTGTACCATTTGGTACATGTTAGTCCTAGTTCGTTCCATTTTGTATGAGTTCGTCCTAGTTTCTACCATTTCATATGAATTTGGACTAGTTCTAACCAATCTCAACGAGTTTGTACCATTTCATACTAGTTCATACCATTTCCTACAAGTTCGTACCATTCCGTACTAGTTCGTACCATTTGGTACAAGCTCGTCCTAGTTCGTTCCATTTTGTACGACTTTGTCCTAGTTCTTACCATTTCGTAAGAATTTGGACTAGCTCTAACCAGTTTCAACGAGCTTGTACCATTTCATACTAGTTCATACCATTTCCTACAATTTTGTACCATTCCGTACTAGTTCGTACCATTTGGTACAAGTTCGTCCTAGTTCGTTGCATTTTGTACGAGTTCGTCCTAGTTTGTACCATTTCATACTAGTTCACCATTTCCTACAAGTTCGTACCATTCAGTACTAGTTCGTACCATTTGGTACAAGTTCGTCCTAGTTCGTTCCATTTTGTCCGAGTTCGTACTAGTTCATACCATTTCATATGAATTTGGACTAGCTATAACCAATTTCAACGAGTTTGTACCATTTCCTACAAGTTCATACCATTTCCTACAAGTTCGTACTATTCCGTACTAGTTTGTACCATTTGGTACATGTTAGTCCTAGTTCGTTCCATTTTGTATGAGTTCGTCCTAGTTTGTACCATTTCATATGAATTTGGACTAGTTCTAACCAATCTCAATGAGTTTGTACCATTTCATACTAGTTCATACCATTTCCTACAAGTTCGTACCATTCCGTACTAGTTCGTACCATTTGGTAAAAGTTCGTCTTAGTTCGTTCCATTTTGTACGAGTTCGTGCTAGTTTGTACCATTTGATATGAATTTGGACTAGCTCTAACCAATTTCAACTAGTTTGGACCCTTTAATACTAGTTCATACCATTTCCTACGAGATCGTACCATTAGGTACTAGTTCGCACCATTTGGAACAAGTTCGTCCTAGTTCGTAAGAATTTGGACTAGCTCTAACCAGTTTCAACGAGTTTGTACCATTTCATACTAATTCATACCGTTTCCAACAAGTTCGTACCATTCCATACTAGTTCGTACCATTTGGTACATGTTAGTCCTAGTTCGTTCCATTTTGTACGACTTCGTCCTAGTTCGTCCCATTTCGTAAGAATTTGGACTAGCTCTAACCAGTTTCAACGAGTTTGTACCATTTCATACTAGTTCATACCGTTTCCAACAAGTTCGTACCATTCCATACTAGTTCGTACCATTTGGTACAAGTTCGTCCTAGATCGTTCCATTTTGTGCGAGTTCGTCCTAGTTCGTAATATTTCGTTTTAATTTGGACTAGCTCTAACCAATCTCAACGAGTTTGTACCATTTCATACTAGTTCATACCATTTCCTACAAGTTCGTACCATTCCGTACTAGTTCGTACCATTTGGTACAAGTTCGTCCTAGTTCGTTCCATTTTGTACGAGTTCGTCCTAGTTTGTACCATTTCATATGAATTTGGACTAGCTCTAACCAATTTCAACGAGTTTGTACCATTTCATACTAGTTCATACCGTTTCCAACAAGTTCGTACCATTCCATACTAGTTCGTACCATTTGGTACAAGTTCGTCCTAGTTCGTTCCACTTTGTACGAGTTCGTCCTAGTTCGTCCCATTTCGTAAGAATTTGGACTAGCTCTAACCAGTTTCAACGAGTTTGTACCATTTCATACTAGTTCATACCATTTCCTACAAGTTCGTACCATTCCGTACTAGTTCGTACCATTTGGTACAAGTTCGTCCTAGTTCGTTGCATTTTGTACGAGTTCGTCCTAGTTTGTACCATTTCATATGAATTTGGACTAGCTCTAACCAATTTCAACGAGTTTGTACCATTTCCTACAAGTTCACACCATTTCCTACAAGTTCGTACTATTCCGTAATAGTTTGTACCATTTGGTACATGTTAGTCCTAGTTCGTTCCATTTTGTATGAGTTCGTCCTAGTTTCTACCATTTCATATGAATTTGGACTAGTTCTAACCAATCTCAACGAGTTTGTACCATTTCATACTAGTTCATACCATTTCCTACAAGTTCGTACCATTCCGTACTAGTTCGTACCATTTGGTACAAGCTCGTCCTAGTTCGTTCCATTTTGTACGACTTCGTCCTAGTTCTTACCATTTCGTAAGAATTTGGACTAGCTCTAACCAGTTTCAACGAGCTTGTACCATTTCATACTAGTTCATACCATTTCCTACAATTTTGTACCATTCCGTACTAGTTCGTACCATTTGGTACAAGTTCGTCCTAGTTCGTTGCATTTTGTACGAGTTCGTCCTAGTTTGTACCATTTCATACTAGTTCACCATTTCCTACAAGTTCGTACCATTCAGTACTAGTTCGTACCATTTGGTACAAGTTCGTCCTAGTTCGTTCCATTTTGTCCGAGTTCGTACTAGTTCATACCATTTCATATGAATTTGGACTAGCTATAACCAATTTCAACGAGTTTGTACCATTTCCTACAAGTTCATACCATTTCCTACAAGTTCGTACTATTCCGTACTAGTTTGTACCATTTGGTACATGTTAGTCCTAGTTCGTTCCATTTTGTATGAGTTCGTCCTAGTTTGTACCATTTCATATGAATTTGGACTAGTTCTAACCAATCTCAATGAGTTTGTACCATTTCATACTAGTTCATACCATTTCCTACAAGTTCGTACCATTCCGTACTAGTTCGTACCATTTGGTAAAAGTTCGTCTTAGTTCGTTCCATTTTGTACGAGTTCGTGCTAGTTTGTACCATTTGATATGAATTTGGACTAGCTCTAACCAATTTCAACGAGTTTGGACCCTTTAATACTAGTTCATACCATTTCCTACGAGATCGTACCATTAGGTACTAGTTCGCACCATTTGGAACAAGTTCGTCCTAGTTCGTAAGAATTTGGACTAGCTCTAACCAGTTTCAACGAGTTTGTACCATTTCATACTAATTCATACCGTTTCCAACAAGTTCGTACCATTCCATACTAGTTCGTACCATTTGGTACATGTTAGTCCTAGTTCGTTCCATTTTGTAGGACTTCGTCCTAGTTCGTCCCATTTCGTAAGAATTTGGACTAGCTCTAACCAGTTTCAACGAGTTTGTACCATTTCATACTAGTTCATACCGTTTCCAACAAGTTCGTACCATTCCATACTAGTTCGTACCATTTGGTACAAGTTCGTCCTAGATCGTTCCATTTTGTGCGAGTTCGTCCTAGTTCGTAATATTTCGTTTTAATTTGGACTAGCTCTAACCAATCTCAACGAGTTTGTACCATTTCATACTAGTTCATACCACTTCCTACAAGTTCGTACCATTCCGTAATAGTTCGTACCATTTGGTACAAGTTCTTCCTAGTTCGTTCCATTTTGTACGAGTTCGTCCTTGTTTGTACCATTTCATATGAATTTGGACTAGCTCTAACCAATCTCAACGAGTTTGTACCATTTCATACTAGTTCATACCATTTCCTACAAGTTCGTACCATTCCGTACTAGTTCGTACCATTTGGTACAAGTTCGTCCTAGTTCGTTCCATTTTGTACGAGTTCGTCCTAGTTTGTACCATTTCATATGAATTTGGACTAGCTCTAACCAATTTCAACGAGTTTGTAGCATTTCATACTAGTTCATACCGTTTCCAACAAGTTCGTACCATTCCATACTAGTTCGTACCATTTGGTACAAGTTCGTCCTAGTTCGTTCCACTTTGTACGAGTTCGTCCTAGTTCGTCCCATTTCGTAAGAATTTGGACTAGCTCTAACCAGTTTCAACGAGTTTGTACCATTTCATACTAGTTCATACCATTTCCTACAAGTTCGTACCATTCCGTACTAGTTCGTACCATTTGGTACAAGTTCGTCCTAGTTCGTTGCATTTTGTACGAGTTCGTCCTAGTTTGTACCATTTCATATGAATTTGGACTAGCTCTAACCAATTTCAACGAGTTTGTACCATTTCCTACAAGTTCACACCATTTCCTACAAGTTCGTACTATTCCGTAATAGTTTGTACCATTTGGTACATGTTAGTCATAGTTCGTTCCATTTTGTATGAGTTCGTCCTAGTTTCTACCATTTCATATGAATTTGGACTAGTTCTAACCAATCTCAACGAGTTTGTACCATTTCATACTAGTTCATACCATTTCCTACAAGTTCGTACCATTCCGTACTAGTTCGTACCATTTGGTACAAGCTCGTCCTAGTTCGTTCCATTTTGTACGACTTCGTCCTAGTTCTTACCATTTCGTAAGAATTTGGACTAGCTCTAACCAGTTTCAACGAGCTTGTACCATTTCATACTAGTTCATACCATTTCCTACAATTTTGTACCATTCCGTACTAGTTCGTACCATTTGGTACAAGTTCGTCCTAGTTCGTTGCATTTTGTACGAGTTCGTCCTAGTTTGTACCATTTCATACTAGTTCACCATTTCCTACAAGTTCGTACCATTCAGTACTAGTTCGTACCATTTGGTACAAGTTCGTCCTAGTTCGTTCCATTTTGTCCGAGTTCGTACTAGTTCATACCATTTCATATGAATTTGGACTAGCTATAACCAATTTCAACGAGTTTGTACCATTTCCTACAAGTTCATACCATTTCCTACAAGTTCGTACTATTCCGTACTAGTTTGTACCATTTGGTACATGTTAGTCCTAGTTCGTTCCATTTTGTATGAGTTCGTCCTAGTTTGTACCATTTCATATGAATTTGGACTAGTTCTAACCAATCTCAATGAGTTTGTACCATTTCATACTAGTTCATACCATTTCCTACAAGTTCGTACCATTCCGTACTAGTTCGTACCATTTGGTAAAAGTTCGTCTTAGTTCGTTCCATTTTGTACGAGTTCGTGCTAGTTTGTACCATTTGATATGAATTTGGACTAGCTCTAACCAATTTCAACGAGTTTGGACCCTTTAATACTAGTTCATACCATTTCCTACGAGATCGTACCATTAGGTACTAGTTCGCACCATTTGGAACAAGTTCGTCCTAGTTCGTAAGAATTTGGACTAGCTCTAACCAGTTTCAACGAGTTTGTACCATTTCATACTAATTCATACCGTTTCCAACAAGTTCGTACCATTCCATACTAGTTCGTACCATTTGGTACATGTTAGTCCTAGTTCGTTCCATTTTGTAGGACTTCGTCCTAGTTCGTCCCATTTCGTAAGAATTTGGACTAGCTCTAACCAGTTTCAACGAGTTTGTACCATTTCATACTAGTTCATACCGTTTCCAACAAGTTCGTACCATTCCATACTAGTTCGTACCATTTGGTACAAGTTCGTCCTAGATCGTTCCATTTTGTGCGAGTTCGTCCTAGTTCGTAATATTTCGTTTTAATTTGGACTAGCTCTAACCAATCTCAACGAGTTTGTACCATTTCATACTAGTTCATACCACTTCCTACAAGTTCGTACCATTCCGTAATAGTTCGTACCATTTGGTACAAGTTCTTCCTAGTTCGTTCCATTTTGTACGAGTTCGTCCTTGTTTGTACCATTTCATATGAATTTGGACTAGCTCTAACCAATCTCAACGAGTTTGTACCATTTCATACTAGTTCATACCATTTCCTACAAGTTCGTACCATTCCGTACTAGTTCGTACCATTTGGTACAAGTTCGTCCTAGTTCGTTCCATTTTGTACGAGTTCGTCCTAGTTTGTACCATTTCATATGAATTTGGACTAGCTCTAACCAATTTCAACGAGTTTGTAGCATTTCATACTAGTTCATACCGTTTCCAACAAGTTCGTACCATTCCATACTAGTTCGTACCATTTGGTACAAGTTCGTCCTAGTTCGTTCCACTTTGTACGAGTTCGTCCTAGTTCGTCCCATTTCGTAAGAATTTGGACTAGCTCTAACCAGTTTCAACGAGTTTGTACCATTTCATACTAGTTCATACCATTTCCTACAAGTTCGTACCATTCCGTACTAGTTCGTACCATTTGGTACAAGTTCGTCCTAGTTCGTTGCATTTTGTACGAGTTCGTCCTAGTTTGTACCATTTCATATGAATTTGGACTAGCTCTAACCAATTTCAACGAGTTTGTACCATTTCCTACAAGTTCACACCATTTCCTACAAGTTCGTACTATTCCGTAATAGTTTGTACCATTTGGTACATGTTAGTCATAGTTCGTTCCATTTTGTATGAGTTCGTCCTAGTTTCTACCATTTCATATGAATTTGGACTAGTTCTAACCAATCTCAACGAGTTTGTACCATTTCATACTAGTTCATACCATTTCCTACAAGTTCGTACCATTCCGTACTAGTTCGTACCATTTGGTACAAGCTCGTCCTAGTTCGTTCCATTTTGTACGACTTCGTCCTAGTTCTTACCATTTCGTAAGAATTTGGACTAGCTCTAACCAGTTTCAACGAGCTTGTACCATTTCATACTAGTTCATACCATTTCCTACAATTTTGTACCATTCCGTACTAGTTCGTACCATTTGGTACAAGTTCGTCCTAGTTCGTTGCATTTTGTACGAGTTCGTCCTAGTTTGTACCATTTCATACTAGTTCACCATTTCCTACAAGTTCGTACCATTCAGTACTAGTTCGTACCATTTGGTACAAGTTCGTCCTAGTTCGTTCCGTTTTGTCCGAGTTCGTACTAGTTCATACCATTTCATATGAATTTGGACTAGCTATAACCAATTTCAACGAGTTTGTACCATTTCCTACAAGTTCATACCATTTCCTACAAGTTCGTACTATTCCGTACTAGTTTGTACCATTTGGTACATGTTAGTCCTAGTTCGTTCCATTTTGTATGAGTTCGTCCTAGTTTGTACCATTTCATATGAATTTGGACTAGTTCTAACCAATCTCAATGAGTTTGTACCATTTCATACTAGTTCATACCATTTCCTACAAGTTCGTACCATTCCGTACTAGTTCGTACCATTTGGTAAAAGTTCGTCTTAGTTCGTTCCATTTTGTACGAGTTCGTGCTAGTTTGTACCATTTGATATGAATTTGGACTAGCTCTAACCAATTTCAACGAGTTTGGACCCTTTAATACTAGTTCATACCATTTCCTACGAGATCGTACCATTAGGTACTAGTTCGCACCATTTGGAACAAGTTCGTCCTAGTTCGTAAGAATTTGGACTAGCTCTAACCAGTTTCAACGAGTTTGTACCATTTCATACTAATTCATACCGTTTCCAACAAGTTCGTACCATTCCATACTAGTTCGTACCATTTGGTACATGTTAGTCCTAGTTCGTTCCATTTTGTACGACTTCGTCCTAGTTCGTCCCATTTCGTAAGAATTTGGACTAGCTCTAACCAGTTTCAACGAGTTTGTACCATTTCATACTAGTTCATACCGTTTCCAACAAGTTCGAACCATTCCATACTAGTTCGTACCATTTGGTACAAGTTCGTCCTAGATCGTTCCATTTTGTGCGAGTTCGTCCTAGTTCGTAATATTTCGTTTTAATTTGGACTAGCTCTAACCAATCTCAACGAGTTTGTACCATTTCATACTAGTTCATACCACTTCCTACAAGTTCGTACCATTCCGTACTAGTTCGTACCATTTGGTACAAGTTCGTCCTAGTTCGTTGCATTTTGTACGAGTTCGTCCTAGTTTGTACCATTTCATATGAATTTGGACTAGCTCTAACCAATTTCAACGAGTTTGTACCATTTCCTACTAGTTCATACCGTTTCCAACAAGTTCGTACCATTCCATACTAGTTCGTACCATTTGGTACAAGTTCGTCCTAGTTCGTTCCACTTTGTACGAGTTCGTCCTAGTTCGTCCCATTTCGTAAGAATTTGGACTAGCTCTAACCAGTTTCAACGAGTTTGTACCATTTCATACTAGTTCATACCATTTCCTACAAGTTCGTACCATTCCGTACTAGTTCGTACCATTTGGTACAAGTTCGTCCTAGTTCGTTGCATTTTGTACGAGTTCGTCCTAGTTTGTACCATTTCATATGAATTTGGACTAGCTCTAACCAATTTCAACGAGTTTGTACCATTTCTTACAAGTTCACACCATTTCCTACAAGTTCGTACTATTCCGTACTAGTTTGTACCATTTGGTACATGTTAGTCCTAGTTCGTTCCATTTTGTATCAGTTCGTCCTAGTTTCTACCATTTCATATGAATTTGGACTAGTTCTAACCAATCTCAACGAGTTGGTACCATTTCATACTAGTTCATACCATTTCCTACAAGTTCGTACCATTCCGTACTAGTTCGTACCATTTGGTACAAGTTCGTCCTAGTTCGTTCCATTTTGTACGACTTCGTCCTAGTTCTTACCATTTCGTAAGAATTTGGACTAGCTCTAACCAGTTTCAACGAGCTTGTACCATTTCATACTAGTTCATACCATTTCCTACAATTTTGTACCATTCCGTACTAGTTCGTACCATTTGGTACAAGTTCGTCCTAGTTCGTTGCATTTTGCACGAGTTCGTCCTAGTTTGTACCATTTCATACTAGTTCACCATTTCCTACAAGTTCGTACCATTCAGTACTAGTTCGTACCATTTGGTACAAGTTCGTCCTAGTTCGTTCCATTTTGTCCGAGTTCGTACTAGTTCATACCATTTCATATGAATTTGGACTAGCTATAACCAATTTCAACGAGTTTGTACCATTTCCTACAAGTTCATACCATTTCCTACAAGTTCGTACTATTCCGTACTAGTTTGTACCATTTGGTACATGTTAGTCCTAGTTCGTTCCATTTTGTATGAGTTCGTCCTAGTTTGTACCATTTCATATGAATTTGGACTAGTTCTAACCAATCTCAATGAGTTTGTACCATTTCATACTAGTTCATACCATTTCCTACAAGTTCGTACCATTCCGTACTAGTTCGTACCATTTGGTAAAAGTTCGTCTTAGTTCGTTCCATTTTGTACGAGTTCGTGCTAGTTTGTACCATTTGATATGAATTTGGACTAGCTCTAACCAATTTCAACGAGTTTGGACCCTTTAATACTAGTTCATACCATTTCCTACGAGATCGTACCATTAGGTACTAGTTCGCACCATTTGGATAAAGTTCGTCCTAGTTCGTAAGAATTTGGACTAGCTCTAACCAGTTTCAACGAGTTTGTACCATTTCATACTAATTCATACCGTTTCCAACAAGTTCGTACCATTCCATACTAGTTCGTACCATTTGGTACATGTTAGTCCTAGTTCGTTCCATTTTGTACGACTTCGTCCTAGTTCGTCCCATTTCGTAAGAATTTGGACTAGCTCTAACCAGTTTCAACGAGTTTGTACCATTTCATACTAGTTCATACCGTTTCCAACAAGTTCGTACCATTCCATACTAGTTCGTACCATTTGGTACAAGTTCGTCCTAGATCGTTCCATTTTGTGCGAGTTCGTCCTAGTTCGTAATATTTCGTTTTAATTTGGACTAGCTCTAACCAATCTCAACAAGTTTGTACCATTTCATACTACTTCATACCACTTCCTACAAGTTCGTACCATTCCGTACTAGTTCGTACCATTTGGTACAAGTTCGTCCTAGTTCGTTGCATTTTGTACGAGTTCGTCCTAGTTTGTACCATTTCATATGAATTTGGACTAGCTCTAACCAATTTCAACGAGTTTGTACCATTTCCTACTAGTTCATACCGTTTCCAACAAGTTCGTACCATTCCATACTAGTTCGTACCATTTGGTACAAGTTCGTCCTAGTTCTTTCCACTTTGTACGAGTTCGTCCTAGTTCGTCCCATTTCGTAAGAATTTGGACTAGCTCTTACCAGTTTCAACGAGTTTGTACCATTTCATACTAGTTCATACCATTTCCTACAAGTTCGTATCATTCCGTACTAGTTCGTACCATTTGGTACAAGTTCGTCCTAGTTCATTGCATTTTGTACGAGTTCGTCCTAGTTTGTACCATTTCATATGAATTTGGACTAGCTCTAACCAATTTCAACGAGTTTGTACCATTTCCTACAAGTTCACACCATTTCCTAGAAGTTCGTACTATTCCGTACTAGTTTGTACCATTTGGTACATGTTTGTCCTAGTTCGTTCCATTTTGTATCAGTTCGTCCTAGTTTCTACCATTTCATATGAATTTGGACTAGTTCTAACCAATCTCAACGAGTTGGTACCATTTCATACTAGTTCATACCATTTCCTACAAGTTCGTACCATTCCGTACTAGTTCGTACCATTTGGTACAAGTTCGTCCTAGTTCGTTCCATTTTGTACGACTTCGTCCTAGTTCTTACCATTTCGTAAGAATTTGGACTAGCTCTAACCAGTTTCAACCAGCTTGTACCATTTCATACTAGTTCATACCATTTCCTACAATTTTGTACCATTCCGTACTAGTTCGTACCATTTGGTACAAGTTCGTCCTAGTTCGTTGCATTTTGCACGAGTTCGTCCTAGTTTGTACCATTTCATACTAGTTCACCATTTCCTAAAAGTTCGTACCATTCAGTACTAGTTCGTACCATTTGGTACAAGTTCGTCCTAGTTCGTTCCATTTTGTCCGAGTTCGTACTAGTTCATACCATTTCATATGAATTTGGACTAGCTATAACCAATTTCAACGAGTTTGTACCATTTCCTACAAGTTCATACCATTTCCTACAAGTTCGTACTATTCCGTACTAGTTTGTACCATTTGGTACATGTTAGTCCTAGTTCGTTCCATTTTGTATGAGTTCGTCCTAGTTTGTACCATTTCATATGAATTTGGACTAGTTCTAACCAATCTCAATGAGTTTGTACCATTTCATACTAGTTCATACCATTTCCTACAAGTTCGTACCATTCCGTACTAGTTCGTACCATTTGGTAAAAGTTCGTCTTAGTTCGTTCCATTTTGTACGAGTTCGTGCTAGTTTGTACCATTTGATATGAATTTGGACTAGCTCTAACCAATTTCAACGAGTTTGGACCCTTTAATACTAGTTCATACCATTTCCTACGAGATCGTACCATTAGGTACTAGTTCGCACCATTTGGAACAAGTTCGTCCTAGTTCGTAAGAATTTGGACTAGCTCTAACCAGTTTCAACGAGTTTGTACCATTTCATACTAATTCATACCGTTTCCAACAAGTTCGTACCATTCCATACTAGTTCGTACCATTTGGTACATGTTAGTCCTAGTTCGTTCCATTTTGTACGACTTCGTCCTAGTTCGTCCCATTTCGTAAGAATTTGGACTAGCTCTAACCAGTTTCAACGAGTTTGTACCATTTGAAACTAGTTCATACCGTTTCCAACAAGTTCGTACCATTCCATACTAGTTCGTACCATTTGGTACAAGTTCGTCCTAGATCGTTCCATTTTGTGCGAGTTCGTCCTAGTTCGTAATATTTCGTTTTAATTTGGACTAGCTCTAACCAATCTCAACAAGTTTGTACCATTTCATACTAGTTCATACCACTTCCTACAAGTTCGTACCATTCCGTACTAGTTCGTACCATTTGGTACAAGTTCGTCCTAGTTCGTTGCATTTTGTACGAGTTCGTCCTAGTTTGTACCATTTCATATGAATTTGGACTAGCTCTAACCAATTTCAACGAGTTTGTACCATTTCCTACTAGTTCATACCATTTCCAACAAGTTCGCACCATTCCATACTAGTTCGTACCATTTGGTACAAGTTCGTCCTAGTTCGTTGCATTTTGTACGAGTTCGTCCTAGTTTGTACCATTTCATATGAATTTGGACTAGCTCTAACCAATTTCAACGAGTTTTTACCATTTCATACTAGTTCATACCGTTTCCAACAAGTTCGTACCATTCCATACTAGTTCGTACCATTTGGTACAAGTTCGTTCTAGTTCGTTCCATTTTGTACGAGTTCGTCCTAGTTCGTCCCATTTCGTAAGAATTTGGACTAGCTCTAACCAGTTTCAACGAGTTTGTACCATTTCATACTAGTTCATACCATTTCCTACAAGTTCGTACCATTCCGTACTAGTTCGTACCATTTGGTACAAGTTCGTCCTAGTTCGTTGCATTTTGTACGAGTTCGTCCTAGTTTGTACCATTTCATATGAATTTGGACTAGCTCTAACCAATTTCAACGAGTTTGTACCATTTCATACTAGTTCATACCATTTCCTACAAGTTCGCACCATTCCGTACTAGTTCGTACCATTTGGTACAAGTTCGTCCTAGTTCGTTCCATTTTGTACGACTTCGTCCTAGTTCGTACCATTTCGTAAGAATTTGGACTAGCTCTAACCAGTTTCAACGAGCTTGTACCATTTCATACTAGTTCATACCATTTCCTACAATTTTGTACCATTCCGTACTAGTTCGTACCATTTGGTACAAGTTCGTCCTAGTTCGTTCCATTTTGTACGACTTCGTCCTAGTTCGTACCATTTCGTAAGAATTTGGACTAGCTCTAACCAGTTTCAACGAGCTTGTACCATTTCATACTAGTTCATACCATTTCCTACAATTTTGTACCATTCCGTACTAGTTCGTACCATTTGGTACAAGTTCGTCCTAGTTCGTTGCATTTTGTACGAGTTCGTCCTAGTTTGTACCATTTCATACTAGTTCATACCATTTCCTACAAGTTCGTACCATTCAGTACTAGTTCGTACCATTTGGTACAAGTTCGTCCTAGTTCGTTCCATTTTGTACGAGTTCGTACTAGTTCATACCATTTCATATGAATTTGGACTAGCTATAACCAATTTCAACGAGTTTGTACCATTTCCTACAAGTTCATACCATTTCCTACAAGTTCGTACTATTCCGTACTAGTTTGTATCATTTGGTACATGTTAGTCCTAGTTCGTTCCATTTTGTATGAGTTCATCCTAGTTTGTACCATTTCATATGAATTTGGACTAGTTCTAACCAATCTCAATGAGTTTGTACCATTTCATACTACTTCATACCATTTCCTACAAGTTCGTACCATTCCGTACTAGTTTGTACCATTTGGTAAAAGTTCGTCTTAGTTCGTTCCATTTTGTACGAGTTCGTGCTAGTTTGTACCATTTGATATGAATTTGGACTAGCTCTAACCAATTTCAACGAGTTTGGACCCTTTAATACTAGTTCATACCATTTCCTACGAGATCGTACCATTAGGTACTAGTTCGCACCATTTGGAACAAGTTCGTCCTAGTTCGTAAGAATTTGGACTAGCTCTAACCAGTTTCAACGAGTTTGTACCATTTCATACTAATTCATACCGTTTCCAACAAGTTCGTACCATTCCATACTAGTTCGTACCATTTGGTACATGTTAGTCCTAGTTCGTTCCATTTTGTAGGACTTCGTCCTAGTTCGTCCCATTTCGTAAGAATTTGGACTAGCTCTAACCAGTTTCAACGAGTTTGTACCATTTCATACTAGTTCATACCGTATCCAACAAGTTCGTACCATTCCATACTAGTTCGTACCATTTGGTACAAGTTCGTCCTAGATCGTTCCATTTTGTGCGAGTTCGTCCTAGTTCGTAATATTTCGTTTTAATTTGGACTAGCTCTAACCAATCTCAACGAGTTTGTACCATTTCATACTAGTTCATACCATTTCCTACAAGTTCGTACCATTCCGTACTAGTTCGTACCATTTGGTACAAGTTCGTCCTAGTTCGTTCCATTTTGTACGAGTTCGTCCTAGTTCATACCATTTCATATGAATTTGGACTAGCTATAACCAATTTCAACGAGTTTGTACCATTTCCTACAAGTTCATACCATTTCCTACAAGTTCGTACTATTCCGTACTAGTTTGTATCATTTGGTACATGTTAGTCCTAGTTCGTTCCATTTTGTATGAGTTCGTCCTAGTTTGTACCATTTCATATGAATTTGGACTAGTTCTAACCAATCTCAATGAGTTTGTACCATTTCATACTAGTTCATACCATTTCCTACAAGTTCGTACCATTCCGTACTAGTTCGTACCATTTGGTAAAAGTTCGTCTTAGTTCGTTCCATTTTGTACGAGTTCGTGCTAGTTTGTACCATTTGATATGAATTTGGACTAGCTCTAACCAATTTCAACGAGTTTGGACCCTTTAATACTAGTTCATACCATTTCCTACGAGATCGTACCATTAGGTACTAGTTCGCACCATTTGGAACAAGTTCGTCCTAGTTCGTAAGAATTTGGACTAGCTCTAACCAGTTTCAACGAGTTTGTACCATTTCATACTAATTCATACCGTTTCCAACAAGTTCGTACCATTCCATACTAGTTCGTACCATTTGGTACATGTTAGTCCTAGTTCGTTCCATTTTGTACGACTTCGTCCTAGTTCGTCCCATTTCGTAAGAATTTGGACTAGCTCTAACCAGTTTCAACGAGTTTGTACCATTTCATACTAGTTCATACCGTATCCAACAAGTTCGTACCATTCCATACTAGTTCGTACCATTTGGTACAAGTTCGTCCTAGATCGTTCCATTTTGTGCGAGTTCGTCCTAGTTCGTAATATTTCGTTTTAATTTGGACTAGCTCTAACCAATCTCAACGAGTTTGTACCATTTCATACTAGTTCATACCATTTCCTACAAGTTCGTACCATTCCGTACTAGTTCGTACCATTTGGTACAAGTTCGTCCTAGTTCGTTCCATTTTGTACGAGTTCGTCCTAGTTTGTACCATTTCATATGAATTTGGACTAGCTCTAACCAATTTCAACGAGTTTGTACCATTTCATACTAGTTCATACCGTTTCCAACAAGTTCGTACCATTCCATACTAGTTCGTACCATTTGGTACAAGTTCGTCCTAGTTCGTTCCACTTTGTACGAGTTCGTCCTAGTTCGTCCCATTTCGTAAGAATTTGGACTAGCTCTAACCAGTTTCAACGAGTTTGTACCATTTCATACTAGTTCATACCATTTCCTACAAGTTCGTACCATTCCGTACTAGTTCGTACCATTTGGTACAAGTTCGTCCTAGTTCGTTGCATTTTGTACGAGTTCGTCCTAGTTTGTACCATTTCATATGAATTTGGACTAGCTCTAACCAATTTCAACGAGTTTGTACCATTTCCTACAAGTTCACACCATTTCCTACAAGTTCGTACTATTCCGTACTAGTTTGTACCATTTGGTACATGTTAGTCCTAGTTCGTTCCATTTTGTATGAGTTCGTCCTAGTTTCTACCATTTCATTTGAATTTGGACTAGTTCTAACCAATCTCAACGAGTTTGTACCATTTCATACTAGTTCATACCATTTCCTACAAGTTCGTACCATTCCGTACTAGTTCGTACCATTTGGTACAAGTTCGTCCTAGTTCGTTCCATTTTGTACGACTTCGTCCTAGTTCGTACCATTTCGTAAGAATTTGGACTAGCTCTAACCAGTTTCAACGAGCTTGTACCATTTCATACTAGTTCATACCATTTCCTACAATTTGGTACCATTCCGTACTAGTTCGTACCATTTGGTACAAGTTCGTCCTAGTTCGTTGCATTTTGTACGAGTTCGTCCTAGTTTGTACCATTTCATACTAGTTCACCATTTCCTACAAGTTCGTACCATTCGGTACTAGTTCGTACCATTTGGTACAAGTTCGTCCTAGTTCGTTCCATTTTGTCCGAGTTCGTACTAGTTCATACCATTTCATATGAATTTGGACTAGCTATAACCAATTTCAACGAGTTTTAACCATTTCCTACAAGTTCATACCATTTCCTACAAGTTCGTACTATTCCGTACTAGTTTGTACCATTTGGTACATGTTAGTCCTAGTTCGTTCCATTTTGTATGAGTTCGTCCTAGTTTGTAACATTTCATATGAATTTGGACTAGTTCTAACCAATCTCAACGAGTTTGTACCATTTCATACTAGTTCATACCATTTCCTACAAGTTCGTACCATTCCGTACTAGTTCGTACCATTTGGTACAAGTTCGTCCTAGTTCGTTCCATTTTGTACGACTTCGTCCTAGTTCGTACCATTTCGTAAGAATATGGACTAGCTCTAACCAGTTTCAACGAGCTTGTGCCATTTCATACTAGTTCATACCATTTCCTACAATTTTGTACCATTCCGTACTAGTTCGTACCATTTGGTACAAGTTCGTCCTAGTTCGTTGCATTTTGTACGAGTTCGTCCTAGTTTGTACCATTTCATACTAGTTCATACCATTTCCTACAAGTTCGTACCATTCAGTACTAGTTCGTACCATTTGGTACAAGTTCGTCCTAGTTCGTTCCATTTTGTACGAGTTCGTCCTAGTTTGTACCATTTCATATGAATTTGGACTAGCTCTAACCAATTTCAACGAGTTTGTACCATTTCATACTAGTTCATACCGTTTCCAACAAGTTCGTACCATTCCATACTAGTTCGTACAATTTGGTACAAGTTCGTCCTAGTTCGTTCCACTTTGTACGAGTTCGTCCTAGTTTCTACCATTTCATATGAATTTGGACTAGTTCTAACCAATCTCAACGAGTTTGTACCCTTTCATACTAGTTCATACCATTTCCTACAAGTTCGTACCATTCCGTACTAGTTCGTACCATTTGGTACAAGTTCGTCCTAGTTCGTTCCATTTTGTACGACTTCGTCCTAGTTCGTACCATTTCGTAAGAATTTGGACTAGCTCTAACCAGTTTCAACGAGCTTGTACCATTTCATACTAGTTCATACCATTTCCTACAATTTTGTACCATTCCGTACTAGTTCGTACCATTTGGTACAAGTTCGTCCTAGTTCGTTGCATTTTGTACGAGTTCGTCCTAGTTTGTACCATTTCATACTAGTTCACCATTTCCTACAAGTTCGTACCATTCAGTACTAGTTCGTACCATTTGGTACAAGTTCGTCCTAGTTCGTTCCATTTTGTCCGAGTTCGTACTAGTTCATACCATTTCATATGAATTTGGACTAGCTATAACCAATTTCAACGAGTTTGTACCATTTCCTACAAGTTCATACCATTTCCTACAAGTTCGTACTATTCCGTACTAGTTTGTACCATTTGGTACATGTTAGTCCTAGTTCGTTCCATTTTGTATGAGTTCGTCCTAGTTTGTACCATTTCATATGAATTTGGACTAGTTCTAACCAATCTCAATGAGTTTGTACCATTTCATACTAGTTCATACCATTTCCTACAAGTTCGTACCATTCCGTACTAGTTCGTACCATTTGGTAAAAGTTCGTCTTAGTTCGTTCCATTTTGTACGAGTTCGTGCTAGTTTGTACCATTTGATATGAATTTGGACTAGCTCTAACCAATTTCAACGAGTTTGGACCCTTTAATACTAGTTCATACCATTTCCTACGAGATCGTACCATTAGGTACTAGTTCCCACCATTTGGAACAAGTTCGTCCTAGTTCGTAAGAATTTGGACTAGCTCTAACCAGTTTCAACGAGTTTGTACCATTTCATACTAATTCATACCGTTTCCAACAAGTTCGTACCATTCCATACTAGTTCGTACCATTTGGTACATGTTAGTCCTAGTTCGTTCCATTTTGTACGACTTCGTCCTAGTTCGTCCCATTTCGTAAGAATTTGGACTAGCTCTAACCAGTTTCAACGAGTTTGTACCATTTCATACTAGTTCATACCGTATCCAACAAGTTCGTACCATTCCATACTAGTTCGTACCATTTGGTACAAGTTCGTCCTAGATCGTTCCATTTTGTGCGAGTTCGTCCTAGTTCGTAATATTTCGTTTTAATTTGGACTAGCTCTAACCAATCTCAACGAGTTTGTACCATTTCATACTAGTTCATACCATTTCCTACAAGTTCGTACCATTCCGTACTAGTTCGTACCATTTGGTACAAGTTCGTCCTAGTTCGTTCCATTTTGTACGAGTTCGTCCTAGTTCATACCATTTCATATGAATTTGGACTAGCTATAACCAATTTCAACGAGTTTGTACCATTTCCTACAAGTTCATACCATTTCCTACAAGTTCGTACTATTCCGTACTAGTTTGTATCATTTGGTACATGTTAGTCCTAGTTCGTTCCATTTTGTATGAGTTCGTCCTAGTTTGTACCATTTCATATGAATTTGGACTAGTTCTAACCAATCTCAATGAGTTTGTACCATTTCATACTAGTTCATACCATTTCCTACAAGTTCGTACCATTCCGTACTAGTTCGTACCATTTGGTAAAAGTTCGTCTTAGTTCGTTCCATTTTGTACGAGTTCGTGCTAGTTTGTACCATTTGATATGAATTTGGACTAGCTCTAACCAATTTCAACGAGTTTGGACCCTTTAATACTAGTTCATACCATTTCCTACGAGATCGTACCATTAGGTACTAGTTCGCACCATTTGGATCAAGTTCGTCCTAGTTCGTAAGAATTTGGACTAGCTCTAACCAGTTTCAACGAGTTTGTACCATTTCATACTAATTCATACCGTTTCCAACAAGTTCGTACCATTCCATACTAGTTCGTACCATTTGGTACATGTTAGTCCTAGTTCGTTCCATTTTGTACGACTTCGTCCTAGTTCGTCCCATTTCGTAAGAATTTGGACTAGCTCTAACCAGTTTCAACGAGTTTGTACCATTTCATACTAGTTCATACCGTATCCAACAAGTTCGTACCATTCCATACTAGTTCGTACCATTTGGTACAAGTTCGTCCTAGATCGTTCCATTTTGTGCGAGTTCGTCCTAGTTCGTAATATTTCGTTTTAATTTGGACTAGCTCTAACCAATCTCAACGAGTTTGTACCATTTCATACTAGTTCATACCATTTCCTACAAGTTCGTACCATTCCGTACTAGTTCGTACCATTTGGTACAAGTTCGTCCTAGTTCGTTCCATTTTGTACGAGTTCGTCCTAGTTCATACCATTTCATATGAATTTGGACTAGCTATAACCAATTTCAACGAGTTTGTACCATTTCCTACAAGTTCATACCATTTCCTACAAGTTCGTACTATTCCGTACTAGTTTGTATCATTTGGTACATGTTAGTCCTAGTTCGTTCCATTTTGTATGAGTTCGTCCTAGTTTGTACCATTTCATATGAATTTGGACTAGTTCTAACCAATCTCAATGAGTTTGTACCATTTCATACTAGTTCATACCATTTCCTACAAGTTCGTACCATTCCGTACTAGTTCGTACCATTTGGTAAAAGTTCGTCTTAGTTCGTTCCATTTTGTACGAGTTCGTGCTAGTTTGTACCATTTGATATGAATTTGGACTAGCTCTAACCAATTTCAACGAGTTTGGACCCTTTAATACTAGTTCATACCATTTCCTACGAGATCGTACCATTAGGTACTAGTTCGTACCATTTGGAACAAGTTCGTCCTAGTTCGTAAGAATTTGGACTAGCTCTAACCAGTTTCAACGAGTTTGTACCATTTCATACTAATTCATACCGTTTCCAACAAGTTCGTACCATTCCATACTAGTTCGTACCATTTGGTACATGTTAGTCCTAGTTCGTTCCATTTTGTACGACTTCGTCCTAGTTCGTCCCATTTCGTAAGAATTTGGACTAGCTCTAACCAGTTTCAACGAGTTTGTACCATTTCATACTAGTTCATACCGTATCCAACAAGTTCGTACCATTCCATACTAGTTCGTACCATTTGGTACAAGTTCGTCCTAGATCGTTCCATTTTGTGCGAGTTCGTCCTAGTTCGTAATATTTCGTTTTAATTTGGACTAGCTCTAACAAATCTCAACGAGTTTGTACCATTTCATACTAGTTCATACCATTTCCTACAAGTTCGTACCATTCCGTACTAGTTCGTACCATTTGGTACAAGTTCGTCCTAGTTCGTTCCATTTTGTACGAGTTCGTCCTAGTTTGTACCATTTCATATGAATTTGGACTAGCTCTAACCAATTTCAACGAGTTTGTACCATTTCATACTAGTTCATACCGTTTCCAACAAGTTCGTACCATTCCATACTAGTTCGTACCATTTGGTACAAGTTCGTCCTAGTTCGTTCCACTTTGTACGAGTTCGTCCTAGTTCGTCCCATTTCGTAAGAATTTGGACTAGCTCTAACCAGTTTCAACGAGTTTGTACCATTTCATACTAGTTCATACCATTTCCTACAAGTTCGTACCATTCCGTACTAGTTCGTACCATTTGGTACAAGTTCGTCCTAGTTCGTTGCATTTTGTACGAGTTCGTCCTAGTTTGTACCATTTCATATGAATTTGGACTAGCTCTAACCAATTTCAACGAGTTTGTACCATTTCCTACAAGTTCACACCATTTCCTACAAGTTCGTACTATTCCGTACTAGTTTGTACCATTTGGTACATGTTAGTCCTAGTTCGTTCCATTTTGTATGAGTTCGTCCTAGTTTCTACCATTTCATTTGAATTTGGACTAGTTCTAACCAATCTCAACGAGTTTGTACCATTTCATACTAGTTCATACCATTTCCTACAAGTTCGTACCATTCCGTACTAGTTCGTACCATTTGGTACAAGTTCGTCCTAGTTCGTTCCATTTTGTACGACTTCGTCCTAGTTCGTACCATTTCGTAAGAATTTGGACTAGCTCTAACCAGTTTCAACGAGCTTGTACCATTTCATACTAGTTCATACCATTTCCTACAATTTGGTACCATTCCGTACTAGTTCGTACCATTTGGTACAAGTTCGTCCTAGTTCGTTGCATTTTGTACGAGTTCGTCCTAGTTTGTACCATTTCATACTAGTTCACCATTTCCTACAAGTTCGTACCATTCGGTACTAGTTCGTACCATTTGGTACAAGTTCGTCCTAGTTCGTTCCATTTTGTCCGAGTTCGTACTAGTTCATACCATTTCATATGAATTTGGACTAGCTATAACCAATTTCAACGAGTTTTAACCATTTCCTACAAGTTCATACCATTTCCTACAAGTTCGTACTATTCCGTACTAGTTTGTACCATTTGGTACATGTTAGTCCTAGTTCGTTCCATTTTGTATGAGTTCGTCCTAGTTTGTAACATTTCATATGAATTTGGACTAGTTCTAACCAATCTCAACGAGTTTGTACCATTTCATACTAGTTCATACCATTTCCTACAAGTTCGTACCATTCCGTACTAGTTCGTACCATTTGGTACAAGTTCGTCCTAGTTCGTTCCATTTTGTACGACTTCGTCCTAGTTCGTACCATTTCGTAAGAATATGGACTAGCTCTAACCAGTTTCAACGAGCTTGTGCCATTTCATACTAGTTCATACCATTTCCTACAATTTTGTACCATTCCGTACTAGTTCGTACCATTTGGTACAAGTTCGTCCTAGTTCGTTGCATTTTGTACGAGTTCGTCCTAGTTTGTACCATTTCATACTAGTTCATACCATTTCCTACAAGTTCGTACCATTCAGTACTAGTTCGTACCATTTGGTACAAGTTCGTCCTAGTTCGTTCCATTTTGTACGAGTTCGTCCTAGTTTGTACCATTTCATATGAATTTGGACTAGCTCTAACCAATTTCAACGAGTTTGTACCATTTCATACTAGTTCATACCGTTTCCAACAAGTTCGTACCATTCCATACTAGTTCGTACAATTTGGTACAAGTTCGTCCTAGTTCGTTCCACTTTGTACGAGTTCGTCCTAGTTTCTACCATTTCATATGAATTTGGACTAGTTCTAACCAATCTCAACGAGTTTGTACCCTTTCATACTAGTTCATACCATTTCCTACAAGTTCGTACCATTCCGTACTAGTTCGTACCATTTGGTACAAGTTCGTCCTAGTTCGTTCCATTTTGTACGACTTCGTCCTAGTTCGTACCATTTCGTAAGAATTTGGACTAGCTCTAACCAGTTTCAACGAGCTTGTACCATTTCATACTAGTTCATACCATTTCCTACAATTTTGTACCATTCCGTACTAGTTCGTACCATTTGGTACAAGTTCGTCCTAGTTCGTTGCATTTTGTACGAGTTCGTCCTAGTTTGTACCATTTCATACTAGTTCACCATTTCCTACAAGTTCGTACCATTCAGTACTAGTTCGTACCATTTGGTACAAGTTCGTCCTAGTTCGTTCCATTTTGTCCGAGTTCGTACTAGTTCATACCATTTCATATGAATTTGGACTAGCTATAACCAATTTCAACGAGTTTGTACCATTTCCTACAAGTTCATACCATTTCCTACAAGTTCGTACTATTCCGTACTAGTTTGTACCATTTGGTACATGTTAGTCCTAGTTCGTTCCATTTTGTATGAGTTCGTCCTAGTTTGTACCATTTCATATGAATTTGGACTAGTTCTAACCAATCTCAATGAGTTTGTACCATTTCATACTAGTTCATACCATTTCCTACAAGTTCGTACCATTCCGTACTAGTTCGTACCATTTGGTAAAAGTTCGTCTTAGTTCGTTCCATTTTGTACGAGTTCGTGCTAGTTTGTACCATTTGATATGAATTTGGACTAGCTCTAACCAATTTCAACGAGTTTGGACCCTTTAATACTAGTTCATACCATTTCCTACGAGATCGTACCATTAGGTACTAGTTCCCACCATTTGGAACAAGTTCGTCCTAGTTCGTAAGAATTTGGACTAGCTCTAACCAGTTTCAACGAGTTTGTACCATTTCATACTAATTCATACCGTTTCCAACAAGTTCGTACCATTCCATACTAGTTCGTACCATTTGGTACATGTTAGTCCTAGTTCGTTCCATTTTGTACGACTTCGTCCTAGTTCGTCCCATTTCGTAAGAATTTGGACTAGCTCTAACCAGTTTCAACGAGTTTGTACCATTTCATACTAGTTCATACCGTATCCAACAAGTTCGTACCATTCCATACTAGTTCGTACCATTTGGTACAAGTTCGTCCTAGATCGTTCCATTTTGTGCGAGTTCGTCCTAGTTCGTAATATTTCGTTTTAATTTGGACTAGCTCTAACCAATCTCAACGAGTTTGTACCATTTCATACTAGTTCATACCATTTCCTACAAGTTCGTACCATTCCGTACTAGTTCGTACCATTTGGTACAAGTTCGTCCTAGTTCGTTCCATTTTGTACGAGTTCGTCCTAGTTCATACCATTTCATATGAATTTGGACTAGCTATAACCAATTTCAACGAGTTTGTACCATTTCCTACAAGTTCATACCATTTCCTACAAGTTCGTACTATTCCGTACTAGTTTGTATCATTTGGTACATGTTAGTCCTAGTTCGTTCCATTTTGTATGAGTTCGTCCTAGTTTGTACCATTTCATATGAATTTGGACTAGTTCTAACCAATCTCAATGAGTTTGTACCATTTCATACTAGTTCATACCATTTCCTACAAGTTCGTACCATTCCGTACTAGTTCGTACCATTTGGTAAAAGTTCGTCTTAGTTCGTTCCATTTTGTACGAGTTCGTGCTAGTTTGTACCATTTGATATGAATTTGGACTAGCTCTAACCAATTTCAACGAGTTTGGACCCTTTAATACTAGTTCATACCATTTCCTACGAGATCGTACCATTAGGTACTAGTTCGTACCATTTGGAACAAGTTCGTCCTAGTTCGTAAGAATTTGGACTAGCTCTAACCAGTTTCAACGAGTTTGTACCATTTCATACTAATTCATACCGTTTCCAACAAGTTCGTACCATTCCATACTAGTTCGTACCATTTGGTACATGTTAGTCCTAGTTCGTTCCATTTTGTACGACTTCGTCCTAGTTCGTCCCATTTCGTAAGAATTTGGACTAGCTCTAACCAGTTTCAACGAGTTTGTACCATTTCATACTAGTTCATACCGTATCCAACAAGTTCGTACCATTCCATACTAGTTCGTACCATTTGGTACAAGTTCGTCCTAGATCGTTCCATTTTGTGCGAGTTCGTCCTAGTTCGTAATATTTCGTTTTAATTTGGACTAGCTCTAACAAATCTCAACGAGTTTGTACCATTTCATACTAGTTCATACCATTTCCTACAAGTTCGTACCATTCCGTACTAGTTCGTACCATTTGGTACAAGTTCGTCCTAGTTCGTTCCATTTTGTACGAGTTCGTCCTAGTTTGTACCATTTCATATGAATTTGGACTAGCTCTAACCAATTTCAACGAGTTTGTACCATTTCATACTAGTTCATACCGTTTCCAACAAGTTCGTACCATTCCATACTAGTTCGTACCATTTGGTACAAGTTCGTCCTAGTTCGTTCCACTTTGTACGAGTTCGTCCTAGTTCGTCCCATTTCGTAAGAATTTGGACTAGCTCTAACCAGTTTCAACGAGTTTGTACCATTTCATACTAGTTCATACCATTTCCTACAAGTTCGTACCATTCCGTACTAGTTCGTACCATTTGGTACAAGTTCGTCCTAGTTCGTTGCATTTTGTACGAGTTCGTCCTAGTTTGTACCATTTCATATGAATTTGGACTAGCTCTAACCAATTTCAACGAGTTTGTACCATTTCCTACAAGTTCACACCATTTCCTACAAGTTCGTACTATTCCGTACTAGTTTGTACCATTTGGTACATGTTAGTCCTAGTTCGTTCCATTTTGTATGAGTTCGTCCTAGTTTCTACCATTTCATTTGAATTTGGACTAGTTCTAACCAATCTCAACGAGTTTGTACCATTTCATACTAGTTCATACCATTTCCTACAAGTTCGTACCATTCCGTACTAGTTCGTACCATTTGGTACAAGTTCGTCCTAGTTCGTTCCATTTTGTACGACTTCGTCCTAGTTCGTACCATTTCGTAAGAATTTGGACTAGCTCTAACCAGTTTCAACGAGCTTGTACCATTTCATACTAGTTCATACCATTTCCTACAATTTGGTACCATTCCGTACTAGTTCGTACCATTTGGTACAAGTTCGTCCTAGTTCGTTGCATTTTGTACGAGTTCGTCCTAGTTTGTACCATTTCATACTAATTCACCATTTCCTACAAGTTCGTACCATTCGGTACTAGTTCGTACCATTTGGTACAAGTTCGTCCTAGTTCGTTCCATTTTGTCAGAGTTCGTACTAGTTCATACCATTTCATATGAATTTGGACTAGCTATAACCAATTTCAACGAGTTTTAACCATTTCCTACAAGTTCATACCATTTCCTACAAGTTCGTACTATTCCGTACTAGTTTGTACCATTTGGTACATGTTAGTCCTAGTTCGTTCCATTTTGTATGAGTTCGTCCTAGTTTGTAACATTTCATATGAATTTGGACTAGTTCTAACCAATCTCAACGAGTTTGTACCATTTCATACTAGTTCATACCATTTCCTACAAGTTCGTACCATTCCGTACTAGTTCGTACCATTTGGTACAAGTTCGTCCTAGTTCGTTCCATTTTGTACGACTTCGTCCTAGTTCGTACCATTTCGTAAGAATATGGACTAGCTCTAACCAGTTTCAACGAGCTTGTACCATTTCATACTAGTTCATACCATTTCCTACAATTTTGTACCATTCCGTACTAGTTCGTACCATTTGGTACAAGTTCGTCCTAGTTCGTTGCATTTTGTACGAGTTCGTCCTAGTTTGTACCATTTCATACTAGTTCATACCATTTCCTACAAGTTCGTACCATTCAGTACTAGTTCGTACCATTTGGTACAAGTTCGTCCTAGTTCGTTCCATTTTGTACGAGTTCGTCCTAGTTTGTACCATTTCATATGAATTTGGACTAGCTCTAACCAATTTCAACGAGTTTGTACCATTTCATACTAGTTCATACCGTTTCCAACAAGTTCGTACCATTCCATACTAGTTCGTACCATTTGGTACAAGTTCGTCCTAGTTCGTTCCACTTTGTACGAGTTCGTCCTAGTTCGTCCCATTTCGTAAGAATTTGGACTAGCTCTAACCAGTTTCAACGAGTTTGTACCATTTCATACTAGTTCATACCATTTCCTACAAGTTCGTACCATTCCGTACTAGTTCGTACCATTTGGTACAAGTTCGTCCTAGTTCGTTGCATTTTGTACGAGTTCGTCCTAGTTTGTACCATTTCATATGAATTTGGACTAGCTCTAACCAATTTCAACGAGTTTGTACCATTTCCTACAAGTTCACACCATTTCCTACAAGTTCGTACTATTCCGTACTAGTTTGTACCATTTGGTACATGTTAGTCCTAGTTCGTTCCATTTTGTATGAGTTCGTCCTAGTTTCTACCATTTCATTTGAATTTGGACTAGTTCTAACCAATCTCAACGAGTTTGTACCATTTCATACTAGTTCATACCATTTCCTACAAGTTCGTACCATTCCGTACTAGTTCGTACCATTTGGTACAAGTTCGTCCTAGTTCGTTCCATTTTGTACGACTTCGTCCTAGTTCGTACCATTTCGTAAGAATTTGGACTAGCTCTAACCAGTTTCAACGAGCTTGTACCATTTCATACTTGTTCATACCATTTCCTACAATTTGGTACCATTCCGTACTAGTTCGTACCATTTGGTACAAGTTCGTCCTAGTTCGTTGCATTTTGTACGAGTTCGTCCTAGTTTGTACCATTTCATACTAGTTCACCATTTCCTACAAGTTCGTACCATTCGGTACTAGTTCGTACCATTTGGTACAAGTTCGTCCTAGTTCGTTCCATTTTGTCAGAGTTCGTACTAGTTCATACCATTTCATATGAATTTGGACTAGCTATAACCAATTTCAACGAGTTTTAACCATTTCCTACAAGTTCATACCATTTCCTACAAGTTCGTACTATTCCGTACTAGTTTGTACCATTTGGTACATGTTAGTCCTAGTTCGTTCCATTTTGTATGAGTTCGTCCTAGTTTGTAACATTTCATATGAATTTGGACTAGTTCTAACCAATCTCAACGAGTTTGTACCATTTCATACTAGTTCATACCATTTCCTACAAGTTCGTACCATTCCGTACTAGTTCGTACCATTTGGTACAAGTTCGTCCTAGTTCGTTCCATTTTGTACGACTTCGTCCTAGTTCGTACCATTTCGTAAGAATATGGACTAGCTCTAACCAGTTTCAACGAGCTTGTACCATTTCATACTAGTTCATACCATTTCCTACAATTTTGTACCATTCCGTACTAGTTCGTACCATTTGGTACAAGTTCGTCCTAGTTCGTTGCATTTTGTACGAGTTCGTCCTAGTTTGTACCATTTCATACTAGTTCATACCATTTCCTACAAGTTCGTACCATTCAGTACTAGTTCGTACCATTTGGTACAAGTTCGTCCTAGTTCGTTCCATTTTGTACGAGTTCGTCCTAGTTTGTACCATTTCATATGAATTTGGACTAGCTCTAACCAATTTCAACGAGTTTGTACCATTTCATACTAGTTCATACCGTTTCCAACAAGTTCGTACCATTCCATACTAGTCGTACCATTTGGTACAAGTTCGTCCTAGTTCGTTCCACTTTGTACGAGTTCGTCCTAGTTTCTACCATTTCATATGAATTTGGACTAGTTCTAACCAATCTCAACGAGTTTGTACCCTTTCATACTAGTTCATACCATTTCCTACAAGTTCGTACCATTCCGTACTAGTTCGTACCATTTGGTACAAGTTCGTCCTAGTTCGTTCCATTTTGTACGACTTCGTCCTAGTTCGTACCATTTCGTATGAATTTGGACTAGCTCTAACCAGTTTCAACGAGCTTGTACCATTTCATACTAGTTCATACCATTTCCTACAATTTTGTACCATTCCGTACTAGTTCGTACCATTTGGTACAAGTTCGTCCTAGTTCGTTGCATTTTGTACGAGTTCGTCCTAGTTTGTACCATTTCATACTAGTTCACCATTTCCTACAAGTTCGTACCATTCAGTACTAGTTCGTACCATTTGGTACAAGTTCGTCCTAGTTCGTTCCATTTTGTCCGAGTTCGTACTAGTTCATACCATTTCATATGAATTTGGACTAGCTATAACCAATTTCAACGAGTTTGTACCATTTCCTACAAGTTCATACCATTTCCTACAAGTTCGTACTATTCCGTACTAGTTTGTACCATTTGGTACATGTTAGTCCTAGTTCGTTCCATTTTGTATGAGTTCGTCCTAGTTTGTACCATTTCATATGAATTTGGACTAGTTCTAACCAATCTCAATGAGTTTGTACCATTTCATACTAGTTCATACCATTTCCTACAAGTTCGTACCATTCCGTACTAGTTCGTACCATTTGGTAAAAGTTCGTCTTAGTTCGTTCCATTTTGTACGAGTTCGTGCTAGTTTGTACCATTTGATATGAATTTGGACTAGCTCTAACCAATTTCAACGAGTTTGGACCCTTTAATACTAGTTCATACCATTTCCTACGAGATCGTACCATTAGGTACTAGTTCCCACCATTTGGAACAAGTTCGTCCTAGTTCGTAAGAATTTGGACTAGCTCTAACCAGTTTCAACGAGTTTGTACCATTTCATACTAATTCATACCGTTTCCAACAAGTTCGTACCATTCCATACTAGTTCGTACCATTTGGTACATGTTAGTCCTAGTTCGTTCCATTTTGTACGACTTCGTCCTAGTTCGTCGCATTTCGTAAGAATTTGGACTAGCTCTAACCAGTTTCAACGAGTTTGTACCATTTCAAACTAGTTCATACCGTTTCCAACAAGTTCGTACCATTCCATACTAGTTCGTATCATTTGGTACAAGTTCGTCCTAGATCGTTCCATTTTGTGCGAGTTCGTCCTAGTTCGTAATATTTCGTTTTAATTTGGACTAGCTCTAACCAATCTCAACGAGTTTGTACCATTTCATACTAGTTCATACCACTTCCTACAAGTTCGTACCATTCCGTACTAGTTCGTACCATTTGGTACAAGTTCGTCCTAGTTCGTTCCATTTTGTACGAGTTCGTCCTAGTTTGTACCATTTCATATGAATTTGGACTAGCTCTAACCAATTTCAACGAGTTTGTACCATTTCATACTAGTTCATACCGTTTCCAACAAGTTCGTACCATTCCATACTAGTTCGTACCATTTGGTACAAGTTCGTCCTAGTTCGTTCCATTTTGTACGAGTTCGTCCTAGTTCGTCCCATTTCGTAAGAATTTGGACTAGCTCTAACCAGTTTCAACGAGTTTGTACCATTTCATACTAGTTCATACCATTTCCTACAAGTTCGTACCACTCCGTACTAGTTCGTACCATTTGGTACAAGTTCGTCCTAGTTCGTTGCATTTTGTACGAGTTCGTCCTAGTTTGTACCATTTCATATGAATTTGGACTAGCTCTAACCAATTTCAACGAGTTTGTACCATTTCCTACAAGTTCACACCATTTCCTACAAATTCGTACTATTCCGTACTAGTTTGTACCATTTGGTACATGTTAGTCCTAGTTCGTTCCATTTTGTATGAGTTCGTCCTAGTTTCTACCATTTCATATGAATTTGGACTAGTTCTAACCAATCTCAACGAGTTTGTACCATTTCATACTAGTTCATACCATTTCCTACAAGTTCGTACCATTCCGTACTAGTTCGTACCATTTGGTACAAGTTCGTCCTAGTTCGTTCCATTTTGTACGACTTCGTCCTATTTCGTACCATTTCGTAAGAATTTGGACTAGCTCTAACCAGTTTCAACGAGCTTGTACCATTTCATACTAGTTCATACCATTTCCTACAATTTTGTACCATTCCGTACTAGTTCGTACCATTTGGTACAAGTTCGTCCTAGTTCGTTGCATTTTGTACGAGTTCGTCCTAGTTTGTACCATTTCATACTAGTTCATACCATTTCCTACAAGTTCGTACCATTCCGTACTAGTTCGTACCATTTGGTACAAGTTCGTCCTAGTTCGTTGCATTTTGTACGAGTTCGTCCTAGTTTGTACCATTTCATATGAATTTGGACTAGCTATAACCAATTTCAACGAGTTTGTACCATTTCCTACAAGTTCACACCATTTCCTACAAGTTCGTACTATTCCGTACTAGTTTGTACCATTTGGTACATGTTAGTCCTAGTTCGTTCCATTTTGTATGAGTTCGTCCTAGTTTCTACCATTTCATATGAATTTGGACTAGTTCTAACCAATCTCAACGAGTTTGTACCATTTCATACTAGTTCATACCATTTCCTACAAGTTCGTACCATTCCGTACTAGTTCGTACCATTTGGTACAAGTTCGTCCTAGTTCGTTCCATTTTGTACGACTTCGTCCTAGTTCGTACCATTTCGTAAGAATTTGGACTAGCTCTAACCAGTTTCAACGAGCTTGTACCATTTCATACTAGTTCATACCATTTCCTACAATTTTGTACCATTCCGTACTAGTTCGTACCATTTGGTACAAGTTCGTCCTAGTTCGTTGCATTTTGTACGAGTTCGTCCTAGTTTGTACCATTTCATACTAGTTCACCATTTCCTACAAGTTCGGACCATTCAGTACTAGTTCGTACCATTTGGTACAAGTTCGTCCTAGTTCGTTCCATTTTGTCCGAGTTCGTACTATTTCATACCATTTCATATGAATTTGGACTAGCTATAACCAATTTCAACGAGTTTGTACCATTTCCTACAAGTTCATACCATTTCCTACAAGTTCGTACTATTCCGTACTAGTTTGTACCATTTGGTACATGTTAGTCCTAGTTCGTTCCATTTTGTATGAGTTCGTCCTAGTTTGTACCATTTCATATGAATTTGGACTAGTTCTAACCAATCTCAATGAGTTTGTACCATTTCACACTAGTTCATATCATTTCCTACAAGTTCGTACCATTCCGTACTAGTTCGTACCATTTGGTAAAAGTTCGTCTTAGTTCGTTCCATTTTGTACGAGTTCGTGCTAGTTTGTACCATTTGGACTAGCTCTAACCAATTTCAACGAGTTTGGACCCTTTAATACTAGTTCATACCATTTCCTACGAGATCGTACCATTAGGTACTAGTTCGCACCATTTGGAACAAGTTCGTCCTAGTTCGTAAGAATTTGGACTAGCTCTAACCAGTTTCAACGAGTTTGTACCATTTCATACTAATTCATACCGTTTCCAACAAGTTCGTACCATTCCATACTAGTTCGTACCATTTGGTACATGTTAGTCCTAGTTCGTTCCATTTTGTACGACTTCGTCCTAGTTCGTCCCATTTCGTAAGAATTTGGACTAGCTCTAACCAGTTTCAACGAGTTTGTACCATTTCAAACTAGTTCATACCGTTTCCAACAAGTTCGTACCATTCCATACTAGTTCGTACCATTTGGTACAAGTTCGTCCTAGATCGTTCCATTTTGTGCGAGTTCGTCCTAGTTCGTAATATTTCGTTTTAATTTGGACTAGCTCTAACCAATCTCAACGAGTTTGTACCATTTCATACTAGTTCATACCACTTCCTACAAGTTCGTACCATTCCGTACTAGTTCGTACCATTTGGTACAAGTTCGTCCTAGTTCGTTCCATTTTGTACGAGTTCGTCCTAGTTTGTACCATTTCATATGAATTTGGACTAGCTCTAACCAATTTCAACGAGTTTGTACCATTTCATACTAGTTCATACCGTTTCCAACAAGTTCGTACCATTCCATACTAGTTCGTACCATTTGGTACAAGTTCGTCCTAGTTCGTTCCATTTTGTACGAGTTTGTCCTAGTTCGTCCCATTTCGTAAGAATTTGGACTAGCTCTAACCAGTTTCAACGAGTTTGTACCATTTCATACTAGTTCATACCATTTCCTACAAGTTCGTACCATTCCGTACTAGTTCGTACCATTTGGTACAAGTTCGTCCTAGTTCGTTGCATTTTGTACGAGTTCGTCCTAGTTTGTACCATTTCATATGAATTTGGACTAGCTCTAACCAATTTCAACGAGTTTGTACCATTTCCTACAAGTTCACACCATTTCCTACAAGTTCGTACTATTCCGTACTAGTTCGTACCATTTGGTACAAGTTCGTCCTAGTTCGTTCCATTTTGTACGAGTTCGTCCTAGTTTGTACCATTTCATATGAATTTGGACTAGCTCTAACCAATTTCAACGAGTTTGTACCGTTTCCAACAAGTTCGTACCATTCCGTACTAGTTCGTACCATTTGGTACAAGTTCGTCCTAGTTCGTTCCATTTTGTACGAGTTCGTCCTAGTTCGTACCATTTGGTACAAGTTCGTCCTAGTTCGTTCCATTTTGTACGAGTTCGTCCTAGTTTGTACCATTTCATATGAATTTGGACTAGCTCTAACCAATTTCAACGAGTTTGTACCATTTCATACTAGTTCATACCGTTTCCAACAAGTTCGTACCATTCCATACTAGTTCGTACAATTTGGTACAAGTTCGTCCTAGTTCGTTCCACTTTGTACGAGTTCGTCCTAGTTTCTACCATTTCATATGAATTTGGACTAGTTCTAACCAATCTCAACGAGTTTGTACCCTTTCATACTAGTTCATACCATTTCCTACAAGTTCGTACCATTCCGTACTAGTTCGTACCATTTGGTACAAGTTCGTCCTAGATCGTTCCATTTTGTGCGAGTTCGTCCTAGTTCGTAATATTTCGTTTTAATTTGGACTAGCTCTAACCAATCTCAACGAGTTTGTACCATTTCATACTAGTTCATACCATTTCCTACAAGTTCGTACCATTCCATACTAGTTCGTACCATTTGGTACAAGTTCCTCCTAGTTCGTTCCATTTTGTACGAGTTCGTCCTAGTTTGTACCATTTCATATGAATTTGGACTAGCTCTAACCAATTTCAACGAGTTTGTACCATTTCATACTAGTTCATACCGTTTCCAACAAGTTCGTACCATTCCATACTAGTTCGTACCATTTGGTACAAGTTCGTCCTAGTTCGTTCCATTTTGTACGAGTTTGTCCTAGTTCGTCCCATTTCGTAAGAATTTGGACTAGCTCTAACCAGTTTCAACGAGTTTGTACCATTTCATACTAGTTCATACCATTTCCTACAAGTTCGTACCATTCCGTACTAGTTCGTACCATTTGGTACAAGTTCGTCCTAGTTCGTTGCATTTTGTACGAGTTCGTCCTAGTTTGTACCATTTCATATGAATTTGGACTAGCTCTAACCAATTTCAACGAGTTTGTACCATTTCCTACAAGTTCACACCATTTCCTACAAGTTCGTACTATTCCGTACTAGTTCGTACCATTTGGTACAAGTTCGTCCTAGTTCGTTCCATTTTGTACGAGTTCGTCCTAGTTTGTACCATTTCATATGAATTTGGACTAGCTCTAACCAATTTCAACGAGTTTGTACCGTTTCCAACAAGTTCGTACCATTCCGTACTAGTTCGTACCATTTGGTACAAGTTCGTCCTAGTTCGTTCCATTTTGTACGAGTTCGTCCTAGTTCGTACCATTTGGTACAAGTTCGTCCTAGTTCGTTCCATTTTGTACGAGTTCGTCCTAGTTTGTACCATTTCATATGAATTTGGACTAGCTCTAACCAATTTCAACGAGTTTGTACCATTTCATACTAGTTCATACCGTTTCCAACAAGTTCGTACCATTCCATACTAGTTCGTACAATTTGGTACAAGTTCGTCCTAGTTCGTTCCACTTTGTACGAGTTCGTCCTAGTTTCTACCATTTCATATGAATTTGGACTAGTTCTAACCAATCTCAACGAGTTTGTACCCTTTCATACTAGTTCATACCATTTCCTACAAGTTCGTACCATTCCGTACTAGTTCGTACCATTTGGTACAAGTTCGTCCTAGATCGTTCCATTTTGTGCGAGTTCGTCCTAGTTCGTAATATTTCGTTTTAATTTGGACTAGCTCTAACCAATCTCAACGAGTTTGTACCATTTCATACTAGTTCATACCATTTCCTACAAGTTCGTACCATTCCATACTAGTTCGTACCATTTGGTACAAGTTCCTCCTAGTTCGTTCCATTTTGTGCGAGTTCGTCCTAGTTCGTAATATTTCGTATGAATTTGGACTAGCTCTAATCAATTTCAACGAGTTTATACCATTTCATACTATTTCATACCATTTCCAACAAGTTCGCACCATTCCATACTAGTTCGTACCATTTGGTACAAGTTCGTCCTAGTTCGTTCCATTTTGTACGAGTTCGTCCTAGTTTGTACGAGTTCGTCCTAGTTTGTACCATTTCATATGAATTTGGACTAGCTCTAACCAATTTCAACGAGTTTGTACCATTTCATACTAGTTCATACCATTTCCAACAAGTTCGTACCATTCCGTACTAGTTCGTACCATTTGGTAAAAGTTCGTTTTAGTTCGTTCCATTTTGTACGAGTTCGTGCTAGTTTGTACCATTTGATATGAATTTGGACTAGCTCTAACCAATTTCAACGAGTTTGGACCCTTTAATACTAGTTCATACCATTTCCTACGAGATCGTACCATTAGGTACTAGTTCATACCATTTCCTACAAGTTCGTACCATTCCGTACTAGTTCGTACCATTTGGTACAAGTTCGTCCTAGTTCGTTCCATTTTGTACGAGTTCGTCCTAGTTTGTACCATTTCATATGAATTTGGACTAGCTCTAACCAATTTCAACGAGTTTGTACCATTTCATACTAGTTCATACCGTTTCCAACAAGTTCGTACCATTCCGTACTAGTTCGTACCATTTGGTACAAGTTCGTCCTAGTTCGTTGCATTTTGTACGAGTTCGTGCTAGTTTGTACCATTTCATATGAATTTGGACTAGCTCTAACCAATTTCAACGAGTTTGTACCATTTCCTACAAGTTCTTACGATTTCCTACAAGTTCGTACTATTCTGTACTAGTTTGTACCATTTGGTACATGTTAATCCTAGTTCGTTCCATTTTGTATGAGTTCGTCCTAGTTTGTACCATTTCATATGAATTTTGACCAGCTCTAACCAATATCAACGAGTTTGTACCATTTCATACTAGTTCATACCGTTTCCAACAAGTTCGTACCATTCCGTACTAGTTCGTACCATTTGGTACAAGTTCGTCCTAGTTCGTTGCATTTTGTACGAGTTCGTGCTAGTTTGTACCATTTCATATGAATTTGGACTAGCTCTAACCAATTTCAACGAGTTTGTACCATTTCATACTAGTTCATACCATTTCCTACAAGTTCGTACCATTCCGTACTAGTTCGTACCATTTGGTATAAGTTCGTCTTAGTTCGTTCCATTTTGTACGAGTTCGTGCTAGTTTGTACCATTTCATATGAATTTGGACTAGCTCTAACCAATTTCAACGAGTTTGTACCATTTCATACTAGTTCATACCATTTCCTACATGTTCGTACCATTCCGTACTAGTTCGTACCATTTGGTACAAGTTCGTCCTAGATCGTTCCATTTTGTGCGAGTTCGTCCTAGTTCGTAATATTTCGTTTTAATTTGGACTAGCTCTAACCAATCTCAACGAGTTTGTACCATTTCATACTAGTTCATACCATTTCCTACAAGTTCGTACCATTCCATACTAGTTCGTACCATTTGGTACAAGTTCATCCTAGTTCGTTCCATTTTGTGCGAGTTCGTCCTAGTTCGTAATATTTCGTATGAATTTGGACTAGCTCTAATCAATTTCAACGAGTTTATACCATTTCATACTATTTCATACCATTTCCAACAAGTTCGCACCATTCCATACTAGTTCGTACCATTTGGTACAAGTTCGTCCTAGTTCGTTCCATTTTGTACGAGTTCGTCCTAGTTTGTACCATTTCATATGAATTTGGACCAGCTCTAACCAATTTCAACGAGTTTGTACCATTTCATACTAGTTCATACCGTTTCCAACAATTTCGTACCATTCCATACTAGTTCGTACCATTTGGTACAAGTTCGTCTTAGTTCGTTCCATTTTGTACGAGTTCGTCCTAGTTCGTCCCATTTCGTAAGAATTTGGACTAGCTCTAACCAGTTTCAACGAGTTTGTACCATTTCATACTAGTTCATACCATTTCCTACAAGTTCGTACCATTCCGTACTAGTTCGTACCATTTGGTACAAGTTCGTCCTAGTTCGTTGCATTTTGTACGAGTTCATCCTAGTTTGTACCATTTCATATGAATTTGGACTAGCTCTAACCAATTTCAACGAGTTTGTACCATTTCCTACAAGTTCATACCATTTCCTACAAGTTCGTACTATTCCGTACTAGTTTGTACCATTTGGTACATGTTAGTCCTAGTTCGTTCCATTTTGTATGAGTTCGTCCTAGTTTGTACCATTTCATATGAATTTGGACTAGTTCTAACCAATCTCAACGAGTTTGTACCAATTCATACTAGTTCATACCATTTCCTACAAGTTCGTACCATTCCGTACTAGTTCGTACCATTTGGTACAATTTCGTCCTAGTTCGTTCCATTTTGTACGAGTTCGTCCTAGTTTGTACCATTTCATATGAATTTGGACTAGCTCTAACCAATTTCAACGAGTTTGTACCATTTCATACTAGTTCATACCATTTCCAACAAGTTCGTACCATTCCGTACTAGTTCGTACCATTTGGTAAAAGTTCGTTTTAGTTCGTTCCATTTTGTACGAGTTCGTGCTAGTTTGTACCATTTGATATGAATTTGGACTAGCTCTAACCAATTTCAACGAGTTTGGACCCTTTAATACTAGTTCATACCATTTCCTACGAGATCGTACCATTAGGTACTAGTTCATACCATTTCCTACAAGTTCGTACCATTCCGTACTAGTTCGTACCATTTGGTACAAGTTCGTCCTAGTTCGTTCCATTTTGTACGAGTTCGTCCTAGTATGTACCATTTCATATGAATTTGGACTAGCTCTAACCAATTTCAACGAGTTTGTACCATTTCATACTAGTTCATACCGTTTCCAACAAGTTCGTACCATTCCGTACTAGTTCGTACCATTTGGTACAAGTTCGTCCTAGTTCGTTGCATTTTGTACGAGTTCGTGCTAGTTTGTACCATTTCATATGAATTTGGACTAGCTCTAACCAATTTCAACGAGTTTGTACCATTTCCTACAAGTTCTTACGATTTCCTACAAGTTCGTACTATTCTGTACTAGTTTGTACCATTTGGTACATGTTAGTCCTAGTTCGTTCCATTTTGTATGAGTTCGTCCTAGTTTGTACCATTTCATATGAATTTGGACTAGTTCTAACCAATCTCAATGAGTTTGTACCATTTCATACTAGTTCATACCATTTCCTACAAGTTCGTACCATTCCGTACTAGTTCGTACCATTTGGTAAAAGTTCGTCTTAGTTCGTTCCATTTTGTACGAGTTCGTGCTAGTTTGTCCCATTTCATATGAATTTGGACTAGCTCTAACCAATTTCAACGAGTTTGTACCATTTCATACTAGTTCATACCATTTCCTACAAGTTCGTACCATTCCGTACTAGTTCGTACCATTTGGTATAAGTTCGTCTTAGTTCGTTCCATTTTGTACGAGTTCGTGCTAGTTTGTACCATATCATATGAATTTGGACTAGCTCTAACCAATTTCAACGAGTTTGTACCATTTCATACTAGTTCATACCATTTCCTACATGTTCGTACCATTCCGTACTAGTTCGTACCATTTGGTACAAGTTCGTCCTAGATCGTTCCATTTTGTGCGAGTTCGTCCTAGTTCGTAATATTTCGTTTTAATTTGGACTAGCTCTAACCAATCTCAACGAGTTTGTACCATTTCATACTAGTTCATACCATTTCCTACAAGTTCGTACCATTCCATACTAGTTCGTACCATTTGGTACAAGTTCCTCCTAGTTCGTTCCATTTTGTGCGAGTTCGTCCTAGTTCGTAATATTTCGTATGAATTTGGACTAGCTCTAATCAATTTCAACGAGTTTATACCATTTCATACTATTTCATACCATTTCCAACAAGTTCGCACCATTCCATACTAGTTCGTACCATTTGGTACAAGTTCGTCCTAGTTCGTTCCATTTTGTACGAGTTCGTCCTAGTTTGTACGAGTTCGTCCTAGTTTGTACCATTTCATATGAATTTGGACTAGCTCTAACCAATTTCATCGAGTTTGTACCATTTCATACTAGTTCATACCATTTCCAACAAGTTCGTACCATTCCGTACTAGTTCGTACCATTTGGTAAAAGTTCGTTTTAGTTCGTTCCATTTTGTACGAGTTCGTGCTAGTTTGTACCATTTGATATGAATTTGGACTAGCTCTAACCAATTTCAACGAGTTTGGACCCTTTAATACTAGTTCATACCATTTCCTACGAGATCGTACCATTAGGTACTAGTTCATACCATTTCCTACAAGTTCGTACCATTCCGTACTAGTTCGTACCATTTGGTACAAGTTCGTCCTAGTTCGTTCCATTTTGTACGAGTTCGTCCTAGTTTGTACCATTTCATATGAATTTGGACTAGCTCTAACCAATTTCAACGAGTTTGTACCATTTCATACTAGTTCATACCGTTTCCAACAAGTTCGTACCATTCCGTACTAGTTCGTACCATTTGGTACAAGTTCGTCCTAGTTCGTTGCATTTTGTACGAGTTCGTGCTAGTTTGTACCATTTCATATGAATTTGGACTAGCTCTAACCAATTTCAACGAGTTTGTACCATTTCCTACAAGTTCTTACGATTTCCTACAAGTTCGTACTATTCTGTACTAGTTTGTACCATTTGGTACATGTTAATCCTAGTTCGTTCCATTTTGTATGAGTTCGTCCTAGTTTGTACCATTTCATATGAATTTTGACCAGCTCTAACCAATATCAACGAGTTTGTACCATTTCATACTAGTTCATACCGTTTCCAACAAGTTCGTACCATTCCGTACTAGTTCGTACCATTTGGTACAAGTTCGTCCTAGTTCGTTGCATTTTGTACGAGTTCGTGCTAGTTTGTACCATTTCATATGAATTTGGACTAGCTCTAACCAATTTCAACGAGTTTGTACCATTTCATACTAGTTCATACCATTTCCTACAAGTTCGTACCATTCCGTACTAGTTCGTACCATTTGGTATAAGTTCGTCTTAGTTCGTTCCATTTTGTACGAGTTCGTGCTAGTTTGTACCATTTCATATGAATTTGGACTAGCTCTAACCAATTTCAACGAGTTTGTACCATTTCATACTAGTTCATACCATTTCCTACATGTTCGTACCATTCCGTACTAGTTCGTACCATTTGGTACAAGTTCGTCCTAGATCGTTCCATTTTGTGCGAGTTCGTCCTAGTTCGTAATATTTCGTTTTAATTTGGACTAGCTCTAACCAATCTCAACGAGTTTGTACCATTTCATACTAGTTCATACCATTTCCTACAAGTTCGTACCATTCCATACTAGTTCGTACCATTTGGTACAAGTTCATCCTAGTTCGTTCCATTTTGTGCGAGTTCGTCCTAGTTCGTAATATTTCGTATGAATTTGGACTAGCTCTAATCAATTTCAACGAGTTTATACCATTTCATACTATTTCATACCATTTCCAACAAGTTCGCACCATTCCATACTAGTTCGTACCATTTGGTACAAGTTCGTCCTAGTTCGTTCCATTTTGTACGAGTTCGTCCTAGTTTGTACCATTTCATATGAATTTGGACCAGCTCTAACCAATTTCAACGAGTTTGTACCATTTCATACTAGTTCATACCGTTTCCAACAATTTCGTACCATTCCATACTAGTTCGTACCATTTGGTACAAGTTCGTCTTAGTTCGTTCCATTTTGTACGAGTTCGTCCTAGTTCGTCCCATTTCGTAAGAATTTGGACTAGCTCTAACCAGTTTCAACGAGTTTGTACCATTTCCTACAAGTTCTTACGATTTCCTACAAGTTCGTACTATTCTGTACTAGTTTGTACCATTTGGTACATGTTAGTCCTAGTTCGTTCCATTTTGTATGAGTTCGTCCTAGTTTGTACCATTTCATATGAATTTGGACTAGTTCTAACCAATCTCAATGAGTTTTTACCATTTCATACTAGTTCATACCATTTCCTACAAGTTCGTACCATTCCGTACTAGTTCGTACCATTTGGTAAAAGTTCGTCTTAGTTCGTTCCATTTTGTACGAGTTCGTGCTAGTTTGTACCATTTGATATGAATTTGGACTAGCTCTAACCAATTTCAACGAGTTTGGACCCTTTAATACTAGTTCATACCATTTCCTAAGAGATCCTACCATTAGGTACTAGTTCGCACCACTTAGAACAAGTTCATCCTAGTTCGTAAGAATTTGGACTAGCTCTAACCAGTTTCTACGAGTTTGTACCATTTCATACTAATTCATACCGTTTCCAACAAGTTCGTACCATTCCATACTAGTTCGTACCATTTGGTACATGTTAGTCCTAGTTCGTTCCATTTTGTACGACTTCGTCCTAGTTCGTCCCATTTCGTAAGAATTTGGACTAGCTCTAACCAGTTTCAACGAGTTTGTACCATTTCATACTAGTTCATACCGTTTCCAACAAGTTCGTACCATTCCATACTAGTTCGTACCATTTGGTACAAGTTCGTCCTAGATCGTTCCATTTTGTGCGAGTTCGTCCTAGTTCGTAATATTTCGTTTTAATTTGGACTAGCTCTAACCAATCTCAACGAGTTTGTACCATTTATACAAGTTCATACCATTTCCTACAAGATCGTACCATTCCATACTAGTTCGTACCATTTGGTACAAGTTCGTCCTAGTTCGTTCCATTTTGTACGAGTTCGTCCTAGTTTGTACCATTTCATATGAATTTGGACTAGCTCTAACCAATTTCAACGAGTTTGTACCATTTCATACTAGTTCATACCAATTCCAGCAAGTTCGTACCATTCCATACTGGTTCGTACCATTTGGTACAAGTTCGTCCTAGATCGTTCCATTTTGTACGAGTTCGTCCTAGTTCGTACCATTTCGTATGAATTTGGACTAGCTCTAACCAATTTCAACGACTTTTTACCATTTCATACTAGTTCATACCATTTCCTACAAGTTCGTACCATTCCGTACTAGTTCGTACCATTTGGTACAAGTTCGTCCTAGTTCGTTCCATTTTGTACGAGTTCGTCCTAGTTTGTACCATTTCATATGAATTTTGACCAGCTCTAACCAATATCAACGAGTTTGTACCATTTCATACTAGTTCATACCGTTTCCAACAAGTTCATACCATTCCGTACTAGTTCGTACCATTTGGTACAAGTTCGTCCTAGTTCGTTGCATTTTGTACGAGTTCGTGCTAGTTTGTACCATTTCATATGAATTTGGACTAGCTCTAACCAATTTCAATGAGTTTGTACCATTTCATACTAGTTCATACCATTTCCTACAAGTTCGTACCATTCCGTACTAGTTCGTACCATTTGGTATAAGTTCGTCTTAGTTCGTTCCATTTTGTACGAGTTCGTGCTAGTTTGTACCATTTCATATGAATTTTGACCAGCTCTAACCAATTTCAACGAGTTTGTACCATTTCATACTAGTTCATACCATTTCCTACATGTTCGTACCATTCCGTACTAGTTCGTACCATTTGGTACAAGTTCATCCTAGATCGTTCCATTTTGTACGAGTTCGTCCTAGTTCGTACCATTTCGTATGAATTTGGACTAGCTCTAACCAATTTCAACGACTTTGTACCATTTCATACTAGTTCATACCATTTCCTACAAGTTCGTACCATTCCGTACTAGTTCGTACCATTTGGTACAAGTTCGTCCTAGTTCGTTCCATTTTGTACGAGTTCGTCCTAGTTTGTACCATTTCATATGAATTTGGACTAGCTCTAACCAATTTCAACGAGTTTGTACCATTTCATACTAGTTCATACCGTTTCCAACAAGTTCGTACCATTCCGTACTAGTTCGTACCATTTGGTACAAGTTCGTCCTAGATCGTTCCATTTTGTCCGAGTTCGTCCTAGTTTGTACCATTTCATATGAATTTGGACTACCTCTAACCAATTTCAACGAGTTTGTACCATTTCATACTAGTTCATACCATTTCCTACAAGTTAGTACCATTCCGTACAAGTTCGTACCATTTGGTACAAGTTCGTCCTAGTTCGTTCCATTTTGTGCGAGATCGTCCTAGTTCGTAATATTTCGTTTTAATTTGGACTAGCTCTAACCAATTTCAACGAGTTTGGACCCTTTAATACTAGTTTAGACCATTTCCTACGAGATCGTACCATTAGGTACTAGTTCGCACCATTTGGAACAAGTTCGTCCTAGTTCGTAAGAATTTGGACTAGCTCTAACCAGTTTCAACGAGTTTGTACCATTTCATACTAATTCATACCGTTTCCAACAAGTTCGTACCATTCCATACTAGTTCGTACCATTTGGTACATGTTAGTCCTAATTCGTTCCATTTTGTACGACTTCGTCCTAGTTCGTCCCATTTCGTAAGAATTTGGACTAGCTCTAACCAGTTTCAACGAGTTTGTACCATTTCATACTAGTTCATACCGTTTCCAACAAGTTCGTACCATTCCATACTAGTTCGTACGTACCATTTGGTACAAGTTCGTCCTAGATCGTTCCATTTTGTGCGAGTTCGTCCTAGTTCGTAATATTTCGTTTTAATTTGGACTAGCTCTAACCAATCTCAACGAGTTTGTACCATTTCATACTTGTTCATACCATTTCCTACAAGTTCGTACCATTCCGTACTAGTTCGTACCATTTGGTACAAGTTCGTCCTAGTTCGTTCCATTTTGTACGAGTTCGTCCTAGTTTGTACCATTTCATATGAATTTGGACTAGCTCTAACCAATCTCAACGAGTTTGTACCATTTCATACTAGTTCATACCGTTTCCAACAAGTTCGTACCATTCCGTACTAGTTCGTACCATTTGGTACATGTTAGTCCTAGTTCGTTCCATTTTGTACGACTTCGTCCTAGTTCGTCCCATTTCGTAAGAATTTGGACTAGCTCTAACCAGTTTCAACGAGTTTGTACCATTTCATACTAGTTCATACCGTTTCCAACAAGTTCGTACCATTCCATACTAGTTCGTACGTACCATTTGGTACAAGTTCGTCCTAGATCGTTCCATTTTGTGCGAGTTCGTCCTAGTTCGTAATATTTCGTTTTAATTTGGACTAGCTCTAACCAATCTCAACGAGTTTGTACCATTTCATACTAGTTCATACCATTTCCTACAAGTTCGTACTATTCCGTACTAGTTCGTACCATTTGGTACAAGTTCGTCCTAGTTCGTTCCATTTTGTACGAGTTCGTCCTAGTTTGTACCATTTCATATGAATTTGGACTAGCTCTAACCAATTTCAACGAGTTTATACCATTTCATACTAGTTCATACCGTTTCCAACAAGTTCGTACCATTCCGTACTAGTTCGTACCATTTGGTACAAGTTCGTCCTAGTTCGTTGCATTTTGTACGAGTTCGTCCTAGTTTGTACCATTTCATATGAATTTGGACTAGCTCTAACCAATTTCAACGAGTTTGTACCATTTCATACTAGTTCATACCGTTTCCAACAAGTTCGTACCATTCCGTACTAGTTCGTACCATTTGGTACAAGTTCGTCCTAGTTCGTTCCATTTTGTACGAGTTCGTCCTAGTTTGTACCATTTCATATGAATCTGGACTAGCTCTAACCAATTTCAACGAGTTTGTACCATTTCATACTAGTTAATACCGTTTCCAACAAGTTCGTACCATTCCATACAAGTTCGTACCATTTGGTACATGTTAGTCCTAGTTCGTTCCATTTTGTACGACTTCGTCCTAGTTCGTCCCATTTCGTAAGAATTTGGACTTGCTCTAACCAGTTTCAACGAGTTTGTACCATTTCATACTAGTTCATACCGTTTCCAACAAGTTCGTACCATTCCATACTAGTTCGTACCATTTGGTACAAGTTCGTCCTAGATCGTTCCATTTTGTGCGAGTTCGTCCTAGTTCGTAATATTTCGTTTTAATTTGGACTAGCTCTAACCAATCTCAACGAGTTTGTACCATTTATACAAGTTCATACCATTTCCTACAAGTTCGTACCATTCCATACTAGTTCGTACCATTTGGTACAAGTTCGTCCTAGTTCGTTCCATTTTGTACGAGTTCGTCCTAGTTTGTACCATTTCATATGAATTTGGACTAGCTCTAACCAATTTCAACGAGTTTGTACCATTTCATACTAGTTCATACCATTTCCAGCAAGTTCGTACCATTCCATACTGGTTCGTACCATTTGGTACAAGTTCGTCCTAGATCGTTCCATTTTGTACGAGTTCGTCCTAGTTCGTACCATTTCGTATGAATTTGGACTAGCTCTAACCAATTTCAACGACTTTGTACCATTTCATTGAAGGAACTAGGACGAACTTGTACAAATGGTACAAACTAGTACGGAATGGTACGAACTTGTAGGAAATGGTATGAACTAGTATGAAATGGTACAAACTCGTTGAAATTGGTTAGAGCTAGTCCAAATTCATATGAAATAATACAAACTAGGACGAACTCGTACAAAATGGAATGAACTAGGACGAACTTGTACCAAATGGTACGAACTAGTACGGAATGGAACGAACTTGTAGGAAATGGTATGAACTAGTATGAAGCGGTACAAACTCGTTGAAATTGGTTAGAACTAGTCCAAACTCATATGAAATGATACAAACTAGGACGAACTCGTACAAAATGGAACGAACTAGGACGAACTTGTACCAAATGGTACGAACTAGTACGGAATGGTACGAACTTGTAGGAAATGGTACGAACTAATATGAAATGGTACAAACTCGTTGAAATTGGTTAGAGCTAGTTCAAATTCATTCGAAATGGTACGAACTAGTATGAAATGGTACGAACTTGGTGGAAACGGTATGAACTAGTATGAAATGGTACAAACTCGTTGAAATTGGGTAGAGCTAGTCCAAATTCGTATGAAATGGTACCAACTAGGACAAAATCGTACAAAATGGAACGAACTAGGACGAACTTGTACCAAATGGTACAAACTAGTACGGAATGGTAGGAACTTGTAGGAAATGGTATGAACTAGTATGAAATGGTACAAACTCGTTGAAATTGGTTAGAGCTAGTCCAAAGTCATATGAAATGATACAAACTAGGACGAAATGGTACGAACTAGTATGAAATGGTACGAACTTGTTGGAAACGGTATGAACTAGTATGAAATGGTACAAATTCGTTGAAATTGGTTAGAGCTAGTCCAAGTTCATATGAAATGGTACCAACTAGGACGAAATCGTATAACATGGAACGAACTAGGACGAACTTGTACCAAATGGTACGAACTAGTACGGAATGGTACGAACTTGTAGGAAATGGTATGAACTAGTATGAAATGGTACAAACTCGTTGAAATTGGTTAGAGCTAGTCCAAATTCATTCGAAATGGTACGAACTAGTACGAAATGGTACGAACTAGTATGAAATGGTACGAACTTGTTGGAAACGGTATGAACTAGTATGAAATGGTACAAATTCGTTGAAATTGGTTAGAGCTAGTCCAAATTCGTATGAAATGGTACCAACTAGGACGAAATCGTATAACATCGAACGAAATAGGATGAATTTGTACCAAATGGTACAAACTAGTACGGAATGGTACGAACTTTTTGGAAATGGTATGAACTAGTATGAAATGGTACAAACTCGTTGAAATTGGTTAGAACTAGTCCAAACTCATATGAAATGGTACAAACAAGGACGAACTCGTACAAAATGGAACGAACTAGGACGAACTCGTACAAAATGGAACGAACTAGTACGGAATGGTACGAACTTGTAGGAAATGGTATGAACTAGTATGAAATGGTACAAACTCGTTGAAATTGGTTAGAGCTAGTCCAAATTCATTGAAATGATAAAAACTAGGACGAACTCGTACAAAATGGAATGAACTAGGACGAACTTGTACCAAATGGTACGAACTAGTACGGAATGGAACGAACTTGTAGGAAATGGTATGAACTAGTATGAAATGGTACAAACTCGTTGAAATTGGTTAGAACTAGTCCAAACTCATATGAAATGGTACAAACAAGGACGAACTCGTACAAAATGGAACGAACTAGGACGAACTTGTACCGAATGGTACGAACTAGTACGGAATGGTACGAACTTGTAGGAAATGGTATGAACTAGTATGAAATGGTACAAACTCGTTGAAATTGGTTAGAGCTAGTCCAAATTCATATGAAATGATACAAACTAGGACGAACTCGTACAAAATGGAATGAACTAGGACGAACTTGTACCAAATGGTACGAACTAGTACGGAATGGAACGAACTTGTAGGAAATGGTATGAACTAGTATGAAGTGGTACAAACTCGTTGAAATTGGTTAGAACTAGTCCAAACTCATATGAAATGATACAAACTAGGACGAACTCGTACAAAATGGAACGAACTAGGACGAACTTGTACCAAATGGTACGAACTAGTACGGAATGGTACGAACTTGTAGGAAATGGTACGAACTAGTATGAAATGGTACAAACTCGTTGAAATTGGTTAGAGCTAGTCCAAATTCATTCGAAATGGTACGAACTAGTATGAAATGGTACGAACTTGGTGGAAACGGTATGAACTAGTATGAAATGGTACAAACTCGTTGAAATTGGTTAGAGCTAGTCCAAATTCGTATGAAATGGTACCAACTAGGACAAAATCGTACAAAATGGAACGAACTAGGACGAACTTGTACCAAATGGTACAAACTAGTACGGAATGGTAGGAACTTGTAGGAAATGGTATGAACTAGTATGAAATGGTACAAACTCGTTGAAATTGGTTAGAGCTAGTCCAAATTCATTCGAAATGGTACGAACTAGTACGAAATGGTACGAACTAGTATGAAATGGTACGAACTTGTTGGAAACGGTATGAACTAGTATGAAATGGTACAAATTCGTTGAAATTGGTTAGTGCTAGTCCAAAATCGTATGAAATGGTACCAACTAGGACGAAATCGTATAACATCGAACGAAATAGGATGAATTTGTACCAAATGGTACAAACTAGTACGGAATGGTACGAACTTGTAGGAAATGGTATGAACTAGTATGAAATGGTACAAACTCGTTGAAATTGGTTAGAACTAGTCCAAACTCATATGAAATGGTACAAACAAGGACGAACTCGTACAAAATGGAAGGAACTAGGACGAACTGGTACCAAATGGTACAAACTAGTACGGAATGGTACGAACTTGTAGGAAATGGTATGAACTAATATGAAATGGTACAAACTCGTTGAAATTGGTTAGAGCTAGTCCAAATTCATTGAAATGATAAAAACTAAGACGAACTCGTACAAAATGGAATGAACTAGGACGAACTTGTACCAAATGGTACGAACTAGTACGGAATGGAACGAACTTGTAGGAAATGGTATGAACTAGTATGAAATGGTACAAACTCGTTGAAATTGGTTAGAACTAGTCCAAACTCATATGAAATGGTACAAACAAGGACGAACTCGTACAAAATGGAACGAACTAGGACGAACTTGTACCGAATGGTACGAACTAGTACGGAATGGTACGAACTTGTAGGAAATGGTATGAACTAGTATGAAATGGTACAAACTCGTTGAAATTGGTTAGAGCTAGTCCAAATTCATTGAAATGATAAAAACTAAGACGAACTCGTACAAAATGGAATGAACTAGGACGAACTTGTACCAAATGGTACGAACTAGTACGGAATGGAACGAACTTGTAGGAAATGGTATGAACTAGTATGAAATGGTACAAACTCGTTGAAATTGGTTAGAACTAGTCCAAACTCATATGAAATGGTACAAACAAGGACGAACTCGTACAAAATGGAACGAACTAGGACGAACTTGTACCGAATGGTACGAACTAGTACGGAATGGTACGAACTTGTAGGAAATGGTATGAACTAGTATGAAATGGTACAAACTCGTTGAAATTGGTTAGAGCTAGTCCAAATTCATATGAAATGATACAAACTAGGACGAACTCGTACAAAATGGAATGAACTAGGACGAACTTGTACCAAATGGTACGAACTAGTACGGAATGGAACGAACTTGTAGGAAATGGTATGAACTAGTATGAAGTGGTACAAACTCGTTGAAATTGGTTAGAACTAGTCCAAACTCATATGAAATGATACAAACTAGGACGAACTCGTACAAAATGGAACGAACTAGGACGAACTTGTACCAAATGGTACGAACTAGTACGGAATGGTACGAACTTGTAGGAAATGGTACGAACTAGTATGAAATGGTACAAACTCGTTGAAATTGGTTAGAGCTAGTCCAAATTCATTCGAAATGGTACGAACTAGTATGAAATGGTACGAACTTGGTGGAAACGGTATGAACTAGTATGAAATGGTACAAACTCGTTGAAATTGGTTAGAGCTAGTCCAAATTCGTATGAAATGGTACCAACTAGGACAAAATCGTACAAAATGGAACGAACTAGGACGAACTTGTACCAAATGGTACAAACTAGTACGGAATGGTAGGAACTTGTAGGAAATGGTATGAACTAGTATGAAATGGTACAAACTCGTTGAAATTGGTTAGAGCTAGTCCAAAGTCATATGAAATGATACAAACTAGGACGAAATGGTACGAACTAGTATGAAATGGTACGAACTTGTTGGAAACGGTATGAACTTGTATGAAATGGTACAAATTCGTTGAAATTGGTTAGAGCTAGTCCAAGTTCATATGAAATGGTACCAACTAGGACGAAATCGTATAACATGGAACGAACTAGGACGAACTTGTACCAAATGGTACGAACTAGTACGGAATGGTACGAACTTGTAGGAAATGGTATGAACTAGTATGAAATGGTACAAACTCGTTGAAATTGGTTAGAGCTAGTCCAAATTCATTCGAAATGGTACGAACTAGTACGAAATGGTACGAACTAGTATGAAATGGTACGAACTTGTTGGAAACGGTATGAACTAGTATGAAATGGTACAAATTCGTTGAAATTGGTTAGTGCTAGTCCAAAATCGTATGAAATGGTACCAACTAGGACGAAATCGTATAACATCGAACGAAATAGGATGAATTTGTACCAAATGGTACAAACTAGTACGGAATGGTACGAACTTGTAGGAAATGGTATGAACTAGTATGAAATGGTACAAACTCGTTGAAATTGGTTAGAACTAGTCCAAACTCATATGAAATGGTACAAACAAGGACGAACTCGTACAAAATGGAAGGAACTAGGACGAACTGGTACCAAATGGTACAAACTAGTACGGAATGGTACGAACTTGTAGGAAATGGTATGAACTAGTATGAAATGGTACAAACTCGTTGAAATTGGTTAGAGCTAGTCCAAATTCATTGAAATGATAAAAACTAAGACGAACTCGTACAAAATGGAATGAACTAGGACGAACTTGTACCAAATGGTACGAACTAGTACGGAATGGAACGAACTTGTAGGAAATGGTATGAACTAGTATGAAATGGTACAAACTCGTTGAAATTGGTTAGAACTAGTCCAAACTCATATGAAATGGTACAAACAAGGACGAACTCGTACAAAATGGAACGAACTAGGACGAACTTGTACCGAATGGTACGAACTAGTACGGAATGGTACGAACTTGTAGGAAATGGTATGAACTAGTATGAAATGGTACAAACTCGTTGAAATTGGTTAGAGCTAGTCCAAATTCATATGAAATTATACAAACTAGGACGAACTCGTACAAAATGGAATGAACTAGGACGAACTTGTACCAAATGGTACGAACTAGTACGGAATGGAACGAACTTGTAGGAAATGGTATGAACTAGTATGAAGTGGTACAAACTCGTTGAAATTGGTTAGAACTAGTCCAAACTCATATGAAATGATACAAACTAGGACGAACTCGTACAAAATGGAACGAACTAGGACGAACTTGTACCAAATGGTACGAACTAGTACGGAATGGTACGAACTTGTAGGAAATGGTACGAACTAGTATGAAATGGTACAAACTCGTTGAAATTGGTTAGAGCTAGTCCAAATTCATTCGAAATGGTACGAACTAGTATGAAATGGTACGAACTTGGTGGAAACGGTATGAACTAGTATGAAATGGTATAAACTCGTTGAAATTGGTTAGAGCTAGTCCAAATTCGTATGAAATGGTACCAACTAGGACAAAATCGTACAAAATGGAACGAACTAGGACGAACTTGTACCAAATGGTACAAACTAGTACGGAATGGAACGAATTTGTAGGAAATGGTATGAACTAGTATGAAATGGTACAAACTCGTTGAAATTGGTTAGAACTAGTCCAAACTCATATGAAATGGTACAAACAAGGACGAACTCGTACAAAATGGAACGAACTAGGACGAACTTGTACCGAATGGTACAAACTAGTACGGAATGGTACGAACTTGTAGGAAATGGTATAAACTAGTATGAAATGGTACAAACTCGTTGAAATTGGTTAGAGCTAGTCCAAATTCATTGAAATGATAAAACTAGGACGAACTCGTACAAAATGGAATGAACTAGGACGAACTTGTACCAAATGGTACGAACTAGTACGGAATGGAACGAACTTGTAGGAAATGGTATGAACTAGTATGAAATGGTACAAACTCGTTGAAATTGGTTAGAACTAGTCCAAACTCATATGAAATGGTACAAACAAGGACGAACTCGTACAAAATGGAACGAACTAGGACGAACTTGTACCGAATGGTACAAACTAGTACGGAATGGTACGAACTTGTAGGAAATGGTATGAACTAGTATGAAATGGTACAAACTCGTTGAAATTGGTTAGAGCTAGTCCAAATTCATATGAAATGATACAAACTAGGACGAACTCGTACAAAATGGAATGAACTAGGACGAACTTGTACCAAATGGTACGAACTAGTACGGAATGGAACGAACTTGTAGGAAATGGTATGAACTAGTATGAAGTGGTACAAACTCGTTGAAATTGGTTAGAACTAGTCCAAACTCATATGAAATGATACAAACTAGGACGAACTCGTACAAAATGGAACGAACTAGGACGAACTTGTACCAAATGGTACGAACTAGTACGGAATGGTACGAACTTGTAGGAAATGGTACGAACTAGTATGAAATGGTACAAACTCGTTGAAATTGGTTAGAGCTAGTCCAAATTCATTCGAAATGGTACGAACTAGTATGAAATGGTACGAACTTGGTGGAAACGGTATGAACTAGTATGAAATGGTATAAACTCGTTGAAATTGGTTAGAGCTAGTCCAAATTCGTATGAAATGGTACCAACTAGGACAAAATCGTACAAAATGGAACGAACTAGGACGAACTTGTACCAAATGGTACAAACTAGTACGGAATGGAACGAATTTGTAGGAAATGGTATGAACTAGTATGAAATGGTACAAACTCGTTGAAATTGGTTAGAACTAGTCCAAACTCATATGAAATGGTACAAACAAGGACGAACTCGTACAAAATGGAACGAACTAGGACGAACTTGTACTGAATGGTACAAACTAGTACGGAATGGTACGAACTTGTAGGAAATGGTATAAACTAGTATGAAATGGTACAAACTCGTTGAAATTGGTTAGAGCTAGTCCAAATTCATTGAAATGATAAAACTAGGACGAACTCGTACAAAATGGAATGAACTAGGACGAACTTGTACCAAATGGTACGAACTAGTACGGAATGGAACGAACTTGTAGGAAATGGTATGAACTAGTATGAAATGGTACAAACTCGTTGAAATTGGTTAGAACTAGTCCAAACTCATATGAAATGGTACAAACAAGGACGAACTCGTACAAAATGGAACGAACTAGGACGAACTTGTACCGAATGGTACAAACTAGTACGGAATGGTACGAACTTGTAGGAAATGGTATGAACTAGTATGAAATGGTACAAACTCGTTGAAATTGGTTAGAGCTAGTCCAAATTCATATGAAATGATACAAACTAGGACGAACTCGTACAAAATGGAATGAACTAGGACGAACTTGTACCAAATGGTACGAACTAGTACGGAATGGAACGAACTTGTAGGAAATGGTATGAACTAGTATGAAGTGGTACAAACTCGTTGAAATTGGTTAGAACTAGTCCAAACTCATATGAAATGATACAAACTAGGACGAACTCGTACAAAATGGAACGAACTAGGACGAACTTGTACCAAATGGTACGAACTAGTACGGAATGGTACGAACTTGTAGGAAATGGTACGAACTAGTATGAAATGGTACAAACTCGTTGAAATTGGTTAGAGCTAGTCCAAATTCATTCGAAATGGTACGAACTAGTATGAAATGGTACGAACTTGGTGGAAACGGTATGAACTAGTATGAAATGGTATAAACTCGTTGAAATTGGTTAGAGCTAGTCCAAATTCGTATGAAATGGTACCAACTAGGACAAAATCGTACAAAATGGAACGAACTAGGACGAACTTGTACCAAATGGTACAAACTAGTACGGAATGGAACGAATTTGTAGGAAATGGTATGAACTAGTATGAAATGGTACAAACTCGTTGAAATTGGTTAGAACTAGTCCAAACTCATATGAAATGGTACAAACAAGGACGAACTCGTACAAAATGGAACGAACTAGGACGAACTTGTACCGAATGGTACAAACTAGTACGGAATGGTACGAACTTGTAGGAAATGGTATAAACTAGTATGAAATGGTACAAACTCGTTGAAATTGGTTAGAGCTAGTCCAAATTCATTGAAATGATAAAACTAGGACGAACTCGTACAAAATGGAATGAACTAGGACGAACTTGTACCAAATGGTACGAACTAGTACGGAATGGAACGAACTTGTAGGAAATGGTATGAACTAGTATGAAATGGTACAAACTCGTTGAAATTGGTTAGAACTAGTCCAAACTCATGAAATGGTACAAACAAGGACGAACTCGTACAAAATGGAACGAACTAGGACGAACTTGTACCGAATGGTACAAACTAGTACGGAATGGTACGAACTTGTAGGAAATGGTATGAACTAGTATGAAATGGTACAAACTCGTTGAAATTGGTTAGAGCTAGTCCAAATTCATATGAAATGATACAAACTAGGACGAACTCGTACAAAATGGAATGAACTAGGACGAACTTGTACCAAATGGTACGAACTAGTACGGAATGGAACGAACTTGTAGGAAATGGTATGAAATAGTATGAAGTGGTACAAACTCGTTGAAATTGGTTAGAACTAGTCCAAACTCATATGAAATGATACAAACTAGGACGAACTCGTACAAAATGGAACGAACTAGGACGAACTTGTACCAAATGGTACGAACTAGTACGGAATGGTACGAATTTGTAGGAAATGGTACGAACTAGTATGAAATGGTACAAACTCGTTGAAATTGGTTAGAGCTAGTCCAAACTCATATGAAATGGTACAAACAAAGACGAACTCGTACAAAATGGAAGGAACTAGGACGAACTTGTACCAAATGGTACAAACTAGTACGGAATGGTACGAACTTGTAGGAAATGGTATGAACTAGTATGAAATGGTACAAACTCGTTGAAATTGGTTAGAGCTAGTCCAAATTCATTGAAATGAGAAAAACTAGGACGAACTCGTATAAAATGGAATGAACTAGGACGAACTTGTACCAAATGGTACGAACTAGTACGGAATGGAACGAACTTGTAGGAAATGGTATGAACTAGTATGAAATGGTACAAACTCGTTGAAATTGGTTAGAACTAGTCCAAACTCATATGAAATGGTACAAACAAGGACGAACTCGTACAAAATGGAACGAACTAGGACGAACTTGTACCGAATGGTACAAACTAGTACGGAATGGTACGAACTTGTAGGAAATGGTATGAACTAGTATGAAATGGTACAAACTCGTTGAAATTGGTTAGAGCTAGTCCAAGTTCATATGAAATGATACAAACTAGGACGAACTCGTACAAAATGGAATGAACTAGGACGAACTTGTACCAAATGGTACGAACTAGTACGGAATGGAACGAAATTGTAGGAAATGGTATGAACTAGTATGAAGTGGTACAAACTCGTTGAAATTGGTTAGAACTAGTCCAAACTCATATGAAATGATACAAACTAGGACGAACTCGTACAAAATGGAACGAACTAGGAAGAACTTGTACCAAATGGTACGAACTAGTACGGAATGGTACGAACTTGTAGGAAATGGTACGAACTAGTATGAAATGGTACAAACTCGTTGAAATTGGTTAGAGCTAGTCCAAATTCATTCGAAATGGTACGAACTAGTATGAAATGGTACGAACTTGGTGGAAACGGTATGAACTAGTATGAAATGGTATAAACTCGTTGAAATTGGTTAGAGCTAGTCCAAATTCGTATGAAATGGTACCAACTAGGACAAAATCGTACAAAATGGAACGAACTAGGACGAACTTGTACCAAATGGTACAAACTAGTACGGAATGGTACGAACTTGTAGGAAATGGTATGAACTAGTATGAAATGGTACAAACTCGTTGAAATTGGTTAGAGCTAGTCCAAATTCATTCGAAATGGTACGAACTAGTACGAAATGGTACGAACTAGTATGAAATGGTACGAACTTGTTGGAAACGGTATGAACTAGTATGAAATGGTACAAATTCGTTGAAATTGGTTAGAGCTAGTCCAAATTCGTATGAAATGGTACCAACTAGGACGAAATCGTATAAAATCGAACGAAATAGGATGAATTTGTACCAAATGGTACAAACTAGTACGGAATGGTACGAACTTGTAGGAAATGGTATGAATATGAAATGGTACAAACTCATTGAAATTGGTTAGAACTAGTCCAAACTCATATGAAATGGTACAAACAAGGACGAACTCGTACAAAATGGAAGGAACTAGGACGAACTTGTACCAAATGGTACAAACTAGTACGGAATGGTACGAACTTGTAGGAAATGGTATGAACTAGTATGAAATGGTACAAACTCGTTGAAATTGGTTAGAGCTAGTCCAAATTCATTGAAATGATAAAAACTAGGACGAACTCGTACAAAATGGAATGAACTAGGACGAACTTGTACCAAATGGTACGAACTAGTACGGAATAGAACGAACTTGTAGGAAATGGTATGAACTAGTATGAAATGGTACAAACTCGTTGAAATTGGTTAGAACTAGTCCAAACTCATATGAAATGGTACAAACAAGGACGAACTCGTACAAAATGGAACGAACTAGGACGAACTTGTACCGAATGGTACAAACTAGTACGGAATGGTACGAACTTGTAGGAAATGGTATGAACTAGTATGAAATGGTACAAACTCGTTGAAATTGGTTAGAGCTAGTCCAAATTCATTGAAATGATAAAACTAGGACGAACTCGTACAAAATGGAATGAACTAGGACGAACTTGTACCAAATGGTACGAACTAGTACGGAATGGAACGAACTTGTAGGAAATGGTATGAACTAGTATGAAATGGTACAAACTCGTTGAAATTGGTTAGAACTAGTCCAAACTCATATGAAATGGTACAAACTAGGACGAACTCGTACAAAATGGAACGAACTAGGACGAACTTGTACCGAATGGTACGAACTAGTACGGAATGGTACGAACTTGTAGGAAATGGTACGAACTAGTATGAAATGGTACAAACTCGTTGAAATTGGTTAGAGCTAGTCCAAATTCATTCGAAATGGTACGAACTAGTATGAAATGGTACGAACTTGGTGGAAACGGTATGAACTAGTATGAAATGGTATAAACTCGTTGAAATTGGTTAGAGGTAGTCCAAATTCGTATGAAATGGTACCAACTAGGACAAAATCGTACAAAATGGAACGAACTAGGACGAACTTGTACCAAATGGTACAAACTAGTACGGAATGGTACGAACTTGTAGGAAATGGTATGAACTAGTATGAAATGGTACAAACTCGTTGAAATTGGTTAGAGCTAGTCCAAATTCATTCGAAATGGTACGAACTAGTACGAAATGGTACGAACTAGTATGAAATGGTACGAACTTGTTGGAAACGGTATGAACTAGTATGAAATGGTACAAATTCGTTGAAATTGGTTAGAGCTAGTCCAAATTCGTATGAAATGGTACCAACTAGGACGAAATCGTATAACATCGAACGAAATAGGATGAATTTGTACCAAATGGTACAAACTAGTACGGAATGGTACGAACTTGTAGGAAATGGTATGAATATGAAATGGTACAAACTCATTGAAATTGGTTAGAACTAGTCCAAACTCATATGAAATGGTACAAACAAGGACGAACTCGTACAAAATGGAAGGAACTAGGACGAACTTGTACCAAATGGTACAAACTAGTACGGAATGGTACGAACTTGTAGGAAATGGTATGAACTAGTATGAAATGGTACAAACTCGTTGAAATTGGTTAGAGCTAGTCCAAATTCATTGAAATGATAAAAACTAGGACGAACTCGTACAAAATGGAATGAACTAGGACGAACTTGTACCAAATGGTACGAACTAGTACGGAATAGAACGAACTTGTAGGAAATGGTATGAACTAGTATGAAATGGTACAAACTCGTTGAAATTGGTTAGAACTAGTCCAAACTCATATGAAATGGTACAAACAAGGACGAACTCGTACAAAATGGAACAAACTAGGACGAACTTGTACCGAATGGTACAAACTAGTACGGAATGGTACGAACTTGTAGGAAATGGTATGAACTAGTATGAAATGGTACAAACTCGTTGAAATTGGTTAGAGCTAGTCCAAATTCATTGAAATGATAAAACTAGGACGAACTCGTACAAAATGGAATGAACTAGGACGAACTTGTACCAAATGGTACGAACTAGTACGGAATGGAACGAACTTGTAGGAAATGGTATGAACTAGTATGAAATGGTACAAACTCGTTGAAATTGGTTAGAACTAGTCCAAACTCATATGAAATGGTACAAACTAGGACGAACTCGTACAAAATGGAACGAACTAGGACGAACTTGTACCGAATGGTACGAACTAGTACGGAATGGTACGAACTTCTTGGAAATGGTACGAACTAGTATGAAATGGTACAAACTCGTTGAAATTGGTTAGAGCTAGTCCAAACTCATATGAAATGGTACAAACAAAGACGAACTCGTACAAAATGGAAGGAACTAGGACGAACTTGTACCAAATGGTACAAACTAGTACGGAATGGTACGAACTTGTAGGAAATGGTATGAACTAGTATGAAATGGTACAAACTCGTTGAAATTGGTTAGAGCTAGTCCAAATTCATTGAAATGAGAAAAACTAGGACGAACTCGTATAAAATGGAATGAACTAGGACGAACTTGTACCAAATGGTACGAACTAGTACGGAATGGAACGAACTTGTAGGAAATGGTATGAACTAGTATGAAATGGTACAAACTCGTTGAAATTGGTTAGAACTAGTCCAAACTCATATGAAATGGTACAAACAAGGACGAACTCGTACAAAATGGAACGAACTAGGACGAACTTGTACCGAATGGTACAAACTAGTACGGAATGGTACGAACTTGTAGGAAATGTTATGAACTAGTATGAAATGGTACAAACTCGTTGAAATTGGTTAGAGCTAGTCCAAATTCATTCGAAATGGTACGAACTAGTACGAAATGGTACGAACTAGTATGAAATGGTACGAACTTGTTGGAAACGGTATGAACTAGTATGAAATGGTACAATTTCGTTGAAATTGGTTAGAGCTAGTCCAAATTCGTATGAAATGGTACCAACTAGGACGAAATCGTATAACATCGAACGAAATAGGATGAATTTGTACCAAATGGTACAAACTAGTACGGAATGGTACGAACTTGTAGGAAATGGTATGAATATGAAATGGTACAAACTCATTGAAATTGGTTAGAACTAGTCCAAACTCATATGAAATGGTACAAACAAGGACGAACTCGTACAAAATGGAAGGAACTAGGACGAACTTGTACCAAATGGTACAAACTAGTACGGAATGGTACGAACTTGTAGGAAATGGTATGAACTAGTATGAAATGGTACAAACTCGTTGAAATTGGTTAGAGCTAGTCCAAATTCATTGAAATGATAAAAACTAGGACGAACTCGTACAAAATGGAATGAACTAGGACGAACTTGTACCAAATGGTACGAACTAGTACGGAATAGAACGAACTTGTAGGAAATGGTATGAACTAGTATGAAATGGTACAAACTCGTTGAAATTGGTTAGAACTAGTCCAAACTCATATGAAATGGTACAAACAAGGACGAACTCGTACAAAATGGAACGAACTAGGACGAACTTGTACCGAATGGTACAAACTAGTACGGAATGGTACGAACTTGTAGGAAATGGTATGAACTAGTATGAAATGGTACAAACTCGTTGAAATTGGTTAGAGCTAGTCCAAATTCATTGAAATGATAAAACTAGGACGAACTCGTACAAAATGGAATGAACTAGGACGAACTTGTACCAAATGGTACGAACTAGTACGGAATGGAACGAACTTGTAGGAAATGGTATGAACTAGTATGAAATGGTACAAACTCGTTGAAATTGGTTAGAACTAGTCCAAACTCATATGAAATGGTACAAACTAGGACGAACTCGTACAAAATGGAACGAACTAGGACGAACTTGTACCGAATGGTACGAACTAGTACGGAATGGTACGAACTTGTAGGAAATGGTACGAACTAGTATGAAATGGTACAAACTCGTTGAAATTGGTTAGAGCTAGTCCAAATTCATTCGAAATGGTACGAACTAGTATGAAATGGTACGAACTTGGTGGAAACGGTATGAACTAGTATGAAATGGTATAAACTCGTTGAAATTGGTTAGAGCTAGTCCAAATTCGTATGAAATGGTACCAACTAGGACAAAATCGTACAAAATGGAACGAACTAGGACGAACTTGTACCAAATGGTATAAACTAGTACGGAATGGTACGAACTTGTAGGAAATGGTATGAACTAGTATGAAATGGTACAAACTCGTTGAAATTGGTTAGAGCTAGTCCAAATTCATTCGAAATGGTACGAACTAGTACGAAATGGTACGAACTAGTATGAAATGGTACGAACTTGTTGGAAACGGTATGAACTAGTATGAAATGGTACAAATTCGTTGAAATTGGTTAGAGCTAGTCCAAATTCGTATGAAATGGTACCAACTAGGACGAAATCGTATAACATCGAACGAAATAGGATGAATTTGTACCAAATGGTACAAACTAGTACGGAATGGTACGAACTTGTAGGAAATGGTATGAATATGAAATGGTACAAACTCATTGAAATTGGTTAGAACTTGTCCAAACTCATATGAAATGGTACAAACAAGGACGAACTCGTACAAAATGGAAGGAACTAGGACGAACTTGTACCAAATGGTACAAACTAGTACGGAATGGTACGAACTTGTAGGAAATGGTATGAACTAGTATGAAATGGTACAAACTCGTTGAAATTGGTTAGAGCTAGTCCAAATTCATTGAAATGATAAAAACTAGGACGAACTCGTACAAAATGGAATGAACTAGGACGAACTTGTACCAAATGGTACGAACTAGTACGGAATGGAACGAATTTGTAGGAAATGGTATGAACTAGTATGAAATGGTACAAACTCGTTGAAATTGGTTAGAACTAGTCCAAACTCATATGAAATGGTACAAACAAGGACGAACTCGTACAAAATGGAACGAACTAGGACGAACTTGTACCGAATGGTACAAACTAGTACGGAATGGTACGAACTTGTAGGAAATGGTATAAACTAGTATGAAATGGTACAAACTCGTTGAAATTGGTTAGAGCTAGTCCAAATTCATTGAAGTGATAAAACTAGGACGAACTCGTACAAAATGGAATGAACTAGGACGAACTTGTACCAAATGGTACGAACTAGTACGGAATGGAACGAACTTGTAGGAAATGGTATGAACTAGTATGAAATGGTACAAACTCGTTGAAATTGGTTAGAACTAGTCCAAACTCATATGAAATGGTACAAACTAAGACGAACTCGTACAAAATGGAACGAACTAGGACGAACTTGTACCGAATGGTACGAACTAGTACGGAATGGTACGAACTTGTAGGAAATGGTACGAACTAGTATGAAATGGTACAAACTCGTTGAAATTGGTTAGAGCTAGTCCAAATTCATTCGAAATGGTACGAACTAGTATGAAATGGTACGAACTTGGTGGAAACGGTATGAACTAGTATGAAATGGTATAAACTCGTTGAAATTGGTTAGAGCTAGTCCAAATTCGTATGAAATGGTACCAACTAGGACAAAATCGTACAAAATGGAACGAACTAGGACGAACTTGTACCAAATGGTACAAACTAGTACGGAATGGTACGAACTTGTAGGAAATGGTATGAACTAGTATGAAATGGTACAAACTCGTTGAAATTGGTTAGAGCTAGTCCAAATTCATTCGAAATGGTACGAACTAGTACGAAATGGTACGAACTAGTATGAAATGGTACGAACTTGTTGGAAACGGTATGAACTAGTATGAAATGGTACAAATTCGTTGAAATTGGTTAGAGCTAGTCCAAATTCGTATGAAATGGTACCAACTAGGACGAAATCGTATAACATCGAACGAAATAGGATGAATTTGTACCAAATGGTACAAACTAGTACGGAATGGTACGAACTTGTAGGAAATGGTATGAATATGAAATGGTACAAACTCATTGAAATTGGTTAGAACTAGTCCAAACTCATATGAAATGGTACAAACAAGGACGAACTCGTACAAAATGGAAGGAACTAGGACGAACTTGTACCAAATGGTACAAACTAGTACGGAATGGTACGAACTTGTAGGAAATGGTATGAACTAGTATGAAATGGTACAAACTCGTTGAAATTGGTTAGAGCTAGTCCAAATTCATTGAAATGATAAAAACTAGGACGAACTCGTACAAAATGGAATGAACTAGGACGAACTTGTACCAAATGGTACGAACTAGTACGGAATGGAACGAATTTGTAGGAAATGGTATGAACTAGTATGAAATGGTACAAACTCGTTGAAATTGGTTAGAACTAGTCCAAACTCATATGAAATGGTACAAACAAGGACGAACTCGTACAAAATGGAACGAACTAGGACGAACTTGTACCGAATGGTACAAACTAGTACGGAATGGTACGAACTTGTAGGAAATGGTATAAACTAGTATGAAATGGTACAAACTCGTTGAAATTGGTTAGAGCTAGTCCAAATTCATTGAAATGATAAAACTAGGACGAACTCGTACAAAATGGAATGAACTAGGACGAACGTGTACCAAATGGTACGAACTAGTACGGAATGGAACGAACTTGTAGGAAATGGTATGAACTAGTATGAAATGGTACAAACTCGTTGAAATTGGTTAGAACTAGTCCAAACTCATATGAAATGGTACAAACAAGGACGAACTCGTACAAAATGGAACGAACTAGGACGAACTTGTACCGAATGGTACAAACTAGTACGGAATGGTACGAACTTGTAGGAAATGGTATGAACTAGTATGAAATGGTACAAACTCGTTGAAATTGGTTAGAGCTAGTCCAAATTCATATGAAATGATACAAACTAGGACGAACTCGTACAAAATGGAATGAACTAGGACGAACTTGTACCAAATGGTACGAACTAGTACGGAATGGAACGAACTTGTAGGAAATGGTATGAAATAGTATGAAGTGGTACAAACTCGTTGAAATTGGTTAGAACTAGTCCAAACTCATATGAAATGATACAAACTAGGACGAACTCGTACAAAATGGAACGAACTAGGACGAACTTGTACGAAATGGTACGAACTAGTAAGGAATGGTACGAATTTGTAGGAAATGGTACGAACTAGTATGAAATGGTACAAACTCGTTGAAATTGGTTAGAGCTAGTCCAAACTCATATGAAATGGTACAAACAAGGACGAACTCGTACAAAATGGAAGGAACTAGGACGAACTTGTACCAAATGGTACAAACTAGTACGGAATGGTACGAACTTGTAGGAAATGGTATGAACTAGTATGAAATGGTACAAACTCGTTGAAATTGGTTAGAGCTAGTCCAAATTCATTGAAATGAGAAAAACTAGGACGAACTCGTATAAAATGGAATGAACTAGGACGAACTTGTACCAAATGGTACGAACTAGTACGGAATGGAACGAACTTGTAGGAAATGGTATGAACTAGTATGAAATGGTACAAACTCGTTGAAATTGGTTAGAGCTAGTCCAAATTCATTCGAAATGGTACGAACTAGTACGAAATGGTACGAACTAGTATGAAATGGTACGAACTTGTTGGAAACGGTATGAACTAGTATGAAATGGTACAAATTCGTTGAAATTGGTTAGTGCTAGTCCAAAATCGTATGAAATGGTACCAACTAGGACGAAATCGTATAACATGGAACGAACTAGGACGAACTTGTACCAAATGGTACGAACTAGTACGGAATGGTACGAACTTGTAGGAAATGGTATGAACTAGTATGAAATGGTACAAACTCGTTGAAATTGGTTAGAACTAGTCCAAACTCATATGAAATGGTACAAACAAGGAGAACTCGTACAAAATGGAAGGAACTAGGACGAATTTGTACCAAATGGTACAAACTAGTACGGAATGGTACGAACTTGTAGGAAATGGTATGAACTAGTATGAAATGGTACAAACTCGTTGAAATTGGTTAGAGCTAGTCCAAATTCATTGAAATGATAAAAACTAGGACGAACTCGTACAAAATGGAATGACCTAGGACGAACTTGTACCAAATGGTACGAACTAGTACGGAATGGAACGAACTTGTAGGAAATGGTATGAACTAGTATGAAATGGTACAAACTCGTTGAAATTGGTTAGAACTAGTCCAAACTCATATGAAATGGTACAAACAAGGACGAACTCGTACAAAATGGAAGGAACTGGGACGAACTTGTACCAAATGGTACAAACTAGTACGGAATGGTACGAACTTGTAGGAAATGGTATGAACTAGTATGAAATGGTACAAACTCGTTGAAATTGGTTAGAGCTAGTCCAAATTTATTGAAATGATAAAAACTAGGACGAACTCGTACAAAATGGAATGAACTAGGACGAACTTGTACCAAATGGTACGAACTAGTACGGAATGGAACGAACTTGTAGGAAATGGTATGAACTAGTATGAAATGGTACAAACTCGTTGAAATTGGTTAGAACTAGTCCAAACTCATATGAAATGGTACAAACAAGGACGAACTCGTACAAAATGGAACGAACTAGGACGAACTTGTACCGAATGGTACAAACTAGTACGGAATGGTACGAACTTGTAGGAAATGGTATAAACTAGTATGAAATGGTACAAACTCGTTGAAATTGGTTAGAGCTAGTCCAAATTCATTGAAATGATAAAAACTAGGACGAACTCGTACAAAATGGAATGAACTAGGACGAACTTGTACCAAATGGTACGAACTAGTACGGAATGGAACGAACTTGTAGGAAATGGTATGAACTAGTATGAAATGGTACAAACTCGTTGAAATTGGTTAGAACTAGTCCAAACTTATATGAAATGGTACAAACAAGGACGAACTCGTACAAAATGGAACGAACTAGGACGAACTTGTACCGAATGGTACAAACTAGTACGGAATGGTACGAACTTGTAGGAAATGGTATGAACTAGTATGAAATGGTACAAACTCGTTGAAATTGGTTAGAGCTAGTCCAAATTCATATGAAATGATACAAACTAGGACGAACTCGTACAAAATGGAATGAACTAGGACGAACTTGTACCAAATGGTACGAACTAGTACGGAATGGAACGAACTTGTAGGAAATGGTATGAAATAGTATGAAGTGGTACAAACTCGTTGAAATTGGTTAGAACTAGTCCAAACTCATATGAAATGATACAAACTAGGACGAACTCGTACAAAATGGAACGAACTAGACGAACTTGTACCAAATGGTACGAACTAGTACGGAATGGTACGAATTTGTAGGAAATGGTACGAACTAGTATGAAATGGTACAAACTCGTTGAAATTGGTTAGAGCTAGTCCAAATTCATTCGAAATGGTACGAACTAGTATGAAATGGTACGAACTTGGTGGAAACGGTATGAACTAGTATGAAATGGTACAAACTCGTTGAAATTGGTTAGAGCTAGTCCAAATTCGTATGAAATGGTACCAACTAGGACGAAATCGTACAAAATGGAACGAACTAGGACGAACTTGTACCAAATGGTACGAACTAGTACGGAATGGTACGAACTTGTAGGAAATGGTATGAACTAGTATGAAATGGTACAAACTCGTTGAAATTGGTTAGAGCTAGTCCAAAGTCATATGAAATGATACAAACTAGGACGAAATGGTACGAACTAGTATGAAATGGTACGAACTTGTTGGAAACGGTATGAACTAGTATGAAATGGTACAAATTCGTTGAAATTGGTTAGAGCTAGTCCAAGTTCATATGAAATGGTACCAACTAGGACGAAATCGTATAACATGGAACGAACTAGGACGAACTTGTACCAAATGGTACGAACTAGTACGGAATGGTACGAACTTGTAGGAAATGGTATGAACTAGTATGAAATGGTACAAACTCGTTGAAATTGGTTAGAACTAGTCCAAATTCATTCGAAATGGTACGAACTAGTACGAAATGGTACGAACTAGTATGAAATGGTACGAACTTGGTGGAAACGGTATGAACTAGTATGAAATGGTACAAACTCGTTGAAATTGGTTAGAGCTAGTCCAAATTCGTATGAAATGGTACCAACTAGGACAAAATCGTACAAAATGGAACGAACTAGGACGAACTTGTACCAAATGGTACAAACTAGTACGGAATGGTAGGAACTGTTAGGAAATGGTATGAACTAGTATGAAATGGTACAAACTCGTTGAAACTGGTTAGAGCTAGTCCAAAGTCATATGAAATGATACAAACTAGGACGAAATGGTACGAACTAGTATGAAATGGTACGAACTTGTTGGAAACGCTATGAACTAGTATGAAATGGTACAAATTCGTTGAAATTGGTTAGAGCTAGTCCAAATTCATATGAAATGATACAAACTAGGACGAACTCGTACAAAATGGAATGAACTAGGACGAACTTGTACCAAATGGTACGAACTAGTACGGAATGGAACGAACTTGTAGGAAATGGTATGAACTAGTATGAAGTGGTACAAACTCGTTGAAATTGGTTAGAACTAGTCCAAACTCATATGAAATGATACAAACTAGGACGAACTCGTACAAAATGGAACGAACTAGGACGAACTTGTACCAAATGGTACGAACTAGTACGGAATGGTACGAACTTGTAGGAAATGGTACAAACTAGTATGAAATGGTACAAACTCGTTGAAATTGGTTAGAGCTAGTCCAAATTCATTGAAATGAGAAAAACTAGGACGAACTCGTATAAAATGGAATGAACTAGGACGAACTTGTACCAAATGGTACGAACTAGTACGGAATGGAACGAACTTGTAGGAAATGGTATGAACTAGTATGAAATGGTACAAACTCGTTGAAATTGGTTAGAACTAGTCCAAACTCATATGAAATGGTACAAACAAGGACGAACTCGTACAAAATGGAACGAACTAGGACGAACATGTACCGAATGGTACAAACTAGTACGGAATGGTACGAACTTGTAGGAAATGGTATGAACTAGTATGAAATGGTACAAACTCGTTGAAATTGGTTAGAGCTAGTCCAAACTCATATGAAATGATACAAACTAGGACGAACTCGTACAAAATGGAAGGAACTAGGACGAATTTGTACCAAATGGTACAAACTAGTACGGAATGGTACGAACTTGTAGGAAATGGTATGAACTAGTATGAAATGGTACAAACTCGTTGAAATTGGTTAGAACTAGTCCAAACTTATATGAAATGGTACAAACAAGGACGAACTCGTACAAAATGGAACGAACTAGGACGAACTTGTACCGAATGGTACAAACTAGTACGGAATGGTACGAACTTGTAGGAAATGGTATGAACTAGTATGAAATGGTACAAACTCGTTGAAATTGGTTAGAGCTAGTCCAAATTCATATGAAATGATACAAACTAGGACGAACTCGTACAAAATGGAATGAACTAGGACGAACTTGTACCAAATGGTACGAACTAGTACGGAATGGAACGAACTTGTAGGAAATGGTATGAAATAGTATGAAGTGGTACAAACTCGTTGAAATTGGTTAGAACTAGTCCAAACTCATATGAAATGATACAAACTAGGACGAACTCGTACAAAATGGAACGAACTAGACGAACTTGTACCAAATGGTACGAACTAGTACGGAATGGTACGAATTTGTAGGAAATGGTACGAACTAGTATGAAATGGTACAAACTCGTTGAAATTGGTTAGAGCTAGTCCAAATTCATTCGAAATGGTACGAACTAGTATGAAATGGTACGAACTTGGTGGAAACGGTATGAACTAGTATGAAATGGTACAAACTCGTTGAAATTGGTTAGAGCTAGTCCAAATTCGTATGAAATGGTACCAACTAGGACGAAATCGTACAAAATGGAACGAACTAGGACGAACTTGTACCAAATGGTACGAACTAGTACGGAATGGTACGAACTTGTAGGAAATGGTATGAACTAGTATGAAATGGTACAAACTCGTTGAAATTGGTTAGAGCTAGTCCAAAGTCATATGAAATGATACAAACTAGGACGAAATGGTACGAACTAGTATGAAATGGTACGAACTTGTTGGAAACGGTATGAACTAGTATGAAATGGTACAAATTCGTTGAAATTGGTTAGAGCTAGTCCAAGTTCATATGAAATGGTACCAACTAGGACGAAATCGTATAACATGGAACGAACTAGGACGAACTTGTACCAAATGGTACGAACTAGTACGGAATGGTACGAACTTGTAGGAAATGGTATGAACTAGTATGAAATGGTACAAACTCGTTGAAATTGGTTAGAACTAGTCCAAATTCATTCGAAATGGTACGAACTAGTACGAAATGGTACGAACTAGTATGAAATGGTACGAACTTGGTGGAAACGGTATGAACTAGTATGAAATGGTACAAACTCGTTGAAATTGGTTAGAGCTAGTCCAAATTCGTATGAAATGGTACCAACTAGGACAAAATCGTACAAAATGGAACGAACTAGGACGAACTTGTACCAAATGGTACAAACTAGTACGGAATGGTAGGAACTGTTAGGAAATGGTATGAACTAGTATGAAATGGTACAAACTCGTTGAAACTGGTTAGAGCTAGTCCAAAGTCATATGAAATGATACAAACTAGGACGAAATGGTACGAACTAGTATGAAATGGTACGAACTTGTTGGAAACGCTATGAACTAGTATGAAATGGTACAAATTCGTTGAAATTGGTTAGAGCTAGTCCAAATTCATATGAAATGATACAAACTAGGACGAACTCGTACAAAATGGAATGAACTAGGACGAACTTGTACCAAATGGTACGAACTAGTACGGAATGGAACGAACTTGTAGGAAATGGTATGAACTAGTATGAAGTGGTACAAACTCGTTGAAATTGGTTAGAACTAGTCCAAACTCATATGAAATGATACAAACTAGGACGAACTCGTACAAAATGGAACGAACTAGGACGAACTTGTACCAAATGGTACGAACTAGTACGGAATGGTACGAACTTGTAGGAAATGGTACGAACTAGTATGAAATGGTACAAACTCGTTGAAATTGGTTAGAGCTAGTCCAAATTCATTGAAATGAGAAAAACTAGGACGAACTCGTATAAAATGGAATGAACTAGGACGAACTTGTACCAAATGGTACGAACTAGTACGGAATGGAACGAACTTGTAGGAAATGGTATGAACTAGTATGAAATGGTACAAACTCGTTGAAATTGGTTAGAACTAGTCCAAACTCATATGAAATGGTACAAACAAGGACGAACTCGTACAAAATGGAACGAACTAGGACGAACTTGTACCGAATGGTACAAACTAGTACGGAATGGTACGAACTTGTAGGAAATGGTATGAACTAGTATGAAATGGTACAAACTCGTTGAAATTGGTTAGAACTAGTCCAAACTCATATGAAATGGTACAAACAAGGACGAACTCGTACAAAATGGAACGAACTAGGACGAACTTGTACCGAATGGTACAAACTAGTACGGAATGGTACGAACTTGTAGGAAATGGTATGAACTAGTATGAAATGGTACAAACTCGTTGAAATTGGTTAGAACTAGTCCAAACTCATATGAAATGGTACAAACAAGGACGAACTCGTACAAAATGGAAGGAACTAGGACGAATTTGTACCAAATGGTACAAACTAGTACGGAATGGTACGAACTTGTAGGAAATGGTATGAACTAGTATGAAATGGTACAAACTCGTTGAAATTGGTTAGAGCTAGTCCAAATTCATTGAAATGATAAAAACTAGGACGAACTCGTACAAAATGGAATGACCTAGGACGAACTTGTACCAAATGGTACGAACTAGTACGGAATGGAACGAACTTGTAGGAAATGGTATGAACTAGTATGAAATGGTACAAACTCGTTGAAATTGGTTAGAACTAGTCCAAACTCATATGAAATGGTACAAACAAGGACGAACTCGTACAAAATGGAAGGAACTAGGACGAACTTGTACCAAATGGTACAAACTAGTACGGAATGGTACGAACTTGTAGGAAATGGTATGAACTAGTATGAAATGGTACAAACTCGTTGAAATTGGTTAGAGCTAGTCCAAATTTATTGAAATGATAAAAACTAGGACGAACTCGTACAAAATGGAATGAACTAGGACGAACTTGTACCAAATGGTACGAACTAGTACGGAATGGAACGAACTTGTAGGAAATGGTATGAACTAGTATGAAATGGTACAAACTCGTTGAAATTGGTTAGAACTAGTCCAAACTCATATGAAATGGTACAAACAAGGACGAACTCGTACAAAATGGAACGAACTAGGACGAACTTGTACCGAATGGTACAAACTAGTACGGAATGGTACGAACTTGTAGGAAATGGTATGAACTAGTATGAAATGGTACAAACTCGTTGAAATTGGTTAGAACTAGTCCAAACTCATATGAAATGGTACAAACAAGGACGAACTCGTACAAAATGGAACGAACTAGGACGAATTTGTACCAAATGGTACGAACTAGTACGGAATGGTACGAACTTGTAGGAAATGGTATGAACTAGTATGAAATGGTACAAACTCGTTGAAATTGGTTAGAACTAGTCCAAACTCATATGAAATGATAAAAACTAGGACGAACTCGTACAAAATGGAACGAACTAGGAAGAACTTGTACCAAATGGTACGAACTAGTACGGAATGGTACGAACTTGTAGGAAATGGTACGAACTAGTATGAAATGGTACGAACTCGTTGAAATTGGTTAGAGCTAGTCCAAATTCATTCGAAATGGTACGAACTAGTATGAAATGGTACGAACTTGGTGGAAACGGTATGAACTAGTATGAAATGGTACAAATTCGTTGATATTGGTTAGAGCTAGTCCAAGTTCATATGAAATGGTACCAACTAGGACGAAATCGTATAACATGGAACGAACTAGGACGAACTTGTACCAAATGGTACGAACTAGTACGGAATGGTACGAACTTGTAGGAAATGGTATGAACTAGTATGAAATGGTACAAACTCGTTGAAATTGGTTAGAGCTAGTCCAAATTCATTCGAAATGGTACGAACTAGTACGAAATGGTACGAACTAGTATGAAATGGTACGAACTTGTTGGAAACGGTATGAACTAGTATGAAATGGTACAAATTCGTTGAAATTGGTTAGTGCTAGTCCAAAATCGTATGAAATGGTACCAACTAGGACGAAATCGTATAACATGGAACGAACTAGGACGAACTTGTACCAAATGGTACGAACTAGTACGGAATGGTACGAACTTGTAGGAAATGGTATGAACTAGTATGAAATGGTACAAACTCGTTGAAATTGGTTAGAACTAGTCCAAACTCATATGAAATGGTACAAACAAGGACGAACTCGTACAAAATGGAAGGAACTAGGACGAATTTGTACCAAATGGTACAAACTAGTACGGAATGGTACGAACTTGTAGGAAATGGTATGAACTAGTATGAAATGGTACAAACTCGTTGAAATTGGTTAGAGCTAGTCCAAATTCATTGAAATGATAAAAACTAGGACGAACTCGTACAAAATGGAATGACCTAGGACGAACTTGTACCAAATGGTACGAACTAGTACGGAATGGAACGAACTTGTAGGAAATGGTATGAACTAGTATGAAATGGTACAAACTCGTTGAAATTGGTTAGAACTAGTCCAAACTCATATGAAATGGTACAAACAAGGACGAACTCGTACAAAATGGAAGGAACTAGGACGAACTTGTACCAAATGGTACAAACTAGTACGGAATGGTACGAACTTGTAGGAAATGGTATGAACTAGTATGAAATGGTACAAACTCGTTGAAATTGGTTAGAGCTAGTCCAAATTCATTGAAATGAGAAAAACTAGGACGAACTCGTATAAAATGGAATGAACTAGGACGAACTTGTACCAAATGGTACGAACTAGTACGGAATGGAACGAACTTGTAGGAAATGGTATGAACTAGTATGAAATGGTACAAACTCGTTGAAATTGGTTAGAACTAGTCCAAACTCATATGAAATGGTACAAACAAGGACGAACTCGTACAAAATGGAACGAACTAGGACGAACTTGTACCGAATGGTACAAACTAGTACGGAATGGTACGAACTTGTAGGAAATGGTATGAACTAGTATGAAATGGTACAAACTCGTTGAAATTGGTTAGAACTAGTCCAAACTCATATGAAATGGTACAAACAAGGACGAACTCGTACAAAATGGAACGAACTAGGACGAACTTGTACCGAATGGTACAAACTAGTACGGAATGGTACGAACTTGTAGGAAATGGTATGAACTAGTATGAAATGGTACAAACTCGTTGAAATTGGTTAGAACTAGTCCAAACTCATATGAAATGGTACAAACAAGGACGAACTCGTACAAAATGGAAGGAACTAGGACGAATTTGTACCAAATGGTACAAACTAGTACGGAATGGTACGAACTTGTAGGAAATGGTATGAACTAGTATGAAATGGTACAAACTCGTTGAAATTGGTTAGAGCTAGTCCAAATTCATTGAAATGATAAAAACTAGGACGAACTCGTACAAAATGGAATGACCTAGGACGAACTTGTACCAAATGGTACGAACTAGTACGGAATGGAACGAACTTGTAGGAAATGGTATGAACTAGTATGAAATGGTACAAACTCGTTGAAATTGGTTAGAACTAGTCCAAACTCATATGAAATGGTACAAACAAGGACGAACTCGTACAAAATGGAAGGAACTAGGACGAACTTGTACCAAATGGTACAAACTAGTACGGAATGGTACGAACTTGTAGGAAATGGTATGAACTAGTATGAAATGGTACAAACTCGTTGAAATTGGTTAGAGCTAGTCCAAATTTATTGAAATGATAAAAACTAGGACGAACTCGTACAAAATGGAATGAACTAGGACGAACTTGTACCAAATGGTACGAACTAGTACGGAATGGAACGAACTTGTAGGAAATGGTATGAACTAGTATGAAATGGTACAAACTCGTTGAAATTGGTTAGAACTAGTCCAAACTCATATGAAATGGTACAAACAAGGACGAACTCGTACAAAATGGAACGAACTAGGACGAACTTGTACCGAATGGTACAAACTAGTACGGAATGGTACGAACTTGTAGGAAATGGTATGAACTAGTATGAAATGGTACAAACTCGTTGAAATTGGTTAGAACTAGTCCAAACTCATATGAAATGGTACAAACAAGGACGAACTCGTACAAAATGGAACGAACTAGGACGAATTTGTACCAAATGGTACGAACTAGTACGGAATGGTACGAACTTGTAGGAAATGGTATGAACTAGTATGAAATGGTACAAACTCGTTGAAATTGGTTAGAACTAGTCCAAACTCATATGAAATGATAAAAACTAGGACGAACTCGTACAAAATGGAACGAACTAGGAAGAACTTGTACCAAATGGTACGAACTAGTACGGAATGGTACGAACTTGTAGGAAATGGTACGAACTAGTATGAAATGGTACGAACTCGTTGAAATTGGTTAGAGCTAGTCCAAATTCATTCGAAATGGTACGAACTAGTATGAAATGGTACGAACTTGGTGGAAACGGTATGAACTAGTATGAAATGGTACAAATTCGTTGATATTGGTTAGAGCTAGTCCAAGTTCATATGAAATGGTACCAACTAGGACGAAATCGTATAACATGGAACGAACTAGGACGAACTTGTACCAAATGGTACGAACTAGTACGGAATGGTACGAACTTGTAGGAAATGGTATGAACTAGTATGAAATGGTACAAACTCGTTGAAATTGGTTAGAGCTAGTCCAAATTCATTCGAAATGGTACGAACTAGTACGAAATGGTACGAACTAGTATGAAATGGTACGAACTTGTTGGAAACGGTATGAACTAGTATGAAATGGTACAAATTCGTTGAAATTGGTTAGTGCTAGTCCAAAATCGTATGAAATGGTACCAACTAGGACGAAATCGTATAACATGGAACGAACTAGGACGAACTTGTACCAAATGGTACGAACTAGTACGGAATGGTACGAACTTGTAGGAAATGGTATGAACTAGTATGAAATGGTACAAACTCGTTGAAATTGGTTAGAACTAGTCCAAACTCATATGAAATGGTACAAACAAGGACGAACTCGTACAAAATGGAAGGAACTAGGACGAATTTGTACCAAATGGTACAAACTAGTACGGAATGGTACGAACTTGTAGGAAATGGTATGAACTAGTATGAAATGGTACAAACTCGTTGAAATTGGTTAGAGCTAGTCCAAATTCATTGAAATGATAAAAACTAGGACGAACTCGTACAAAATGGAATGACCTAGGACGAACTTGTACCAAATGGTACGAACTAGTACGGAATGGAACGAACTTGTAGGAAATGGTATGAACTAGTATGAAATGGTACAAACTCGTTGAAATTGGTTAGAACTAGTCCAAACTCATATGAAATGGTACAAACAAGGACGAACTCGTACAAAATGGAAGGAACTAGGACGAACTTGTACCAAATGGTACAAACTAGTACGGAATGGTACGAACTTGTAGGAAATGGTATGAACTAGTATGAAATGGTACAAACTCGTTGAAATTGGTTAGAGCTAGTCCAAATTTATTGAAATGATAAAAACTAGGACGAACTCGTACAAAATGGAATGAACTAGGACGAACTTGTACCAAATGGTACGAACTAGTACGGAATGGAACGAACTTGTAGGAAATGGTATGAACTAGTATGAAATGGTACAAACTCGTTGAAATTGGTTAGAACTAGTCCAAACTCATATGAAATGGTACAAACAAGGACGAACTCGTACAAAATGGAACGAACTAGGACGAACTTGTACCGAATGGTACAAACTAGTACGGAATGGTACGAACTTGTAGGAAATGGTATGAACTAGTATGAAATGGTACAAACTCGTTGAAATTGGTTAGAACTAGTCCAAACTCATATGAAATGGTACAAACAAGGACGAACTCGTACAAAATGGAACGAACTAGGACGAATTTGTACCAAATGGTACGAACTAGTACGGAATGGTACGAACTTGTAGGAAATGGTATGAACTAGTATGAAATGGTACAAACTCGTTGAAATTGGTTAGAACTAGTCCAAACTCATATGAAATGATAAAAACTAGGACGAACTCGTACAAAATGGAACGAACTAGGAAGAACTTGTACCAAATGGTACGAACTAGTACGGAATGGTACGAACTTGTAGGAAATGGTACGAACTAGTATGAAATGGTACGAACTCGTTGAAATTGGTTAGAGCTAGTCCAAATTCATTCGAAATGGTACGAACTAGTATGAAATGGTACGAACTTGGTGGAAACGGTATGAACTAGTATGAAATGGTACAAATTCGTTGATATTGGTTAGAGCTAGTCCAAGTTCATATGAAATGGTACCAACTAGGACGAAATCGTATAACATGGAACGAACTAGGACGAACTTGTACCAAATGGTACGAACTAGTACGGAATGGTACGAACTTGTAGGAAATGGTATGAACTAGTATGAAATGGTACAAACTCGTTGAAATTGGTTAGAGCTAGTCCAAATTCATTCGAAATGGTACGAACTAGTACGAAATGGTACGAACTAGTATGAAATGGTACGAACTTGTTGGAAACGGTATGAACTAGTATGAAATGGTACAAATTCGTTGAAATTGGTTAGTGCTAGTCCAAAATCGTATGAAATGGTACCAACTAGGACGAAATCGTATAACATGGAACGAACTAGGACGAACTTGTACCAAATGGTACGAACTAGTACGGAATGGTACGAACTTGTAGGAAATGGTATGAACTAGTATGAAATGGTACAAACTCGTTGAAATTGGTTAGAACTAGTCCAAACTCATATGAAATGGTACAAACAAGGACGAACTCGTACAAAATGGAAGGAACTAGGACGAATTTGTACCAAATGGTACAAACTAGTACGGAATGGTACGAACTTGTAGGAAATGGTATGAACTAGTATGAAATGGTACAAACTCGTTGAAATTGGTTAGAGCTAGTCCAAATTCATTGAAATGATAAAAACTAGGACGAACTCGTACAAAATGGAATGACCTAGGACGAACTTGTACCAAATGGTACGAACTAGTACGGAATGGAACGAACTTGTAGGAAATGGTATGAACTAGTATGAAATGGTACAAACTCGTTGAAATTGGTTAGAACTAGTCCAAACTCATATGAAATGGTACAAACAAGGACGAACTCGTACAAAATGGAAGGAACTAGGACGAACTTGTACCAAATGGTACAAACTAGTACGGAATGGTACGAACTTGTAGGAAATGGTATGAACTAGTATGAAATGGTACAAACTCGTTGAAATTGGTTAGAGCTAGTCCAAATTTATTGAAATGATAAAAACTAGGACGAACTCGTACAAAATGGAATGAACTAGGACGAACTTGTACCAAATGGTACGAACTAGTACGGAATGGAACGAACTTGTAGGAAATGGTATGAACTAGTATGAAATGGTACAAACTCGTTGAAATTGGTTAGAACTAGTCCAAACTCATATGAAATGGTACAAACAAGGACGAACTCGTACAAAATGGAACGAACTAGGACGAACTTGTACCGAATGGTACAAACTAGTACGGAATGGTACGAACTTGTAGGAAATGGTATGAACTAGTATGAAATGGTACAAACTCGTTGAAATTGGTTAGAACTAGTCCAAACTCATATGAAATGGTACAAACAAGGACGAACTCGTACAAAATGGAACGAACTAGGACGAATTTGTACCAAATGGTACGAACTAGTACGGAATGGTACGAACTTGTAGGAAATGGTATGAACTAGTATGAAATGGTACAAACTCGTTGAAATTGGTTAGAACTAGTCCAAACTCATATGAAATGATAAAAACTAGGACGAACTCGTACAAAATGGAACGAACTAGGAAGAACTTGTACCAAATGGTACGAACTAGTACGGAATGGTACGAACTTGTAGGAAATGGTACGAACTAGTATGAAATGGTACGAACTCGTTGAAATTGGTTAGAGCTAGTCCAAATTCATTCGAAATGGTACGAACTAGTATGAAATGGTACGAACTTGGTGGAAACGGTATGAACTAGTATGAAATGGTACAAATTCGTTGATATTGGTTAGAGCTAGTCCAAGTTCATATGAAATGGTACCAACTAGGACGAAATCGTATAACATGGAACGAACTAGGACGAACTTGTACCAAATGGTACGAACTAGTACGGAATGGTACGAACTTGTAGGAAATGGTATGAACTAGTATGAAATGGTACAAACTCGTTGAAATTGGTTAGAGCTAGTCCAAATTCATTCGAAATGGTACGAACTAGTACGAAATGGTACGAACTAGTATGAAATGGTACGAACTTGTTGGAAACGGTATGAACTAGTATGAAATGGTACAAATTCGTTGAAATTGGTTAGTGCTAGTCCAAAATCGTATGAAATGGTACCAACTAGGACGAAATCGTATAACATGGAACGAACTAGGACGAACTTGTACCAAATGGTACGAACTAGTACGGAATGGTACGAACTTGTAGGAAATGGTATGAACTAGTATGAAATGGTACAAACTCGTTGAAATTGGTTAGAACTAGTCCAAACTCATATGAAATGGTACAAACAAGGACGAACTCGTACAAAATGGAAGGAACTAGGACGAATTTGTACCAAATGGTACAAACTAGTACGGAATGGTACGAACTTGTAGGAAATGGTATGAACTAGTATGAAATGGTACAAACTCGTTGAAATTGGTTAGAGCTAGTCCAAATTCATTGAAATGATAAAAACTAGGACGAACTCGTACAAAATGGAATGACCTAGGACGAACTTGTACCAAATGGTACGAACTAGTACGGAATGGAACGAACTTGTAGGAAATGGTATGAACTAGTATGAAATGGTACAAACTCGTTGAAATTGGTTAGAACTAGTCCAAACTCATATGAAATGGTACAAACAAGGACGAACTCGTACAAAATGGAAGGAACTAGGACGAACTTGTACCAAATGGTACAAACTAGTACGGAATGGTACGAACTTGTAGGAAATGGTATGAACTAGTATGAAATGGTACAAACTCGTTGAAATTGGTTAGAGCTAGTCCAAATTTATTGAAATGATAAAAACTAGGACGAACTCGTACAAAATGGAATGAACTAGGACGAACTTGTACCAAATGGTACGAACTAGTACGGAATGGAACGAACTTGTAGGAAATGGTATGAACTAGTATGAAATGGTACAAACTCGTTGAAATTGGTTAGAACTAGTCCAAACTCATATGAAATGGTACAAACAAGGACGAACTCGTACAAAATGGAACGAACTAGGACGAACTTGTACCGAATGGTACAAACTAGTACGGAATGGTACGAACTTGTAGGAAATGGTATGAACTAGTATGAAATGGTACAAACTCGTTGAAATTGGTTAGAACTAGTCCAAACTCATATGAAATGGTACAAACAAGGACGAACTCGTACAAAATGGAACGAACTAGGACGAATTTGTACCAAATGGTACGAACTAGTACGGAATGGTACGAACTTGTAGGAAATGGTATGAACTAGTATGAAATGGTACAAACTCGTTGAAATTGGTTAGAACTAGTCCAAACTCATATGAAATGATAAAAACTAGGACGAACTCGTACAAAATGGAACGAACTAGGAAGAACTTGTACCAAATGGTACGAACTAGTACGGAATGGTACGAACTTGTAGGAAATGGTACGAACTAGTATGAAATGGTACGAACTCGTTGAAATTGGTTAGAGCTAGTCCAAATTCATTCGAAATGGTACGAACTAGTATGAAATGGTACGAACTTGGTGGAAACGGTATGAACTAGTATGAAATGGTACAAATTCGTTGATATTGGTTAGAGCTAGTCCAAGTTCATATGAAATGGTACCAACTAGGACGAAATCGTATAACATGGAACGAACTAGGACGAACTTGTACCAAATGGTACGAACTAGTACGGAATGGTACGAACTTGTAGGAAATGGTATGAACTAGTATGAAATGGTACAAACTCGTTGAAATTGGTTAGAGCTAGTCCAAATTCATTCGAAATGGTACGAACTAGTACGAAATGGTACGAACTAGTATGAAATGGTACGAACTTGTTGGAAACGGTATGAACTAGTATGAAATGGTACAAATTCGTTGAAATTGGTTAGTGCTAGTCCAAAATCGTATGAAATGGTACCAACTAGGACGAAATCGTATAACATGGAACGAACTAGGACGAACTTGTACCAAATGGTACGAACTAGTACGGAATGGTACGAACTTGTAGGAAATGGTATGAACTAGTATGAAATGGTACAAACTCGTTGAAATTGGTTAGAACTAGTCCAAACTCATATGAAATGGTACAAACAAGGACGAACTCGTACAAAATGGAAGGAACTAGGACGAATTTGTACCAAATGGTACAAACTAGTACGGAATGGTACGAACTTGTAGGAAATGGTATGAACTAGTATGAAATGGTACAAACTCGTTGAAATTGGTTAGAGCTAGTCCAAATTCATTGAAATGATAAAAACTAGGACGAACTCGTACAAAATGGAATGACCTAGGACGAACTTGTACCAAATGGTACGAACTAGTACGGAATGGAACGAACTTGTAGGAAATGGTATGAACTAGTATGAAATGGTACAAACTCGTTGAAATTGGTTAGAACTAGTCCAAACTCATATGAAATGGTACAAACAAGGACGAACTCGTACAAAATGGAAGGAACTAGGACGAACTTGTACCAAATGGTACAAACTAGTACGGAATGGTACGAACTTGTAGGAAATGGTATGAACTAGTATGAAATGGTACAAACTCGTTGAAATTGGTTAGAGCTAGTCCAAATTTATTGAAATGATAAAAACTAGGACGAACTCGTACAAAATGGAATGAACTAGGACGAACTTGTACCAAATGGTACGAACTAGTACGGAATGGAACGAACTTGTAGGAAATGGTATGAACTAGTATGAAATGGTACAAACTCGTTGAAATTGGTTAGAACTAGTCCAAACTCATATGAAATGGTACAAACAAGGACGAACTCGTACAAAATGGAACGAACTAGGACGAACTTGTACCGAATGGTACAAACTAGTACGGAATGGTACGAACTTGTAGGAAATGGTATGAACTAGTATGAAATGGTACAAACTCGTTGAAATTGGTTAGAACTAGTCCAAACTCATATGAAATGGTACAAACAAGGACGAACTCGTACAAAATGGAACGAACTAGGACGAATTTGTACCAAATGGTACGAACTAGTACGGAATGGTACGAACTTGTAGGAAATGGTATGAACTAGTATGAAATGGTACAAACTCGTTGAAATTGGTTAGAACTAGTCCAAACTCATATGAAATGATAAAAACTAGGACGAACTCGTACAAAATGGAACGAACTAGGAAGAACTTGTACCAAATGGTACGAACTAGTACGGAATGGTACGAACTTGTAGGAAATGGTACGAACTAGTATGAAATGGTACGAACTCGTTGAAATTGGAAAGAGCTAGTCCAAATTCATTCGAAATGGTACGAACTAGTATGAAATGGTACGAACTTGGTGGAAACGGTATGAACTAGTATGAAATGGTACAAATTCGTTGATATTGGTTAGAGCTAGTCCAAGTTCATATGAAATGGTACCAACTAGGACGAAATCGTATAACATGGAACGAACTAGGACGAACTTGTACCAAATGGTACGAACTAGTACGGAATGGTACGAACTTGTAGGAAATGGTATGAACTAGTATGAAATGGTACAAACTCGTTGAAATTGGTTAGAGCTAGTCCAAATTCATTCGAAATGGTACGAACTAGTACGAAATGGTACGAACTAGTATGAAATGGTACGAACTTGTTGGAAACGGTATGAACTAGTATGAAATGGTACAAATTCGTTGAAATTGGTTAGTGCTAGTCCAAAATCGTATGAAATGGTACCAACTAGGACGAAATCGTATAACATGGAACGAACTAGGACGAACTTGTACCAAATGGTACGAACTAGTACGGAATGGTACGAACTTGTAGGAAATGGTATGAACTAGTATGAAATGGTACAAACTCGTTGAAATTGGTTAGAACTAGTCCAAACTCATATGAAATGGTACAAACAAGGACGAACTCGTACAAAATGGAAGGAACTAGGACGAATTTGTACCAAATGGTACAAACTAGTACGGAATGGTACGAACTTGTAGGAAATGGTATGAACTAGTATGAAATGGTACAAACTCGTTGAAATTGGTTAGAGCTAGTCCAAATTCATTGAAATGATAAAAACTAGGACGAACTCGTACAAAATGGAATGACCTAGGACGAACTTGTACCAAATGGTACGAACTAGTAAGGAATGGAACGAACTTGTAGGAAATGGTATGAACTAGTATGAAATGGTACAAACTCGTTGAAATTGGTTAGAACTAGTCCAAACTCATATGAAATGGTACAAACAAGGACGAACTCGTACAAAATGGAAGGAACTAGGACGAACTTGTACCAAATGGTACAAACTAGTACGGAATGGTACGAACTTGTAGGAAATGGTATGAACTAGTATGAAATGGTACAAACTCGTTGAAATTGGTTAGAGCTAGTCCAAATTTATTGAAATGATAAAAACTAGGACGAACTCGTACAAAATGGAATGAACTAGGACGAACTTGTACCAAATGGTACGAACTAGTACGGAATGGAACGAACTTGTAGGAAATGGTATGAACTAGTATGAAATGGTACAAACTCGTTGAAATTGGTTAGAACTAGTCCAAACTCATATGAAATGGTACAAACAAGGACGAACTCGTACAAAATGGAACGAACTAGGACGAACTTGTACCGAATGGTACAAACTAGTACGGAATGGTACGAACTTGTAGGAAATGGTATAAACTAGTATGAAATGGTACAAACTCGTTGAAATTGGTTAGAGCTAGTCCAAATTCATTGAAATGATAAAAACTAGGACGAACTCGTACAAAATGGAATGAACTAGGACGAACTTGTACCAAATGGTACGAACTAGTACGGAATGGAACGAACTTGTAGGAAATGGTATGAACTAGTATGAAATGGTACAAACTCGTTGAAATTGGTTAGAACTAGTCCAAACTCATATGAAATGGTACAAACAAGGACGAACTCGTACAAAATGGAACGAACTAGGACGAACTTGTACCGAATGGTACAAACTAGTACGGAATGGTACGAACTTGTAGGAAATGGTATGAACTAGTATGAAATGGTACAAACTCGTTGAAATTGGTTAGAGCTAGTCCAAATTCATATGAAATGATACAAACTAGGACGAACTCGTACAAAATGGAATGAACTAGGACGAACTTGTAACAAATGGTACGAACTAGTACGGAATGGAACGAACTTGTAGGAAATGGTATGAAATAGTATGAAGTGGTACAAACTCGTTGAAATTGGTTAGAACTAGTCCAAACTCATATGAAATGATACAAACTAGGACGAACTCGTACAAAATGGAACGAACTAGGACGAACTTGTACCAAATGGTACGAACTAGTACGGAATGGTACGAATTTGTAGGAAATGGTACGAACTAGTATGAAATGGTACAAACTCGTTGAAATTGGTTAGAGCTAGTCCAAATTCATTCGAAATGGTACGAACTAGTATGAAATGGTACGAACTTGGTGGAAACGGTATGAACTAGTATGAAATGGTACAAACTCGTTGAAATTGGTTAGAGCTAGTCCAAATTCGTATGAAATGGTACCAACTAGGACGAAATCGTACAAAATGGAACGAACTAGGACGAACTTGTACCAAATGGTACGAACTAGTACGGAATGGTACGAACTTGTAGGAAATGGTATGAACTAGTATGAAATGGTACAAACTCGTTGAAATTGGTTAGAGCTAGTCTAAAGTCATATGAAATGATACAAACTAGGACGAAATGGTACGAACTAGTATGAAATGGTACGAACTTGTTTGAAACGGTATGAACTAGTATGAAATGGTACAAATTCGTTGAAATTGGTTAGAGTTAGTCCAAGTTCATATGAAATGGTAACAACTAGGACGAAATCGTATAACATGGAACGAACTAGGACGAACTTGTACCAAATGGTACGAACTAGTACGGAATGGTACGAACTTGTAGGAAATGGTATGAACTAGTATGAAATGGTACAAACTCGTTGAAATTGGTTAGAACTAGTCCAAATTCATTCGAAATGGTACGAACTAGTACGAAATGGTACGAACTAGTATGAAATGGTACGAACTTGGTGGAAACGGTATGAACTAGTATGAAATGGTACAAACTCGTTGAAATTGGTTAGAGCTAGTCCAAATTCGTATGAAATGGTACCAACTAGGACAAAATCGTACAAAATGGAACGAACTAGGACGAACTTGTACCAAATGGTACAAACTAGTACGGAATGGTAGGAACTGTTAGGAAATGGTATGAACTAGTATGAAATGGTACAAACTCGTTGAAACTGGTTAGAGCTAGTCCAAAGTCATATGAAATGATACAAACTAGGACGAAATGGTACGAACTAGTATGAAATGGTACGAACTCGTTGAAATTGGTTAGAACTAGTCCAAACTCATATGAAATGGTACAAACAAGGACGAACTCGTACAAAATGGAAGGAACTAGGACGAATTTGTACCAAATGGTACAAACTAGTACGGAATGGTACGAACTTGTAGGAAATGGTATGAACTAGTATGAAATGGTACAAACTCGTTGAAATTGGTTAGAGCTAGTCCAAATTCATTGAAATGATAAAAACTAGGACGAACTCGTACAAAATGGAATGACCTAGGACGAACTTGTACCAAATGGTACGAACTAGTACGGAATGGAACGAACTTGTAGGAAATGGTATGAACTAGTATGAAATGGTACAAACTCGTTGAAATTGGTTAGAACTAGTCCAAACTCATATGAAATGGTACAAACAAGGACGAACTCGTACAAAATGGAAGGAACTAGGACGAACTTGTACCAAATGGTACAAACTAGTACGGAATGGTACGAACTTGTAGGAAATGGTATGAACTAGTATGAAATGGTACAAACTCGTTGAAATTGGTTAGAGCTAGTCCAAATTTATTGAAATGATAAAAACTAGGACGAACTCGTACAAAATGGAATGAACTAGGACGAACTTGTACCAAATGGTACGAACTAGTACGGAATGGAACGAACTTGTAGGAAATGGTATGAACTAGTATGAAATGGTACAAACTCGTTGAAATTGGTTAGAACTAGTCCAAACTCATATGAAATGGTACAAACAAGGACGAACTCGTACAAAATGGAACGAACTAGGACGAACTTGTACCGAATGGTACAAACTAGTACGGAATGGTACGAACTTGTAGGAAATGGTATGAACTAGTATGAAATGGTACAAACTCGTTGAAATTGGTTAGAACTAGTCCAAACTCATATGAAATGGTACAAACAAGGACGAACTCGTACAAAATGGAACGAACTAGGACGAATTTGTACCAAATGGTACGAACTAGTACGGAATGGTACGAACTTGTAGGAAATGGTATGAACTAGTATGAAATGGTACAAACTCGTTGAAATTGGTTAGAACTAGTCCAAACTCATATGAAATGATAAAAACTAGGACGAACTCGTACAAAATGGAACGAACTAGGAAGAACTTGTACCAAATGGTACGAACTAGTACGGAATGGTACGAACTTGTAGGAAATGGTACGAACTAGTATGAAATGGTACGAACTCGTTGAAATTGGTTAGAGCTAGTCCAAATTCATTCGAAATGGTACGAACTAGTATGAAATGGTACGAACTTGGTGGAAACGGTATGAACTAGTATGAAATGGTACAAATTCGTTGATATTGGTTAGAGCTAGCCCAAGTTCATATGAAATGGTACCAACTAGGACGAAATCGTATAACATGGAACGAACTAGGACGAACTTGTACCAAATGGTACGAACTAGTACGGAATGGTACGAACTTGTAGGAAATGGTATGAACTAGTATGAAATGGTACAAACTCGTTGAAATTGGTTAGAGCTAGTCCAAATTCATTCGAAATGGTACGAACTAGTACGAAATGGTACGAACTAGTATGAAATGGTACGAACTTGTTGGAAACGGTATGAACTAGTATGAAATGGTACAAATTCGTTGAAATTGGTTAGTGCTAGTCCAAAATCGTATGAAATGGTACCAACTAGGACGAAATCGTATAACATGGAACGAACTAGGACGAACTTGTACCAAATGGTACGAACTAGTACGGAATGGTACGAACTTGTAGGAAATGGTATGAACTAGTATGAAATGGTACAAACTCGTTGAAATTGGTTAGAACTAGTCCAAACTCATATGAAATGGTACAAACAAGGACGAACTCGTACAAAATGGAAGGAACTAGGACGAATTTGTACCAAATGGTACAAACTAGTACGGAATGGTACGAACTTGTAGGAAATGGTATGAACTAGTATGAAATGGTACAAACTCGTTGAAATTGGTTAGAGCTAGTCCAAATTCATTGAAATGATAAAAACTAGGACGAACTCGTACAAAATGGAATGACCTAGGACGAACTTGTACCAAATGGTACGAACTAGTACGGAATGGAACGAACTTGTAGGAAATGGTATGAACTAGTATGAAATGGTACAAACTCGTTGAAATTGGTTAGAACTAGTCCAAACTCATATGAAATGGTACAAACAAGGACGAACTCGTACAAAATGGAAGGAACTAGGACGAACTTGTACCAAATGGTACAAACTAGTACGGAATGGTACGAACTTGTAGGAAATGGTATGAACTAGTATGAAATGGTACAAACTCGTTGAAATTGGTTAGAGCTAGTCCAAATTTATTGAAATGATAAAAACTAGGACGAACTCGTACAAAATGGAATGAACTAGGACGAACTTGTACCAAATGGTACGAACTAGTACGGAATGGAACGAACTTGTAGGAAATGGTATGAACTAGTATGAAATGGTACAAACTCGTTGAAATTGGTTAGAACTAGTCCAAACTCATATGAAATGGTACAAACAAGGACGAACTCGTACAAAATGGAAAGAACTAGGACGAACTTGTACCGAATGGTACAAACTAGTACGGAATGGTACGAACTTGTAGGAAATGGTATAAACTAGTATGAAATGGTACAAACTCGTTGAAATTGGTTAGAGCTAGTCCAAATTCATTGAAATGATAAAAACTAGGACGAACTCGTACAAAATGGAATGAACTAGGACGAACTTGTACCAAATGGTACGAACTAGTACGGAATGGAACGAACTTGTAGGAAATGGTATGAACTAGTATGAAATGGTACAAACTCGTTGAAATTGGTTAGAACTAGTCCAAACTCATATGAAATGGTACAAACAAGGACGAACTCGTACAAAATGGAACGAACTAGGACGAACTTGTACCGAATGGTACAAACTAGTACGGAATGGTACGAACTTGTAGGAAATGGTATGAACTAGTATGAAATGGTACAAACTCGTTGAAATTGGTTAGAGCTAGTCCAAATTCATATGAAATGATACAAACTAGGACGAACTCGTACAAAATGGAATGAACTAGGACGAACTTGTAACAAATGGTACGAACTAGTACGGAATGGAACGAACTTTTAGGAAATGGTATGAAATAGTATGAAGTGGTACAAACTCGTTGAAATTGGTTAGAACTAGTCCAAACTCATATGAAATGATACAAACTAGGACGAACTCGTACAAAATGGAACGAACTAGGACGAACTTGTACCAAATGGTACGAACTAGTACGGAATGGTACGAATTTGTAGGAAATGGTACGAACTAGTATGAAATGGTACAAACTCGTTGAAATTGGTTAGAGCTAGTCCAAATTCATTCGAAATGGTACGAACTAGTATGAAATGGTACGAACTTGGTGGAAACGGTATGAACTAGTATGAAATGGTACAAACTCGTTGAAATTGGTTAGAGCTAGTCCAAATTCGTATGAAATGGTACCAACTAGGACGAAATCGTACAAAATGGAACGAACTAGGACGAACTTGTACCAAATGGTACGAACTAGTACGGAATGGTACGAACTTGTAGGAAATGGTATGAACTAGTATGAAATGGTACAAACTCGTTGAAATTGGTTAGAGCTAGTCTAAAGTCATATGAAATGATACAAACTAGGACGAAATGGTACGAACTAGTATGAAATGGTACGAACTTGTTGGAAACGGTATGAACTAGTATGAAATGGTACAAATTCGTTGAAATTGGTTAGAGTTAGTCCAAGTTCATATGAAATGGTAACAACTAGGACGAAATCGTATAACATGGAACGAACTAGGACGAACTTGTACCAAATGGTACGAACTAGTACGGAATGGTACGAACTTGTAGGAAATGGTATGAACTAGTATGAAATGGTACAAACTCGTTGAAATTGGTTAGAACTAGTCCAAATTCATTCGAAATGGTACGAACTAGTACGAAATGGTACGAACTAGTATGAAATGGTACGAACTTGGTGGAAACGGTATGAACTAGTATGAAATGGTACAAACTCGTTGAAATTGGTTAGAGCTAGTCCAAATTCGTATGAAATGGTACCAACTAGGACAAAATCGTACAAAATGGAACGAACTAGGACGAACTTGTACCAAATGGTACAAACTAGTACGGAATGGTAGGAACTGTTAGGAAATGGTATGAACTAGTATGAAATGGTACAAACTCGTTGAAACTGGTTAGAGCTAGTCCAAAGTCATATGAAATGATACAAACTAGGACGAAATGGTACGAACTAGTATGAAATGGTACGAACTTGTTGGAAACGCTATGAACTAGTATGAAATGGTACAAATTCGTTGAAATTGGTTAGAGCTAGTCCAAATTCATATGAAATGGTACCAACTAGGACAAAATCGTATAACATGGAACGAACTAGGATGAACTTGTACCAAATGGTACAAACTAGTACGGAATGGTACGAACTTGTAGGAAATGGTATGAACTAGTATGAAATGGTACAAACTCGTTGAAATTGGTTAGAGCTAGTCCAAATTCAAACGAAATGGTACGAAATAGGACGAGCTCGTACAAAATGGAACGATCTAGGACGAACTTGTATCAAATGGTACGAACTAGTATGGAATGGTACGAACTTGTAGGAAATATTATGAACTAGTATGAACTGGTACAAACTCGTTGAAATTGGTTAGAACTAGTCCAAATTCATTCGAAATGGTATGAACAAGTACGAAATGGTACGAACTAGTATTAAATGGTACGAACTTGTTCGAAACGGTATGAACTAGTATGAAATGGTACAAACTCGTTGAAATTGGTTAGAGCTAGTCCAAATTCGTATGAAATGGTACCAACTAGGACGAAATCGTATAACATGGAACGAACTAGGATGAACTTGTACCAAATGGTACAAACTAGTACGGAATGGTACGAACTTGTAGGAAATGGTATGAACTAGAATGAAATGGTACAAACTCGTTGAAATTGGTTAGAACTAGTCCAAACTCATATGAAATGGTACAAACAAGGACGAACTCGTACAAAATGGAATGAACTAGGACGAACTTGTACCAAATGGTACAAACTAGTACGGAATGGTACGAACTTGTAGGAAATGGTATGAACTAGTATGAAATGGTACAAACTCGTTGAAATTGGTTAGAGCTAGTCCAAATTCAAACGAAATGGTACGAACTAGGACGAACTCGTACAAATTGGAACGATCTAGGACGAACTTGTACCAAATGGTACGAACTAGTACGGAATGGTACGAACTTGTAGGAAATATTATGAACTAGTATGAACTGGTACAAACTCGTTGAAATTGGTTAGAACTAGTCCAAACTCATATGAAATGGTACAAACAAGGACAAACTCGTACAAAATGGAAGGAACTAGGACGAACTTGTACCAAATGGTACAAACTAGTACGGAATGGCACGAACTTGTAGGAAATGGTATGAACTAGTATGAAATGGTACAAACTCGTTGAAACTGGTTAGAGCTAGTCCAAATTCATATGAAATGATACAAACTAGGACGAACTCGTACAAAATGGAATGAACTAGGACGAACTTGTACCAAATGGTACGAACTAGTACGGAATGGAACGAACTTGTAAGAAATGGTATGAACTAGTATGAAGTGGTACAAACTCGTTGAAATTGGTTAGAACTAGTCCAAACTCATATGAAATGGTACAAACAAGGACGAACTCGTACAAAATGGAACGAACTAGGACGAACTTGTACCGAATGGTACAAACTAGTACGGAATGGTACGAACTTGTAGGAAATGTTATGAACTAGTATGAAATGGTACAAACTCGTTGAAATTGGTTAGAGCTAATCCAAATTCATTCGAAATGGTACGAACTAGTACGAAATGGTACGAACTAGTATGAAATGGTACGAACTTGGTGGAAACGGTATGAACTAGTATGAAATGGTACAAACTCGTTGAAATTGGTTAGAGCTAGTCCAAATTCATATGAAATGATACAAACTAGGACGAACTCGTACAAAATGGAACGAACTAGGACGAACTTGTACCAAATGGTACGAACTAGTACGGAATGGTACGAACTTGTAGGAAATGGTACGAACTAGTATGAAATGGTACAAACTCGTTGAAATTGGTTAGAGCTAGTCCAAATTCATTCGAAATGGTACGAACTAGTACGAAATGGTACGAACTAGTATGAAATGGTACGAACTTGGTGGAAACGGTATGAACTAGTATGAAATGGTACAAACTCGTTGAAATTGGTTAGAGCTAGTCCAAATTCGTATGAAATGGTACCAACTAGGACAAAATCGTACAAAATGGAACGAACTAGGACGAACTTGTACCAAATGGTACAAACTTGTACGGAATGGTAGGAACTGTTAGGAAATGGTATGAACTAGTATGAAATGGTACAAACTCGTTGAAACTGGTTAGAGCTAGTCCAAAGTCATATGAAATGATACAAACTAGGACGAAATGGTACGAACTAGTATGAAATGGTACGAACTTGTTGGAAACGCTATGAACTAGTATGAAATGGTACAAATTCGTTGAAATTGGTTAGAGCTAGTCCAAATTCATATGAAATGGTACCAACTAGGACAAAATCGTATAACATGGAACGAACTAGGATGAACTTGTACCAAATGGTACAAACTAGTACGGAATGGTACGAACTTGTAGGAAATGGTATGAACTAGTATGAAATGGTACAAACTCGTTGAAATTGGTTAGAGCTAGTCCAAATTCAAACGAAATGGTACGAAATAGGACGAGCTCGTACAAAATGGAACGATCTAGGACGAACTTGTATCAAATGGTACGACCTAGTATGGAATGGTACGAACTTGTAGGAAATGGTATGAACTAGTATGAAATGGTACAAACTCGTTGAAATTTGTTAGAGCTAGTCCAAATTCATTCGAAATGGTACGAACAAGTACGAAATGGTACGAACTAGTATTAAATGGTACGAACTTGTTCGAAACGGTATGAACTAGTATGAAATGGTACAAACTCGTTGAAATTGGTTAGAGCTAGTCCAAATTCGTATGAAATGGTACCAACTAGGACGAAATCGTATAACATGGAACGAACTAGGATGAACTTGTACCAAATGGTACAAACTAGTACGGAATGGTACGAACTTGTAGGAAATGGTATGAACTAGAATGAAATGGTACAAACTCGTTGAAATTGGTTAGAACTAGTCCAAACTCATATGAAATGGTACAAACAAGGACGAACTCGTACAAAATGGAATGAACTAGGACGAACTTGTACCAAATGGTACAAACTAGTACGGAATGGTACGAACTTGTAGGAAATGGTATGAACTAGTATGAAATGGTACAAACTCGTTGAAATTGGTTAGAGCTAGTCCAAATTCAAACGAAATGGTACGATCTAGGACGAACTCGTACAAATTGGAACGATCTAGGACGAACTTGTACCAAATGGTACGAACTAGTACGGAATGGTACGAACTTGTAGGAAATATTATGAACTAGTATGAACTGCAAGAAACTCGTTGAAATTGGTTAGAACTAGTCCAAACTCATATGAAATGGTACAAACAAGGACGAACTCGTACAAAATGGAAGGAAGTAGGACGAACTTGTACCAAATGGTACAAACTAGTACGGAATGGCACGAACTTGTAGGAAATGGTATGAACTAGTATGAAATGGTACAAACTCGTTGAAACTGGTTAGAGCTAGTCCAAATTCATATGAAATGATACAAACTAGGACGAACTCGTACAAAATGGAATGAACTAGGACGAACTTGTACCAAATGGTACGAACTAGTACGGAATGGAACGAACTTGTAGGAAATGGTATGAACTAGTATGAAGTGGTACAAACTCGTTGAAATTGGTTAGAACTAGTCCAAACTCATATGAAATGGTACAAACAAGGACGAACTCGTACAAAATGGAACGAACTAGGACGAACTTGTACCGAATGGTACAAACTAGTACGGAATGGTACGAACTTGTAGGAAATGTTATGAACTAGTATGAAATGGTACAAACTCGTTGAAATTGGTTAGAGCTAATCCAAATTCATTCGAAATGGTACGAACTAGTACGAAATGGTACGAACTAGTATGAAATGGTACGAACTTGGTGGAAACGGTATGAACTAGTATGAAATGGTACAAACTCGTTGAAATTGGTTAGAGCTAGTCCAAATTCATATGAAATGATACAAACTAGGACGAACTCGTACAAAATGGAACGAACTAGGACGAACTTGTACCAAATGGTACGAACTAGTACGGAATGGTACGAACTTGTAGGAAATGGTACGAACTAGTATGAAATGGTACAAACTCGTTGAAATTGGTTAGAGCTAGTCCAAATTCATTCGAAATGGTACGAACTAGTACGAAATGGTACGAACTAGTATGAAATGGTACGAACTTGGTGGAAACGGTATGAACTAGTATGAAATGGTACAAACTCGTTGAAATTGGTTAGAGCTAGTCCAAATTCGTATGAAATGGTACCAACTAGGACAAAATCGTACAAAATGGAACGAACTAGGACGAACTTGTACCAAATGGTACAAACTTGTACGGAATGGTAGGAACTGTTAGGAAATGGTATGAACTAGTATGAAATGGTACAAACTCGTTGAAACTGGTTAGAGCTAGTCCAAAGTCATATGAAATGATACAAACTAGGACGAAATGGTACGAACTAGTATGAAATGGTACGAACTTGTTGGAAACGCTATGAACTAGTATGAAATGGTACAAATTCGTTGAAATTGGTTAGAGCTAGTCCAAATTCATATGAAATGGTACCAACTAGGACAAAATCGTATAACATGGAACGAACTAGGATGAACTTGTACCAAATGGTACAAACTAGTACGGAATGGTACGAACTTGTAGGAAATGGTATGAACTAGTATGAAATGGTACAAACTCGTTGAAATTGGTTAGAGCTAGTCCAAATTCAAACGAAATGGTACGAAATAGGACGAGCTCGTACAAAATGGAACGATCTAGGACGAACTTGTATCAAATGGTACGACCTAGTATGGAATGGTACGAACTTGTAGGAAATGGTATGAACTAGTATGAAATGGTACAAACTCGTTGAAATTTGTTAGAGCTAGTCCAAATTCATTCGAAATGGTACGAACAAGTACGAAATGGTACGAACTAGTATTAAATGGTACGAACTTGTTCGAAACGGTATGAACTAGTATGAAATGGTACAAACTCGTTGAAATTGGTTAGAGCTAGTCCAAATTCGTATGAAATGGTACCAACTAGGACGAAATCGTATAACATGGAACGAACTAGGATGAACTTGTACCAAATGGTACAAACTAGTACGGAATGGTACGAACTTGTAGGAAATGGTATGAACTAGAATGAAATGGTACAAACTCGTTGAAATTGGTTAGAACTAGTCCAAACTCATATGAAATGGTACAAACAAGGACGAACTCGTACAAAATGGAATGAACTAGGACGAACTTGTACCAAATGGTACAAACTAGTACGGAATGGTACGAACTTGTAGGAAATGGTATGAACTAGTATGAAATGGTACAAACTCGTTGAAATTGGTTAGAGCTAGTCCAAATTCAAACGAAATGGTACGATCTAGGACGAACTCGTACAAATTGGAACGATCTAGGACGAACTTGTACCAAATGGTACGAACTAGTACGGAATGGTACGAACTTGTAGGAAATATTATGAACTAGTATGAACTGCAAGAAACTCGTTGAAATTGGTTAGAACTAGTCCAAACTCATATGAAATGGTACAAACAAGGACGAACTCGTACAAAATGGAAGGAAGTAGGACGAACTTGTACCAAATGGTACAAACTAGTACGGAATGGCACGAACTTGTAGGAAATGGTATGAACTAGTATGAAATGGTACAAACTCGTTGAAACTGGTTAGAGCTAGTCCAAATTCATATGAAATGATACAAACTAGGACGAACTCGTACAAAATGGAATGAACTAGGACGAACTTGTACCAAATGGTACGAACTAGTACGGAATGGAACGAACTTGTAGGAAATGGTATGAACTAGTATGAAGTGGTACAAACTCGTTGAAATTGGTTAGAACTAGTCCAAACTCATATGAAATGGTACAAACAAGGACGAACTCGTACAAAATGGAACGAACTAGGACGAACTTGTACCGAATGGTACAAACTAGTACGGAATGGTACGAACTTGTAGGAAATGTTATGAACTAGTATGAAATGGTACAAACTCGTTGAAATTGGTTAGAGCTAATCCAAATTCATTCGAAATGGTACGAACTAGTACGAAATGGTACGAACTATTATGAAATGGTACGAACTTGGTGGAAACGGTATGAACTAGTATGAAATGGTACAAACTCGTTGAAATTGGTTAGAGCTAGTCCAAATTCATATGAAATGATACAAACTAGGACGAACTCGTACAAAATGGAACGAACTAGGACGAACTTGTACCAAATGGTACGAACTAGTACGGAATGGTACGAACTTGTAGGAAATGGTACGAACTAGTATGAAATGGTACAAACTCGTTGAAATTGGTTAGAGCTAGTCCAAATTCATTCGAAATGGTACGAACTAGTACGAAATGGTACGAACTAGTATGAAATGGTACGAACTTGGTGGAAACGGTATGAACTAGTATGAAATGGTACAAACTCGTTGAAATTGGTTAGAGCTAGTCCAAATTCGTATGAAATGGTACCAACTAGGACAAAATCGTACAAAATGGAACGAACTAGGACGAACTTGTACCAAATGGTACAAACTAGTACGGAATGGTAGGAACTGTTAGGAAATGGTATGAACTAGTATGAAATGGTACAAACTCGTTGAAACTGGTTAGAGCTAGTCCAAAGTCATATGAAATGATACAAACTAGGACGAAATGGTACGAACTAGTATGAAATGGTACGAACTTGTTGGAAACGCTATGAACTAGTATGAAATGGTACAAATTCGTTGAAATTGGTTAGAGCTAGTCCAAATTCATATGAAATGGTACCAACTAGGACAAAATCGTATAACATGGAACGAACTAGGATGAACTTGTACCAAATGGTACAAACTAGTACGGAATGGTACGAACTTGTAGGAAATGGTATGAACTAGTATGAAATGGTACAAACTCGTTGAAATTGGTTAGAGCTAGTCCAAATTCAAACGAAATGGTACGAAATAGGACGAGCTCGTACAAAATTGAACGATCTAGGACGAACTTGTATCAAATGGTACGAACTAGTATGGAATGGTACGAACTTGTAGGAAATGGTATGAACTAGTATGAAATGGTACAAACTCGTTGAAATTTGTTAGAGCTAGTCCAAATTCATTCGAAATGGTACGAACAAGTACGAAATGGTACGAACTAGTATTAAATGGTACGAACTTGTTCGAAACGGTATGAACTAGTATGAAATGGTACAAACTCGTTGAAATTGGTTAGAGCTAGTCCAAATTCGTATGAAATGGTACCAACTAGGACGAAATCGTATAACATGGAACGAACTAGGATGAACTTATACCAAATGGTACAAACTAGTACGGAATGGTACGAACTTGTAGGAAATGGTATGAACTAGAATGAAATGGTACAAACTCGTTGAAATTGGTTAGAACTAGTCCAAACTCATATGAAATGGTACAAACAAGGACGAACTCGTACAAAATGGAATGAACTAGGACGAACTTGTACCAAATGGTACAAACTAGTACGGAATGGTACGAACTTGTAGGAAATGGTATGAACTAGTATGAAATGGTACAAACTCGTTGAAATTGGTTAGAGCTAGTCCAAATTCAAACGAAATGGTACGAACTAGGACGAACTCGTACAAATTGGAACGATCTAGGAGGAACTTGTACCAAATGGTACGAACTTGTACGGAATGGTACGAACTTGTAGGAAATATTATGAACTAGTATGAACTGCTAGAAACTCGTTGAAATTGGTTAGAACTAGTCCAAACTCATATGAAATGGTACAAACAAGGACGAACTCGTACAAAATGGAAGGAAGTAGGACGAACTTGTACCAAATGGTACAAACTAGTACGGAATGGCACGAACTTGTAGGAAATGGTATGAACTAGTATGAAATGGTACAAACTCGTTGAAACTGGTTAGAGCTAGTCCAAATTCATATGAAATGATACAAACTAGGACGAACTCGTACAAAATGGAATGAACTAGGACGAACTTGTACCAAATGGTACGAACTAGTACGGAATGGAACGAACTTGTAGGAAATGGTATGAACTAGTATGAAGTGGTACAAACTCGTTGAAATTGGTTAGAACTAGGCCAAACTCATATGAAATGGTACAAACAAGGACGAACTCGTACAAAATGGAACGAACTAGGACGAACTTGTACCGAATGGTACAAACTAGTACGGAATGGTACGAACTTGTAGGAAATGTTATGAACTAGTATGAAATGGTACAAACTCGTTGAAATTGGTTAGAGCTAATCCAAATTCATTCGAAATGGTACGAACTAGTACGAAATGGTACGAACTAGTATGAAATGGTACGAACTTGGTGGAAACGGTATGAACTAGTATGAAATGGTACAAACTCGTTGAAATTGGTTAGAGCTAGTCCAAATTCATATGAAATGATACAAACTAGGACGAACTCGTACAAAATGGAACGAACTAGGACGAACTTGTACCAAATGGTACGAACTAGTACGGAATGGTACGAACTTGTAGGAAATGGTACGAACTAGTATGAAATGGTACAAACTCGTTGAAATTGGTTAGAGCTAGTCCAAATTCATTCGAAATGGTACGAACTAGTACGAAATGGTACGAACTAGTATGAAATGGTACGAACTTGGTGGAAACGGTATGAACTAGTATGAGATGGTACAAACTCGTTGAAATTGGTTAGAGCTAGTCCAAATTCGTATGAAATGGTACCAACTAGGACAAAATCGTACAAAATGGAACGAACTAGGACGAACTTGTACCAAATGGTACAAACTAGTACGGAATGGTAGGAACTGTTAGGAAATGGTATGAACTAGTATGAAATGGTACAAACTCGTTGAAATTGGTTAGAGCTAGTCCAAAGTCATATGAAATGATACAAACTAGGACGAAATGGTACGAACTAGTATGAAATGGTACGAACTTGTTGGAAACGCTATGAACTAGTATGAAATGGTACAAATTCGTTGAAATTGGTTAGAGCTAGTCCAAATTCATATGAAATGGTACCAACTAGGACAAAATCGTATAACATGGAACGAACTCGGATGAACTTGTACCAAATGGTACAAACTAGTACGGAATGGTACGAACTTGTAGGAAATGGTATGAACTAGTATGAAATGGTACAAACTCGTTGAAATTGGTTAGAGCTAGTCCAAATTCAAACGAAATGGTACGAAATAGGACGAGCTCGTACAAAATGGAACGATCTAGGACGAACTTGTATCAAATGGTACGAACTAGTATGGAATGGTACGAACTTGTAGGAAATGGTATGAACTAGTATGAAATGGTACAAACTCGTTGAAATTTGTTAGAGCTAGTCCAAATTCATTCGAAATGGTACGAACAAGTACGAAATGGTACGAACTAGTATTAAATGGTACGAACTTGTTCGAAACGGTATGAACTAGTATGAAATGGTACAAACTCGTTGAAATTGGTTTGAGCTAGTCCAAATTCGTATGAAATGGTACCAACTAGGACGAAATCGTATAACATGGAACGAACTAGGATGAACTTGTACCAAATGGTACAAACTAGTACGGAATGGTACGAACTTGTAGGAAATGGTATGAACTAGAATGAAATGGTACAAACTCGTTGAAATTGGTTAGAACTAGTCCAAACTCATATGAAATGGTACAAACAAGGACGAACTCGTACAAAATGGAATGAACTAGGACGAACTTGTACCAAATGGTACAAACTAGTACGGAATGGTACGAACTTGTAGGAAATGGTATGAACTAGTATGAAATGGTACAAACTCGTTGAAATTGGTTAGAGCTAGTCCAAATTCAAACGAAATGGTACGAACTAGGACGAACTCGTACAAATTGGAACGATCTAGGACGAACTTGTACCAAATGGTACGAACTAGTACGGAATGGTACGAACTTGTAGGAAATATTATGAACTAGTATGAACTGCTATAAACTCGTTGAAATTGGTTAGAACTAGTCCAAACTCATATGAAATGGTACAAACAAGGACGAACTCGTACAAAATGGAAGGAACTAGGACGAACTTGTACCAAATGGTACAAACTAGTACGGAATGGCACGAACTTGTAGGAAATGGTATGAACTAGTATGAAATGGTACAAACTCATTGAAACTGGTTAGAGCTAGTCCAAATTCATATGAAATGATACAAACTAGGACGAACTCTTACAAAATGGAATGAACTAGGACGAACTTGTACCAAATGGTACGAACTAGTACGGAATGGAACGAACTTGTAGGAAATGGTATGAACTAGTATGAAGTGGTACAAACTCGTTGAAATTGGTTAGAACTAGTCCAAACTCATATGAAATGGTACAAACAAGGACGAACTCGTACAAAATGGAACGAACTAGGACGAACTTGTACCGAATGGTACAAACTAGTACGGAATGGTACGAACTTGTAGGAAATGTTATGAACTAGTATGAAATGGTACAAACTCGTTGAAATTGGTTAGAGCTAATCCAAATTCATTCGAAATGGTACGAACTAGTACGAAATGGTACGAACTAGTATGAAATGGTACGAACTTGGTGGAAACGGTATGAACTAGTATGAAATGGTACAAACTCGTTGAAATTGGTTAGAGCTAGTCCAAATTCATATGAAATGATACAAACTAGGACGAACTCGTACAAAATGGAACGAACTAGGACGAACTTGTACCAAATGGTACGAACTAGTACGGAATGGTACGAACTTGTAGGAAATGGTACGAACTAGTATGAAATGGTACAAACTCGTTGAAATTGGTTAGAGCTAGTCCAAATTCATTCGAAATGGTACGAACTAGTACGAAATGGTACGAACTAGTATGAAATGGTACGAACTTGGTGGAAACGGTATGAACTAGTATGAGATGGTACAAACTCGTTGAAATTGGTTAGAGCTAGTCCAAATTCGTATGAAATGGTACCAACTAGGACAAAATCGTACAAAATGGAACGAACTAGGACGAACTTGTACCAAATGGTACAAACTAGTACGGAATGGTAGGAACTGTTAGGAAATGGTATGAACTAGTATGAAATGGTACAAACTCGTTGAAACTGGTTAGAGCTAGTCCAAAGTCATATGAAATGATACAAACTAGGACGAAATGGTACGAACTAGTATGAAATGGTACGAACTTGTTGGAAACGCTATGAACTAGTATGAAATGGTACAAATTCGTTGAAATTGGTTAGAGCTAGTCCAAATTCATATGAAATGGTACCAACTAGGACAAAATCGTATAACATGGAACGAACTCGGATGAACTTGTACCAAATGGTACAAACTAGTACGGAATGGTACGAACTTGTAGGAAATGGTATGAACTAGTATGAAATGGTACAAACTCGTTGAAATTGGTTAGAGCTAGTCCAAATTCAAACGAAATGGTACGAAATAGGACGAGCTCGTACAAAATGGAACGATCTAGGACGAACTTGTATCAAATGGTACGAACTAGTATGGAATGGTACGAACTTGTAGGAAATGGTATGAACTAGTATGAAATGGTACAAACTCGTTGAAATTTGTTAGAGCTAGTCCAAATTCATTCGAAATGGTACGAACAAGTACGAAATGGTACGAACTAGTATTAAATGGTACGAACTTGTTCGAAACGGTATGAACTAGTATGAAATGGTACAAACTCGTTGAAATTGGTTAGAGCTAGTCCAAATTCGTATGAAATGGTACCAACTAGGACGAAATCGTATAACATGGAACGAACTAGGATGAACTTGTACCAAATGGTACAAACTAGTACGGAATGGTACGAACTTGTAGGAAATGGTATGAACTAGAATGAAATGGTACAAACTCGTTGAAATTGGTTAGAACTAGTCCAAACTCATATGAAATGGTACAAACAAGGACGAACTCGTACAAAATGGAATGAACTAGGACGAACTTGTACCAAATGGTACAAACTAGTACGGAATGGTACGAACTTGTAGGAAATGGTATGAACTAGTATGAAATGGTACAAACTCGTTGAAATTGGTTAGAGCTAGTCCAAATTCAAACGAAATGGTACGAACTAGGACGAACTCGTACAAATTGGAACGATCTAGGACGAACTTGTACCAAATGGTACGAACTAGTACGGAATGGTACGAACTTGTAGGAAATATTATGAACTAGTATGAACTGCTATAAACTCGTTGAAATTGGTTAGAACTAGTCCAAACTCATATGAAATGGTACAAACAAGGACGAACTCGTACAAAATGGAAGGAACTAGGACGAACTTGTACCAAATGGTACAAACTAGTACGGAATGGCACGAACTTGTAGGAAATGGTATGAACTAGCATGAAATGGTACAAACTCGTTGAAACTGGGTAGAGCTAGTCCAAATTCATATGAAATGATACAAACTAGGACGAACTCGTACAAAATGGAATGAACTAGGACGAACTTGTACCAAATGGTACGAACTAGTACGGAATGGAACGAACTTGTAGGAAATGGTATGAACTAGTATGAAATGGTACAAACTCGTTGAAATTGGTTAGAACTAGTCCAAACTCATATGAAATGGTACAAACAAGGACGAACTCGTACAAAATGGAACGAACTAGGACGAACTTGTACCGAATGGTACAAACTAGTACGGAATGGTACGAACTTGTAGGAAATGTTATGAACTAGTATGAAATGGTACAAACTCGTTGAAATTGGTTAGAGCTAATCCAAATTCATTCGAAATGGTACGAACTAGTACGAAATGGTACGAACTAGTATGAAATGGTACGAACTTGGTGGAAACGGTATGAACTAGTATGAAATGGTACAAACTCGTTGAAATTGGTTAGAGCTAGTCCAAATTCATATGAAATGATACAAACTAGGACGAACTCGTACAAAATGGAACGAACTAGGACGAACTTGTACCAAATGGTACGAACTAGTACGGAATGGTACGAACTTGTAGGAAATGGTACGAACTAGTATGAAATGGTACAAACTCGTTGAAATTGGTTAGAGCTAGTCCAAATTCATTCGAAATGGTACGAACTAGTACGAAATGGTACGAACTAGTATGAAATGGTACGAACTTGGTGGAAACGGTATGAACTAGTATGAGATGGTACAAACTCGTTGAAATTGGTTAGAGCTAGTCCAAATTCGTATGAAATGGTACCAACTAGGACAAAATCGTACAAAATGGAACGAACTAGGACGAACTTGTACCAAATGGTACAAACTAGTACGGAATGGTAGGAACTGTTAGGAAATGGTATGAACTAGTATGAAATGGTACAAACTCGTTGAAACTGGTTAGAGCTAGTCCAAAGTCATATGAAATGATACAAACTAGGACGAAATGGTACGAACTAGTATGAAATGGTACGAACTTGTTGGAAACGCTATGAACTAGTATGAAATGGTACAAATTCGTTGAAATTGGTTAGAGCTAGTCCAAATTCATATGAAATGGTACCAACTAGGACAAAATCGTATAACATGGAACGAACTCGAATGAACTTGTACCAAATGGTACAAACTAGTACGGAATGGTACGAACTTGTAGGAAATGGTATGAACTAGTATGAAATGGTACAAACTCGTTGAAATTGGTTAGAGCTAGTCCAAATTCAAACGAAATGGTACGAAATAGGACGAGCTCGTACAAAATGGAACGATCTAGGACGAACTTGTATCAAATGGTACGAACTAGTATGGAATGGTACGAACTTGTAGGAAATGGTATGAACTAGTATGAAATGGTACAAACTCGTTGAAATTTGTTAGAGCTAGTCCAAATTCATTCGAAATGGTACGAACAAGTACGAAATGGTACGAACTAGTATTAAATGGTACGAACTTGTTCGAAACGGTATGAACTAGTATGAAATGGTACAAACTCGTTGAAATTGGTTAGAGCTAGTCCAAATTCGTATGAAATGGTACCAACTAGGACGAAATCGTATAACATGGAACGAACTAGGATGAACTTGTACCAAATGGTACAAACTAGTACGGAATGGTACGAACTTGTAGGAAATGGTATGAACTAGAATGAAATGGTACAAACTCGTTGAAATTGGTTAGAACTAGTCCAAACTCATATGAAATGGTACAAACAAGGACGAACTCGTACAAAATGGAATGAACTAGGACGAACTTGTACCAAATGGTACAAACTAGTACGGAATGGTACGAACTTGTAGGAAATGGTATGAACTAGTATGAAATGGTACAAACTCGTTGAAATTGGTTAGAGCTAGTCCAAAATCAAACGAAATGGTACGAACTAGGACGAACTCGTACAAATTGGAACGATCTAGGACGAACTTGTACCAAATGGTACGAACTAGTACGGAATGGTACGAACTTGTAGGAAATATTATGAACTAGTATGAACTGCTATAAACTCGTTGAAATTGGTTAGAACTAGTCCAAACTCATATGAAATGGTACAAACAAGGACGAACTCGTACAAAATGGAAGGAACTAGGACGAACTTGTACCAAATGGTACAAACTAGTACGGAATGGCACGAACTTGTAGGAAATGGTATGAACTAGTATGAAATGGTACAAACTCGTTGAAACTGGGTAGAGCTAGTCCAAATTCATATGAAATGATACAAACTAGGACGAACTCGTACAAAATGGAATGAACTAGGACGAACTTGTACCAAATGGTACGAACTAGTACGGAATGGAACGAACTTGTAGGAAATGGTATGAACTAGTATGAAGTGGTACAAACTCGTTGAAATTGGTTAGAACTAGTCCAAACTCATATGAAATGGTACAAACAAGGACGAACTCGTACAAAATGGAACGAACTAGGACGAACTTGTACCGAATGGTACAAACTAGTACGGAATGGTACGAACTTGTAGGAAATGTTGTGAACTAGTATGAAATGGTACAAACTCGTTGAAATTGGTTAGAGCTAATCAAAATTCATTCGAAATGGTACGAACTAGTACGAAATGGTACGAACTAGTATGAAATGGTACGAACTTGGTGGAAACGGTATGAACTAGTATGAAATGGTACAAACTCGTTGAAATTGGTTAGAGCTAGTCCAAATTCATATGAAATGATACAAACTAGGACGAACTCGTACAAAATGGAACGAACTAGGACGAACTTGTACCAAATGGTACGAACTAGTACGGAATGGTACGAACTTGTAGGAAATGGTACGAACTAGTATGAAATGGTACAAACTCGTTGAAGTTGGTTAGAGCTAGTCCAAATTCATTCGAAATGGTACGAACTAGTACGAAATGGTACGAACTAGTATGAAATGGTACGAACTTGGTGGTAACGGTATGAACTAGTATGAAATGGTACAAACTCGTTGAAATTGGTTAGAGCTAGTCCAAATTCGTATGAAATGGTACCAACTAGGACAAAATCGTACAAAATGGAACGAACTAGGACGAACTTGTACCAAATGGTACAAACTAGTACGGAATGGTAGGAACTGTTAGGAAATGGTATGAACTAGTATGAAATGGTACAAACTCGTTGAAACTGGTTAGAGCTAGTCCAAAGTCATATGAAATGATACAAACTAGGACGAAATGGTACGAACTAGTATGAAATGGTACGAACTTGTTGGAAACGCTATGAACTAGTATGAAATGGTACAAATTCGTTGAAATTGGTTAGAGCTAGTCCAAATTCATATGAAATGGTACCAACTAGGACAAAATCGTATAACATGGAACGAACTCGGATGAACTTGTACCAAATGGTACAAACTAGTACGGAATGGTACGAACTTGTAGGAAATGGTATGAACTAGTATGAAATGGTACAAACTCGTTGAAATTGGTTAGAGCTAGTCCAAATTCAAACGAAATGGTACGAAATAGGACGAGCTCGTACAAAATGGAACGATCTAGGACGAACTTGTATCAAATGGTACGAACTAGTATGGAATGGTACGAACTTGTAGGAAATGGTATGAACTAGTATGAAATGGTACAAACTCGTTGAAATTTGTTAGAGCTAGTCCAAATTCATTCGAAATGGTACGAACAAGTACGAAATGGTACGAACTAGTATTAAATGGTACGAACTTGTTCGAAACGGTATGAACTAGTATGAAATGGTACAAACTCGTTGAAATTGGTTAGAGCTAGTCCAAAGTCGTATGAAATGGTACCAACTAGGACGAAATCGTATAACATGGAACGAACTAGGATGAACTTGTACCAAATGGTACAAACTAGTACGGAATGGTACGAACTTGTAGGAAATGGTATGAACTAGAATGAAATGGTACAAACTCGTTGAAATTGGTTAGAACTAGTCCAAACTCATATGAAATGGTACAAACAAGGACGAACTCGTACAAAATGGAATGAACTAGGACGAACTTGTACCAAATGGTACAAACTAGTACGGAATGGTACGAACTTGTAGGAAATGGTATGAACTAGTATGAAATGGTACAAACTCGTTGAAATTGGTTAGAGCTAGTCCAAATTCAAACGAAATGGTACGAACTAGGACGAACTCGTACAAATTGGAACGATCTAGGACGAACTTGTACCAAATGGTACGAACTAGTACGGAATGGTACGAACTTGTAGGAAATATTATGAACTAGTATGAACTGCTATAAACTCGTTGAAATTGGTTAGAACTAGTCCAAACTCATATGAAATGGTACAAACAAGGACGAACTCGTACAAAATGGAAGGAACTAGGACGAACTTGTACCAAATGGTACAAACTAGTACGGAATGGCACGAACTTGTAGGAAATGGTATGAACTAGTATGAAATGGTACAAACTCGTTGAAACTGGTTAGAGCTAGTCCAAATTCATATGAAATGATACAAACTAGGACGAACTCGTACAAAATGGAATGAACTAGGACGAACTTGTACCAAATGGTACGAACTAGTACGGAATGGAACGAACTTGTAGGAAATGGTATGAACTAGTATGAAGTGGTACAAACTCGTTGAAATTGGTTAGAACTAGTCCAAACTCATATGAAATGGTACAAACAAGGACGAACTCGTACAAAATGGAACGAACTAGGACGAACTTGTACCGAATGGTACAAACTAGTACGGAATGGTACGAACTTGTAGGAAATGTTATGAACTAGTATGAAATGGTACAAACTCGTTGAAATTGGTTAGAGCTAATCAAAATTCATTCGAAATGGTACGAACTAGTACGAAATGGTACGAACTAGTATGAAATGGTACGAACTTGGTGGAAACGGTATGAACTAGTATGAAATGGTACAAACTCGTTGAAATTGGTTAGAGCTAGTCCAAATTCATATGAAATGATACAAACTAGGACGAACTCGTACAAAATGGAACGAACTAGGACGAACTTGTACCAAATGGTACGAACTAGTACGGAATGGTACGAACTTGTAGGAAATGGTACAAACTCGTTGAAGTTGGTTAGAGCTAGTCCAAATTCATTCGAAATGGTACGAACTAGTACGAAATGGTACGAACTAGTATGAAATGGTACGAACTTGGTGGAAACGGTATGAACTAGTATGAAATGGTACCAACTCGTTGAAATTGGTTAGAGCTAGTCCAAATTCGTATGAAATGGTACCAACTAGGACAAAATCGTACAAAATGGAACGAACTAGGACGAACTTGTACCAAATGGTACAAACTAGTACGGAATGGTAGGAACTGTTAGGAAATGGTATGAACTAGTATGAAATGGTACAAACTCGTTGAAATTGGTTAGAGCTAGTCCAAAGTCATATGAAATGATACAAACTAGGACGAAATGGTACGAACTAGTATGAAATGGTACGAACTTGTTGGAAACGCTATGAACTAGTATGAAATGGTACAAATTCGTTGAAATTGGTTAGAGCTAGTCCAAATTCATATGAAATGGTACCAACTAGGACAAAATCGTATAACATGGAACGAACTAGGATGAACTTGTACCAAATGGTACAAACTAGTACGGAATGGTACGAACTTGTAGGAAATGGTATGAACTAGTATGAAATGGTACAAACTCGTTGAAATTGGTTAGAGCTAGTCCAAATTCAAACGAAATGGTACGAAATAGGACGAAATGGTACGAACTAGTATGAAATGGTACGAACTTGTTGGAAATGGTATGAACTAGTATGAAATGGTACAAATTCGTTGAAATTGGTTAGAGCTAGTCCAAATTCATATGAAATGGTACCAACTAGGACGAAATCGTATAACACGGAACGAACTAGGACGAACTTGTACCAAATGGTACAAACTAGTACGGAATGGTACGAACTTGTAGGAAATGGTATGAACTAGTATGAAATGGTACAAACTCGTTGAAATTGGTTAGAGCTAGTCCAAATTCAAACGAAATGGTACGAAATAGGACGAGCTCGTACAAAATGGAACGATCTAGGACGAACTTGTATCAAATGGTACGAACTAGTATGGAATGGTACGAACTTGTAGGAAATGGTATGAACTAGTATGAAATGGTACAAACTCGTTGATATTTGTTAGAGCTAGTCCAAATTCATTCGGAATGGTACGAACAAGTACGAAATGGTACGAACTAGTATTAAATGGAACGAACTTGTTCGAAACGGTATGAACTAGTATGAAATGGTACAAACTCGTTGAAATTGGTTAGAGCTAGTCCAAAGTCATATGAAATGATACAAACTAGGACGAAATGGTACGAACTAGTATGAAATGGTACGAACTTGTTGGAAACGCTATGAACTAGTATGAAATGGTACAAATTCGTTGAAATTGGTTAGAGCTAGTCCAAATTCATATGAAATGGTACCAACTAGGACAAAATCGTATAACATGGAACGAACTAGGATGAACTTGTACCAAATGGTACAAACTAGTACGGAATGGTACGAACTTGTAGGAAATGGTATGAACTAGTATGAAATGGTACAAACTCGTTGAAATTGGTTAGAGCTAGTCCAAATTCAAACGAAATGGTACGAAATAGGACGAAATGGTACGAACTAGTATGAAATGGTACGAACTTGTTGGAAATGGTATGAACTAGTATGAAATGGTACAAATTCGTTGAAATTGGTTAGAGCTAGTCCAAATTCATATGAAATGGTACCAACTAGGACGAAATCGTATAACATGGAACGAACTAGGACGAACTTGTACCAAATGGTACAAACTAGTACGGAATGGTACGAACTTGTAGGAAATGGTATGAACTAGTATGAAATGGTACAAACTCGTTGAAATTGGTTAGAGCTAGTCCAAATTCAAACGAAATGGTACGAAATAGGACGAGCTCGTACAAAATGGAACGATCTAGGACGAACTTGTATCAAATGGTACGAACTAGTATGGAATGGTACGAACTTGTAGGAAATGGTATGAACTAGTATGAAATGGTACAAACTCGTTGATATTTGTTAGAGCTAGTCCAAATTCATTCGGAATGGTACGAACAAGTACGAAATGGTACGAACTAGTATTAAATGGTACGAACTTGTTCGAAACGGTATGAACTAGTATGAAATGGTACAAACTCGTTGAAATTGGTTAGAGCTAGTCCAAATTCGTTTGAAATGGTACCAACTAGGACGAAATCGTATAACATGGAACGAACTAGGATGAACTTGTACCAAATGGTACAAACTAGTACGGAATGGTACGAACTTGTAGGAAATGGTATGAACTAGAATGAAATGGTACAAACTCGTTGAAATTGGTTAGAACTAGTCCAAACTCATATGAAATGGTACAAACAAGGACGAACTCGTACAAAATGGAATGAACTAGGACGAACTTGTACCAAATGGTACAAACTAGTACGGAATGGTACGAACTTGTAGGAAATGGTATGAACTAGTATGAAATGGTACAAACTCGTTGAAATTGGTTAGAGCTAGTCCAAATTCAAACGAAATGGTACGAACTAGGACGAACTCGTACAAATTGGAACGATCTAGGACGAACTTGTACCAAATGGTACGAACTAGTACGGAATGGTACGAACTTGTAGGAAATATTATGAACTAGTATGAACTGGTACAAACTCGTTGAAATTGGTTAGAACTAGTCCAAACTCATATGAAATGGTACAAACAAGGACGAACTCGTACAAAATGGAAGGAACTAGGACGAACTTGTACCAAATGGTACAAACTAGTACGGAATGGCACGAACTTGTAGGAAATGGTATGAACTAGTATGAAATGGTACAAACTCGTTGAAACTGGTTAGAGCTAGTCCAAATTCATATGAAATGATACAAACTAGGACGAACTCGTACAAAATGGAATGAACTAGGACGAACTTGTACCAAATGGTACGAACTAGTACGGAATGGAACGAACTTGTAGGAAATGGTATGAACTAGTATGAAGTGGTACAAACTCGTTGAAATTGGTTAGAACTAGTCCAAACTCATATGAAATGGTACAAACAAGGACGAACTCGTACAAAATGGAACGAACTAGGACGAACTTGTACCGAATGGTACAAACTAGTACGGAATGGTACGAACTTGTAGGAAATGTTATGAACTAGTATGAAATGGTACAAACTCGTTGAAATTGGTTAGAGCTAATCCAAATTCATTCGAAATGGTACGAACTAGTACGAAATGGTACGAACTAGTATGAAATGGTACGAACTTGGTGGAAACGGTATGAACTAGTATGAAATGGTACAAACTCGTTGAAATTGGTTAGAGCTAGTCCAAATTCATATGAAATGATACAAACTAGGACGAACTCGTACAAAATGGAACGAACTAGGACGAACTTGTACCAAATGGTACGAACTAGTACGGAATGGTACGAACTTGTAGGAAATGGTACGAACTAGTATGAAATGGTACAAACTCGTTGAAGTTGGTTAGAGCTAGTCCAAATTCATTCGAAATGGTACGAACTAGTACGAAATGGTACGAACTTGGTGGAAACGGTATGAACTAGTATGAAATGGTACAAACTCGTTGAAATTGGTTAGAGTTAGTCCAAATTCGTATGAAATGGTACCAACTAGGACAAAATCGTACAAAATGGAACGAACTAGGACGAACTTGTACCAAATGGTACAAACTAGTACGGAATGGTAGGAACTGTTAGGAAATGGTATGAACTAGTATGAAATGGTACAAACTCGTTGAAATTGGTTAGAGCTAGTCCAAAGTCATATGAAATGATACAAACTAGGACGAAATGGTACGAACTAGTATGAAATGGTACGAACTTGTTGGAAACGCTATGAACTAGTATGAAATGGTACAAATTCGTTGAAATTGGTTAGAGCTAGTCCAAATTCATATGAAATGGTACCAACTAGGACAAAATCGTATAACATGGAACGAACTAGGATGAACTTGTACCAAATGGTACAAACTAGTACGGAATGGAACGAACTTGTAGGAAATGGTATGAACTAGTATGAAGTGGTACAAACTCGTTGAAATTGGTTAGAACTAGTCCAAACTCATATGAAATGGTACAAACAAGGACGAACTCGTACAAAATGGAACGAACTAGGACGAACTTGTACCGAATGGTACAAACTAGTACGGAATGGTACGAACTTGTAGGAAATGTTATGAACTAGTATGAAATGGTACAAACTCGTTGAAATTGGTTAGAGCTAATCCAAATTCATTCGAAATGGTACGAACTAGTACGAAATGGTACGAACTAGTATGAAATGGTACGAACTTGGTGGAAACGGTATGAACTAGTATGAAATGGTACAAACTCGTTGAAATTGGTTAGAGCTAGTCCAAATTTATATGAAATGATACAAACTAGGACGAACTCGTACAAAATGGAACGAACTAGGACGAACTTGTACCAAATGGTACGAACTAGTACGGAATGGTACGAACTTGTAGGAAATGGTACGAACTAGTATGAAATGGTACAAACTCGTTGAAATTGGTTAGAGCTAGTCCAAATTCAAACGAAATGGTACGAAATAGGACGAGCTCGTACAAAATGGAACGATCTAGGACGAACTTGTATCAAATGGTACGAACTAGTACGGAATGGTACGAAGTTGTAGGAAATGGTATGAACTAGTATGAAATGGTACAAACTCGTTGAAATTGGTTAGAGCTAGTCCAAATTCAAACGAAATGGTACGAACTAGGACGAACTCGTACAAATTGGAACGATCTAGGACGAACTTGTACCAAATGGTACGAACTAGTACGGAATGGTACGAACTAGTATGAAATGGTACAAACTCGTTGAAATTGGTTAGAGCTAGTCCAAATTCAAACGAAATGGTACGAACAAGGACGAACTCGTACAAAATGGAATGAACTAGGACGAACTTGTACCAAATGGTACAAACTAGTACGGAATGGTACGAACTTGTAGGAAATGGTATGAACTAGTATGAAATGGTACAAACTCGTTGAAATTGGTTAGAGCTAGTCCAAATTCAAACGAAATGGTACGAACTAGGACGAACTCGTACAAATTGGAACGATCTAGGACGAACTTGTACCAAATGGTACGAACTAGTACGGAATGGTACGAACTTGTAGGAAATATTATGAACTAGTATGAACTGCTATAAACTCGTTGAAATTGGTTAGAACTAGTCCAAACTCATATGAAATGGTACAAACAAGGACGAACTCGTACAAAATGGAAGGAACTAGGACGAACTTGTACCAAATGGTACAAACTAGTACGGAATGGCACGAACTTGTAGGAAATGGTATGAACTAGTATGAAATGGTACAAACTCGTTGAAACTGGTTAGAGCTAGTCCAAATTCATATGAAATGATACAAACTAGGACGAACTCGTACAAAATGGAATGAACTAGGACGAACTTGTACCAAATGGTACGAACTAGTACGGAATGGAACGAACTTGTAGGAAATGGTATGAACTAGTATGAAGTGGTACAAACTCGTTGAAATTGGTTAGAACTAGTCCAAACTCATATGAAATGGTACAAACAAGGACGAACTCGTACAAAATGGAACGAACTAGGACGAACTTGTACCGAATGGTACAAACTAGTACGGAATGGTATGAACTTGTAGGAAATGTTATGAACTAGTATGAAATGGTACAAACTCGTTGAAATTGGTTAGAGCTAATCCAAATTCATTCGAAATGGTACGAACTAGTACGAAATGGTACGAACTAGTATGAAATGGTACGAACTTGGTGGAAACGGTATGAACTAGTATGAAATGGTACAAACTCGTTGAAATTGGTTAGAGCTAGTCCAAATTCATATGAAATGATACAAACTAGGACGAACTCGTACAAAATGGAACGAACTAGGACGAACTTGTACCAAATGGTACGAACTAGTACGGAATGGTACGAACTTGTAGGAAATGGTACGAACTAGTATGAAATGGTACAAACTCGTTGAAATTGGTTAGAGCTAGTCCAAATTCATTCGAAATGGTACGAACTAGTACGAAATGGTACGAACTAGTACGAAATGGTACGAACTAGTATGAAATGGTACGAACTTGGTGGAAACGGTATGAACTAGTATGAAATGGTACAAACTCGTTGAAATTGGTTAGAGTTAGTCCAAATTCGTAAGAAATGGTACCAACTAGGACAAAATCGTACAAAATGGAACGAACTAGGACGAACTTGTACCAAATGGTACAAACTAGTACGGAATGGTAGGAACTGTTAGGAAATGGTATGAACTAGTATGAAATGGTACAAACTCGTTGAAATTGGTTAGAGCTAGTCCAAAGTCATATGAAATGATACAAACTAGGACGAAATGGTACGAACTAGTATGAAATGGTACGAACTTGTTGGAAACGCTATGAACTAGTATGAAATGGTACAAATTCGTTGAAATTGGTTAGAGCTAGTCCAAATTCATATGAAATGGTACCAACTAGGACAAAATCGTATAACATGGAACGAACTAGGATGAAGTTGTACCAAATGGTACAAACTAGTACGGAATGGTACGAACTTGTAGGAAATGGTATGAACTAGTATGAAATGGTACAAACTCGTTGAAATTGGTTAGAGCTAGTCCAAATTCAAACGAAATGGTACGAAATAGGACGAGCTCGTACAAAATGGAACGATCTAGGACGAACTTGTATCAAATGGTACGAACTAGTATGGAATGGTACGAACTTGTAGGAAATGGTATGAACTAGTATGAAATGGTACAAACTCGTTGAAATTTGTTAGAGCTAGTCCAAATTCATTCGAAATGGTACGAACAAGTACGAAATGGTACGAACTAGTATTAAATGGTACGAACTTGTTCGAAACGGTATGAACTAGTATGAAATGGTACAAACTCGTTGAAATTGGTTAGAGCTAGTCCAAACTAGTATGACATGGTACCAACTAGGACGAAATCGTATAACATGGAACGAACTAGGATGAACTTGTACCAAATGGTACAAACTAGTAGGGAATGGTACGAACTTGTAGGAAATGGTATGAACTAGAATGAAATGGTACAAACTCGTTGAAATTGATTAGAACTAGTCCAAACTCATATGAAATGGTACAAACAAGGACGAACTCGTACAAAATGGAATGAACTAGGACGAACTTGTACCAAATGGTACAAACTAGTACGGAATGGTACGAACTTGTAGGAAATGGTATGAACTAGTATGAAATGGTACAAACTCGTTGAAATTGGTTAGAGCTAGTCCAAATTCAAACGAAATGGTACGAACTAGGACGAACTCGTACAAATTGGAACGATCTAGGACGAACTTGTACCAAATGGTACGAACTAGTACGGAATGGTACGAACTTGTAGGAAATATTATGAACTAGTATGAACTGCTATAAACTCGTTGAAATTGGTTAGAACTAGTCCAAACTCATATGAAATGGTACAAACAAGGACGAACTCGTACAAAATGGAAGGAACTAGGACGAACTTGTACCAAATGGTACAAACTAGTACGGAATGGCACGAACTTGTAGGAAAAGGTATGAACTAGTATGAAATGGTACAAACTCGTTGAAACTGGTTAGAGCTTGTCCAAATTCATATGAAATGATACAAACTAGGACGAACTCGTACAAAATGGAATGAACTAGGACGAACTTGTACCAAATGGTACGAACTAGTACGGAATGGAACGAACTTGTAGGAAATGGTATGAACTAGTATGAAGTGGTACAAACTCGTTGAAATTGGTTAGAACTAGTCCAAACTCATATGAAATGGTACAAACAAGGACGAACTCGTACAAAATGGAACGAACTAGGACGAACTTGTACCGAATGGTACAAACTAGTACGGAATGGTACGAACTTGTAGGAAATGGTATGAACTAGTATGAAATGGTACAAACTCGTTGAAATTGGTTAGAGCTAGTCCAAATTCAAACGAAATGGTACGAAATAGGACGAGCTCGTACAAAATGGAACGATCTAGGACGAACTTGTATCAAATGGTACGAACTAGTATGGAATGGTACGAACTTGTAGGAAATGGTATGAACTAGTATGAAATGGTACAAACTCGTTGAAATTTGTTAGAGCTAGTCCAAATTCATTCGAAATGGTACGAACAAGTACGAAATGGTACGAACTAGTATTAAATGGTACGAACTTGTTCGAAACGGTATGAACTAGTATGAAATGGTACAAACTCGTTGAAATTGGTTAGAGCTAGTCCAAATTCGTATGACATGGTACCAACTAGGACGAAATCGTATAACATGGAACGAACTAGGATGAACTTGTACCAAATGGTACAAACTAGTAGGGAATGGTACGAACTTGTAGGAAATGGTATGAACTAGAATGAAATGGTACAAACTCGTTGAAATTGATTAGAACTAGTCCAAACTCATATGAAATGGTACAAACAAGGACGAACTCGTACAAAATGGAATGAACTAGGACGAACTTGTACCAAATGGTACAAACTAGTACGGAATGGTACGAACTTGTAGGAAATGGTATGAACTAGTATGAAATGGTACAAACTCGTTGAAATTGGTTAGAGCTAGTCCAAATTCAAACGAAATGGTACGAACTAGGACGAACTCGTACAAATTGGAACGATCTAGGACGAACTTGTACCAAATGGTACGAACTAGTACGGAATGGTACGAACTTGTAGGAAATATTATGAACTAGTATGAACTGCTATAAACTCGTTGAAATTGGTTAGAACTAGTCCAAACTCATATGAAATGGTACAAACAAGGACGAACTCGTACAAAATGGAAGGAACTAGGACGAACTTGTACCAAATGGTACAAACTAGTACGGAATGGCACGAACTTGTAGGAAAAGGTATGAACTAGTATGAAATGGTACAAACTCGTTGAAACTGGTTAGAGCTTGTCCAAATTCATATGAAATGATACAAACTAGGACGAACTCGTACAAAATGGAATGAACTAGGACGAACTTGTACCAAATGGTACGAACTAGTACGGAATGGAACGAACTTGTAGGAAATGGTATGAACTAGTATGAAATGGTACAAACTCGTTGAAATTGGTTAGAGCTAGTCCAAATTCATTCGAAATGGTACGAACTAGTACGAAATGGTACGAACTAGTATGAAATGGTACGAACTTGGTGGAAACGGTATGAACTAGTATGAAATGGTACAAACTCGTTGAAATTGGTTAGAGCTAGTCCAAATTTATATGAAATGATACAAACTAGGACGAACTCGTACAAAATGGAACGAACTAGGACGAACTTGTACCAAATGGTACGAACTAGTACGGAATGGTACGAACTTGTAGGAAATGGTACGAACTAGTATGAAATGGTACAAACTCGTTGAAATTGGTTAGAGCTAGTCCAAATTCAAACGAAATGGTACGAAATAGGACGAGCTCGTACAAAATGGAACGATCTAGGACGAACTTGTATCAAATGGTACGAACTAGTACGGAATGGTACGAACTTGTAGGAAATGGTATGAACTAGTATGAAATGGTACAAACTCGTTGAAATTGGTTAGAGCTAGTCCAAATTCAAACGAAATGGTACGAACTATGACGAACTCGTACAAATTGGAACGATCTAGGACGAACTTGTACCAAATGGTACGAACTAGTACGGAATGGTACGAACTAGTATGAAATGGTACAAACTCGTTGAAATTGGTTAGAGCTAGTCCAAATTCAAACGAAATGGTACGAACAAGGACGAACTCGTACAAAATGGAATGAACTAGGACGAACTTGTACCAAATGGTACAAACTAGTACGGAATGGTACGAACTTGTAGGAAATGGTATGAACTAGTATGAAATGGTACAAACTCGTTGAAATTGGTTAGAGCTAGTCCAAATTCAAACGAAATGGTACGAACTAGGACGAACTCGTACAAATTGGAACGATCTAGGACGAACTTGTACCAAATGGTACGAACTAGTACGGAATGGTACGAACTTGTAGGAAATATTATGAACTAGTATGAACTGCTATAAACTCGTTGAAATTGGTTAGAACTAGTCCAAACTCATATGAAATGGTACAAACAAGGACGAACTCGTACAAAATGGAAGGAACTAGGACGAACTTGTACCAAATGGTACAAACTAGTACGGAATGGCACGAACTTGTAGGAAATGGTATGAACTAGTATGAAATGGTACAAACTCGTTGAAACTGGTTAGAGCTAGTCCAAATTCATATGAAATGATACAAACTAGGACGAACTCGTACAAAATGGAATGAACTAGGACGAACTTGTACCAAATGGTACGAACTAGTACGGAATGGAACGAACTTGTAGGAAATGGTATGAACTAGTATGAAGTGGTACAAACTCGTTGAAATTGGTTAGAACTAGTCCAAACTCATATGAAATGGTACAAACAAGGACGAACTCGTACAAAATGGAACGAACTAGGACGAACTTGTACCGAATGGTACAAACTAGTACGGAATGGTACGAACTTGTAGGAAATGTTATGAACTAGTATGAAATGGTACAAACTCGTTGAAATTGGTTAGAGCTAATCCAAATTCATTCGAAATGGTACGAACTAGTACGAAATGGTACGAACTAGTATGAAATGGTACGAACTTGGTGGAAACGGTATGAACTAGTATGAAATGGTACAAACTCGTTGAAATTGGTTAGAGCTAGTCCAAATTCATATGAAATGATACAAACTAGGACGAACTCGTACAAAATGGAACGAACTAGGACGAACTTGTACCAAATGGTACGAACTAGTACGGAATGGTACGAACTTGTAGGAAATGGTACGAACTAGTATGAAATGGTACAAACTCGTTGAAATTGGTTAGAGCTAGTCCAAATTCATTCGAAATGGTACGAACTAGTACGAAATGGTACGAACTAGTATGAAATGGTACGAACTTGGTGGAAACGGTATGAACTAGTATGAAATGGTACAAACTCGTTGAAATTGGTTAGAGCTAGTCCAAATTCGTATGAAATGGTACCAACTAGGACAAAATCGTACAAAATGGAACGAACTAGGACGAACTTGTACCAAATGGTACAAACTAGTACGGAATGGTAGGAACTGTTAGGAAATGGTATGAACTAGTATGAAATGGTACAAACTCGTTGAAATTTGTTAGAGCTAGTCCAAATTCATTCGAAATGGTACGAACAAGTACGAAATGGTACGAACTAGTATTAAATGGTACGAACTTGTTCGAAACGGTATGAACTAGTATGAAATGGTACAAACTCGTTGAAATTGGTTAGAGCTAGTCCAAATTCGTATGACATGGTACCAACTAGGACGAAATCGTATAACATGGAACGAACTAGGATGAACTTGTACCAAATGGTACAAACTAGTAGGGAATGGTACGAACTTGTAGGAAATGGTATGAACTAGAATGAAATGGTACAAACTCGTTGAAATTGATTAGAACTAGTCCAAACTCATATGAAATGGTACAAACAAGGACGAACTCGTACAAAATGGAATGAACTAGGACGAACTTGTACCAAATGGTACAAACTAGTACGGAATGGTACGAACTTGTAGGAAATGGTATGAACTAGTATGAAATGGTACAAACTCGTTGAAATTGGTTAGAGCTAGTCCAAATTCAAACGAAATGGTACGAACTAGGACGAACTCGTACAAATTGGAACGATCTAGGACGAACTTGTACCAAATGGTACGAACTAGTACGGAATGGTACGAACTTGTAGGAAATATTATGAACTAGTATGAACTGCTATAAACTCGTTGAAATTGGTTAGAACTAGTCCAAACTCATATGAAATGGTACAAACAAGGACGAACTCGTACAAAATGGAATGAACTAGGACGAACTTGTACCAAATGGTACAAACTAGTACGGAATGGCACGAACTTGTAGGAAATGGTATGAACTAGTATGAAATGGTACAAACTCGTTGAAACTGGTTAGAGCTAGTCCAAATTCATATGAAATGATACAAACTAGGACGAACTCGTACAAAATGGAATGAACTAGGACGAACTCGTACCAAATGGTACGAACTAGTACGGAATGGAACGAACTTGTAGGAAATGGTATGAACTAGTATGAAGTGGTACAAACTCGTTGAAATTGGTTAGAACTAGTCCAAACTCATATGAAATGGTACAAACAAGGACGAACTCGTACAAAATGGAACGAACTAGGACGAACTTGTACCGAATGGTACAAACTAGTACGGAATGGTACGAACTTGTAGGAAATGTTATGAACTAGTATGAAATGGTACAAACTCGTTGAAATTGGTTAGAGCTAATCCAAATTCATTCGAAATGGTACGAACTAGTACGAAATGGTACGAACTAGTATGAAATGGTACGAACTTGGTGGAAACGGTATGAACTAGTATGAAATGGTACAAACTCGTTGAAATTGGTTAGAGCTAGTCCAAATTTATATGAAATGATACAAACTAGGACGAACTCGTACAAAATGGAACGAACTAGGACGAACTTGTACCAAATGGTACGAACTAGTACGGAATGGTACGAACTTGTAGGAAATGGTACGAACTAGTATGAAATGGTACAAACTCGTTGAAATTGGTTAGAGCTAGTCCAAATTCAAATGAAATGGTACGAAATAGGACGAGCTCGTACAAAATGGAACGATCTAGGACGAACTTGTATCAAATGGTACGAACTAGTACGGAATGGTACGAACTTGTAGGAAATGGTATGAACTAGTATGAAATGGTACAAACTCGTTGAAATTGGTTAGAGCTAGTCCAAATTCAAACGAAATGGTACGAACTAGGACGAACTCGTACAAATTGGAACGATCTAGGACGAACTTGTACCAAATGGTACGAACTAGTACGGAATGGTACGAACTAGTATGAAATGGTACAAACTCGTTGAAATTGGTTAGAGCTAGTCCAAATTCAAACGAAATGGTACGAACAAGGACGAACTCGTACAAAATGGAATGAACTAGGACGAACTTGTACCAAATGGTACAAACTAGTACGGAATGGTACGAACTTGTAGGAAATGGTATGAACTAGTATGAAATGGTACAAACTCGTTGAAATTGGTTAGAGCTAGTCCAAATTCAAACGAAATGGTACGAACTAGGACGAACTCGTACAAATTGGAACGATCTAGGACGAACTTGTACCAAATGGTACGAACTAGTACGGAATGGTACGAACTTGTAGGAAATATTATGAACTAGTATGAACTGCTAGAAACTCGTTGAAATTGGTTAGAACTAGTCCAAACTCATATGAAATGGTACAAACAAGGACGAACTCGTACAAAATGGAAGGAACTAGGACGAACTTGTACCAAATGGTACAAACTAGTACGGAATGGCACGAACTTGTAGGAAAAGGTATGAACTAGTATGAAATGGTACAAACTCGTTGAAACTGGTTAGAGCTAGTCCAAATTCATATGAAATGATACAAACTAGGACGAACTCGTACAAAATGGAATGAACTAGGACGAACTTGTACCAAATGGTACGAACTAGTACGGAATGGAACGAACTTGTAGGAAATGGTATGAACTAGTATGAAGTGGTACAAACTCGTTGAAATTGGTTAGAACTAGTCCAAACTCATATGAAATGGTACAAACAAGGACGAACTCGTACAAAATGGAACGAACTAGGACGAACTTGTACCGAATGGTACAAACTAGTACGGAATGGTACGAACTTGTAGGAAATGTTATGAACTAGTATGAAATGGTACAAACTCGTTGAAATTGGTTAGAGCTAATCCAAATTCATTCGAAATGGTACGAACTAGTACGAAATGGTACGAACTAGTATGAAATGGTACGAACTTGGTGGAAACGGTATGAACTAGTATGAAATGGTACAAACTCGTTGAAATTGGTTAGAGCTAGTCCAAATTTATATGAAATGATACAAACTAGGACGAACTCGTACAAAATGGAACGAACTAGGACGAACTTGTACCAAATGGTACGAACTAGTACGGAATGGTACGAACTTGTAGGAAATGGTACGAACTAGTATGAAATGGTACCAACTCGTTGAAATTGGTTAGAGCTAGTCCAAATTCAAACGAAATGGTACGAAATAGGACGAGCTCGTACAAAATGGAACGATCTAGGACGAACTTGTATCAAATGGTACGAACTAGTACGGAATGGTACGAACTTGTAGGAAATGGTATGAACTAGTATGAAATGGTACAAACTCGTTGAAATTGGTTAGAGCTAGTCCAAATTCAAACGAAATGGTACGAACTAGGACGAACTCGTACAAATTGGAACGATCTAGGACGAACTTGTACCAAATGGTACGAACTAGTACGGAATGGTACGAACTAGTATGAAATGGTACAAACTCGTTGAAATTGGTTAGAGCTAGTCCAAATTCAAACGAAATGGTACGAACAAGGACGAACTCGTACAAAATGGAATGAACTAGGACGAACTTGTACCAAATGGTACAAACTAGTACGGAATGGTACGAACTTGTAGGAAATGGTATGAACTAGTATGAAATGGTACAAACTCGTTGAAATTGGTTAGAGCTAGTCCAAATTCAAACGAAATGGTACGAACTAGGACGAACTCGTACAAATTGGAACGATCTAGGACGAACTTGTACCAAATGGTACGAACTACTACGGAATGGTACGAACTTGTAGGAAATATTATGAACTAGTATGAACTGCTATAAACTCGTTGAAATTGGTTAGAACTAGTCCAAACTCATATGAAATGGTACAAACAAGGACGAACTCGTACAAAATGGAAGGAACTAGGACGAACTTGTACCAAATGGTACAAACTAGTACGGAATGGCACGAACTTGTAGGAAATGGTATGAACTAGTATGAAATGGTACAAACTCGTTGAAACTGGTTAGAGCTAGTCCAAATTCATATGAAATGATACAAACTAGGACGAACTCGTACAAAATGGAATGAACTAGGACGAACTTGTACCAAATGGTACGAACTAGTACGGAATGGAACGAACTTGTAGGAAATGGTATGAACTAGTATGAAGTGGTACAAACTCGTTGAAATTGGTTAGAGCTAATCCAAATTCATTCGAAATGGTACGAACTAGTACGAAATGGTACGAACTAGTATGAAATGGTACGAACTTGGTGGAAACGGTATGAACTAGTATGAAATGGTACAAACTCGTTGAAATTGGTTAGAGCTAGTCCAAATTCATATGAAATGATACAAACTAGGACGAACTCGTACAAAATGGAACGAACTAGGACGAACTTGTACCAAATGGTACGAACTAGTACGGAATGGTACGAACTTGTAGGAAATGGTACGAACTAGTATGAAATGGTACAAACTCGTTGAAGTTGGTTAGAGCTAGTCCAAATTCATTCGAAATGGTACGAACTAGTACGAAATGGTACGAACTTGGTGGAAACGGTATGAACTAGTATGAAATGGTACAAACTCGTTGAAATTGGTTAGAGCTAGTCCAAATTCAAACGAAATGGTACGAACAAGGACGAACTCGTACAAAATGGAATGAACTAGGACGAACTTGTACCAAATGGTACAAACTAGTACGGAATGGTAGGAACTGTTAGGAAATGGTATGAACTAGTATGAAATGGTACAAACTCGTTGAAATTGGTTAGAGCTAGTCCAAAGTCATATGAAATGATACAAACTAGGACGAAATGGTACGAACTAGTATGAAATGGTACGAACTTGTTGGAAACGCTATGAACTAGTATGAAATGGTACAAATTCGTTGAAATTGGTTAGAGCTAGTCCAAATTCATATGAAATGGTACCAACTAGGACAAAATCGTATAACATGGAACGAACTAGGATGAACTTGTACCAAATGGTACAAACTAGTACGGAATGGTACGAACTTGTAGGAAATGGTATGAACTAGTATGAAATGGTACAAACTCGTTGAAATTGGTTAGAGCTAGTCCAAATTCAAACGAAATGGTACGAGATAGGACGAGCTCGTACAAAATGGAACGATCTAGGACGAACTTGTATCAAATGGTACGAACTAGTATGGAATGGTACGAACTTGTAGGAAATGGTATGAACTAGTATGAAATGGTACAAACTCGTTGAAATTTGTTAGAGCTAGTCCAAATTCATTCGAAATGGTACGAACAAGTACGAAATGGTACGAACTAGTATTAAATGGTACGAACTTGTTCGAAACGGTATGAACTAGTATGAAATGGTACAAACTCGTTGAAATTGGTTAGAGCTAGTCCAAATTCGTATGAAATGGTACCAACTAGGACGAAATCGTATAACATGGAACAAACTAGGATGAACTTGTACCAAATGGTACAAACTAGTACGGAATGGTACGAACTTGTAGGAAATGGTATGAACTAGAATGAAATGGTACAAACTCGTTGAAATTGGTTAGAACTAGTCCAAATTCATATGAAATGGTACCAACTAGGACAAAATCGTATAACATGGAACGAACTAGGATGAACTTGTACCAAATGGTACAAACTAGTACGGAATGGTACGAACTTGTAGGAAATGGTATGAACTAGTATGAAATGGTACAAACTCGTTGAAATTGGTTAGAGCTAGTCCAAATTCAAACGAAATGGTACGAACTAGGACGAACTCGTACAAATTGGAACGATCTAGGACGAACTTGTACCAAATGGTACGAACTAGTACGGAATGGTACGAACTTGTAGGAAATATTATGAACTAGTATGAACTGCTATAAACTCGTTGAAATTGGTTAGAACTAGTCCAAACTCATATGAAATGGTACAAACAAGGACGAACTCGTACAAAATGGAAGGAACTTGGACGAACTTGTACCAAATGGTACAAACTAGTACGGAATGGCACGAACTTGTAGGAAATGGTATGAACTAGTATGAAATGGTACAAACTCGTTGAAACTGGTTAGAGCTAGTCCAAATTCATATGAACTGATACAAACTAGGACGAACTCGTACAAAATGGAATGAACTAGGACGAACTTGTACCAAATGGTACGAACTAGTACGGAATGGAACGAACTTGTAGGAAATGGTATGAACTAGTATGAAGTGGTACAAACTCGTTGAAATTGGTTAGAACTAGTCCAAACTCATATGAAATGGTACAAACAAGGACGAACTCGTACAAAATGGAACGAACTAGGACGAACTTGTACCGAATGGTACAAACTAGTACGGAATGGTACGAACTTGTAGGAAATGTTATGAACTAGTATGAAATGGTACAAATTCGTTGAAATTGGTTAGAGCTAATCCAAATTCATTCGAAATGGTACGAACTAGTACGAAATGGTACGAACTAGTATGAAATGGTACGAACTTGGTGGAAACGGTATGAACTAGTATGAAATGGTACAAACTCGTTGAAATTGGTTAGAGCTAGTCCAAATTCATATGAAATGATACAAACTAGGACGAACTCGTACAAAATGGAACGAACTAGGACGAACTTGTACCAAATGGTACGAACTAGTACGGAATGGTACGAACTTGTAGGAAATGGTACGAACTAGTATGAAATGGTACAAACTCGTTGAAATTGGTTAGAGCTAGTCCAAATTCATTCGAAATGGTACGAACTAGTACGAAATGGTACGAACTAGTATGAAATGGTACGAACTTGGTGGAAACGGTATGAACTAGTATGAAATGGTACCAACTCGTTGAAATTGGTTAGAGCTAGTCCAAATTCGTATGAAATGGTACCAACTAGGACAAAATCGTACAAATTGGAACGAACTAGGACGAACTTGTACCAAATGGTACAAACTAGTACGGAATGGTAGGAACTGTTAGGAAATGGTATGAACTAGTATGAAATGGTACAAACTCGTTGAAATTGGTTAGAGCTAGTCCAAAGTCATATGAAATGATACAAACTAGGACGAAATGGTACGAACTAGTATGAAATGGTACGAACTTGTTGGAAACGCTATGAACTAGTATGAAATGGTACAAATTCGTTGAAATTGGTTAGAGCTAGTCCAAATTCATATGAAATGGTACCAACTAGGACAAAATCGTATAACATGGAATGAACTAGGATGAACTTGTACCAAATGGTACAAACTAGTACGGAATGGTACGAACTTGTAGGAAATGGTATGAACTAGTATGAAATGGTACAAACTCGTTGAAATTGGTTAGAGCTAGTCCAAATTCAAACGAAATGGTACGAAATAGGACGAAATGGTACGAACTAGTATGAAATGGTACGAACTTGTTGGAAATGGTATGAACTAGTATGAAATGGTACAAATTCGTTGAAATTGGTTAGAGCTAGTCCAAATTCATATGAAATGGTACCAACTAGGACGAAATCGTATAACATGGAACGAACTAGGACGAACTTGTACCAAATGGTACAAACTAGTACGGAATGGTACGAACTTGTAGGAAATGGTATGAACTAGTATGAAATGGTACAAACTCGTTGAAATTGGTTAGAGCTAGTCCAAATTCAAACGAAATGGTACGAAATAGGACGAGCTCGTACAAAATGGAACGATCTAGGACGAACTTGTATCAAATGGTACGAACTAGTATGGAATGGTACGAACTTGTAGGAAATGGTATGAACTAGTATGAAATGGTACAAACTCGTTGATATTTGTTAGAGCTAGTCCAAATTCATTCGGAATGGTACGAACAAGTACGAAATGGTACGAACTAGTATTAAATGGTACGAACTTGTTCGAAACGGTATGAACTAGTATGAAATGGTACAAACTCGTTGAAATTGGTTAGAGCTAGTCCAAATTCGTATGAAATGGTACCAACTAGGACGAAATCGTATAACATGGAACGAACAAGGATGAACTTGTACCAAATGGTACAAACTAGTACGGAATGGTACGAACTTGTAGGAAATGTTATGAACTAGAATGAAATGGTACAAACTCGTTGAAATTGGTTAGAACTAGTCCAAACTCATATGAAATGGTACAAACAAGGACGAACTCGTACAAAATGGAAAGAACTAGGACGAACTTGTACCAAATGGTACAAACTAGTACGGAATGGTACGAACTTGTAGGAAATGGTATGAACTAGTATGAAATGGTACAAACTCGTTGAAATTGGTTAGAGCTAGTCCAAATTCAAACGAAATGGTACGAACTAGGACGAACTCGTACAAATTGGAACGATCTAGGACGAACTTGTACCAAATGGTACGAACTAGTACGGAATGGTACGAACTTGTAGGAAATATTATGAACTAGTATGAACTGGTACAAACTCGTTGAAATTGGTTAGAACTAGTCCAAACTCATATGAAATGGTACAAACAAGGACGAACTCGTACAAAATGGAAGGAACTAGGACGAACTTGTACCAAATGGTACAAACTAGTACGGAATGGCACGAACTTGTAGGAAATGGTATGAACTAGTATGAAATGGTACAAACTCGTTGAAACTGGTTAGAGCTAGTCCAAATTCATATGAAATGATACAAACTAGGACGAACTCGTACAAAATGGAATGAACTAGGACGAACTTGTACCAAATGGTACGAACTAGTACGGAATGGAACGAACTTGTAGGAAATGGTATGAACTAGTATGAAGTGGTACAAACTCGTTGAAATTGGTTAGAACTAGTCCAAACTCATATGAAATGGTACAAACAAGGACGAACTCGTACAAAATGGAACGAACTAGGACGAACTTGTACCGAATGGTACAAACTAGTACGGAATGGTACGAACTTGTAGGAAATGTTATGAACTAGTATGAAATGGTATAAACTCGTTGAAATTGGTTAGAGCTAATCCAAATTCATTCGAAATGGTACGAACTAGTACGAAATGGTACGAACTAGTATGAAATGGTACGAACTTGGTGGAAACGGTATGAACTAGTATGAAATGGTACAAACTCGTTGAAATTGGTTAGAGCTAGTCCAAATTCATATGAAATGATACAAACTAGGACGAACTCGTACAAAATGGAACGAACTAGGACGAACTTGTACCAAATGGTACGAACTAGTACGGAATGGTACGAACTTGTAGGAAAAGGTACGAACTAGTATGAAATGGTACAAACTCGTTGAAGTTGGTTAGAGCTAGTCCAAATTCATTCGAAATGGTACGAACTAGTACGAAATGGTACGAACTTGGTGGAAACGGTATGAACTAGTATGAAATGGTACAAACTCGTTGAAATTGGTTAGAGTTAGTCCAAATTCGTATGAAATGGTACCAACTAGGACAAAATCGTACAAAATGGAACGAACTAGGACGAACTTGTACCAAATGGTACAAACTAGTACGGAATGGTAGGAACTGTTAGGAAATGGTATGAACTAGTATGAAATGGTACAAACTCGTTGAAATTGGTTAGAGCTAGTCCAAAGTCATACGAAATGATACAAACTAGGACGAAATGGTACGAACTAGTATGAAATGGTACGAACTTGTTGGAAACGCTATGAACTAGTATGAAATGGTACAAATTCGTTGAAATTGGTTAGAGCTAGTCCAAATTCATATGAAATGGTACCAACTAGGACAAAATCGTATAACATGGAACGAACTAGGATGAACTTGTACCAAATGGTACAAACTAGTACGGAATGGTACGAACTTGTAGGAAATGGTATGAACTAGTATGAAATGGTACAAACTCGTTGAAATTGGTTAGAGCTAGTCCAAATTCAAACGAAATGGTACGAAATAGGACGAGCTCGTACAAAATGGAACGATCTAGGACGAACTTGTATCAAATGGTACGAACTAGTATGGAATGGTACGAACTTGTAGGAAATGGTATGAACTAGTATGAAATGGTACAAACTCGTTGAAATTTGTTAGAGCTAGTCCAAATTCATTCGAAATGGTACGAACAAGTACGAAATGGTACGAACTAGTATTAAATGGTACGAACTTGTTCGAAACGGTATGAACTAGTATGAAATGGTACAAACTCGTTGAAATTGGTTAGAGCTAGTCCAAATTCGTATGAAATGGTACCAAGTAGGACGAAATCGTATAACATGGAACGAACTAGGATGAACTTGTACCAAATGGTACAAACTAGTACGGAATGGTACGAACTTGTAGGAAATGGTATGAACTAGTATGAAATGGTACAAACTCGTTGAAATTGGTTAGAGCTAGTCCAAATTCAAACGAAATGGTACGAACTAGGACGAACTCGTACAAATTGGAACGATCTAGGACGAACTTGTACCAAATGGTACGAACTAGTACGGAATGGTACGAACTTGTAGGAAATCTTATGAACTAGTATGAACTGGTACAAACTCGTTGAAATTGGTTAGAACTAGTCCAAACTCATATGAAATGGTACAAACAAGGACGAACTCGTACAAAATGGAAGGAACTAGGACGAACTTGTACCAAATGGTACAAACTAGTACGGAATGGCACGAACTTGTAGGAAATGGTATGAACTAGTATGAAATGGTACAAACTCGTTGAAACTGGTTAGAGCTAGTCCAAATTCATATGAAATGATACAAACTAGGACGAACTCGTACAAAATGGAATGACCTAGGACGAACTTGTACCAAATGGTACGAACTAGTACGGAATGGAACGAACTTGTAGGAAATGGTATGAACTAGTATGAAGTGGTACAAACTCGTTGAAATTGGTTAGAACTAGTCCAAACTCATATGAAATGGTACAAACAAGGACGAACTCGTACAAAATGGAACGAACTAGGACGAACTTGTACCGAATGGTACAAACTAGTACGGAATGGTACGAACTTGTAGGAAATGTTATGAACTAGTATGAAATGGTACAAACTCGTTGAAATTGGTTAGAGCTAATCCAAATTCATTCGAAATGGTACGAACTAGTACGAAATGGTACGAACTAGTATGAAATGGTACGAACTTGGTGGAAACGGTATGAACTAGTATGAAATGGTACAAACTCGTTGAAATTGGTTAGAGCTAGTCCAAATTCATATGAAATGATACAAACTAGGACGAACTCGTACAAAATGGAACGAACTAGGACGAACTTGTACCAAATGGTACGAACTAGTACGGAATGGTAGGAACTGTTAGGAAATGGTATGAACTAGTATGAAATGGTACAAACTCGTTGAAATTGGTTAGAGCTAGTCCAAAGTCATATGAAATGATACAAACTAGGACGAAATGGTACGAACTAGTATGAAATGGTACGAACTTGTTGGAAACGCTATGAACTAGTATGAAATGGTACAAATTCGTTGAAATTGGTTAGAGCTAGTCCAAATTCATATGAAATGGTACCAACTAGGACAAAATCGTATAACATGGAACGAACTAGGATGAACTTGTACCAAATGGTACAAACTAGTACGGAATGGTACGAACTTGTAGGAAATGGTATGAACTAGTATGAAATGGTACAAACTCGTTGAAATTGGTTAGAGCTAGTCCAAATTCAAACGAAATGGTACGAAATAGGACGAAATGGTACGAACTAGTATGAAATGGTACGAACTTGTTGGAAATGGTATGAACTAGTATGAAATGGTACAAATTCGTTGAAATTGGTTAGAGCTAGTCCAAATTCATATGAAATGGTACCAACTAGGACGAAATCGTATAACATGGAACGAACTAGGACGAACTTGTACCAAATGGTACAAACTAGTACGGAATGGTACGAACTTGTAGGAAATGGTATGAACTAGTATGAAATGGTACAAACTCGTTGAAATTGGTTAGAGCTAGTCCAAATTCAAACGAAATGGTACGAAATAGGACGAGCTCGTACAAAATGGAACGATCTAGGACGAACTTGTATCAAATGGTACGAACTAGTATGGAATGGTACGAACTTGTAGGAAATGGTATGAACTAGTATGAAATGGTACAAACTCGTTGATATTTGTTAGAGCTAGTCCAAATTCATGCGGAATGGTACGAACAAGTACGAAATGGTACGAACTAGTATTAAATGGTACGAACTTGTTCGAAACGGTATGAACTAGTATGAAATGGTACAAACTCGTTGAAATTGGTTAGAGCTAGTCCAAATTCGTATGAAATGGTACCAACTAGGACGAAATCGTATAACATGGAACGAACTAGGATGAACTTGTACCAAATGGTACAAACTAGTACGGAATGGTACGAACTTGTAGGAAATGGTATGAACTAGAATGAAATGGTACAAACTCGTTGAAATTGGTTAGAACTAGTCCAAACTCATATGAAATGGTACAAACAAGGACGAACTCGTACAAAATGGAATGAACTAGGACGAACTTGTACCAAATGGTACAAACTAGTACGGAATGGTACGAACTTGTAGGAAATGGTATGAACTAGTATGAAATGGTACAAACTCGTTGAAATTGGTTAGAGCTAGTCCAAATTCAAACGAAATGGTACGAACTAGGACGAACTCGTACAAATTGGAACGATCTAGGACGAACTTGTACCAAATGGTACGAACTAGTACGGAATGGTACGAACTTGTAGGAAATATTATGAACTAGTATGAACTGCAAGAAACTCGTTGAAATTGGTTAGAACTAGTCCAAACTCATATGAAATGGTACAAACAAGGACGAACTCGTACAAAATGGAAGGAAGTAGGACGAACTTGTACCAAATGGTACAAACTAGTACGGAATGGCACGAACTTGTAGGAAATGGTATGAACTAGTATGAAATGGTACAAACTCGTTGAAACTGGTTAGAGCTAGTCCAAATTCATATGAAATGATACAAACTAGGACGAACTCGTACAAAATGGAATGAACTAGGACGAACTTGTACCAAATGGTACGAACTAGTACGGAATGGAACGAACTTGTAGGAAATGGTATGAACTAGTATGAAGTGGTACAAACTCGTTGAAATTGGTTAGAACTAGTCCAAACTCATATGAAATGGTACAAACAAGGACGAACTCGTACAAAATGGAACGAACTAGGACGAACTTGTACCGAATGGTACAAACTAGTACGGAATGGTACGAACTTGTAGGAAATGTTATGAACTAGTATGAAATGGTATAAACTCGTTGAAATTGGTTAGAGCTAATCCAAATTCATTCGAAATGGTACGAACTAGTACGAAATGGTACGAACTAGTATGAAATGGTACGAACTTGGTGGAAACGGTATGAACTAGTATGAAATGGTACAAACTCGTTGAAATTTGTTAGAGCTAGTCCAAATTCATATGAAATGATACAAACTAGGACGAACTCGTACAAAATGGAACGAACTAGGACGAACTTGTACCAAATGGTACGAACTAGTACGGAATGGTACGAACTTGTAGGAAATGGTACGAACTAGTATGAAATGGTACAAACTCGTTGAAGTTGGTTAGAGCTAGTCCAAATTCATTCGAAATGGTACGAACTAGTACGAAATGGTACGAACTTGGTGGAAACGGTATGAACTAGTATGAAATGGTACAAACTCGTTGAAATTGGTTAGAGTTAGTCCAAATTCGTATGAAATGGTACCAACTAGGACAAAATCGTACAAAATGGAACGAACTAGGACGAACTTGTACCAAATGGTACAAACTAGTACGGAATGGTAGGAACTGTTAGGAAATGGTATGAACTAGTATGAAATGGTACAAACTCGTTGAAATTGGTTAGAGCTAGTCCAAAGTCATATGAAATGATACAAACTAGGACGAAATGGTACGAACTAGTATGAAATGGTACGAACTTGTTGGAAACGCTATGAACTAGTATGAAATGGTACAAATTCGTTGAAATTGGTTAGAGCTAGTCCAAATTCATATGAAATGGTACCAACTAGGACAAAATCGTATAACATGGAACGAACTAGGACGAACTTGTACCAAATGGTACAAACTAGTACGGAATGGTACGAACTTGTAGGAAATGGTATGAACTAGTATGAAATGGTACAAACTCGTTGAAATTGGTTAGAGCTAGTCCAAATTCAAACGAAATGGTACGAAATAGGACGAGCTCGTACAAAATGGAACGATCTAGGACGAACTTGTATCAAATGGTACGAACTAGTATGGAATGGTACGAACTTGTAGGAAATGGTATGAACTAGTATGAAATGGTACAAACTCGTTGAAATTTGTTAGAGCTAGTCCAAATTCATTCGAAATGGTACGAACAAGTACGAAATGGTACGAACTAGTATTAAATGGTACGAACTTGTTCGAAACGGTATGAACTAGTATGAAATGGTACAAACTCGTTGAAATTGGTTAGAGCTAGTCCAAATTCGTATGAAATGGTACCAAGTAGGACGAAATCGTATAACATGGAACGAACTAGGATGAACTTGTACCAAATGGTACAAACTAGTACGGAATGGTACGAACTTGTAGGAAATGGTATGAACTAGTATGAAATGGTACAAACTCGTTGAAATTGGTTAGAGCTAGTCCAAATTCAAACGAAATGGTACGAACTAGGACGAACTCGTACAAATTGGAACGATCTAGGACGAACTTGTACCAAATGGTACGAACTAGTACGGAATGGTACGAACTTGTAGGAAATATTATGAACTAGTATGAACTGGTACAAACTCGTTGAAATTGGTTAGAACTAGTCCAAACTCATATGAAATGGTACAAACAAGGACGAACTCGTACAAAATGGAAGGAACTAGGACGAACTTGTACCAAATGGTACAAACTAGTACGGAATGGCACGAACTTGTAGGAAATGGTATGAACTAGTATGAAATGGTACAAACTCGTTGAAACTGGTTAGAGCTAGTCCAAATTCATATGAAATGATACAAACTAGGACGAACTCGTACAAAATGGAATGACCTAGGACGAACTTGTACCAAATGGTACGAACTAGTACGGAATGGAACGAACTTGTAGGAAATGGTATGAACTAGTATGAAGTGGTACAAACTCGTTGAAATTGGTTAGAACTAGTCCAAACTCATATGAAATGGTACAAACAAGGACGAACTCGTACAAAATGGAACGAACTAGGACGAACTTGTACCGAATGGTACAAACTAGTACGGAATGGTATGAACTTGTAGGAAATGTTATGAACTAGTATGAAATGGTACAAACTCGTTGAAATTGGTTAGAGCTAATCCAAATTCATTCGAAATGGTACGAACTAGTACGAAATGGTTCGAACTAGTATGAAATGGTACGAACTTGGTGGAAACGGTATGAACTAGTATGAAATGGTACAAACTCGTTGAAATTGGTTAGAGCTAGTCCAAATTCGTATGAAATGGTACCAACTAGGACAAAATCGTACAAAATGGAACGAACTAGGACGAACTTGTACCAAATGGTACAAACTAGTACGGAATGGTAGGAACTGTTAGGAAATGGTATGAACTAGTATGAAATGGTACAAACTCGTTGAAATTGGTTAGAGCTAGTCCAAAGTCATATGAAATGATACAAACTAGGACGAAATGGTACGAACTAGTATGAAATGGTACGAACTTGTTGGAAACGCTATGAACTAGTATGAAATGGTACAAATTCGTTGAAATTGGTTAGAGCTAGTCCAAATTCATATGAAATGGTACCAACTAGGACAAAATCGTATAACATGGAACGAACTAGGATGAACTTGTACCAAATGGTACAAACTAGTACGGAATGGTACGAACTTGTAGGAAATGGTATGAACTAGTATGAAATGGTACAAACTCGTTGAAATTGGTTAGAGCTAGTCCAAATTCAAACGAAATGGTACGAAATAGGACGAAATGGTACGAACTAGTATGAAATGGTACGAACTTGTTGGAAATGGTATGAACTAGTATGAAATGGTACAAATTCGTTGAAATTGGTTAGAGCTAGTCCAAATTCATATGAAATGGTACCAACTAGGACTAAATCGTATAACATGGAACGAACTAGGACGAACTTGTACCAAATGGTACAAACTAGTACGGAATGGTACGAACTTGTAGGAAATGGTATGAACTAGTATGAAATGGTACAAACTCGTTGAAATTGGTTAGAGCTAGTCCAAATTCAAACGAAATGGTACGAAATAGGACGAGCTCGTACAAAATGGAACGATCTAGGACGAACTTGTTCGAAACGGTATGAACTAGTATGAAATGGTACAAACTCGTTGAAATTGGTTAGAGCT